>CM055741.1:7137402-7417402 GCA_029465975.1 Dallia pectoralis
TTCGTCGGAATATGACTATGCACAAAACACAATGGACAAGAACATGCCCGTCAAAGAATTCCAATGTATATACAGGTTTGTCATTTTAAAGCAACAGCGAACGATCATCTAAGCCTGCCTCATCCCTTCACGACTTCCAGGTGGTGTGGAGGAATCAGATGCAGACGCCGGCTCGTTCGAGGGCGTTTTATTAGGAAAACAAACACGGTGAACGAAAAACATACAAGCTGCGTTGAAATAAAAGTGCGCTTGAACGAGCGACAGCTACAAAAAAATCTAAATGGTTACGCCGGACACACTCGCTGATAATGAAAGACAAGACAGTAATGAGTGTGTGGATGATTATGAAAGACAAGACAGTAATGAGTGTGTGGATGATTATGAAAGACAAGACAAGAATGAGTGTGTGGATGATTATGAAAGACAAGACAGTAATGAGTGTGTGGATGATTATGAAAGACAAGACAGTAATGAGTGTGTGGATGATTATGAAAGACAAGACAGTAATGAGTGTGTGGATGATTATGAAAGACAAGACAGTAATGAGTGTGTGGATGATTATGAAAGACAAGACAGTAATGAGTGTGTGGATGATTATGAAAGACAAGACAGTAATGAGTGTGTGGATGATTATGAAAGACAAGACAGTAATGAGTGGATGAGTTTGGGAATGAAATCGGGAAACTGGGAAACACGTGGTGATGACATGTGTTCTTCACCTTGTCGTGACAGACCCTGAAGAATGTTTCAAAATGCTGGATTGCGTTTATCGCCGTGTCGCTATGAAATTATACAAGCTGTCAAACATTCGGAAAAAAACCCACAACAAACCCTCGATCTCTGTTCTTCCCCACTTCTCTGCTTTCTCTCGTTTTCCGTTGTTTTAGTTTTTCTTATTGTTGTCCCCTACTTCTGTAGACGGGCTCCTGTCATGTGGCGGTGTCTCAAACAACTCCATCAATAGTCCTGATGAATAAAAGATCATAAAAGATGTTGTGAAAGACAAAAAGAGCGGTCATTCATATTTTCTGCCCCTCTCTTTGTAAGGATGACTTTTTTCAGCGTTTCTCTCTGTCTCTAATAGCATATATCTTTCGTATAGCATATAGCATTCGTCAGTCTATTCTGTGAGTGCCTGAGTGCTCTTAGTCTGACAGCCAGAGTCCATGAAGCACGGAACCCGTCAGTCTGTCAAAACACACCCAGCGCTCTCTCTCTTTCTCTCACACACACACACAACCCCGCACACACACACACACTCACACACACACACACACACTACCCCGCACACACACACACCACCCCACACACACACACACACTCCAAACTGCCGTTGAGGTCTGCCATAAGGTCCCCCTAAGGAAGGCAAAGCAGAACAGAATAAAGTGGTGGATAAATTATTGTTGAGCATCACAAGACTCCTTTTTAGTAATTCATCCCATTGTAGTGAGATAGTAAGACTGTGCGTGCCAGGTGTGTGAGGTTTGTGAGGTGTGTGAGGTGTGTAAGGTGTGTGAGGTGTGCCAGGGGTGCCAGTTGTGCCAGTTGTGTGAGGTGTGCCAGGTGTGTCAGTTGTGCCAGTTGTGTCAGTTGTGTGAGGTGTGCCAGGGGTGCCAGTTGTGTGAGGTGTGTCAGTTGTGTGAGTTGTGCCAGGGGTGCCAGTTGTGTGAGGTGTGCCAGTTGTGTGAGGTGTGCCAGGGGTGCCAGTTGTGTGAGGTGTGCCAGTTGTGTGAGGTGTGCCAGTTGTGTGAGGTGTGCCAGGGGTGCCAGTTGTGTGAGGTGTGTCAGTTGTGTGAGGTGTGCCAGGGGTGCCAGTTGTGTGAGCTGTGTCAGTTGTGTGAGGTGTGCCAGGTGTGTCAGTTGTGCCAGGTGTGTCAGTTGTGCCAGGTGTGTCAGTTGTGTCAGGCGTGTCAGGCGTTTCAGACGTGCCAGTTGTGTCAGTTGTGTGAGGCGTGTCAGACGTGCCAGGTGTGTCAGTTGTGCCAGGTGTGTCAGTTGTGTGAGGCGTGTCAGACGTGCCAGGTGTGTCAGTTGTGCCAGGTGTGTCAGTTGTGCCAGGTGTGTCAGTTGTGCCAGGTGTGTCAGTTGTGCCAGGTGTGTCAGTTGTGCCAGGTGTGTCAGTTGTGCCAGGTGTGTCAGTTGTGCCAGGTGTGTCAGTTGTGTGAGGCGTGTCAGACGTGCCAGGTGTGTCAGTTGTGCCAGGTGTGTCAGTTGTGCCAGGTGTGTCAGTTGTGCCAGGTGTGTCAGTTGTGCCAGGTGTGTCAGTTGTGTCAGTTGTGTGAGGCGTGTCAGTTATGTCAGATGTGCCAGTTGTGTGAGGTGTGTCAGTTGTGTCAGTTGTGTCATATTAAATGATGGTAATGGTCTCTCTCTTCCCGTTTGTCCGTCTCTCCACAGGGACTGAATTTACACTCCTCCATGATGCTTGTCAGCCTCGCCTCCCCCTCCACACTCCAGGACAGGCGTGTCTCCTCCACCCCGCTTCATCCTTCCGATCACTCCTCCTCTCCTCACCAGCACCCGCGGCCCTTCGTCCCCCTTTTCTCCCTCTCTCTTCTCCTCCTCTCCCTGCTCCTCTTACCCATTGTCGAGTCGGCCCGGACACCCGGGAGGGGCGGGGCCAGCCAGGGTGGGGCAGTACCAGGAGGTGCTCCCGGAACGGGAGGAGCAGGAGGCGAGAAAGGAGGCCAGAGGGGAACGTCCCTCATCCCCCCGCACTACCCCCCTCACTATCTCCCTGTGTCTCCCGCCCGCCTCCCTGGACCTCCGTTAAACCCCAAGGTGATCTCCTCGCTCAGCATCGCGGTCATCCTGGTGGGCAACTCTAGCGAGGTCTCCTCCGCGCACGTGGAGAAAGAGGAGTTCCTCCACGTCCCCCATCCCACCAAGGTCCAGCTGGAGACCATGAACGACACGGACCCCAAGAGCATCATCAACCGCATCTGCACCCTGATGACCAACACCTGGCTCCAGGGCGTGGTCTTCGGGGACGACACGGACCAGGAGGCCATCGCCCAGATCCTGGACTTCATCTCAGCGCAGACGCACATCCCCATACTCGGGATCCGCGGAGGCTCCGCCATGGTCATGGCTGCCAAGGTACGTCACCTTCAATCGATTCCTGAGAAGCAGATATCTGACCAACGCGGCCAATACAGAACGCCTTCCTTACGGCTCCTAAACAGCCGTCGCAAACCACGCGAAATCTCTCGTCCGTGCAATTTAAATATCTAAGAGACTGTTTCTGAATTAACAACCGAAACACATCTGTTGATTAGAATATATGTGATCAGTAATATTAATTGGCACGTTAGGTTTTGCCTCAGGTGTCGTTGCTCAGCACATATGAAGCACGGTACTACAAATCCATTAAACCCTATTCGGAAAAGGCAATAATGAGCGTTACAGCCGTTCTATTCTGAGCCCTCTTGTGTCCCGATGCACTCGACAAATTCAGATCTCAGTTCCGTCTCTCAGCTATTGATTGTGCTTTTGATTAACCTCCCCGTGTAAGTGGACTAGACTTCCCAATATGCATGTGACGCCGATGCCTGAGTCAAAAACGGGGTCCCCGCAGAGCCCTCCCCCCGCCACAGCCCCCCCCAACGCTCGCGCGCGTAGCCTCCTAGCCGTTCGACAATCAGACAGCGTCTCTGACATGGCGCCTCCTCTGCCCAGAGATGACGCACAGCTTGAGATAATGAAACGTTCGCCAAGTCGAATAAGTACGCCGCCGGGTGGATTCCTCGGTGGAGGAGTTGCCGGAGCGCCGACGGAATGGCATCTTGAATGCCCCCGACTTTTAGAACATCGCTGGGTAATAATAGAACCGTGAACCAAAGAAGAACCGCGGAGTGAGAGATGAACAGATAGCGATAATGGATTAGCAGTGCTGAACATAGCAGCGAGGCTCAGGGGTTCTGGTCCGGTTCTTCTACGACGGTCGATGTTCTGACCTCCATTTGCGAAAGTGTCAGTCGGTTGCTGTCTACAGTCATTACTTCTGCTTCAGAAAATGGTGTATAAAGAAAGGGCACTGAGGGTTTCTGGTCTTGGTTGTGACAGTTGGACTGCACACGACTCTTTTATGTTGATGACAGATTGAGAACGGACATTGCTGTGTGTCCGTCTAGTAGTAGACTGACCCAAAACCAAATTAAGACTCAAATCCACCGGTCTCCCCGTTCACCTCCTGATCTCTATAATCCACCAGTCTCCCCGTTCACCTCCTGATCTCTATAATCCACCAGTCTCCCTGTTCACCTCCTGATCTCTATAATCCACCAGTCTCCCCGTTCACCTCCTGATCTCTATAATCCACCAGTCTCTCTGTTCACCTCCTGATCTCTATAATCCACCAGTCTCCCCGTTCACCTCCTGATCTCTATAATCCACCAGTCTCCCTGTTCACCTCCTGATCTCTATAATCCACCAGTCTCTCTGTTCACCTCCTGATCTCTATAATCCACCAGTCTCTCTGTTCACCTCCTGATCTCTATAATCCACCAGTCTCCCTGTTCACCTCCTGTTCTCTATAATCCACCAGTCTCCCTGTTCACCTCCTGATCTCTATAATCCACCGGTCTCCCCGTTCACCTCCTGATCTCTATAATCCACCAGTGTCTCTATAGACCTCTTGAACTCTATAATGGATGAAAGCAAAACAACTTAAATCAAAGAGGATTGAGCTGAAACGGCCGCTGTCTGTGAGGGTCTCTTACCATGCTCTCCGGCTGTTAGTAAAGGTCGACTTTCCAAAAAGACATTACGCCGAGACACAAACCTCTCAGAAGATGGGGAGAGGGAGGGGGAGAAAGGGTAATTCGCTGAAAATGGTTCTCCTTCCAAAAGACACCAACAACACAAACAACAGTGGCAATGCTAAGAACCACAGAAAAGAAAACTGGGTAGGATATATTGAACATGGGGTGGGAAAGACGGAGCCTGAGAGACAGAGAGAAAATGTAAATGTGTGTGTGTGTGTGTGTGAGGTAGTGAGGACTCTGTTCCACATATAATTACCACATGTTAATACTGACTGAGAGAGACGGGGGGGGGTTGTTGGGGGTCGGGGCAGACTGACAGGGGGACGGGAGACATGCCTACGCCTTCAACGCAATACAGAAGCAGGAAAAGACACATTTCTGAAAAATAAAGGGTGAATGAAAGCAACAAAAAAAGGAACAAAGGTAGAAAGAAAGGAACAAAGGTAGAAAGAAAGGAGGAAGGAAAGAAAAGAAGAAAGATATGTTGAGATGTGGAAAGTAAGAGAGAGTGAGAGAGAGAGAAATGGGACACTGATGAAGGTGAATAAGTGTATGTTTATCTGATGATATATGGAAGTGTTTTATACTTGTGGTTTTACAGTAACAACTGCTCCTTGGTTCTCCGCTTTTACCTTGTTAATCTCCACTCTCTGATGCTCTCTCTTTCTCTCTCTGTTTTTACACACACTCACACACACACACTCATACACACACACTGACACACATACTCATACACACTCATACACACACACTCACACAGGATGAACACTGAACTGAATGCTGAACGTGACTAGTTGGCATGGAAACCGCTTGCTTATACATTTCTTTCTATATATAAAAGACGGTTTCCGAGGGAGGCGGCGATGGTGTTCATTTCTGAGCCTCCGACAAAAGAAAGGAGGGTGAGAAATAACTGGACAGAGCGAAAGGATGAAGGCCAACGGAGTAGAGGGAGGGTCAGCAGCAGAGTGTCTGAGGTTGTGTCGAGGCTAAACCTACATCGCAATGACGGCTGGATGAAACGAGCGAGGATGGGGTGGGTGGAGAAGGAAACTGGGAGGATGGGGTGGGTGGAGAAGGAGACTGGGAGGATGGGGTGGGTGGAGAAGGAGACAGGGAGGATGGGGTGGGTGGAGAAGGAGACAGGGAGGATGGGGTGGGTGGAGAAGGAAACTGGGAGGATGGGGTGGGTGGAGAAGGACACTGGGAGGATGGGGTGGGTGGAGAAGGAGACAGGGAGGATGGGGTGGGTGGAGAAGGAGACAGGGAGGATGGGGTGGGTGGAGAAGGACACTGGGAGGATGGGGTGGGTGGAGAAGGAGACAGGGAGGATGGGGTGGGTGGAGAAGGAAACTGGGAGGATGGGGTGGGTGGAGAAGGAAACTGGGAAGATGGGGTGGGTGGAGAAGGAGACAGGGAGGATGGGGTGGGTGGAGAAGGAGACAGGGAGGATGGGGTGGGTGGAGAAGGAGACAGGGAGGATGGGGTGGGTGGAGAAGGAGACAGGGAGGATGGGGTGGGTGGAGAAGGAAACTGGGAGGATGGGGTGGGTGGAGAAGGACACTGGGAGGATGGGGTGGGTGGAGAAGAGAACTGGGGGATGGGGTGGGTGGAGAAGGAGACAGGGAGGATGGGGTGGGTGGAGAAGGAGACTGGGAGGATGGGGTGGGTGGAGAAGGAGACAGGGAGGATGGGGTGGGTGGAGAAGGAGACTGGGAGGATGGGGTGGGTGGAGAAGAGAACTGGGGGATGGGGTGGGTGGAGAAGGAAACTGGGAGGAGGGGGTGGGTGGAGAAGAGAACTGGGGGATGGGGTGGGTGGAGAAGGAGACAGGGAGGATGGGGTGGGTGGAGAAGGACACTGGGAGGATGGGGTGGGTGGAGAAGGAGACAGGGAGGATGGGGTGGGTGGAGAAGGAGACAGGGAGGATGGGGTGGGTGGAGAAGGAGACAGGGAGGATGGGGTGGGTGGAGAAGGAGACAGGGAGGATGGGGTGGGTGGAGAAGGAGACAGGGAGGATGGGGTGGGTGGAGAAGGAGATAGGGAGGATGGGGTGGGTGGAGAAGGAGACAGGGAGGATGGGGTGGGTGGAGAAGGAGACAGGGAGGATGGGGTGGGTGGAGAAGGAGACAGGGAGGATGGGGTGGGTGGAGAAGGAGACAGGGAGGATGGGGTGGGTGGAGAAGGAGACAGGGAGGATGGGGTGGGTGGAGAAGGAGACAGGGAGGATGGGGTGGGTGGAGAAGGAGACAGGGCGGATGGGGTGGGTGGAGAAGGAGACAGGGAGGATGGGGTGGGTGGAGAAGGAGACTGGGGGCTTTTAGTGAGTAGAAGGTATGTGGAGAAATGATTGCGATGGAGGTTATTAGAAAAGCAGGAGTCGTCGCACATTATTGTGCCGGTTATATGAATAAGAATGCAGGAGACAAAATGGTGGTGGAATATGGAGGGTAGAGAGAAGATTCTCAGATGGAGAGAGATGTGTGTGGGTGACATGGAACGTGAAGCTCGTGAAGTTGTGTGGGGGAGTTGTATGAATTGTGCTAGGGTGTGTGTGAGCGCATGTGTGTGTGTGTGTGTGTGAGTATATATGTGTGGGTGTGTGTGAGTGTGTGTGTGCGTGGGTATATATGTGTGGGTGTGTGTGAGTGTGTGTGTGCGTGCGTGGGTGCACCATGTCTGTGTTTGTTGTGTGTGATGTGCACGCGTCTGTCTGTTTCCTCACCCTGGATATGTGAGTTGATCTATAATAATGTCTGCCTCCATTTGCTGACAAATGGTACGATTGTAAAGTAAAGTTCATTTGCGGATGTTAAATCATCAATCGTCCGAAAAAATGACAATTGGCGAAGAGAAACAGTAATCCGTGGTTAAGTATTCATTTCAAATGTGCTCATTTGTCATTTCACTAACTTGACCCTCTGCTTCTCTAGCTTTTCGTGAATGAAATGAGAACATGTTTTTATTAAATTCATCCCTCAACACTTTTTCCCACTAAAAAATTGTCTCTACCCTTAAACGAGCTCCACAAAAGAACAGAGAGCAGTGACATCTGTAGATGTGACAGAGGTGAATATTGGTGAGGTGGTGCTGTGTGTCCCGAACCCATGTGATCATGTGATGCCCAGAGAACATTTCCTGTTGCCACAGGAAGTGGAGCAGAGTAGTAGCTGGTTCACCAGTCCTGTTTGTGGTCTACTCATATTCTCTGTGAGAGCTGACAGTCAGTACACTCTCAGTTATCGATGAGCGAATACTGAAGAAGAAGCTTGACCGGATAGGATTACAAATGTGGTCATCATCCTCGACGGAAATGAGAGGAAAATGAACATTTTATATGATCATGATTCATAGATTATGGTGACTAATATCCAGGGGTACATGGAAGTCTAGCAGAATGACATTATCCACGGTCTGACACTTGGGCAATGTTGTTTAACGACAGATTCAACAATGAAGCGTGATGGATGTTTGTCTGAAATAAAATCTGACAATCTTTGTCACGACATGCCAGCAGGAAATGTGGTCCTTTACATTCAAGCACATACAACCGTAGGTAAGGTAAGGGTTAAGAGGTAAGGGTTAAGGTTGAAGGTTAAGGGTTAAGGTTGAGGGTTAAGGTTTAAGGTTAAGGGTTAATGATAACAGATATATATATATATATATATATATATAAAGGGTAAGGGTTGAGGGTAAGGGTTAAAGGTAAGGGTTATGGGTAAGGGTTAAGGGTTAAAGGTTAGGGTAATGGTTGATTGTAAGTATTGAGGGATTAAGGGTTTCTATGTAACAATTATTTACCGTGTTTTTGCAGTTGTGCTTTTCTTGTTGTTTTGGATTCATTTTTATTTAAAACGAAGTCTCATATTTAAAGACAAAAATGAAACAAATTGCATGTCCCTGATTTATACCTGGGTAATACTCCATTATGTTTGGTACGACATACATTTTTAAGTAAAATTCTCCCTGCACACCTGGCCCTTTAATTCCCTACCTAGAACAAAAGAAAAGTGCAGTCCTGGATGAATCGATAGTGGCCAGCCGCTTGAATTTGATAGAAATATCAAAGAATGTGTACAAACGATGTACTGAAACATGATCAGCCTCCTAACCACATGAGCCAACTTTTAACCACATGGGCCAACTTACAATTCTGCAAAGGCTTTGGATAAAGGTTAAAGTATCTCCGTCAACCGGCGAGACACAGTTATGATTATTAGAGTGGTCAAACATGATCACGGCAAACCCAGTCGGAGGGGGGGGGTCATTCTGGAAATGAATTGGCGGATTTAGCCAATAATGTCTAAACCCTAACCCGTTGATTAGATAGCAGTTCGAAGCTCGCAGTCCCTGACACTTGTGAGATTTGTTTGCAACGGAGCACACATGAAAACCACATGTGCCTTCAGAATTGTATCGCGGTCCGCTCATAAATAGGCCTCGAGCTCCCGGTTGCACGCGATCGATCTGCCGGAGACCCCGGTTCTAGAATGTCACGGTCAAAGCGTATTGATTCTGCGCTCGTCAAGACGGGGAGACGCGTTCCTGTGATTAGACGATGCAAAAGACTTCTCACGGCGCACGCAGCCGAGCGCGTCGCGGAGTGCCTAGTTTTATTCCGTCCGTCCTGACTGTTGCCCCGATGATACGAAGAAGAAAATACCTTGAAAGGCTATTGTTGTCACGCTCACAACAGCTTGTCTTAACAGGGCGGCTAATCAGCTAACATAGCCCTGTGACAGGCATTCACACGCTACAAGGCATGCCACCCGGGGGGTTTTATCACGCCAGAATCCAAGACTAACACAAGGCAATGTCCCGTTTTATTTTGGGGTGTCATTCCACGGACTTTTACCACCTGCATCTCAAATCGTTAAGTTAAAAAGCCAAACTAGCTTCAAATTGCTAATGCACTCCCATGCAGAACAAGAGCTCAGACATACTTTGACATTTGTACACAACGATTGTTTTTTGATACGCGACGTGTCGAGTTGATGTCACAGAGCAGTTCCCTCGGAATTTCTCCCTTTACTGACAACATAAGAACCTGTTGTGACGGAGTGTACCATTTCTTATACTCTGCTAGCCACCCCTACTCGAAAAACTGAATGGATTCAACAGAACACCTGCTGTCTCGGTGCAAGATAAGCTAGACTGTTGCTTGATTAAAAAGCCTCCGGTCAAAGCAACCGGCATTCCATTTTTCTTTTGTCTGTCGGAGAAACAGAGATATAAATAAACTATACGGATATTAAAAACACAGAGTATTACAAAGAGTCGTTAGCGAACGGACTATAGAAATCCGACATTGCGAAAAACTAACAAACAGACTTCCGAAAACAGACTTGGAGATTGTGAAACATTGGGCGGTATACTTTCAGTTAAAGGTCGTGATTTGAAGAAGAACAAACCTTAGGGACAATTACATTTATATTGAAGAACATCAGATGAAGACTCAGAAAGAGACAGAGAAGGACTTCCAAACCCATCAATGAAAGGCCTTTTTTTTCTGTTTAAGTCTCCTCTTCGTACAGACCTGAGGAACGTTGGTTTTGGCATTAGGCACACGACCCAGTGTGGAAGTGAGTAAACAATTAAAAAGCTTACAGTAACTGACGTTTACCCCAGGGAGGGCTAAGGCTTGTTATATTTTAAGTGCTGTTTTTATGTGTTAGTGTAACTGAACTTCCCCAAAAGGATGTTGGATGCCTATTGAGGGGGTAATCAAATGGTTCAGGGTTCTAAATGAACTTTAACCTTTCACTCTGACCTCCAATAGGTCTGGTGAGGACAGCTTGATGTCTAGGTGTGTCCAAAATGTCTCCCTGGTCCCGTAGACTCTGTATAAAACCAGTGCAGCTGGTCGAAACAGGGGGCATTTGGGACGCAGGCAGACAGGTCGGTTTCCAGCCACTGAACATCTATGATCTCCGGCGGAAATGTCAACTCAATGTCCGATGTCAAAATAAACTATGGGTATCAGAGGCCTGGGGCGGGCGTAGTGATCTGTGCCACCGCCTGCGATGCACATGTACTGCTGGAGGATTTCAGTTCAATTCCGGACCACTTCGGTTTTAGCGCTCACTCTCTACGTCTCCCGCGTTTTCCCACGTCTATGAAAAGCACGGATAAAATGGCACAAGTGGTCCTGCGTCACGCCCGTCGTCTCTCTCTCCGACGCCAGACGCCCCCCCCGGCGTGACGCCACGCCACAAAACCGATTGGCTATTTGTCGGCTGTGTGTCTGGAATGCCTCAGTCGTGTCCTCTGCTTTGCCCTTTACCCACAGAATAGCCTATCAGGGGGTCGGCTAGTCCGGGTGAACGGCAGGTGGACCTATTATACACGAGTACAATGCATCCACACGTCAGGTCTACTGCTGCTATTCATTCAGACGGGCTGACGACACTCGGGAACGAGCGCGCATACGAGCATGCACACAAACACACACGCACGCAAACACACACACGCGCTAATCTGCCCTTTATTTAAACTGCTTCCAACGTATTGTCTGTTCTAGTGCACAATGCTAGTCAACATCCACTGGCTAATGAGGTTTCTGTTGTGTTCGGTGGTTGGTTACAGTGTGTGTGTGTATGTGTGTGTGTGTGTATGTGCATGTTAGTGTGTGTGTGTGTGTGTATGTGTGTGTGTGTGTGTGTGTGTTTATGTGCATATTAGTGTGTGTGTGTGTGTGTGTGTGTGTGTGTGTGTGTGTGTGTTTGCGTATGTGTGTGTATGTGTGTGTGTCTGTGTGTGTGTGTGTGTGTCTGTGTATGTGTGTGTGTTTGCGTATGTGTGTGTATGTGTGTGTGTCTGTGTGTGTGTCTGTCAGTGACGAGACACAGCAATTATTCCAGCCTCACATCACAGGTTTGATTTTTCAATACTCAGGTTAACGAAACACACTGATGAGCCAAAACATTCGCGCAGGTGAAGCGAACACAACTTTGATCATATCGTAACGAGGGCACATGCCGCGGCCCGGCGAGATTAGACGGCGAGCGGACAATCAGTTGTCGTGGTCAACGTGTCGCATGCAGAACAAATGGGCGGGAGGACGAACCTGAGCTGCTCAAACAAGGCTTCTGTATCGCCGATTACACTGTTTCTAACACTTCAATGTGATCGCCGTACATGACAACGGAGCAAGCGGATACAGCCGTAAGGACATCGATTTCTGCTGCCGTCCCTGGGACTGATTTAACTACACACCTTTCGGACACCCTACTTGCCCGTTAGAGCTCACGTATAACCAACAGTTCCTTTAAACCAAATTAGTGACCTATCGATCCCGGCTGGCTCTGACCTATTCCATCTTAAAGACATCATTGATCAGAACGGGCTTCAGCCTTCCTCTAGAGGGGTGTGGTTCGGCGAGTCTGGACACTCCCACCGGTCGGCACACCAACGTTCTCACCGACCCGTTGCTACGGAGATTGGAACCCGTCTAATCTCCCGCCGTTGCGCCGCACCGTGGCACGTAGTTGCGTCTCAGATCCGGTACCATTGTTTCCGGTTCCATTGATCTCGTTTCCGATCGGTGTTTCTTCCTACGGCCGGGGGTTGTCCATTGTGCCGCGTCGCTTTACATGCCGGGATCAGACGCCGGCTCCTCGTAATGCCCCGCAATTAGGAGCGATCCCAGAAGATGGAGTGAATTAAAATAAAGCTGCCTGCACTAATTGCGTCTGCCACACGTAGAGGCAGACGGCGGAGGCATTTGGACCCATTTTCTCTAACTCGTTCTCTCACTCACCGCGGCGGCAACTCACTCACACGCCTGAGTCACCGCGATGTTCCGTCACTCTCTGTGTTTGTCCCCGTTTCTCCCAATGTCACAGTTATCCCGGATGGAACATGTTGGGACTCTACGACATTTTAAAGTCAAGTAGAGATTCTCTCAATTGGGAAAAAGGAGTGTACGGTCTCACAAGTTTCAACTGTCTCTAAGACAGGAAGTGTGCCGGAGTGTACGGTCTCGCAAGTTTCAACTGTCTCTAAGACAGGAAGTGTGCCGAAGTGTACGGTCTCGCAAGTTTCAACTGTCTCTAAGACAGGAAGTGTGCCGAAGTGTACGGTCTCACAAGTTTCAACTGTCTCTAAGACAGGAAGTGTGCCGGAGTGTACGGTCTCACAAGTTTCAACTGTCTCTAAGACAGGAAGTGTGCCGGAGTGTACGGTCTCACAAGTTTCAACTGTCTCTAAGACAGAAAGTGTGCCGGAGTGTACGGTCTCACAAGTTTCAACTGTCTCTAAGACAGGAAGTGTGCCGGAGTGTACAGTCTATTCTCTCAGTTGACCATAAGGTTTTATTGAGCTGACCAGGTTCGTTTGGAGGTATTTTCTCAGTTGACCATAAGGTTTTAGGGGGCTGGCCGGTTTCGTTTAGGGGCATTTACTCAATAGAATTATGACAACCTGGCCTTTCCTGTGAGCAAATGAGCGGCGTGATGATAACCAAGTAACACAATTATACGAGAAAAATGGAAGATGATTAAAATCTAACGGCATTATCTGTCCACGTCTCGTTACAGGAGATTGTGTCTGTCTGACAGCAGCCAGATGTTTTTATTCTGCTGTTAATCATTGCTTGGCCCAAAGCATTTAGTTTAGGTTTGCAAATGATTTGTGTCGTCTTTGATACATTTGGATGACAAGCAGGGTGAAACCAAATACAGTTTGTGAAACAGAAAACAGCTCAATTGAAAACTCTTTTTCTTTATGGGTCACAACTGTTAATAATTGGATGACATTCTTTTTTTTAATGTAAATTTGAATTTAAATGAATTAAAGGTAATACATTTTCGCCAGTGAGCTCAGCATTGATTATTTTTGGATGTGGTTCCACCAGCTTTGCACACCTGGATTTGGGCAGTTTCTCTCAATCTTCTTTGTAAATCCTCTCAAGCTCTGTCTGAATAGATGATAAGGGTTGGCGTACTGTGATCTTCAGCTCTCCCCACAAAGTTTCAGTGAGATTCCAGTCTGGAAACTCAGAAGCACCTGGTCACCTCTCTTCTTGGCCAGACAGTCACCTCTCTTCTTGGCTGGACGGTCACCTCTCTTCTTGGCCAGACAGTCACCTCTCTTCTTGGCCAGACGGTCACCTCTCTTCTTGGCCGGACGGTCACAGCTCTTCTTGGCCGGAGGGTCACCTCTCTTCTTGGCCAGACGGTCACCTCTCTTCTTGGCCAGACGGTCACCTCTCTTCTTGGCCAGACGGTCACCTCTCTTCTTGGCCGGACGGTCACAGCTCTTCTTGGCCGGATGGTCACCTCTCTTCTTGGCCAGACGGTCACCTCTCTTCTTGGCCAGACGGTCACCTCTCTTCTTGGCCAGACGGTCACCTCTCTTCTTGGCCAGACGGTCACCTCTCTTCTTGGCCAGACGGTCACCTCTCTTCTTGGCCGGACGGTCACAGCTCTTCTTGGCCGGACGGTCACCTCTCTTCTTGGCCAGACGGTCACCTCTCTTCTTGGCCAGACGGTCACCTCTCTTCTTGGCTAGACGGTCACCTCTCTTCTTGGCCAGACGGTCACCTCTCTTCTTGGTCAGCTCTACTGTTCTCTCTATTCACAATGATGGTGCTCTTGGGACATTTAAATGCCATAGCAATTTTTGTATAACCTTCCCCTCATCTCTGCCTACACACCACTCTTCCTCTGACAACCTAGCAGTTTGCAGCCCTTTCTTTCAACAATCCATGTTATTGTGAATGAGTCAGCCGTGACAAAGAGGATCCAAAAACTTGGTGAACAAAATAATTATATTAAGACACCAGATAACACCTGGATGGAGCCCAATGTGCTCTAAACCGATAACCTCATACCAAGTGTCATGAATGGAGGAGGAAGCATTATGGTTTGGGGCTTCTTTTCTGCCGTAAGGGACACGCTAACTTAACTTAATCTTAGCTTAATCAATCATGAATCTTGCCACAGAACAAAGACAGAAACACACAACCAAACTGAAAAATACAAAATGGAGCATATATAGTATCAGAGTAAATGCCCGGATCTCAATCCTATCAAATCGTTTTTGCATAAATGGAAGCAAGATATATATGCACAAAAACGATTGATACACAGACGGTACTCAAACCCCCATTGCCAGGGGCCATATGACGCTTGGAGCTTAGGCTGCTACGCCAGTATCCGGCATCGGGAGGTTTTCCAGTGTAGAAACAGAGTGTTAGTGAGTGTATTAGACATGTCCACTAGCTGAATAGGCTGTGAACTCACAGACAGTGATCTGAGTACTTGCTGCTGGTTAGTGTTTAAGTGAATGTCAGAAGGATTATTACTTTGGGATTGGAACGTGAATGAGATGCGGTGTCCACTGTGCTTGTGTGTGCGTGGGGTGTGTGTGTGTGTGTGTGTGTGGTGTCAATGCACATGCCACTGACAGGCTGTCACTCCTCCCCTTAGGAGCACTTAGCTGGAGAGGACAAAGTCTGCTGCTGGAGACACCAACTGTCACAAACAGACCCTTTTCAAACACAAAGAAACACACGCACGCCGACATTTACAGATATTCTCCGATGCGAGGTAGTTGAAATGCTCGATCGGGCAGAAAAAAAGATTTCTCCCATGTCTCCTTTTTCTCCCTCCGTTCGTTCGTTCGTTCCTCCCTCCTTCCTTCCCTCCTTCCCTCCCCCCTCATCACAGTCCAAACAAATGGAGCCTGTGTAATGAATGTAAATGATTGCCCTCCCCGTGCGCTAGTCAATTAGAGCTAACTGAACCTATCTCTCTCTCTCTGAGTAAATACCCTGGACACGCCTCCTCTCTGCTTTCCCAATATTTAACAGCTGATGGCCTTCAACATCGCCCCGGCATCAAGAACGTAAGGATGTTGCCGGTCTCCACCTCGTATAATGTATCTAATAACATACACGTATGACACACACACACACACACATCTACCAAACGGACATCTAACGCACACGCTTAACACACACACACACACACATCTACCAAACGGACATCTAACGCACACGCTTAACACACACACATCACTCATCGGGCCCGAGCTTCGAGGCAAACACACACCCGCAAAGGAGACAATTGCGCTAGGCATGAGAGATGACTGTACATTATTACTGTGCATCAGTGTGGGCTGTGTGAGGTGGCAGGGCAGCTGTTAGCCCCCCTAGCATGTTATCACAGGCCGGGTGTCTTCATTGCAAACTCTGGGGGGGAACCTGCCGGCCCGTTGGTCTGGACTGCTTCCGGGCCTTTGATCGGACGTGCGTCTTCATTGTATTCTCTGTTCTAATTGAAGAAAGTGGAAGCAAAGCATTCAAATAAGTGCACACACACACACACACACACACACACACACACACACACACACACACACACACTAAGCTCAATTCTTTACATCCTTTGCCTTCAAAGGAAGCATTATTTGTGTACATCCTGCATATTCCCCAGAATGCAGTGGGTTGGTGCTTTTGTTGCCCCCGTTTGTATTGTGAGGACCTGTCTATGAATAGAATAAACTGGACGTGAATGTATACGACTTTTGTTTAATGGCAGTGAATGTGACACAATTAGGTATTAGGATGTTGAGCATTTTTGTCCACAGTTGGGAAATTACTGACTAACTTGAGCAAAAATGTACTTTGGAAATAAATACATTCTAAATACTGAGCTGCACTTTTCATTGCGAAACAATAGTGTAGAAATAATGTTGTTTTCTACAGATATATTTGCACAAGGGAAAAATGTTTAGTTCCAATTGCAGATTAAAGGCTTGCCTAGTCGCAACCTGACAGCAGTGCCGGAGAGTTCCAGATCAAGACGTGTCCTGTGCGCCGGCTTACCAAACAGTTCCTCGTCTTATCACACTGTTTGCTATGTCTGGCAGGTTTAGCCTGGCACAGACATGCTGGATTGGGAACGTGTTCTATGGCCAACAAACGCACGGAGGAGTTGGTAGCTCAGTGGTAGAGTGGCTGCTTTGTATGTATGATGTCCAGGGTTCAATCCCCAGCGGGGCAAATGAGAAACCTAAATAAAGGTTAAAAAAATAACGAGACAGCAAATTTGATTTGATGGATGAAGGACGTGGCTCAGTGTGGTAGTCAAGTGGAACCTCTCGCTCATCCTTTCTGTCGCCAACTGTTGTCGATGAAAGGCAGCTTATTCTGAATTAACTTCACTCGTTTGAAGTGTGGTGACATGGACAATGTTAAAGATTGGGTTCACTACGACTAACTCGAAATCGCTGTCATCCGGTGAAAAATCATCACAATCAAATAATTTCAATACCATAAAATAACGTGATTTTTTGGCAAAAATGTAGCTCTAAGTTCGAATCGTTTATTCCGTGCAGTCAATTAAAATTATTTCAGACTCGGCTGTGTGACTGTCTGTTTATCTCTAAAGCGTTCGCCCGTGTGCAGAGCATGCCTAGATAAAAAAAATGTGCCATCTTTAATCTCGTATATTTTAACTCTCATTTGTTTCCGTGAGTAGGACTCTGTCGATGGAACGGGCATCCAGTCATTACTGCGTCCTAAAATCTGCAAACAGCACAATCATTCCAACACAAAGAGCCCGATTCCAGATTCCCGGGACCAAGTCGTTACATTCACGAAACTAGTTTGCATGCGATGCCGGAAGCGTTCGCCGGAGCCTTTAAGAGTTTCTAATGGAAGCGATGATTTCACGATCGCCCCCGGAGCCCACATCGGAATATTACCGTCTCACTGGCTGTGCAGAGAGGAGGGCTTTGTAGTTCCGGATCACACGCGCACACATTCTGACGTACACACACACACACACACACATGTACGAACACACCACACAACACGCGGTCGTTTAATTCCACACCAGACAGCCCTCCAGCAACAGACGGAATAAGAGCCCGTACGACCACTGGCCTGGATGTAAACAGGACTTAGGGGACGTGGGTCTGTGCTCGCCGGGGTGAAGGACGCGACGTAACCCGATTTCGGCCGCGTCTTCGTTGTTTTTTTTTTGCATGATTAATGCCGCCCATTGAATCATCAGTCAGACCGCGCCATCAGGAAACACTGACATGATACAGACTGGCACAAACACACACGAAGAACGGACACGGACACACGCACACAGTCTCACGTGCACAAATGCAGCGAAACACACACGCCCACACACACACACACACACACACACACACACACACACACTCACAGAGAGTCACGCGCGCCAAAACACACACATATTCTCACACACACTTGAGTGAAGCTGACAAGTAGAGCCAATATGTACTAGTCTTTTTCCAGGACTGTGTGCAGTAAGAACAGGAGAGGAGTGGTCGGTCTGTGAGTCAGTGGAACTGTGTCTGGAGCGTTCGGGCCCGAATGCCTAATTACTAAGAAAGGAAATCGTCAACGTTGGACACGAACGCGCACGACAACACACACACGCCACCGCACACACGTGCACCACACACACGTTTACCACACGCACACACACTTAAGATACAGTGATGATATAAAGAAATTAAGCATCTCTTTGTGACCAATCACACAGCGGCTTATGGACGTTGGTGTTTGTATCGGGGCTCTTTGACTTGACCTCAGGGGTGACCTCATAGGTTATCCATTGCTGAATATTATGCGCGTGTTTCGGTGTGTGTATTGGTGTACGTATTGGATTTGTCTGTCCCGTGTGTGTGTGTGTGTGTGTATCTTCGTATGCATCGGATTTGTCTATTGTGTGTGTTCTGGTGTGTGAGTTTTGATGTTTGTGTGAAAACACTGTCAGTGAATTGTTTCACACTTATAGCATCTTTAGCAAGACCGTTTCGATGGAAACCGCGTTGCCACGGAAACACTGCATGTCTCTTTGAATTAGAAATGTCTCTCTCTATCTTTCCTCACTCCCTTTCTCCTTTCCTTCTCTCTCACTCACTCCCTCACTCTCTTTCTCCATCTGTCTCAGTCCATTTCTCTACATGTTCCTCACTCTCTCTCTCTCTCTCTCTATGCCTCTCTAACACTTTCTATCTGCCTCTGTCTTTCTGGTTCCATGAATCTGACAGTGGAGTACAGTTGATGCCAGTCAAAAAGTGTCTTGGTTTAGACAGAGTTGGCAGTTTTCCTCCCAGATAAGTAGGAGGTAAGTGGTACATTTTACATATCGAGAGAGACAAACGGCCGAACACCGAAATGACGGCAGGAGAAAAATAAATTAAAGAGAGCAATACAAATGTGAGGACATTTGCAGGGGAACAGAATGGACGGAGGACTGTAAAGCGAGGGAAGGAGGGATTTAAGATGAAAGCATCGAACGGGGGGGGGGGAGAGATTGATTTTGCTCTAGCGTTTCTGGCACCGGAGGGTTCAAGCTGCCTCACCAGTCTGTCCCATTGGAATAGAGAGGGAGAGAGGGGGGGAGAGGAGAGAGAGACAGAGAGACACAGAGAGAGAGAGAGAGAGGGAGAGAGAGAGGGAGGGAGAGAGAGACACACAGAGAGAGAGAGAGAGAAAGAGAGAGGGAGAGAAACAGAGAATTGTGTACGAGAACTGGTGTCAGAGAGACATCCACAGCTGTGAATGGGAGGGAGGAGGGAGAGAGAGGAGGGAGAGGGAGGAGGGAGAGGGAGAGAGGGAGAGAGAGGGAGGAGGGAGAGAGAGAGAGGGAAGAGGGATAGCAGAATGAAGGGATGAGCTGTCAGTCCACTGGTAAGAAAGCAGTATTAAATGGAGGCTGACAGGGTTGGCTGTGAGGCTTGGATGGAGCCCAAAAAAAACGCCCTGACAGGGATGTCAACTGTGTGTCTCTGGTTGTACACTGTGCTTGACTCCACCCTGAACTCTGACCCCACGCTTGTTCGAAAGACATCTGAGGGAGGGAGAGAGGTGGAGGAGGAACTGAGGGAGGGAGATGGAGGAGGAACGGAGGGAGGGAGATGGAGGAGGAACTGAGGGAGAACGCACACAATGCGAGACGCCGTTCTTTTGTGTCAGAACACCCACTCAAAACCAGTGGCATTTATCAAGGGGTGGATCTTTGAAGGCAAACCAAGGAGCGGAAAGTCGACGTAGCGCGTTTTTTACAGAACCCCTCGTGACTGATGCGCTTTTATACAAACTGCGGTCGCGCTGCTTCTGCTACTCTCGTCATGACCCCGGTGTAATGAAGTAGAAACGGTTATTGCGTTAGCTTAGCATCACAGGTCGTCGGTGGCATCATATCTGGCGGGGACAGGCTCAGAGCGACGGCTATAACGAACGACTTGACCGACGCCAAACACGTCTGAAGTGGTTTTCCGATTCCATTCACGTAATTCCAGGTGTTATTCAATGCCCCCCCGTTCTCCACCTGTATACGATCTCGTACAGTGTGTTAAATAGGAACCGTGCAGGGAAACCGCGAGGCACGGAGGAAGCCGGTGTTTCTCGTTAGCTCGTTGTACACCTTGAGGGCGGGGTTAGTTACGATCTGGTCGAAGTGGCAGCAATCTATTGGCTGGTGTGGGTAGGATGTGGACGAATCAACAAGCAGGTCTCCCGATGGTTCCGTGATTAATTACCCAGTGTGCTCTCTGGATACTGACGATGATCAACGGATCCTTCAGACGGGACGTTTTCATTAACCCCCGAGGGCAAAGGTCACACTAAATATTGACCTCTATCATCCTGTCTTCACTGTCCTGACCACAGTGATTCTACACCTCCTGCAACGCGCTCTTCATCCCCACCTCCCCCTCTCCTCCTACTCCACCTCCTCCCACCTCATCCACCCACTAGTCAGCTTCTATGATCTGGACTAGACAGATTCTATGATCTAGCTTAGATATATGTTAGATAGATAGGTTCGGTTAGATAGAGGTTTAAGGTTACTATTTGTTTAGATAGAGGTTTAGGTTAGGTCAGATAAAGGTTTATGGTGACTATCAGATTAGACTACAGAGATAGTGAAACGTGCGTGAATGTGCTTATGTGCATGTGCTTTTAAACACAGTGATTGTCATTTATTTTAATTTCGTAATAATCATTAGGAAATATCGTGAGAGCAAAGCCCATGTGTTAGCAGGGGGGGTAACTGACAAGAAGATGACGCCGGGAAGAAAAGTAAATCAGAGAGGAAGACGATACATCCATGACTTCCTGCAACTTAAAATCTATTTGTTTAGATGTGAAACGACTTCCTGATTTAAAAAAAATAATCAAACTATATCTGGTCATGGTGATTTTGCACAGTGATTATGAATAGTGAATTTGCACAATGATTTTGCACTGTGATTTCGCACGGTGATTTCATAACCCAGCTGTAGAATCATCGTGTTATAATCCTGGTCGGGAACAGCGAATCCCGACTGAATCAAAGCGTCAGATCCAGATACATGCCGAGTCTGAACCATCACACAGCATCTGGTTGGCACCTCAACATCCTGACAACATTGTACAATGGGGTCCCTGGCAGTCCTCGGGAATATTTGATTCCTCAGGATTCATGAACACAAACGTCACGACAGAACACCATCTGCCATTCTGCTACCTGGCAGCTGAGAGAGATACTAGTACGCTGGATAAACAAGAGACCGCAGAGTTTGTCAAAACATTGACTTCCTTGTGATCTCCGCGTACCATAAACGACTTCTCGCGGTGGGTTATCGAGTTGAATTGCCACCACGGCACAAGCGAAACTTTATTTCCCTCACGTTTCCTGATCGACAGCGGCGGTTCGGACACGGAGATGCCGAGGTGTATTGTGGTGCATGATAATTTCTCCGCTCACCATATTTGTCAATGTTTCATGGCACTCGGGATAAAGTTTATATGAACGCGACTCCGTTGACGACAGGTCTTGTCCGGAGTTCATTTGACTCTGCCCGGCCCTTAAAGCAAATGTGAGTAACAGTGCAACCACTTCCTGAACCGAAAATAGACAAGTAATTCTATCAGGACGCTGCGGGTTCTTCAAATCAAGTGTATTTAAACCCAGCAGAACAGAAAGAGAAAGATGTCTAAAAAACAGGGTTCTTCCTAATTAGGCGGAGGGATTGTTAGATCAACTCTGTGTGTGTTTGATTAGCGAAACATTATGAGGCCCAGGCACGGGCGGCTTAAACTACGGAAGGAGATTGATGGTTTCCGCGGCGGCGGCTGTGAAGGAAGGATGATCGTTTTGGGGAGGAAGTAAACAGAGATGGATAGATGAGGGGAGAGGATGAAAGGTGGAGAAAACGACAAGAAGGATGAAGTGAAAAAAGCCGTGTGTGGATGCTAGAACGCGGCTGTTACTTCTGCCAGTGAATGTGGGGGACTCTCACTCTCTCACTCTCGCTCTCTCACTCTCTCACTCTCTCACTCTCTCACTCTACCTCCCTCTCTCTCTCTCTTTTGCCTTTCATTCTCTCTCTGTGTCTCTATCTCTCTTTGTCTCTTTCTTTTCCTGTCTCTCACTCTTTTTCTTTCTCTTTTTCCCGTCTGGTAGTTTTTCTCGTTTTCTCAAGCAATATTTCTCGCTCCCACTTGCTTAGCCCAAACTGGCAGCGTTTTTTTCTTTTCCCTCTCCTCCTGTTTTTGCATATCTCTCCTTCCTCATGTCCGTCTTTCGCTCCATCTGTCTTTGTCTTTTTGCTCTTCCTCAATCCTCTGACATCATCGGCTCGTTCAGCAGAGGGTGGATGTGTCTCTGTCTCAGCCAATCATATTGGAGACAGGCATTTCATTGGCATGACAAGGAGATGAGTTGCCAAATCCTTTCAAACCCGCTAATACCGCATACACACAGAACACATACTGTACACACACACACACACACACACACGCACACGCACAGTACAGCATATATAAAACACAGTAAGTACACACCCACGACACAGTATGCATGCAGTGGAGTTAACCCCCCTCCACACACACACACACACACACACACGTACACACACACCATAAAGTACTAGAATGCATACTAATGCAGCACAGAGAACAGTCTGCGCCTGCCAGCCTCCGTGACAATCTGATCCAAATCAACAACCAACACTTCGCGGCCCTAATCGGTTTAAATTCCGGCTCACCTTTCCGCGGCACGTAGCTACGGCGACACGCTGTGAAGACGCCAGCGACGGAAGCCCCCCGGGCCCTCGTTTTGATTCGTGGCACGCCGGCCGGCCCGCGCGCGCATCTGCGTTGCCGGACGTGAATAGCGGGGTGAGCTTTATAGTCGCCATGGTAACGTCGATCGAGTCACATTCGGCGCGGTTCTGTAGAGTAGAGTATGGCGCAGTGGAACGGGCCAGTGGTCCCCAACCTGATTCAGTTAGGGTATAGCGTGTCCTTCTGCTGTCCCTCATTCTCTGTGAGCCGCCTCTCCGTCATAAACCGGGACTAGGTCCGATTACCGCAGACGCAGCCCGGGCTCGTCTGGCCCCGGAGGAGGGCATTCGGAAGCGCCGCCATGCGGCTGTTTCACTCGGAACATTTCGGGAGTGAGCTTAGTCTGGTCAGTCGCTTTGGGACTGATGGCCATTCGTGAGGGTTGGACTACGTGGAGAAACTGTTCAGGTAGCAGGTGTCTCTGGTCGGGATCGATCGGGACTGACCCAAGGGGACTCTGCTCGCCAACATATTTCCGTTCGGACAGTAGAAGGAGAAGAAGGAGTTCCATCTGTGAAAGGAGAGAAATGACGAGGATACAACTTAAGCAAAGCAGCTGTTATTAGTGTCTGCTGGTCCAAGAAAGAGAGAAATAAAAAAGAGGTCTAGATATTGAGCGCAAACGTATTAGGATCACAACCAGAGTTCAAAGCTCAGAGTTCAAAAAGCACCCATCCAGTCCCCCATTGACAATGAACGTGATCACCTCATTACAGCTGAAACTAGGTAACGGATGAGGCCATCTCTGTGCCTGTGTGTGAGTGTGTCTGGGGGGGGCATGACTCAGGGGAGGACGTGGGCTTTAATGTTGAGTGAGTAGACCTGAGCCTGCATGGACGCTGTGACTAACATGTAGAGACGTCCAGTTGAACACATGGATGGATAGAGGCACGCAATACATACAGTGTAACATACAGAGCTGTCATACGTGTGTGTGTGGAGGGAGGGGGGGGGGATCTCACACGGGATGTACACACTGTTCCACAAATTCGTCCCACAAATTCAGTCATGAGCTTTCCGACTGTGTGTCCTCTTGGTTACGGGGCCTTCCGCTGATTGGGCGGTTGGGATGAATTGTAGAAGTGTTTATTAAGTCCTCATCACTACAAGAAATTACCTTGACGAATAAGAAACAATAAATAAATGTGGATGGCCTATGGTTTGTCAAAGTGTTTTATTTGTCAAATCCCCCTAACGGCGTCATTCGGAACGATGTGATTGTTGTGACATGGCACTCAGTAATCATTTAAAAAAAATAAAGCCATAATTATATCAAAAATATAGATACAACAAAAACAATTGTAGAAACTAGGAATATTTACACTAAGGAATAGAACTCTTCGAAATATGAGTGTTGTGTGCGTAAATGAATGAATAAATGTATAGTTAACCAACAACTAAGTGTAAACCGAGGCTCAAACGCAAAGATGTATAGCCGGACCGAGTCCCACGGGGCTCCAGGTGCTCCAGACCGAGTGACGGAATGAATTTGTTTGCACAGAATTACAAATTGTACACGTGTCTTAGAAATTGTGTGCTATAGTCCTACCTTGTACATGGTTCAGTTCGTAGAGCGTGGTACTACCTATGGGTCGGAGCTGGTCTCTCCGTGTGGTTACACATGCCAAAACTACAGAGATGATAGAGGCACAATGACCTCTGAGCTGAGCTGACACCTGTCTCTAGGGGGAATAACTCCAAAGCTGTTGTTGTACTGCCGGATGGTCTCGTGTAGGAAATATAAAAGGTGTCTGTGTACCGACACCATGAGAGTTTCCTAAAAAAGCTGCATGGTTAAACATGTTTGGCAAAAAAAACCCTGGCTTGGGGCAGTTGAACACACTGTAAAAAATGTAGCACTTATTTTTATGGGTAAAGTTCTGCATATCATTCCCTTCATTATACCACGGATATTAGCAAATCAGCACTCAGGATTAAACCCACGTGGTCTAATCATTTAAATTAGTAGAGTAACATGATTCTAAAAAGCTACACAATTGGACAATTAACCCGGGTCCTAGTAAATGAAATTGTGGGTTTAATGAATCAATGGCTATCGTCTTATTATTATTGATTATTCCAATTATTGTTTAGGAAATTTAAACAAACTAATCCTATTCCCATTGTCAAACCAGCGACCCGGCTATAAATACACGACGCTTTGTTTACTGTGGCCAGGGAACAGGATGCATAGAGTCTAGAAGGTTGTTAGCCCACAGTTGATAAAATGGAAATATTATCCAGTGTCCCCGAAGTCTGGCATGTTAGATCTCTAAGGTATATGGTAGTTTACAACTGTCATATAATGTGCACATGAAAATGTGACTATGGCTTTAAGGGCATTCTGTTACGTATGCAAGCTGCGCGTTACCGGGAAGGCTCGCGCCGGATGGAAGTAAGTTTTCGGTTTTAGTTGGAGCACTTGCCTGTATGCGACTGTGTGAAGTTCAATACAAATGTTCATTGAACCCTGAGTCTCCTGTGTATATCTGAACTATTTACATGGTGTCAGAAGTGTTTGACGGACACATTGCTTCTCTAAAAAGATGGCCAAGTTTCATCCACCGGAAAGTTTTGCTTTTGATCGTCCAAATGAATGGGCTGACTGGAAACAACGTTTCCTGCGATTTCGGCTGGCCACTAAACTGAGTAAAGAGGACGGCGACGTGCAGGTCAGTTCGCTGATTTATGCCATGGGACCTGAGGCTGAAAACATTTTCAAGTCTTTCACATTTGAAACGGAGGGGGATGAGGAGAAGATTGACGTTGTGTTGGGAAAATACGACGCATACTTCTATCCTAAACGCAACGTGATTCACGAGCGCGCCTGTTTTCACCAGCGATCACAGCGGCCTGGTGAGAAAGCTGAAATGTTTATCAGAGCCCTTTATGAGCTATCAGAACACTGTGACTTTGGGGTAAATAAAGACGAACACATCCGCGACCGCATTGATGTGGGCATTTTGGACAAGGACTTGTCACGTAAATTGCAGCTAATGGCTGATCTTACACTTGCCCAAACGATTACAACTGTTCGCCAGTCTGAAGAGGTTGCCCTCCAAGTTCACCTGCAGGGGGAGTCACATGCAGCAGTACAGGAAATTCGCGGGAGGGGATTAGGCAGTGGAAACCTAAAAGAGAAAATTATACAGCAGACTCAAACTGTGGAAAATGTGGAAAATTAAAACACAGCGATCCAGAAAGGTGCCCAGCCAAGAACTCCACATGCTACAAGTGTAAGAAGGTGGGTCACTGGGAAAAGAAATGTTATAGTAAAACAGTCAGAGAAGTGACAGAGACTGTTTCACAGACACCATACTTTCTGGGTGCAGTCACAAATAAAAACACAAGTGATGAACGATGGACAATAGAGTTTACAATTGGAGCAACACCAGTCAAATTTAAAATTGACACGGGTGCAGATGTAAACATTATGGGAGCAGAGGAGTTTAACAAACTAGTTCCCAACAAGAAATTGGAGCCATCTAATATCACACTGTGCAGTCCAGGTGGTCCGTTGGACTGTTTAGGAAAGTTCCAAGCAAGCACAGAATATAAAAGAAATCCATACAGTTTTCCAGTATATGTCATCGATGGCCACAACGCAAACAATCTGCTAGGCAGAGCCACCGCAATGACCATGGGGCTTGTGAAACGTGTCGAGGAAGTCCACACAGCATTCGGTGAGCACGGAACACTCAAAACCGAACCTGTTAAAATCCGGTTAAGAGATAATGCTGAGCCATACGCAGTGCACACTGCTCGTCGTGTCCCGTTGCCTCTACTGCAAAAAGTAAAAGAGGAATTAAAACGAATGGAGGAAAATGAGGTGATTGAGCCTGTGACGGAGCCCACTGACTTGTGCGCGCCTATGGTGCCAGTCCCAAGGAAAAATGGGAAAGTGCGCATCTGTGTTGATTTGAAGAGGTTAAACGAGACTGTAAGGAGAGAGAGGTACGTCCTTCCAACTGCTGAGGAAATTACAGCTAAACTCAGTGGCGCAACCATGTTCACGTCACTGGATGCCGCCTCCGGGTTTTGGCAGATACCTCTACACCCTGAAAGCACCAAATTAACCACCTTCATAACACCCTTTGGCCGATATGCATTTAAAAGACTCCCATTTGGAATCACAAGTGCTCCGGAAATCTTCCAACGCAAAATGACAGAGACCCTCAATGGCCTGTTGGGCGTGGCTATCTTCATGGATGATGTCCTAGTGTATGGAGATACACCAGAGCAGCACGACCAACGTCTCAGCAAGGTGCTGGAAAGGATCGAGTCAGCTGGCCTAAAGCTAAACAAAGAAAAGTGTAAGTTTAGGCAGGACCAGCTTCACTTCCTGGGTCATGTCATTGACAAATCAGGTGTAAGACCTGACCCTGAAAAAGTCAAGGCAATTCGCGAGCTCCCACCACCACAGAACGTGCAAGACCTAAAGCGTATTTTGGGCATGTTCAATTACTTGGGGAAATACATTCCAAATTTGTCTACAGAGTGTAACCCACTTTATGATCTGTTAAAGTCCAAGTCAGTATGGACGTGGGACCACTCCCAACAGGAGGCATTCCAGCAGATTAAAGACATCCTGTCCACTTCTCCTGTCCTGAAGTTCTACGATGTGAACCGGCCTACCGCTGTCTCTGCTGACGCCAGCAGTTATGGTATAGGAGGAGTGTTGATGCAGCTACATGACGAGGAATGGAAACCTGTGGCATACTGCTCACGTAGCCTGTCGGATGCCGAGACCAGATATGCACAGATAGAGAAAGAGTGTTTGGCGTGCGTCTGGGCCTGTGTAAAAATTTGAAAAGTACCTGTGTGGCCTTGAGAGCTTCAAGTTAGTCACGGACCACAAACCTCTGGTGCCACTCATGAATCAGAAAGACCTAGACAAAGTGCCAATACGGTGCCAAAGACTACTCATGAGACTTATGAGATTTAAACCGATGGCCGAATATGCACCAGGGAAGACCCTAGCGGTGGCCGACACACTCTCACGGAGTCCATTACAGTCCCTGGAAACGGAGACGGAAACTCACTCAGACGTAGCATGCTATGTAGCAGCCGTGGTAGACGCCCTGCCTACATCCCCACGTAAGCTTGAGGCCATAAAGACAGCTACAGCAGCCGACAGTAACCTTCAACTGGTGTTGCAGTTCATAAAGTCAGGGTGGCCAGAGTACATAGGCCAGGTCCCAGGAGCAATCAGAGACTATTTTCCCATGAAAGCTGAATTCTCAGAGTGCGATGGGATCGTCACCAGAGGTAGCCGTATGGTGATTCCAGATGTGCTCAGAACAGACATCCTGGACCGAATACATGACGGACACCAAGGTTTGACAAAGTGTAGAGAGCGAGCCCATGCGTCCGTATGGTGGCCCAGCATCTCATCAGAAATCCAGAAAAAAGTCCAGTCTTGTCAGGTATGCCGTGAGAGGAAACCCAGCCAGCGGAAAGAACCTCTCATCTCTACCCCCCTTCCTGACCGGCCTTGGAAGAGACTTGCGATGGACCTGTGTGATCATAACAAACACACTTACCTTGTCGTGTCTGACTATTTTTCCCGTTTCCTGGAAATACTTCACCTGCCGACAACCACTGCCTCGCAGGTAATCTTGAAGTTGAAGGCAGTGTTTGCAAGATTTGGCTGTCCAGACGAGGTCGTGTCTGACAATGGGCCTCAATTTTCATGTCAGGAATTCAAAGACTTTGCAATAGAGTTTGACTTTATACACATCACTTCTAGTCCACACAACCCTCAAGGGAACGGACATGCAGAGAGAGGGGTTCAGACCGCTAAAAGAATCTTGACGCAGAAAGACCCTCTGCTTGCCCTTATGTGCTATCGGTCAACGCCTTGCACCACCACAGGCGTGAGCCCGGCAGAGCTGCTCATGGGCAGGAAGATAAAGACAACCCTTCCGACACTGGAGGCAAATCTACAGCCCCGATGGCCTGATCTGGAAACGGTCAGGACTAAGGATGCATTGGAAAAGGGGAAACAAGCATTCTACTTTAATCAGCGCCATGGAGCTAGGCCCTTGCCTTCTGTAAATCCAGGTGATCCCGTACTCATAAAGCTGGACCATCAGAAAGCCTGGAGAACACCTGCTGTTGTCTTGGGAGACAGCACCACACCACGCTCCTTTGTCATTGAAACACCTCAGGGAGCAACTTTGAGACGCAACCGGCGTCACTTGCAGCATGTTCCTCCTGTGGCGGGAGACACTCACCCTCTAGCTCCAGATGAACTGCAGCAAGGTGCTGCCACACAGCAGCCTGACCCCACAGTCTCCACGGATGCTGCATTGCCAACCCCAAGTGTCAAACCGCCAGAAATACAGACTGGACTGCCCCACACCCGGTCTGGTAGACTGAGTAAACCTGTTGAAAGGTTAAATCTGTAAAGATGGGGATATTTTTGTTAATCTTTGGAGCCATGCACTGTGGGGAGGGAAGAAGATGATGTAAAGGAAATGTTTGTGGACTGAAAAGTTTATTTACACTGCTAAGAGTGCTTACGTTCTAATGCTCGTTTATATATTGCACAGAGTAATGTTTAATGAGTTAAGCCTACTGTTTAATCAAGTGTAGTACCGTTCAAATGTTCAGTTATAGGAACAGTCAGGATATCTTTGGGTATCCTCAGAGAAACAAAACATAAAAGGGGAGATGTCATATAATGTGCACATGTAAATGTGACTATGGCTTTAAGGGCATTCTGTTACGTATGCAAGCTGCGCGTTACCGGGAAGGCTCGCGCCGGATGGAAGTAAGTTTTGGGTTTTAGTTGGAGCACTTGCCTGTATGCGACTGTGTGAAGTTCAATACAAATGTTCATTGAACCCTGAGTCTCCTGTGTATATCTGAACTATTTACAACAACTGTTGTTTTTCCCCGCTTGGGTCTAATGGAAAGAAAGTGGAAATACCACTTTAAATTAATGAACAGTCAGTCTGTCTACCAGAGAGAAGTGACGTTTTTTCTCGAAATGCGTCCGGACTCGGGTACGTCTCAATACGACCAAACAATAACTTTGCATTCAACTATCGGTTCGCAATTGCAATGGACCGTCCGGATATTGGACATCGTGCCACTCTCGCGATAGACACGTTAGGTATCGCGGGAGCGAACGATCGCTCGCTCGCTACACTCGGACTAATAAAGCCCCGACGTGCGGAACTGTAACGCTGTCCCCTCCAGTGGGATTGGTCCATTAATAATGCATGTCAGCCTGGACGTCCGCGTGAGTCACTCAGTCGCCCCGGTCACGGGTGACTGAACAACATCACCCTAACCCCCTGGACCTTCTATCCACGTCTCCTGTGTGTGTGTGTGTGTGTGTGTGTGTGTGTGTGTGTGTGTGTGCGCGTGCGTGCGTGCGCGCGCGCGCATGTCTTAACATATTTTTCTCTTCTGACCCTTGACGTGACCTGCCCCTGCTCTGTTTAACCCGTTTCCAGGACGACCACTCCATGTTTTTCCAGTTCGGCCCGTCCATAGAACAGCAGGCGTCCATCATGCTGAAGATCATGGAGGAGTACGATTGGTACATCTTCTCCATCGTCACCACGTACTACCCCGGACACGAGGACTTTGTCAACAAGGTCTGTGTGTGTGTGTGTGTGTGTGTGTGTCAACAACTTTTGCAGATGTTAAGTAAAACATGAAATTAGACCATCTGGGGTCATTACCAATAAGAAACGCTTAATTTTCTGTCCTAGGGGTAAGATTTAGGATGAAACATCCAATTACGTTTTTTAAAATTAAGACTAGGTAAAGTTTGAGCATTGCGGGTTAAAGCCTGTTTTATGCTTCTGCGTCGAATTGACGACGTACCCTCTCCGACCCCGCTGCGTCGTCGCGAACCCCTCTCCGACCCCTACGCCGTAGCTCGACGTGCACCTCCAAAAAATTGTAACTACGCGTCGAGACGACGCAGACCACAAGGGCTGTGATTGGTCATATTATACATCTGGATGTGAAATGCAACGCAACCCGACGCAGAACCATAAAACGGCCACGACGCCGTAGGAGTGACGACGTAGCTACGCCGTGGAGTTGACGCAGAAGCATAATGAGGGCTTAAGGTTAGGTATTACGTCTAGGTTAAGTTCAGGATATTAAGCCTAAGGTTAGAGTTATGGTGAGGGGATGAGCCAGAGCACTCGAACCGTTGTCATCCGCCTTAAAACCTTGTAGAGAAAACATCCATGGCCTAAAGCTCCGGTGGATCGATGGAGCTGATGAACTCCGCCTCAACTCTTCTCCCTCCTTTTCCCCACTTCCTCCATGCCCCGCCCACCCCGAAACCCCTCCCCCCGCAGATCCGCAGCACCATAGAGAACAGTTTTGTGGGCTGGGAGTTGGAAGAGGTCCTCCTGTTAGACATGTCTGTGGACGACGGAGACGCTAAGATCCAGAATCAGATGAAGAAGCTCCAGAGCCCGGTCTACCTGCTCTACTGTACCAAGGACGAGGCCTTCACCATCTTCGAGGTGGCCAACTCCGTTGGGTTGACGGGATACGGCTACACTTGGATCGTTCCGTCGCTGGTCACTGGCGACGCTGATAATGTTCCTGCTGTGTTTCCAACAGGTAGTTACTGGGAAGTGGTAACTGTCTCATCCCGTCTAGACTCATCACATCCTCTCTCTTCCCTCCATTGGTTTCAACTCACCCTCTCTCATCCCTCCTTTTATCTCACCCTCTCTCATCCCTCCATTGGGCTCACCCTCTCTCATCCCTCTATTTATCTCACCCACTCTCAACCCTTCATTTATCTCACCCTCTCTCATCCCTCCTTTTATCTCACCCTCTCTCATCCCTCCATTGGTCTCGCCCTCTCTCATCCCTCCTTTTATCTCACCCATTCTCATCCCTCCTTTTATCTCACCCATTCTCATCCCTCCATTTATCTCACCCATTCTCATCCCTCCTTTTATCTCACCCTCTCTCATCCCTCCATTGGTCTCGCCCTCTCTCATCCCTCCATTGGTCTCGCCCTCTCTCATCCCTCCATTTATCTCACCCTCTCTCATCCCTCCATTGGTCTCGCCATCTCTCATCCCTCCATTTATCTTACCCACTCTCATCCCTCTGCTCTCTGTCTCTCAGGGCTCATTTCAGTGTCGTATGACGAATGGGACTACAGTTTGGACGCGAGGGTGCGTGACGCCGTGGCCGTCATCGCCACGGCGACCTCGACCATGATGCTGGACCGCGGACAACACACGCTGCTCAAGTCCGGCTGCAACGAGACCCCTCACAAGAAGGGCTCCAAACAAGGCAACTCCAACGAAGTGCTCAAGTGAGTCTCGGTCATGTGAAGTGCGCACTTGATTCAGATGGAGGTTACGAGCAGCACCAAGGCACATTTAAACCCAGACACTAACAGATCCACAACCCAGGCCGGTGAGCATAATTGGCTTGTTTTCAGGTCCCAGTTGAGCCTAAAGAGCAGTGGATGTCGACCGCGTAGCGTTTCACAGCAGCCTCCGTCTTGTCTTATCGTTCACAACAATCGCCACAAAGAAAAGCACAATTTCTCCGTCCCTCGTTTGTTCGTTTTTTAACGCAGAACATCCCCGTGCACGCTACGAAACATGCCCATTCAATAATGAATCTCCATTTAACTTCATAGGGCTTTGCTTTTAGTGCCGACATTGATCAGATGTTCTGTGACTAATTGAATGGTTGAGGACAAGAGGATTAAATCAAAAGTGGTATAGTAACAGCAGGAAGTTATGTGTTTGTGTGTTTATGTGTGTGTGTGTGTGTTTATGTGTGTGTGTGTTAAGCTGACGATGCCTTATCTCGTGTTACAACAACAGGATAGTGATGTTTGGGATTTATCCCGTTCTTATTGTACTGGACCCCAGACATTCCCCCCTGGTATTTTTGCTTGTTTCCTTTCTAAAAATAAGCCTAATAGATTTCTGCTTGGCCTGGATTGAGTTGGATGTGAATGGGAGGCTTACAACTACAGACTGAGTGCTCCCGTGTTAATAAGCAACCTGTGTTAGAATATTATTTGTTCTATTTTCATGTGCAGTTTTGAGTAGACAACCATCACTGAGTAGACAACCATCACCAGGTACACAACCATCACTAAGTAGACAACCATCACTAAGTAGACAACCATCACTAAGTAGACAACCATCACCAGGTACACAACCATCACTGAGTAGACAACCATCACTAAGTAGACAACCATCACTAAGTAGACAACCATCACTAAGTAGACAACCATCACTGAGTAGACAACCATCACTGAGTAGACAACCATCACTAAGTAGACAACCATCACTGAGTAGACAACCATCACTGAGTAGACAACCATCACTAAGTAGACAACCATCACTGAGTAGACAACCATCACTGAGTAGACAACCATCACTAAGTAGACAACCATCACTGAGTAGACAACCATCACTGAGTAGACAACCATCACTGTGTAGACAACCATCACTGTGTAGACAACCATCACTGTGTAGACAACCATCACTGTGTAGACAACCATCACTGTGTAGACAACCATCACTGTGTAGACAACCATCACTAAGTAGACAACCATCACTGAGTAGACAACCATCACTAAGTAGACAACCATCACTAAGTAGATAACCATCACTGAGTAGACAACCATCACTAAGTAGACAACCATCACTAAGTAGACAACCATCACTGAGTAGACAACCATCACTAAGTAGACAACCATCACTGGGTAGACAACCATCACTGAGTAGACAACCATCACCAGGTAGATAACCATCACCAGGTAGATAACCATCACTGAGTAGACAACCATCACTGAGTAGACAACCATCACTGAGTAGACAACCATCACTGAGTAGACAACCATCACTGAGTAGACAACCATCACTGAGTAGACAACCATCACTAAGTAGACAACCATCACTGGGTAGACAAACCAATCACTGAGTAGACAACCATCACTAAGTAGACAACCATCACTAAGTAGATAACCATCACTGAGTAGACAACCATCACCAGGTAGATAACCATCACCAGGTAGATAACCATCACTGAGTAGACAACCATCACTGAGTAGACAACCATCACTGAGTAGACAACCATCACTGAGTAGACAACCATCACTGAGTAGACAACCACCACTAAGTAGACAACCATCACTGTGTTGACAACCATCACTGAGTAGACAACCATCACTGTGTTGACAACCATCACTGAGTAGACAACCATCACCAGGTACACAACCATCCCCAGGTAGACAACCATCACCAGGTACACAACCATCCCCAGGTAGACAACCATCACCAGGTACACAACCATCACTACTCACAGTTTCCAACCAACCAATAACAGAACAATAACCCAGACACATGAATATTTAAATTACAAAAACGGTTCTTTCCTTTACTGAGACCCACTGAGTTGGTAGTTAGGGACCGGCATTCAATCATTCTCCTAGAGAGCACCTGGGATCCTGGTAACAACCAGCACACACACACACACACACACACACACACCTACACACACACCTACACACACACCTACACACACACCTACACACACACCTACACACACACCTACACACACACCTACACACACACCTACACACACACCTACACACACACCTACACACACACCTACACACACTACACACTCACTACACACACACTACACACACACCACACACACACACACACACACACACACACTACACACACACACACCTGGGACCCTGTTTGTCGGGTGACAGCGGTGCTTCTATCCAAATCAACCATCTTCATCCCTTCATCTCAGAGCTGAACGGAGGTATGGAATGAGAGAATAAGGGGTGGTGGTTTAGAATGACAAATAGCAGACCGGGGGGGGGAAGGGGGGGGTGAGCATGGAGCCCTGGACCCCCCCTCGTCTGATTCTCCCCACCTTTCCTCCTCCTGGATTTACATGCCATGCTGTCAGACAGTGATGAAGTACAGCGGGGGAGGTTGTGGGGGGGTGGGGTTCAGTGAGTCACGCTCTCTGTGTAGGGAGGAAGTGGTTCTGTGTGTGTCACCTTCTCTGTGTAGGGTGGAAGTGGTTCTGTGTGTGTCACCTTCTCTGTGTAGGGAGGAAGTGGTTCTGTGTGTGTCACCTTCTCTGTGTAGGGAGGAAGTGGTTCTGTGTGTGTCACCTTCTCTGTGTGTTTTAGGGGCAAGTTAACCTCTGACTAGAGGGTTGGTTCTCTGTTGTTTGTCCGTGCCTGAGACTGAGGGCGGGACAGTGTGGGCGGGATTTGGAAGGCGGGAGACTGTGGGCGAAATACTGTGGGCAGGACACTGAGGGTGGGACACTGAGGGTGGGGCACTGAGGGTGGGACACTGAGGGTGGGGCACTGAGGGTGGGGCACTGAGGGTGGGACACTGAGGGTGGGGCACTGAGGGTGGGGCACTGAGGGTGGGACACTGAGGGTGGGGCAGTGTGGGCAGGACACTGAGGGTGGGGCACTGAGGGTGGGACACTGAGGGTGGGGCAGTGTGGGTGGGACAGTGTGGGCGGGACAGTGTGGGCGGGAGACTGAGGGTGGGGCAGTGTGGGCAGGACACTGAGGGTGGGGCACTGAGGGTGGGACACTGAGGGTGGGACAGTGTGGGCAGGACACTGAGGGTGGGGCACTGAGGGTGGGACACTGAGGGTGGGACACTGAGGGTGGGGCACTGAGGGTGGGACACTGAGGGTGGGGCAGTGTGGGCAGGACACTGAGGGTGGGGCACTGAGGGTGGGGCACTGAGGGTGGGACAGTGTGGGCGGGAGACTGTGGGCGGGACACTGAGGGTGGGGCACTGAGGGTGGGACACTGAGGGTGGGGCAGTGTGGGCAGGACACTGAGGGTGGGACACTGAGGGTGGGACACTGAGGGTGGGGCACTGAGGGTGGGACACTGAGGGTGGGGCAGTGTGGGCAGGACACTGAGGGCGGGGCACTGAGGGTGGGACACTGAGGGTGGGGCACTGAGGGTGGGACACTGAGGGTGGGGCAGTGTGGGCAGGACACTGAGGGTGGGGCAGTGTGGGCAGGACACTGAGGGTGGGGCAGTGTGGGCGGGAGACTGTGGGCGGGACACTGAGGGTGGGGCACTGAGGGTGGGACACTGAGGGTGGGGCAGTGTGGGCAGGACACTGAGGGTGGGACACTGAGGGTGGGACACTGAGGGTGGGACACTGAGGGTGGGGCAGTGTGGGTGGGACAGTGTGGGTGGGACAGTGTGGGCGGGAGACTGTGGGCGGGACACTGAGGGTGGGACACTGAGGGTGGGACAGTGTGGGCGGGACAGTGTGGGCGGGACAGTGAGGGTGGGGCACTGAGGGTGGGGCACTGAGGGTGGGACACTGAGGGTGGGGCACTGAGGGTGGGGCAGTGTGGGCAGGACACTGAGGGTGGGGCACTGAGGGTGGGGCACTGAGGGTGGGACACTGAGGGTGGGGCACTGAGGGTGGGGCACTGAGGGTGGGGCAGTGTGGGCGGGACACTGAGGGTGGGGCACTGAGGGTGGGGCAGTGTGGGCGGGACACTGAGGGTGGGGCACTGAGGGTGGGGCACTGAGGGTGGGGCAGTGTGGGCGGGACACTGAGGGTGGGGCACTGAGGGTGGGGCACTGAGGGTGGGGCACTGAGGGTGGGACACTGAGGGTGGGGCACTGAGGGTGGGGCAGTGTGGGCAGGACACTGAGGGCGGGGCACTGAGGGCGGGGCACTGAGGGCGGGGCACTGAGGGTGGGACACTGAGGGTGGGGCAGTGTGGGCAGGACACTGAGGGTGGGGCACTGAGGGTGGGGCACTGAGGGTGGGACACTGAGGGTGGGGCACTGAGGGTGGGACACTGAGGGTGGGGCAGTGTGGGCGGGACACTGAGGGTGGGGCACTGAGGGTGGGACACTGAGGGTGGGGCAGTGTGGGCGGGACAGTGTGGGCGGGAGACTGTGGGCGGGAGACTGTGGGCGGGACACTGAGGGTGGGGCACTGAGGGTGGGGCAGTGTGGGTGGGACAGTGTGGGCGGGACAGTGTGGGCGGGACAGTGTGGGCGGGAGACTGTGGGCGGGACACTGAGGGTGGGACACTGAGGGTGGGACAGTGTGGGCAGGACACTGAGGGTGGGGCACTGAGGGTGGGGCACTGAGGGTGGGACACTGAGGGTGGGGCACTGAGGGTGGGGCAGTGTGGGCAGGACACTGAGGGTGGGGCACTGAGGGTGGGACAGTGTAAATGGGACAGTGTGGGTGGGATATGGTGGGCAGGAGACTGTGGGCGGTACACTGAGGGCGGGATACGGTGGGCGGGATACGGTGGGCGGTACACTGAGGGCGGTACACTGAGGGCGGGACAGTGGGCGGGATTCTGAGGTCAGGAGGCTGTGGGTGAAATACTGTGGGCGGGATACGGTGGGCGGGACACTGAGGGTGGGACACTGAGGGCGGGGACAGGAGGCCTGCTGTAATCAGAAGATCAGCCGCCGAGGGGTTGCATTGTGTGTTCAGCTGGAGAGGGGTGAGGTGTGGAGGGGAGGGGGAGAGGAGGGGGAGGGAGATTATTATGTTTCTGTACAGGTTTTATTTGAAAGCACCAACAATCCCTGCAAGGCACACACGTCCCTAACACAAAACACACACACACACACCTCTACCACACAACACACACACACCCCTACCACACAAAACACACACACACCTCCACCACACACCACACACACCCCTACCACATGACACACACACATCCCTACCACACAACAGACACATACACACACATGTCCCAACCAATCAACACACACACATATGTCCCTAACACAAAACAAACACACACCCCTACCACTCAACACACGCCACACCGTATAACACACACACCCCTTCCACACAACACACACACACACCCCTACCACACAACACACACACCCCTACCACACAACACACACACCCCTCCCACACAACACACACACACCCCTACCACACAACACACACACCCCTACCACACAACACACACACCCCTACCACACAACACACACACCCCTCCCACACAACACACACACACCCCTACCACACAACACACACACCCCTACCACACAACACACACACCCCTTCCACTCAACACACACACACCTCTACCACACAACACACACACACCCCTACCACACAAAACACACACACACCTCCACCACACACCACACACACCCCTACCACATGACACACACACATCCCTACCACACAACAGACACATACACACACATGTCCCAACCAATCAACACACACACACATGTCCCTAACACAAAACAAACACACACCCCTACCACTCAACACACGCCACACCGTATAACACACACACCCCTTCCACACAACACACACACACCCCTACCACACAACACACACACCCCTTCCACTCAACACACACACACCCCTACCACACAACACACACACCCCTTCCACTCAACACACACACACACCCCTACCACACAACACACACACCCCTTCCACTCAACACACACACACACCCCTACCACTCAACACACACACACACCCCTACCACTCAACACACACACACACCCCTACCACACAACACGCTCTAATACAATATGTGACGTCTGGGGTGGTTTGACCTTGTTGCGGGTCTCTGTTGTATCTAGCATGGCTGGTATGTAGTTTCATCATTATTTAATATAAAGTGATTTTACCCTGGGCTCATGAAGGACACAACATCGCAGACAAACACACACACACACACACACACACGCGCGCGCGATGCGCTCCTATACACTCGCGGTTCCTTTCCTCCCTCAGAGAGCCATAAACGTGTTGGCTAATATATTTGCCTTTTTATTGGAGTAATGAACAAAATAGTGGACTGTTACTTTGGGCTTTTGGCTATTGAGTTAAAATGTCTCCTCGTTTTGACAGCGCCCTATCCAATGGGGTCAGAGTGCACATACTCATCGCTCTCACATCCTTTTCTCTCTCTGACTCATCTTTCCTAATTCATGTTTTTCTTCACTGTATTCCCTCTCTCCCTCACTATGTGTCGTTCACTTCCACTTACTTGCTTTCTCTCATTATGAGTGCAGTTTGCTTTCATTCATTTCACTGATAAAAAGCTCTTTGACTAAGTGAAACTTTATTGGGCAGATCTTCCATTCCGCTTCGATCTACCGACAGAAAGCATCGTACCGAATGGAAGGCAGCTGTTGCCACCTCCTCTTCCTCGCCCTCCTCTTCCTACTTCCTGACGTTTTCCAATCAGACTAGTTGTCTCTATTCTCTGCTCTACCACACGGCTCTCTTTAACTTTCTGTTGCTTTTCTTCCTCTTTTCTCTGCTGCTCTGTTTAACTCTGTCCCGTTGCTCTGTTTAACTCTGTCCCGTTGCTCTGTTTAACTCTGTCCCATTGCTCTGTTTAACTCTGTCCCGTTGCTCTGTTTAACTCTGTCCCGTTGCTCTGTTTAACTCTGTCCCATTGCTCTGTTTAACTCTGTCCCGTTGCTCTGTTTAACTCTGTCCCGTTGCTCTGTTTAACTCTGTCCCGTTGCTCTGTTTAACTCTGTCCCGTTGCTCTGTTTAACTCTGTCCCGTTGCTCTGTTTAACTCTGTCCCGTTGCTCTGTTTAACTCTGTCCCGTTGCTCTGTTTAACTCTGTCCCGTTGCTCTGTTTAACTCTGTCCCGTTGCTCTGTTTAACTCTGTCCCGTTGCTCTGTTTAACTCTGTCCCGTTGCTCTGTTTAACTCTGTCCCGTTGCTCTGTTTAACTCTGTCCCGTTGCTCTGTTTAACTCTGTCCCGTTGCTCTGTTTAACTCTGTCCCATTGCTCTGTTTAACTCTGTCCCATTGCTCTGTTTAACTCTGTCCCATTGCTCTGTTTAACTCTGTCCCGTAACTCTGTCCCGTTGCTCTGTTTAACTCTGTCCCGTTGCTCTGTTTAACTGTCCGTTACTGTGTTTCCTTCTTTTCGATGCTTTGTCCTACACACACTGTTGCTTTATTTTATTTGTCTCTTTATTGCCCTCTTTCCCTCTCTGTCACTGTATTCTCCTCTCTCTCGCTCTGTTTTCCTCTGTCACTGTATTCTCCTCTCTCTCGCTCTGTTTTCCTCTCTGTCACTCTCCATCACTCTCTATCGCACGGTTTCTGTCTTTTCTGGCGCTGTTTCCTCCGTCGTCCCGTTTCATTCTTTCTCTGTCACGCCGTTCACTTTCCCTCCTTCTCTCGCCTCTCATTACGGCACACGCTGAGACCATGATGCGTATGATAAACCTCAGTTTGTATTAATCCATGAACATGAATTTTTCTTTCTCTCTCCGTCTTACTTATTTATTACTGATTCACATACTACATCCCATTAAAAGGCCATTGGAACAGCCAGTCAATATTCCATATAGTCCCGTATTTATTGAAACGCTCAGTCGTTCCGATCAATGGCCACAATGCCTAACCGTGTCTCTCTAATGCTGCTGTTGGTGTAAAGCCGTTTACCGTTCTCCACTACAGGGACGTGTCTTAACCACGGTCACACGTTCGGCTCGTGTTGTTCTTAATTCAACTTGGCATTTTGATAATAGCTAGGTGAGTTATTCCGGTGACCTTAGCAGGGCTGCCGGCAGTTCACAACTAGCTTATATTCTGGGTTTTGTTAAGTAGAAAGGACATGGAGTGAAACCGGGTGGTACTTCCTCCAGTAGGAGCGCTGGGTCTGTAAAACCAGCTGTCATGAAGAAAAATAATTATGTTTAAAAATACTGTTATAATAACGTACACATGAAGATAACAACCTATAAAATGACTGTTATAATAACGTACACATGAAGATAACAACCTATAAAATGACTGTTATAATAACGTACACATGAAGATAACAACCTATAAAATGACTGTTATAATAACGTACACATGAAGATGACAACCTATAAAATGACTGTTATAATAACGTACACATGAAGATAACAACCTATAAAATGACTGTTATAATAACGTACACATGAAGATAACAACCTATAAAATGACTGTTATAATAACGTACACATGAAGATAACAACCTATAAAATGACTGTTATAATAACGTACACATGAAGATAACAACCTATAAAATGACTGTTATAATAACGTACACATGAAGATAACAACCTATAAAATGACTGTTATAATAACGTACACATGAAGATAACAACCTATAAAATGACTGTTATAATAACGTACACATGAAGATAACAACCTATAAAATGACTGTTATAATAACGTACACATGAAGATAACAACCTATAAAATGACTGTTATAATAACGTACACATGAAGATAACAACCTATAAAATGACTGTTATAATAACGTACACATGAAGATAACAACCTATAAAATGACTGTTATAATAACGTACACATGAAGATAACAACCTATAAAATGACTGTTATAATAACGTACACATGAAGATAACAACCTATAAAATGACTGTTATAATAACGTACACATGAAGATAACAACCTTTAAAACCCCAAGCAGCGTTATCGTGTCTGCATAGCAAACAGCCGCTAGCATGTAGCTAACTAATGATAGATACAGTCTGGGCAGTAACTCACTGTGCCGTGAGGCCAGGCTATCTCCAAACAGTGGCCTCATCCCTAGACAGTACACTATATTTGACCTGTGTTCTATGGGCTTTAATAAAGGTGGAGCCCCCTATACAGTAGTGAATATGGTGCCATTGGGAAGTTAGGTAATAGTTCTGGGTGGGTGAAGCCTATGACATTGCACAGCTTATTTCCCATGTTAGTGACAGTTGTCTCAGGGCTTAATATCTTTCTGTTCGTTTTCCAACGCTGCGTTTATAGCTCAGTGTCTTCCTGTTTATTTTATAACACCACTTTTATAGCTTCATACGTTCACTGCTTATTTTTCGTGTCTGGTTTTATAGCTCGTGTTCTTACTGTTCATATTATAATAACATTCGTTTTAGAGCTTAATATTTTTCTGTTTATTTTATAACGCTAGTTTTACAGGTCTGTGTTACAACACACTGGTTGTGTTAACTACACTTGCTGTTTCTTAATTTGGATGTAAATTATAATCATTATTATGGCTATTGATAGTGATTATGATTTATATTTAGTTAAATCCGTGTGCCGTGTGTAAATAAACTCTAGGCCGACGTAAAACTTCAGTGTGATCCGACGAGAGCAGGGCAGCCACACAGAGGTTCATGCTTTTTGTCAGTTCTTGTCCGAGGAGAATTCAGACATGGAAATGGATCAAAAGGAGACATGCGAGTCGTCGATACTCCGCGCTTACAAAATGACTAGTAGCACAGCCTATTACGGTAATATTCACCGCGCCGTCAATCTATTTATCTACCCATCGGATGCGGGGCTGGACGGAGCCATTGATGTAGACTCAAGTGTATATACTCTGCTCGTCCGTGGTGAGACAGGACGATTGATCTGTCTGAACGAGTGACAGACCGAAAGAGAGAAATAGGTGATAGACTGGATGAACAAGATTCCCACAATCCCGCTTTGAATCTTTCTTCCTAGCTACCTCTTCTCTCGTCCACTTTTTTATTTTCTCTCTCGTTCTCTCCCTCTCTCACTCTCTTACTCTCTCTGGTGAGATTACAGTTCCCATGGCAACGCGGCGGATTGCTTGAAAATCACTGTGGTTGTGGGAACCATGGCAACACATCACATATGCCGGGGCGGATGTCTCAGTTGGGGCTTTTTATTGACACTCAAGATGTCACCCGACGTGACACACATCCAATTCAGATCCGACTTGCCCCACCCTGCACACATACACACACACACACACACACACACACACACACACACACACACACACACACACACACACCTGCTCCTCGGTTACCGCGCGTGGCAACAGGTGCATTTTCCTGTGAGTGGCAGGCGGCTCCTGTTGCCATGCGTCCCGTCCCCCTCACCTCTGTCAACTTCTTTACTTCTACACTACAGACATGTTTGGAGAACTAAATGAGGACAGTAGAGGACGGTCATTTGTTACACGGCGCGTTCAAGGTCTGTTTTCAAAGCCGTGCCGGCTAGAGTTGAAGACACAGTGCGTCGCCATAGTAACTGAGTTCAGCGTATAGCAGGACAGCTCTGTTCCTTGCTCATCGTTTGATCACCAGTCATTTGTTTTATTCACCTTTGTCGTTCAATGAATCCGGCACATTCCCTCTCTTTCTCATCTCTCTTCTCATCTCTCTCTTCTCATCTCTCTCTTCTCATCTCTCTCTTCTCATCTCTCTCTTCTTATCTCACTTCTCATCTCTCTCTTCTCATCTCTCTATTATACCAGTTAAGTGTGACTCCACGCGCGGCGCCGCTCTGCTCCCTGAGTTCACGTAAAATGTACGTTTTAACTTCATCAGCTTGTGTATATATATATATATTATAAATATATATATTATCAATACTACTTAACGTATATTATATATTATATTGTCAAAATATACAATACTGACTGTATACATTAGGACAGTGACATAAGTGGTGTAGCTTAGACTCCTCCCACTAGGGGGTCTCCGTTTCTATTTACTTTTTCATCTCTTAAAACCCGATGGCTGGTTTGATATCTGCTCCTTTTTTAGCTTTGTGTTAAGAAGATATTGGGCAATGAATCAGCAAAGGGGACGATTCACCCGTCTGAGCCTTTCTGAATAGTCACTTCAGGGTACAGAGAACCACTCTGCCCGTCGCAGGTACAGGTTAAGAATAGCAAATGTGTTTTGGCTAAAAACCCTTCCCTTATTAGGCTGGTGTGTTTTTTTTCATCACTGGTGCACTAACACACACACATCCAGTGTCTAGTCTTTATTCAGTAAAAAAAAAGTCGACCGCCGACGTCTGACAAGCCGTTGCCATGCAGACGAATCATAATGAATCGATCGAAGACGTGAGCCGGCGCATTCAAGCGAGCCACAATCAACTGTTCGGTACGCCGAGAAGAATTAACGGAAAGCGTGGATTAAGTCAATCGAGCGTGAATTTGTGAAATGACATTTCATACGTTTATACGTTGTTATGTTTCGGGGTATGTTGGATGAATTGTGTACTGAAGCTTTGCGTCCGCGTGTGTCTGCTCAGATATCATTAGCTGCTCAGATATCAACGTACCATTTTAGATTTTGTTTCATCAGAGAATTGGCTACGGGTCTGAATACTTTCGCAAGGCCCTGTACATATACACAATATAGTGTCTTAATATTAACAGAAACATTTACACATATCATAAAAAAAAATGTTTACCAAGGATGCCAATAGAAGGTGCTGTGTGTGTGTACTGTATGTACAGTAAGAAATGTAATTGAGAGATGGTTATTTATTTCCCAAACTAGAATTGTTTCTTAAGCCGGCAGAGTGTTGCCATGGTAATGCGTGTGCAGCCACAGTGGCTGGCCCAGGAGAATGTGAGAGAATGAGCGAGGTTGGCAGGTCGCGGGTGGGGGAGAAGGGGTGAGGGTGGCAGGACGCAGGTGGGGGAGAAGGGGTGAGGGTGGCAGGACGCGGGTGGGGGAGAAGGGGTGAGGGTGGAAGGACGCGGGGGGGGGAGAAGGGGTGAGGGTGGCAGGACGCGGGTGGGGGAGAAGGGGTGAGGGTGGCAGGACGCGGGTGGGGGAGAAGGGGTGAGGGTGGCAGGACGCGGGTGGGGGAGAAGGGGTGAGGGTGGCAGGACGCAGGTGGGGAGAAGGGGTGAGGGTGGCAGGACGCAGGTGGGGGAGAAGGGGTGAGGGTGGCAGGACGCGGGTTGGGGAGAAGGGGTGAGGGTGGCAGGATGCGGGTGGGGGAGAAGGGGTGAGGGTGGCAGGACGCGGGTTGGGGAGAAGGGGTGAGGGTGGCAGGACGCGGGTGGGGGAGAAGGGGTGAGGGTGGCAGGACGCAGGTGGGGGAGAAGGGGTGAGGGTGGCAGGACGCAGGTGGGGGAGAAGGGGTGAGGGTGGCAGGACGCGGGTTGGGGAGAAGGGGTGAGGGTGGCAGGACGCGGGTGGGGGAGAAGGGGTGAGGGTGGCAGGACGCGGGTGGGGGAGAAGGGGTGAGGGTGGCAGGACGCGGGTTGGGGAGAAGGGGTGAGGGTGGCAGGACGCGGGTGGGGGAGAAGGGGTGAGGGTGGCAGGACGCGGGTGGGGGAGAAGGGGTGAGGGTGGCAAGACGCGGGTTGGGGAGAAGGGGTGAGGGTGGCAGGACGCAGGTGGGGGAGAGTGAGTTGAATTTATCTGCCAGTGGCAACATACTTGTTGACACACAAATATGCTGATACTTATTCACACAGACGTTTTATTGCTAGACTCTCTCTACACTCCATTTAGTATTCTACTCCATCAATCTTTGCATTCTCTCTCTCTCTCTCTCTCTCTCTCTCTCTCTCTCTCTCTCTCTCAGATGAGAGTATTTTAACTGGCATGGGTATGTTTTACTGAGTCTAAAACTGGGTCATCCGTGCTATAACTACACCGACCAACCTTGAGAGCACGAACATAGCTATGGCTGTAGACTCGTAGGAGGACTTTGAAGCCAGAGCTTCAGATGCAATACCTTCACAGCTTCAGATGCAATACCTTCATAGCTTCGTCCATTTGTCCGGGCTCATGCTAACACCGGGTTTAACACGCACCCACCTAGTTGCTTAGCTACCAACGGTATCCACTGTGTACATGACGCTTTATGCCACCGTGTTGTTGCTTATATCAGCACAAACATTACATGGTGCATGATTTCACGTCTTAGACACTCGACACTGCCACTTTTGCACCTACTGGCCAGAAATTGCGGAACGCGCCATTAACTACCGATGGGTTCATGTGACAGTGTTCGCATTTGGCTTAGTGTCAGGACTATCAAGCGGTGTCTAATTTCTCGTATTCAACTTAAATCAATTTAGAATTTGGTGAAATTGAACGTTTTTAACCGACCGCGCAAACGGGTCCAACAGATTCTATGGGGTCACCTCGGGTTGAATGTGTGGATGTCGGACAGGGCAACACTGTCTTGTAGCACCCTCCACGGTAGGCCAGGTTCCTGCTAGCCCGATTGTGGTTGTTGGCTAGCGAATGCTTTCACCTCCGGCCGCCCTTTCGAGCAGGCGACGTGAAGGGAGCCAAAAGTGCTTGGCGGGATTTGAATTCGAGGAGCGCTCTCTGATTTCTCGCACCTGTTGCGAGGCTGTCGTGAGCGGGATAGTGTGAAATCCAAACAGAGCCGGGGGAAATCAGTGCCTGTCGCCCCAGGGCGGTCAGGCGTTCCGCGCTGCTGCTGCCTGCAACGCGCATATACCGTTGCAGCATGGGTTGGAGTCTAGCTCACAGCGCTATTCCAGCACGACTCGGCCCTCGATCTCTCGTTCCGGCTCTCCTCTGCCAAGAGAACTCCGAGTGCGGTATTACATCTCAACTGTGAGGGACGGAATAATTGCAGATGTTTTTAATGAGCCTATTTACCAAAAGTAGTACAAAAGGCTTCGCATCGTGCAACTATTTATGCCCCTGATGTTCGACAAAGACTATTATCTATTGTCTACGTTCTTGAAGATTACCGCTTAACACTCGCGCGCTCTCTCCCACACAGTCACATCCATGCCTCCCTTCCCTCACTACTCACTCTGTACGCCCCCCTCTAACGCACACACACACGCACACGCGCGCGCCCACGTCGTCTCTCACTCGCTCTTGGATATCTCATTGTTCCAACCACATTTCGGAGTAGCTTAGCCTATCCTTTTCCGTTAGCTCGACGCATCGTCTGAACGCGTGCACGCATTAGCGTAACTAAAGGGGCCATTTGTTCTCGAAAGCAACAAACGAACGCAGCTTGTGACACTCGCGAGTCGGCGACAGAAAGGGCGAACCCAGCTGGAGTAACATTGGGAGTAACACTTCTAAACGATTTATATACCCGAGACACAGTCTGTCAGTTTGTCAGTGATTTAATGTCAGCAGTCATTAACTGGTGCCGTGCGCCGCACTTATAGGATTCACTCGGAACAACCTGCCCTTTAAAACAGAGACGCGCCGTACAGGAACGCAGATGCAATCTCACTGAGCTTTACGTAATACATTTTCTTCGTTTTTCCCCCACGTGACCGATGTGTCTCACTTTGAGGGCGCTTTCGACGCTTCAACTTTGACAGACGCGTTTGAACGGGGAACGTACGCACGAGAAACCGCTCGTGTTCGTGTGCTCGCGTGAATGCGGTTATTGCAATTCACCCTGTAGCGGCTCAATTGAATAAACCACATGCCAATTTGAGTGTGACTTGAAACTTGAATTTTGCCTCATTTGCCAATGAGATGGCGATCTGGTTCTTCCGGCAAACATTAATGTCAATAACACATAGTGTCACATAGCCATATACCGGTAACAGCATGGTGATCTGTCCCATATGGCGTTGCCTGTTACTCGTTACCCAGCAAACAACTGTAATGGGATGTCTTGTGGGTAATCGGCTGAACCGTAGAGTCTCTATTATTGCCCGTCCAGTAATCAGTGTTTCCTCTCAGGTATCTAATGAACGTGACCTTTGAGGGTCGCAACCTGTCGTTCAGCGAGGAGGGCTACCAGATGCACCCCAAACTGGTCATTACCCTCCTGGACAAGGAGAGACACTGGGACAAGGTGACGTCTCTCTTCTGTTCTCTCTCTCTCTCTTCTTGGTACTCAGTCGTTCACGTCACTCTAGACTTTCCCTCCCCCCGTCTCTCCCCTTCTCTCTTGCTCATTCACTTCCTAAGTATTAACTGACTGTCTCTGTATATGTCGTCTGACCACTCCCCCCCCCCACCGTGAACCAATCAGGTGGGAACATGGGAGAACGGCTCCCTGTCCGTCAAGTACCACGTGTGGCCCCGGTTCGAGTTGTTCTCCGACGGGGAGGCCCGCGAGGACGACCACCTGTCCATCGTGACCCTGGAGGAGGCTCCGTTTGTCATCGTGGAGGACGTGGACCCGCTGAGCGGAACCTGCATGAGGAACACTGTGCCCTGCAGGAAACAGCTGAAGATAATGTAAGAACCCATCGCCCCGACATGACTTCCTGTTCTTCTGTGGGTATCCAATATGGGCTATGTGACATGCGAATTACAAGTGACGCGACTGGCTTAGAGACGGACGCGAGCGGAGAAACGTGTTTTGTTAATGTACTACTTGTTTCTTGTGTTGTTTCAGGGGTTTTTTATTCCTCAAGTTACCCGTCGGAGTAGAATGACCTTCTCTCCTTGTGTTGCGCTTTTCCCTCCTGTGTTTGAAAATGTTTTTTAAAAACCTCAAGGAAGGCAGGATTAGCGATACGCTTGAGGTTTGAATCAGGAAATGTCGCTGTTGTAGAAACACTAAAATACTACGGACCCCATCTTATAATGGATTCCTATCAGCAATCTCCTTCTTCCACTACTTTCCCCCCCCTGTTCCCCCTGTTCCCCCTGTCCTCCCCGTCTCCACTGAAGTCCTTGATCACCCTGACCTCCCAGTCCTCCCTGTCCTCCCATCCTCTCTCTCCTCCCTGTCCTCCCATCTTCTCTCTCCTCCCAGTCCTCCCTCTCTTCCCAGTCCTCCCTCTCCTCCCTGTCCTCCCCCCTCTCTCTCCTCCCTGTCCTCCCATCCTCTCTCTCCTCCCAGTCCTCCAATCCTCTCTCTCCTCCCAGTCCTCCCATCCTCTCTCTCCTCCCAGTCCTCCCATCCTCTCTCTCCTCCCTGTCCTCCCATCCTCTCTCTCCTCCCTGTCCTCCCATCCTCTCTCTTCCCTCTCCTCCCATCCTCTCTCTCCTCCCTGTCCTCCCATCCTCTCTCTCCTCCCTGTCCTCCCCCTCTCTCTCCTCCCTGTCCTCCCATCCTCTCTCTCCTCCCTGTCCTCCCATCCTCTCTCTCTCCTCCCTGTCCTCCCCCTCTCTCTCCTCCCTGTCCTCCCATCCTCTCTCTCTTCCCTGTCCTCCCATCCTCTCTCTCCTCCCTGTCCTCCCTGCTCTCTCTCCTCCCTGTCCTCCCATCCTCTCTCTCCTCCCTGTCCTCCCATCCTCTCTCTCCTCCCTGACCTCCCATCCTCTCTCTCCTCCCTGTCCTCCCATCTTCTCTCTCTTCCCTGTCCTCCCATCCTCTCTCTCCTCCCAGTCCTCCCTGGAGCTCCTGGCATTCGTTCGATGACCTTTCCCAATGCTTTTCTCACCTCGTCGCGCCACGTCTTCCGTCACCACTGTTTGTTTGGTTTCCTCCCCGGTCTCTCCTGGTCATCATGGACATGTCCTCTCAATTCCTCTGCACGAATCAGTGAACTCCGCCGTGTCTGAACAATGTGACTTGGGTCCTCTGATTGGTTCAGCATTATTGTTGTAGTGGGGTGTAAACTATGTTTTATCAATGGAATAGTCACCGCTTAATGTTAACAAGATGTTGGTGCTGACTAGCCACTGGTCAAGTTGAACAGGGTGGAATCAAGGCATGGATATTCATATTTTGTTGCTTTTTATTGCAAATCGCACCTCTGTTCAACCTGTTTATTCAGGTCACAAGTTTCTGTGCTATAATTCAGACCATTAAGGATTTTAATGGATTTTATAATTCTACAAAACTCTCCCTGTATTATTAACGTCTTATTCCAATTCAATTCATATGGGCTTTATTGTCATGAAAATTACAACTGAAGAATATTTCCAAAGCATTTTACAATGTAAACAAAAATCATAATAATAAAGTTTATACAATTTTTAACAAAAATAAGTTCAAGGAGAATATGAATCCATTACATACAAAACATATAACTCTCTTTATTCCTCTCTCTCCTCCTCTCTTTCTCTCTCTCTCCTATCTCTCCTCCTCTCTCCTCTCTCTCTCTCCTCCTCTCTTTCTCTCTCTCCTCTCTCTCCATCTCTCTCTCCTTCTCTCCGTCAGAAACCAGACAGGGGACTCCGGCATCTACCATAAGCGCTGTTGTAAAGGTTTCTGTATTGACATCCTGAAGAAGATCGCCAAGCAGGTGAAATTTACCTACGACCTTTACCTGGTCACCAACGGAAAACACGGCAAGAAAATCAACGGCACCTGGAATGGAATGGTTGGGGAGGTGGGCCTTCGACTGTTCTTCTCTTTCACATTACACACTTGGTACAAATGCCTTGTTCAAGAAATGTTTTGTGTCCAAAAGCAGACCAGTTCTGGTTAAAGATCAAAAATGGCGAAGAAATTAACATTGACCCGCCCCAATTGACCTCCAATTGACCTCCCATTGACCCCCCCATTGATCTATCATTGACCCCCATTGATCTCCCATTGACCTCCAATGATCTCCCATTAACCCCCATTGATCTCCCATTGATCTCCCATTGACCTCCCATTAACCTCCCATTGACCTCCTGTTGACCTTACATTAACCTCCCTCCCTTGCTGACTCAGGTGGAGCAGAAGAAGGCCCACATGGCGGTGGGGTCGCTCACCATCAACGCTGAGCGCTCGGAGGTCGTCGACTTCTCTGTGCCGTTCATCGAGACGGGAATTAGTGTCTTGGTCTCCCGTAGCAACGGAACTGTCTCCCCCTCCGCTTTCCTCGGTGAGAATCTAAGAATCACTGGCACTTGGTTGAGCAGATGTTTCATATACAGACATGAGAATAGAATGAGGAACAGACAGGTGAACAGAATGAGAAACAGACAGACCTTGAGGGATGATGTTGATGAATTTGTTTAATTTACCAGCCTCTATTCCGTATCTCCCCCTCTTCCCCTCCCCATCTCCCTGTGACCTCACCTCTCCTTCCCTCTCTCCCTCCCCCTTTCCCTCCTGCTCTCCCCCTCTCCCTCCCTCCCTCTCCACCTCTCCTTCCCTCTCTCCCTCCCCCTTTCCCTCCTGCTCTCCCCCTCTCCCTCCCTCCCTCTCCACCTCTCTTTCCCTCCCTCTCCACCTCTCCTTCCCTCTCTCCCTCCCCTTTCCCTCCTGCTCTCCCCCTCTCCCTCCCTCTCTACCTCCCTCCCTCTCCACCTCTCCCTCCCTCTCTCAGAGCCATTCAGTGCAGACGTGTGGGTGATGATGTTTGTGATGCTGTTGCTGGTGTCTGCGGTGGCTGTGTTTGTGTTTGAGTACTTCAGCCCGGTCGGCTACAACCGCTGCTTGGCAGACGGGCGAGGTGAGTGAGCTCTTCACACACACACACACACACACACACACACACACACACACACACACACACAGACACACACACACACACACACACACACACTGAGAGGTACACAGAGAAAGAGCAAGAAGAGCCATCAATCGGAACACCTATTTTTTTCATCCATCTCGAAACGGGCAGCCTGGAGCGCTCTCTGCCTTGACACACATACACACACATACACACACATACACACACATACACACACATACACACACATACACACACATACCCACACACACACACACATACACACACGCACACACTCTGGACGTTTTAAATGAAACACGATGAAAGATATCTAGTCAATATAAAGACAACTCGCACACTCACTCTCTCAGCACGTTTTAAATGAAACACATCAAGTGTGTGTCCTGAATGGCACCTGATTTTCCATGCCATGCCCTGGTTTTCTGACTCACTGGGTCAGATATAGTGTACTATATAGCGAACAGTGATCCATTTAGGATGTTCACCGGGGTTGTCAAGGCAGAACAATACAAAACAGGTGATGAAACCGAGCAAATGTCTTCATTTTCATTACTGTGGTTGTTTATATACAGTGGTTTATCACATACTCTGCAGACGGGAAAATATCGACATTATAAATTTATGAAAATAAACAGTTGCAATGCATTATGGGTATTATTATTCAGATAAGCTCCTCTGCCGAAACAGACCGCGTTTCTGTCAGGTTTGTGGAAAAGAAATAGACAAAATACGAAGTTATAAATTATTTTCTTACAAACTAGGAATGTAGTTCAAACCAGTAAGATGCAAATAATAAAAAATATATGTAGCATAAATGCTGCCCACCTCTGCTAGCCTTGGCTTTTCAGATATCTAAAGTATTGAGAAGAAATGCACCTGCCTAGGCTCTGATGTGAGTTTGTCAATTTATTCTTTGTCCATCCAGATAAGTTTAAAAAATACCCATAATGCCGCATTCACCGACCGAGCGAAGCCGTAGACATTGGCTGGTGGTAATGGAGTTCCCAGTGTCAAGGAATTATCTACATCAAACATTTCTTCAGGTCCGTTATGTTCCAAAACATCAACAGGTCATTTTTTCCCGCCCTCCAAAACATGCCATGTTCCCAACAGCCATCAACACCTTCAAAGCCATTTGCTTTCAAATCAACGCTTTGGTTTCCACGGCAGCAGCAGCGGGACTCTGTTGTTACACAGCGTTTCTAAACAACCTCCCTGGTAACAGATAATGCAACGGAATGCATTAACCTTCCGCCACTGCAGCCCACTCAAGTTAAAACCATAGGAGGCATATATCCACACTGCTTTTGTGTGGTCGCTTTAAATTGGCGACCGGCGCATAGATACGCGTGTTGTGATTGGCCAGACAGGGCTTAGAAGGTTGGATAAATGGTATGTTATCACCGTGTCTCAAACTGACACCAGCACCGCCGTCCACTATCCTATTTACCAAAAGTTACCACTGGTGAAAAACGGAGATGGAGGGAGGGAGGGAGGGAGGGAGAGAGAGAGGGAGGGAGAGTGAGAGAGTCGACGGGGTCAGAGACAATGAAAAGAAGCTAAGGGGGTTGAGAAAAGAGGGAGAACGGCAATAAATTGAGGTGGAGAGAGAGACAGGAAGAGAGAGAGCGAGGTGGAAGAGAGATGCGTCGGTTCCTCAGCTGTTTACGCTGCCCACGATATTATGATTTAATGACTTCCAATACAGGTTATGTAAGTGAATGCGTGCACATACAAACGCGTGCACATACAAACGTGTGCACATACAAACACACACACACGCTAACACACACACGTGCGCCCGCGAGCACGCAAACAACCCGTTGCGTTGTGCTGTGTGTTTCTGCAGCTGTAACATAATTGCAGTCTGTTGGACACCCGTCCACCCCCACCCGTCCACCCCCACCTACAGCCTCCTTCCCGCTCTCTTTTTTCTCTCCGGCGTTCTTTCTTTCTCCCTCATGCACCCCCTTTGTCTTGCCCTTTACTCGTCTTCCTCCTCCTCCCCCCCTGGATGCGGAAGCCGTCCCGATGTTACCGCATCGGAGGCAGCCGTGGCGGCAGACTAAACGCTCCGCTTCCCGGCACTTTCCGGTGGGCTTCCCGCTTCCCTTCGTTCTTGAACACCGGCGTGTTGCTTTCACCTGTAACCCGGCTCACACCAAAGTTCCCGAAACAGGAAGCCAACGCCGGGAGCCAATCATTTTAATTATACAAAACATCTAACCAATGGCATTGCTGTTTCCCCCCCCTCCCCCCTCTCTCTCTGCCGGTCCCCCTGTTCGTTCCTTCAGAACCCGGTGGCCCGTCTTTCACTATAGGCAAGGCCATATGGCTGCTGTGGGGCCTGGTTTTTAACAACTCCGTCCCCGTCCAGAACCCTAAAGGCACGACCAGTAAGATCATGGTGTCCGTCTGGGCCTTCTTCGCCGTCATCTTCCTGGCCTCCTACACCGCCAACCTGGCTGCCTTCATGATCCAGGAGGAATATGTGGACCAGGTGTCTGGCCTCAGTGACAATAAGGTGTGTGTGTGTGTCTGTCTACTTTATTGTATGTTTTCCAGCATATTCCCTTTTCAGTTATTCCCAAAACACGGCATTCCCAAAACATACATCGAGAGGATTTGATCCAACCTGAGGCCTCTTAGTCAGGTCACACCTTGCAATTTTCTCACATTTTCTCTTCCCGGCATGTCCTCTCTCCCACCACAGTTCCAAAAGCCCAACGCCTTCTCCCCGCCGTTCCGGTTCGGAACGGTGCCCAACGGAAGCACGGAACGTAACATCCGGAACAATTACAAGGAGATGCACGGCTACATGACCAGCTTCCACCAGAAGAACGTAGACGAGGCCCTGGCGAGCCTCAAGGGCGGGTGAGAGAAGAGGCAGGGAGGGAGAGGGGGGAGGGAGGTGTGTTGGGAGGAGAGGGAACGGGAGGGCGGAGGGAGGGAGGCGAGGGGGAGATATTTGGGATAGGGGGTAGGGAGGGTGTAGAAATGAGAGGGGAGTGTGGATGGGAGGGAAAGAGGGGGTAGAAAGGGGCGGGGGGGCTGAGACAATAGAGGGGGCAGGGAGGAAAGGGAGGGAGGACAGGGTGGAGAGGGACCAAGGGGGGTTGCTGAGGGAGTGTGGGTGTTTAGCCAGCAAGCCGCGGCTGGTTGCTGCTTCCTGCCACAGATCCTAAGCTCAGAATAGCAGCGAGCAGCAGCCTGGTTTGGGCTGTGAGCTGATCTGATCTGATGGTGACAGTCTCTCCCCCTGCATTGTCGTCAGGAAACGGGAACGTTAACAGCTCTGGTTATAGCGCGGGCTAGAGCCTCACAGAGCCTGCCATCTGGGAGTGTTGTCCTACTGGCTTACTGGGGAGTGGAGCTGGTTTAACTGCTAGCTTACCACTGGCCATGTCCGGTTAGGTTGTTAGCCTGCCAGGGATGCGCACACTGTCGTCATGGGGAATAGTTGGGCTGTACTGATGCTGTCATGGGGAATAGTTGGGCTGTACTGATGCTGTCATGGGGAATAGTTGGGCTGTACTGATGTTGTCATGGGGAATAGTTGGGCTGTGCTGATGTTGTCATGGGGAATAGTTGGGCTGTACTGATGCTGTCATGGGGAATAGTTGGGCTGTACTGATGTTGTCATGGGGAATAGTTGGGCTGTACTGATGTTGTCATGGGGAATAGTTGGGCTGTACTGATGTTGTCATGGGGAATAGTTGGGCTGTACTGATGTTGTCATGGGGAATAGTTGGGCTGTACTGATGTTGTCATGGGGAATAGTTGGGCTGTACTGATGTTGTCATGGGGAATAACTGGTGGGATTGACATATTCTATTCATCGCTGTGGTTCCACGCTAGTTTGGCAGAACCCCTGCCCCGTCATGCTGTCGCAGGGATCTTGCAGTGCGTTCAAGGTTAAACAAGGCTTTGAACGCTTGTAACTTCTACTTAAAAATAGATTTCCCCTCATGAAATGTATCAGCTTGTGCAAGACAAACAAAATGATAATCCACACAACACTTCATATTTCCTGTTTTTGCCGGGTCATTTTCCAGCTGTTGAAGACCGACCTGAATGAATGTTCGGCACTAGTTCTGTAACCTCATAACCCTACTCATAACCCTTCATGAGCAGTTATGATAACCTAGCCCAGTAGCTCTCATCCGGTCCATCGATTTATTATTATTATTATTTGTCGTATACTCCACTTCCTGGCTGTCATAAAAGCAGTGCAGTTATACTTTGAAATGTCAGTCTGCTAACTGGTCGCCAAACTGCAAACTCTTTTCCATCTTCTGTTCAGTAAACTGGACGCCTTCATATACGACGCCGCGGTGCTCAACTACATGGCCGGAAGAGACGAGGGCTGCAAGCTGGTTACCATCGGCAGCGGAAAGGTGTTCGCCACCACCGGTTACGGCATCGCCATCCAGAAGGACTCCGGCTGGAAGAGAGCCGTGGACCTGGCTATCCTGATGCTGTTTGGGGATGGTAAAACCATAACTGGAACCATAGCTTAGATGATCCTGCTGTTGTTCAAGGATGGTAAACCACATACTGCCATGACGGGACCAAAATGTATGCTTCTAAATGTTCCAAAAAAATCGACTAGGCGACCACCTCATGTCTTTGACGCCTACGAAGACACATTGATGCACAGGTCTTGTACACGCCACTAGACAGACAAACACATCTCTGAATTGAACTGAATCCATAACGCCTGTCTGTATGCTGCACACACCGAAAGCAAGTAGAAGACGAGGCCTAACATGCTAACATCCGTATCTTACCCCTAACCTTAACCCCAGAACCTAACCTTAGCTGAACATTGACCGACACTGTTCATTTCTCTGCCAGGTTCCGCTGTCCGGCTTATTGTTTTCACGCGTCCAATCCGTGCTCTGTCCGTGGTGCATGTGAGACACAATACTGAGTGCTCCTAACATTGTACCAGGATGGGTCCTTGACTTCCTGAGATATGTTCTTTATATACATGGAACCCCATCTTCAACCACAGACACACACACACACACACACATGGGCATCGGATTCCATGCCGTAGATTAGAGATCTTATATATATACGGAGATTTGGTCAATATCAATTCTGGCGTCAACAGATCAACGTCTCATTCGGCGCTATGTTTAACCGTGTTTACCGCACTTGTCGTCAGATACTGAACCCTGATTGGTCGTGAACACCTTGCCTGCCGCCGCGTGATGTAGCGCCGCCGGCTTTAAGAAGCTAGCGCGTATGTGTGTAGCAACCAGTCATCTGGTAACCAAGGGCATGAACACGATTGGCTGGCGTGGGCGGTTAACCCAAACAGCGCAAGTGTCTCCTGGCAAACGAGTATCTGGTCCCCATTTGCACCTTCGCCAACGCCGCATGTTGATTCGTCGGCCGCCACAACGGAGATTTGGTCTACATCCAGTTACTGGATATCCCCTCAGCTGTGTCATAAGCCCCCTAATGTGATGGACGCTCCAACAGAACAGAATAGGCTTTTCGAAAGAAGAAACTTCCACCCGTTGCCCTTGTTATCAAACGTGCTGTCAAAAGGGGGGATGGGGGGGGAGAATCAGCCGAGGTTCTGGACCGTTTCGCCAATCCGGTACGCAGAGGAGGGTTTTAGATTGGCCTGTCACATTGTTGGCTTTCTAAAGCAGAGGTTTACGCTTCCTATTTCCCCGGAAACCCTGCGCTTGTCACGGAGTCCGCCCAACATGCTTACATAACGAATTTGGATTGTGTGTGTGCGTGTGTGTGTGTGTGTGTGCGTGTGTGTGTGTGTGCGCGCGTGTGTGTGCATCTCATATAATAACGGGAGGACCGAGGATAATGTCCTAATTCCAAGTGGCAGCGTCTGGTGCATCTGGAGTCCATGCTAATAGCATCAAGCACGGGCAGATGTGTCCTACCTGTAGACGTGCGTGACGTGCGACGCTGAGGTAGCGCGCCGAGACGGGATCTAGGTCGACCCGAACGAGTACCACATTTGAGGACCTCAGAGTCAACTGCCAAGATTTTCTCCCTCTCTGGCCTACTTAACGGGAACTCTCGGCAGCCAGTCACACACGCGAGCCGTTATAGCCCGGACGGAAAGCTAGCCCGGCATGCCAACACGCGGCGAGAGCGATCGATTGTAGTAAACTGTTAAGTCGCACGAACGAGCGAGGGTGAACGGGAAATCCGAAATCCCGGTGGCTCACATCGGACAAATCTTACCGGACGCGTCCTTCTCCTCTGCCGGCACCGGGCAGTGCTGGGTTTTGGACGGGTGTGGGCGGGAGGGCGGGCCCCGGGGGATTCGGGGAGCGCTTTTTAAGGCAGGATGGGCGATCACACGACACCGTGTATATGCTTCCTGCCAGACCCTAAGGACTAGCAGAAAGTCCCGTGAGGCTGTTGTTATCCGGATAGCGAGCGACTCTCAAAATTAATTATTAATGAAGACGTGCTGTGACGGGGGGGGGTGTACTGGGGAGGTAATGCTACGTGACACCGTATAGTGTTCATACCAGGAGCCGTGCTGTTTGCTGTTTGTAGCGGCACGTGTGAATGCTCATATTATTTAATGGTGTGTGTTCAGGTTGTGTTTTGTTTGTCCCTGACTATTCGGTTTGATTCGTTTTGAAAGAAGGTAGATATAATGAAGGACGAGTTTTTATTATAGTAGTTAATACTGGGGCAATAGATTATAAAAAAATAAACAACGCATATATAACGTCTTTCACTTGAGCTCTATTAGCATCTCATTCAATTAAACGCATATGTGCTATTCCTTTTACTTCGGAATCCACTCCCAAACCCGCACGCACACAAACACATAATAACTACACAACAGGTGTGAAGAAATACATTCAAACCTGTACACTTTTAATGAATTTTGTAACTTTTTTGTTAAACATGTAAAGATCTCCCATCTAATTGGCAGAAGCGTTGAAGGCGCTCTGTTGTAGCAGCAAATGACGACAGACACAACGTGGTTTTGAGTCCGGACTGTGACGTCAGTTGTGGAGTGTCTGACAAGCTTACAGTTATTACAAGGTCGCACAGGAAAAGGGGAGGCGTTGTCAGCATGATTTTCTTTGGTCTTACTGTGGACCAGTACGCATGACTTCCTGGTAGGGCGATTTAAGGCCTACAGTACCAGAGGCTAGCAAACACTTCAGAAGACAGATTGTACTTCCACCATAATGGGTTGTAGGCAGTGTCTTCACTCATTGAAATTCTTGTATTCAAATTATAACTGAAAATAAGATCCCTTAGGCAATGCAGATGGGCACTGTTTACTGATTACTGTAGCGTTGTAGCGCTCGACCCACAGAACACCTAATCTGAGATCAAATATTGGAGGGATTTGAACACTGTCTGGCGACGCTTTGCGGGTCCTTCTGCTAAGTCTTTCCGATATCTTTTAAAAATTCTGTTTTATTTTCAAACTAATTGTAAGTTATTAACGTGCAAGGGTGTATACAGGCAAGGAAGCAAATATTTGATCCCCTGCTGATTTTGTGCGTTTGCCAACTGACGAAGACATGATCGGTCTATCATTTTAATGGTAGGTTGATTTGAAAGTGAGAGACAGAATAACAACAGCAAAATCCAGAATAACGCATTTCAAATAAGTTACTGTACTGTCTGTGTCTCATCCACACTAACCTCAACCTTCAACCATTTCACAACCCAAACCCCTACCAACAACCTGTCTAACTGCTAACCCCTACCAACAACCTGTCTAACTACTAACCTCTACCAACAACCTGTCTAACTGCTAACCCCTACCAACAACCTGTCTAACTACTAACCCCTACCAACAACCTGTCTAACTACTAACCCCTACCAACAACCTGTCTAACTACTAACCCCTACCAACAACCTGTCTAACTACTAACCTCTACCAACAACCTGTCTAACTACTAACCCCTACCAACAACCTGTCTAACTACTAACCCCTACCAACAAACTGTCTAACTACTAACCCCTACCAACAACCTGTCTAACTGCTAACCCCTACCAACAACCTGTCTAACTACTAACCTCTACCAACAACCTGTCTAACTGCAAACCCCTACCAACAACCTGTCTAACTACTAACCCCTACCAACAACCTGTCTAACTGCTAACCCCTACCAACAACCTGTCTAACTACTAACCTCTACCAACAACCTGTCTAACTACTAACCCCTACCAACAACCTGTCTAACTGCTAACCCCTACCAACAACCCTAACCCCTACCAACAACCTGTCTAACTACTAACCCCTACCAACAACCTGTCTAACTGCTAACCCCTACCAACAACCTGTCTAACTGCTAACCCCTACCAACAACCTGTCTAACTACTAACCCCTACCAACAACCTGTCTAACTACTAACCCCTACCAACAACCTGTCTAACTACTAACCCCTACCAACAACCTGTCTAACTACTAACCCCTACCAACAACCTGTCTAACTACTAACCCCTACCAACAACCTGTCTAACTACTAACCCCTACCAACAACCTGTCTAACTACTAACCCCTACCAACAACCTGTCTAACTACTAACCCCTACCAACAACCTGTCTAACTACTAACCCCTACCAACAACCTGTCTAACTACTAACCCCTACCAACAACCTGTCTAACTGCTAACCCCTACCAACAACCTGTCTAACTGCTAACCCCTACCAACAACCTGTCTAACTGCTAACCCCTACCAACAACCTGTCTAACTGCTAACCCCTACCAACAACCTGTCTAACTACTAACCCCTACCAACAACCTGTCTAACTACTAACCCCTACCAACAACCAGTCTAACTGCTAACCCCTACCAACAACCTGTCTAACTGCTAACCCCTACCAACAACCTGTCTAACTACTAACCCCTACCAACAACCTGTCTAACTACTAACCCCTACCAACAACCTGTCTAACTGCTAACCCCTACCAACAACCTGTCTAACTACTAACCCCTACCAACAACCTGTCTAACTACTAACCCCTACCAACAACCTGTCTAACTACTAACCCCTACCAACAACCTGTCTAACTACTAACTACCAACAACCCCTACTAACCCCTACCAACAACCTGTCTAACTACTAACCCCTACCAACAACCTGTCTAACTGCTAACCCCTACCAACAACCTGTCTAACTGCTAACCCCTACCAACAACCAGTCTAACTACTAACCCCTACCAACAACCAGTCTAACTGCTAACCCCTACCAACAACCTGTCTAACTGCTAACCCCTACCAACAACCTGTCTAACTACTAACCCCTACCAACAACCTGTCTAACTACTAACCCCTACCAACAACCTGTCTAACTACTAACCCCTACCAACAACCTGTCTAACTACTAACCCCTACCAACAACCTGTCTAACTGCTACAACCAACCGGTCTGACTGTTAACTGTCTAACCGCTATTAACTATTAACTGTCTAACTGCTAACTCTATGCTATATAACTCCTACCAAGAACTGACCCCTTTATTTCCTGTTGTTCCCTCCCAGGGGAGATGGAGGAGCTGGAAGCTCTGTGGCTAACGGGCATCTGTCACAATGAGAAGAACGAGGTGATGAGCAGCCAGCTGGACGTGGACAACATGGCGGGTGTCTTCTACATGCTGGGGGCGGCCATGGCTCTGTCGCTCATCACCTTCATTGCAGAGCATGCCTTCTACTGGCAACTGCGCTTCTGCTTCATGGGCTACTGCACGGGCAAGCCGGGCTTCACCTTCTCCATCAGCAGGGTGAGTTGACAGGGATTCGACGGAATAGCCACCGTCTCCCGCGCAGGGAGAAAATGTAACTACGCTAAGTTGTATGGCAAAGCGTAGCTAAATTGTTAGCGGAATTGTGAACACAGCTAACTGTATTTGTCTGTATAACACACCTGAGCAAGAAAGCCAAACGGGGATTCGAGTTGACCGGACAGTTAAAGCGGTGACCTCATCAGAGTGTCCATGCGTCTTCAAAGAGCGACTGCTCTTAGAGTTTTTCATCTGGGTCATTTAGCGTGGCAGCGGTTGTTTTAAGCCAGTGGAGTTTGTTTATGCACTGGAAAAAACATCCGCCTGAGGAACAATGACATTTGCATATTGGCACCTTTTATGAGATGGGGAATGTTTTCTTTACTTTCACGCTCAATGAGCTCAATTACTGTTAATTTAAGAACTGTTCACCTGCTAGTGTCGAGGCGGAACAAACTAGCAGTCGCGCGTTGCTCGCGGTTATTTTTATACCTACCTCGGAGGACATCGTTTCTTAATAATGTTTATAGTATAATAATGATTATAGTAGTTTATTTACTACTTCATCCATGGACTTTGGAGGCTTGACCTGCCTGAAATTAGTTTTCCCAAACCGCACACAAGAGGCAGTGGATACTCGATAAAACACAAATGTAGTCTTCTAACAGTGAAATGGACGACGTCCCACGTCGCCAAAACCGCGACACAACTCTTGGCGCACCGGAGTCATCCTGTGGTTTGGTTTTTTTTCAAGCGTGCTGGTGTCAATGACTGACTGTTCGCCTACTATCTAATCTAACCAGACCTTGGCATGTGCACTTGTTCGGAGACGATCAATGTCATTTGCTTCACCCGTTTGTGGTCATAATGTTTCGGCTCCTCCGTGTGTCTATAAGAGGGAGAGAGCGAGAAAAAGAAAAGAGAAAGCGAGATAAAGAAGGCGTCCGATATCGATAAGAAGACAGTACATAATGAGCCTACTAAAGGAAACCCGTTAGAGGAATGGGGAATTAAAACATTGAAAGGCAAAAGCAAAGACGTCCCGTGGATGAGCCGGTATCCCCCGTCCTGTCACCTTCACGGGGAGATCGTGTGAACACACGTACGGGAAGATAAAGACGAACAGCTTCGTCGGGTGAAGAAACTTCACCATGGTGACCGGGAGGCCGAGGAGATAAAACAAGAGCATAAAGTGCGAGCAGAAAGGAAAAAGGACGGTAGGAGTAGAATATTCTGGGCATCAGAGAGAGAGAGAGAGAGAGAGACGCAGGGGAGAGAGTGACTAAGAGAGCAGACAGAAAATGCTTTGGACATGACTGATGAACAGTGACCCTTGTATTCGCTGGCAGGCAATTATCTTTGACCTTACATTTTCGGGCAGAAGTAACATGAGACCGCCAAGCCCCCTCTGGTCCCGGTTTCCGACGCGCGTGGCTTCATTCGCTGGCAGGTGTCACCTTTCGGGATGACAACAAAATTGCAACCGGAAAATGACGTCGCATTTCCGACCAGGAAAAACAACACCCGCCTCGTGGATTCGTGGCGTTTTTGAAAACGCGCCGTTATCACGCAAATTTCGTTCGTGGCGTCGTGAGAGGGGAGGAGACATCGGGAAGAGGACCAGAGGAACGCCCGGCAGACGCACTGTCCGCCGAATTTAAATGACATTGATTGAACGTATTGATTGGTTGGTTAAAACCGGAGGCTTACGGCGATCCTGTCATTATCAATCAAGTGTCTGATTTGCCCTCCGACACAGTCCATGAGTGAGAGGAGAGATGCTGTGAGCCTAAGCTCGGACTAATGCTGTCTCTCCACCCCAGGAGAAAACCTGTTTATCAACTCGCCCCTTTTACTGTTTAATAGTGTGTAAACAAGAAGGTGCTCAGACAAAACAGTGCATTAACGGTCTCTCTTTTTATGTGCCTTGCTCTCATCCTCTTGCTCTCTCTCTCTCTCTCTCTCACCACCTTTCACCCCCGTACTTTCAGTTTCAACGATGCTCATCCATCCGTCCTTTTTCTCTCGTCAATCTATCTCTTCTTCCATTCTGTCCCATGGGTCCTCACGCACCTCTCCCCCGTCTTGTCGGCCCATGTCCTAACCCCCCGCGCGGTCTTCCTCCGTTTTTCCACCAGGGCATCTGGAGCTGCATCCACGGGGTCCAGATCGAGGAGAACAAGTCTGTCATGGACTCGCCGTCGGCCACCATGAACATGAACAACACCCACTCCAACATCCTGCGGCTGCTTCGCACGGCCAAGGACATGACCGCCATCCCGGGGGTCAACGGCTCGCCGCACACCCATAGCGGCCTGGACTACGGCGGCCACCACCGCGCCGTCGAGTCTCCGGGTGTCTACGACATCTCCGAGCACCGCCGAAGCCTCCAGGAGCGCAAGGCTCCGCCGCCGCCCTACCTGCCAGAGGACAACATGTTCAGCGACTACATCAGCGAGGTGGAGAGGACTTTTGGCAACTTGCCGTTGAAGGACAGCAACATGTACCAGGACCATTACCTGCACCACCACTCGGGTTCGGGACCCGGGCTGGCTCTGGGTATGTCCGGCCCCCCGCCTAACAGGCCGCGTAGCTTAGGCAGTGCCAGTTCACTGGAGGGGGGGATGTTTGATTGTGACAGCTTAGGGGGAGGGGTAGCGCCCATATTCACCACACAGCCCCGCGGTGCCTCTCTGACCCACCGGAACACCAACAAGTTCGACCTGATCGCCGGTCACGCCCAGGCCTCCGGGCCCGGCCAGTCGAGCGACCTCTACGGAAGGTTCTCCTTCAAGGGCGGCGCGTCCAGTTCGGGCTTCATCGACCGGGGCGGCCACGACAGGTACTGCGGGGGCAGAGGACGTGGGGGCGGCGGGGGATCAGGCGGCGACGACGTGTCCGACATCTCCTCGCACACCGTCACCTACGGCAACCTGGAGGGCAACTCCAAGAGGCGGAAACAGTACCGGGACAGCCTGAAGAAAAGACCCGCCTCCGCCAAGTCCAGACGGGAGCAGGACGAGATCGACTACCGGAGGCGAGCCCACCACCACCACACCGTCCACCACCAGTTCTCCCGCGGCCCCCTGGGACACCGGTCGGCCTCGCCGCCCCTGGCCCCCTCCGAGAGGAAGAGAGGAGGCTTGGGGGGTAGCTCTTCCCCTTACTCGTTCCGCGACAAAGAGAATCTGAGGGAGTTCTACGCGGAGCAGTTCCGTTCCAAAGAGGGCTCGGCCAAGTGGGAGCATGTGGACATGTCCGACGGGCCTTGTCCGATGGGCGGTGGGGGAGGAGCAGGAGGGAGTAGTGCTAGTGGCATTTGTAAGAGCTTAGTGCCCGTGGAGGATTTCCTGAAAGGTAATAAACCCAAGAAGTCGGAGTGTAATAGTGGCAAAGTTGTCGGGTTGTCGGGGCAACAGGCCCACACCTGCTGGGAGAAGAGCGTGTCCGGGGTGGGGGGCGGGGGCATAGCGGGGGGCGACTGGGAGTGTCGCAACCAGAGTGTTGTTGGCGGGGGACTTGGCGGGGTTAAGTCTCACCACGGGGGCGGAGGTGGAGGGGGCACCTGCACTCATGGTGGCTCCGGCGTTGGAGGGGGGGGTAGCCGGCCGACATCTGCCACCTGCAAACGGTGCGAGTCGTGCAAAAAACCTGGCAACCTGTATGACATCAGCGAGGATAGCCTCCTGTTTAGCCAGAGGGGGGGCGGAGGCGGGCAGTGCGGGCACGAGGGCGGAGGTGGGAAGAGCGGTGGGGGCGCCGGCCAATCACAAACTCCGGCACAGCGTAGAAAGTCAGGGCCGGGAGGGCGGGTGTTACGGAGGCAACACTCCTATGACACATTTGTGGATCTGCAGAAGGGAGGGGGCGGCGGCCGGGCGGGCGGGGCAGGGGGAGGCGGAGGGGGGCAGATCCCCCCGCCAAGGAGCGTGAGCTTGAAAGACAGAGACCGCTACATGGAGGGCGTTAGCCCCTACGCCCAAATGTTTGCCCAGTACGCGGAGAGGGACAGAGGTAGCCCCTCCTTTTTCAGTCGGGGCGGTAGTGAAAGGGAGAGGGCGAAAGGAGGCTCCTCGTTCAGTTTGTTCCGAGGCGAACGAGGCGAGGGCGGGTTTCACCGCCGGTCGGTGGGGGAAAAGGACATGAGAGACAGGGATAGAGCATTGATGGGAGGTGGTGGTGGGGGCGGTTTTGGCAGAGGGCCCGGGACTTACTCCTTGTCTAAATCTCTCTACCCAGATAAGGTGACCCAGAACCCCTTCATCCCAACCTTCGGCGACGACCAGTGTCTATTACACGGCGGCAAACCGTACTACGTCAAAAAGTCGCCGCAACAGCAACATCCGCCACTGCACCTCCTCAACAACAGCCGCGGGGACTTCCGAGGCTCCATGGGGTTGGCGTCCTATTTGCCAGTGTCGGCAACCACCAATGTAACCCCCAGGTTCCCCAACGACCTGTGTCTGGGCGGGGGCCTAGGGGGGCCCATGGGTAACCACCATGGGGCCCCTGGACTCGGGGGTAACAAACTACTACCGGTCAGGGATGGGGGGTTAGGGATGGGGCAGGGGAGCCAGAGACCTTTCAATGGCTCGAGCAACGGCCACGTTTACGAGAAGCTGTCCAGCATTGAGTCGGATGTCTGAGGGAACAGTTTGGAGGTCTTGAGGGGAGACAAGAGGTGGGGAAGAAAGATAGTGAGACTGCGGCACAGCGTAACGATTTTTCTCAGTCTGAGGAGAACGAATATGCCCCACACTTTGGACATTGTTCTCATATTGCTCCGGGGGAGTTTTGTTTGACAATGGCCAAGGCCACCGTAGACCGGGTGAGGAATTAGTCGAGGCTAACTGGCGGGTACACGACTACTAACGAAGACGTCCATGTACTGAGCGGCTGCCACTTAGCTCTGAGACCGGCAGACCGGGAAGGAGAAACATGTCTCCTCGATTCCTTCACCCTCTCACTCCGCCCCCTTCAGGCCAAAACAAACGTTTTGCTTCGCTAACGTAAATACAATCAATTGAATGAAGAATCTAATACTTTTCTCAAAATAACAGGGTAAACTATAATTGTATTGATAATGTTGTTAATAATAATATTATTGAATATAATTACTATGTTTAAGATGTTCAGTCCGGGCTTGATTTTTAATTTTTAAATAGTTCATGTCGTTATGTATTTGCACTGTTGTTAATTATTTTCAAACTTAACATATTACGGGAGACTTGTTGACTATTTGGCAGGGAGAAGTGTCACTTAAAAAACAATATTTTTAAGTTCTTGTAATTGCGATTTCTTCTTAATTCTTGATTATCCATGTTCAGAACTGTCTTTTTTCCTCTGTTTTTGGAGTGCTGTGAAAAAGTGTACGTGAAAGGCATGATTTGACGAGTACATTTCTGTGTACTTGACATCTTATTGTGAGGGAGGAAGTCCTTATAAGGCATTATGCTAATTGTTTTTGGGAACTTTTGATTTCTTGTTTCGCCTGTCAGTATATATAGGGTGGAAGGCTGATCTCACACACAGAGCAGGATGTGCCTTACTGAATTAACAATGACCATAAAGACATGAAGACTCTTCCTCCTGTGGGCAGAAAGAGTGTTCATTCTGTAGACAATTCAGTTATTAACCAGGATTTCACTTAATGCTATTCGTGTTTTTTTCCAAAAATCCTATTACCTGACATGTTAGCTGGTATAAAAGAAATCCACCTACCCTGGAAGGAGAGAGAGAATTGCATCACTGGAGTTGGTGTTTTCCTGGTAGTTTCACTCGCGTCAAGAGGATTTTTTTACGGATAACAATAAAAGTTTTATTCCGTCGTCACTCATCCTTTAGATTTTCATTAATCATTTATTTTACCGGTTAAAATCCCGACACGCGCCCGCAGGGATGAACTGTCAAATACACAAATATTGGGCATGGATTTGGAGGGGCTGTGGGTACAGTACGTGAATCACCTCGTGTGCCAACGCGTTACCGGAAAGGGGTTCCGTTGGCCTCGACAACGTTCCACCGGGAAGACGCGGTCACGATGGACGTTTGGAACACGGCTTGGTAATGGAGAGACGAACAGAAGGCTGTGTTTATTATTTAACGATGATTATGGCTGTGAGCTGCGCCTGCCATTTCATCGAGACACATTTCCTGCAGACCGGGACCGGCGCGAGAAGAATGTGACGTGCTGTAAATACAGGGAGACAAGAGGCTCAGTTGGTAATTTCTATTACGTCACCCCTTGATAATGTATTGTTTCTATGTATTGCCTTTTTAACTCACACAAAGTATTTGAACAAACCTCTAATCATGTTTGGACGTACTGTTAGATTGTGTTTTGATTTCTGAGATAATTCAGGTATGGCTAACTGTGCGTATTGGTCACTTGTGAAAGATCAATTATAATTATATCACCCACTATTTTTTTGCTTCTGTGAACTTTTTTGGTATTCTGTAAATAACAAAACAAAGTCTTTGCTTTGTGGAGACCAAACAAGACTGTTTGGGTGGGACTTTCAGTAACTATTTGCTAATTTTGAACATTTTGCCATAGACGATTATGGAATGTTTGATGTTTACATTTTTCAATATGGGTTAAATAACTTTGTCAGGGTATTATAAACAAGAATTCCTATTCTCTACGTTTCGAATAACTTAAGCTTCCTTTTCATTTATTCTTATTTTTTTCTTCTGGAAGGCCCTTACTGTCTGGGTGGAGATATAAAGCGAATCAAAGCCAAACTAAAATCGTCCTCTCTCCCTTATATATATAAATATATATATATATATATATATACGCTTTTGTCGATGACTCGTCACTGGTGACATCCTGTCCACAGGAAATGACCTCAAAGCCAGACCTGATCACAGACAGATCCAGGGCCGTTGTACTCACATTCACCTCCATGAACCTGTTGTAATATATGATTCAGGACGACCCATATGTTCATTTTATTGACTCAATGTTTGGATTACTTGAAAATATAGCTGTCTGAAATATTACATTTCTGAAAAGTGATTTGTCTTTTTGCAAAACCAAATTTGGCGATCGAAGCACAATCTGTCGATTATATTGTTTAGTCGATCAATTGTTGTACATTCCTATTAAAGTTTTGAAGGATCTTTCCTCGTGTCATGGCTGGTGAGTTGTGTGTATGGTATTGAGTCAATGTGAGAGTATTTTTCCATTTATTTTAATTAGCCTCAATTTTATCCCAAACGTCTGGGGAATTTTTGTATCACTTTGATTGATCCTAACTGTTTAATTGATCCTAACTGTCCTAATCGTGTGTTTCTCCGTGTAAAAAAAAAAAAACATTTTCGGACACATAAAATATACCGTTGTTTTCAAACGTTTTAATACAGAACTGTCGATGCCGCATATTGGTATGATGTAACTTGGTGGAAAAATTGGTTGAGCTCTTTCCTAAAGAAGGAGGGAAGTGCAGACTTCTCTGCCCTTCTGATGTTTTGTTGCCTGTGACTGAAGTGATGGAGTTGCTGTTATGAAGGCACGGTCCGCCTTTCTTCGATAAGAACGGTTTTGTCTACCTTCATTCTTCGGTATTATTCTTTTCTTTCTTCGTTTTCTGTCTGCTTTATGTGCCTCAATACATGTGCTTGATTGCCGTGGTTTATAGGCGCCTGTGTGCCTGTGTGTGTGTGTGTGTTGGCACATGTGCGTGCGTGTGGAAGAGAGCGAGTGAACTGTTGTTCGGTATTACAATGCTGCAAATAACATAGCTCCCTCTCGCACACTTTTAATAAACGTGTACAAATACAGCTGACAATATTAACCTTTTCGGGTGAAATCATTGGTTTAAAGATCCATTACATTTTTTAATAAAGAACCTAAAGGCCACGTGAATCTTGTGCCGTGTTGCCAAAGTGCACACTTACGGTAGTAGAGACTATTTTTACAGCAAATTGGTGTTTTCTTTCACTGTAATTCGGTCAAAGAGCCGCTTAGACACTTGTCTTTGTCACACAACCAACGGTAATTACTGTACATCAGTGGCTAGTGCACAACATCTGTTCTTCTTCTCCGTTGGCAACCCTTTATTTTATGTTTCCAAGCTAAAATCTCAAGAACTGTACAGAATGTGAAAATGTAGATATATATATGAGAAAACATTTCAGTCGCTGTATAATTTTTGTACGGGGAGAAATGACATGTGTTGAAGAGAATAATAATATCACATTCGATTGAATATTTAATCATTTCAGGAAGGAAAACGAAACACGGCGGTTATGAAAGGTCTAGGACATATTCTTCTTCTGTCTCTTTGTACAAAACAACGTGTTGAGTATTAATTAATTAAAAAAATGAAATCTCTTGTCGTTTGTCAAATTCCTGTTTGTAGTTCTTCCCCCGAACGAACGTTCAATGATCTCCTCTGTCCACAATTCCTAATCATGTTTTCCATAGAGGGGAATTGGCCCGGTCTCCAACTTCCAGTACTTTACAGATGGTTTTGGTTTCAACATTAACGGTACACTCAGCAAAATGACATTGCCATGGGCAACACTGCAGATGCTGTGATGAGGGAGGTACACGACGTGCCTTGGTTAGTCTCAGGCTGCCAGGGACTGTGAGGAATTCACTGCGGTCGCGGTGCTGTGTTTTTCCTCCATGTTTACATTTATCATTCGGCGAGTTTAACTGTAAAATGTCTACTTATTTTTCCTTCCAACTTTAAGGAAGCTATTTTATATACGCTGTATTTTATACAAAATATTATGCTGTTACATTGGAAACAGCCCGGAGGAAACTAATGAATGAGCTATATTCAATTGTGATTGTTTGCTATGCTAACGGGCACTATATGCTTCCACTTATTGTCTAGGGTGTTCTGTAACTCATTAAAGAATCTAACTCCTAGTATCGGATCTTGGGACGACCTGGTCTAGGCAGCAGCTTGTTGACAACCACCTGGTTGCCTCCGCCCAGTGACCACCTGGTTGCCTCTGCCCAGTGACCGACTGGTTGCCTCCGCCCAGTGACCGACTGGTTGACTCCGCCCAGTGACCACCTGGTTGCCTCTGCCCAGTGACCGACTGGTTGCCTCTGCCCAGTGACCGACTGGTTGCCTCTGCCCAGTGACCACCTGGTTGGCTCTGCCCAGTGACTGACTGGTTGCCTCCGCCCAGTGACCGACTGGTTGCCTCTGGTTGCCTCTGCCCAGGGACTGACTGGTTGCCTCCGCCCAGTGACCGACTGGTTGCCTCCGACTGGTTGCCTCCGCCCAGTGACCGACTGGTTGCCTCCGCCCAGTGACCGACTGGTTGCCTCCGCCCAGTGACCGACTGGTTGCCTCCGCCCAGTGACCACCTGGTTGCCTCCGCCCAGTGACTGACTGGTTGCCTCCGCCCAGTGACCGACTGGTTGCCTCTGCCCAGTGACTGACTGGTTGCCTCCGCCCAGTGACCGACTGGTTGCCTCTGGTTGCCTCTGCCCAGGGACTGACTGAGACCTCTAGGTTTCTTTTTAGGTTTTGACTAGTCATGGAAGATTGAGAGGCCAGTGAGGATTGAGGCACAGATGAATAGAGCAGAAGACTGGAAGGCCCTTGAAGAAATCCTGGTCCAGAGCACACAGGACCTGAGACGGGGCGAAGATTCATCTTCGAGCGCATCGCCAAGACAACGTTGGCGTGTCTTTAGGACGAGTCTGTAAATGTCGTCGTGTGGCTCAGCTGAAGCCCAGAACATCCGTGGGTACACCCGGAGCTCGGGGGAAAACGGGAGACACTGCCCAGATACATGGCGGAGAAGGAGAGTTCATGAGCACGTTTAAAAAACGGTGTAGCTACAATTATTTATTCTTGACCAGTATGTGTGTGAGAAATGTCAAGCTGTTCATTGTGGGTCGTTTGCACACACAGGGACAAATGCAGAGGTAAAATCAGCCATCGCCGTTCAAAACGCCTTGACCTTAACGTGCTCTGCCGTTTAATTTGTACATCCGGGTCATGTGCAGTAGCTGAGTGGACCTTGGACGATGTCAATAATGTCTCGGCTCCTCCCAACGTTTTTGTAGTCTCTCCGTATCTCCTGCCTTCGCATATATTTTTAGTAAATTTTTCCCGTCACATGTAGGATGCTAAAATAAGATTGAGGTGTGTCAATATGTCGGAGAGGCGGGTTTGTAGGTCAGAGCGGAGGGAGGTGATAAACGACTTGCTGACGTGCGGTGTGCACGAGACGCGATAAGACACCAAATCCTGCTCTTCAGATGTTCCCACAAATCATCCAAGTCTTTCGTCTCGCAATATTTGACTAAATAATCCACACAGCCCTCCTAGAGAATACCTTGGCCCCTCGAGCGCTCTGTTCTGACTCCAGATGTCATCGGGAGGTTAAAGGACCATCCCGTGCGAATGAAGAACCCCGATAGAACAAGGAGACGATGAGATGCACAACACCCTGACGCAGAGTTCATAGCGTCTCTGGGATCCGTTCAGTTTTTATCTCTTTTTCATTTTTGAAACCGACTTGTTCACGCACTCCACATCGGTATCCGCGTCTATTTCTGTATATCCCAGCCCCCCTACCCACAGCCCCGAGCCCCCAATACTCCATTGCAACACTTGTAACTACTTCTTGACAATTAACGTTACCTAGCAACTGGCTCTTTTTGGAGAGATGGGGCAGAGTGGGGGATTTGTAGTTTGTGCGCGCTCTCACAGTCTTCCTAGGTCCAACAATGAATCAACACACAGCGCCGAAATGGAAATTACAGCCAGAGCCGAACACCCACACTTCCACTGGTGGAGACGGAGGGAGACAGAGAGGATGGAGAGATGGAGGGTGACAGAGAGGATGGAGGGAGGGAGAGAGGATGGAGGGAGGGAGGGAGAGAGGATGGAGGGTGACAGAGAGGATGGAGAGAGACAGAGAGATGGAGGGAGAGAGAGAGGATGGAGGGAGATGGAGGGAGAGAGGGAGGATGGAGGGAGACAGAGAGGATGGAGAGATGGAGGGTGACAGAGAGGATGGAGAGATGGAGGGTGACAGAGAGATGGAGGGAGACAGAGAGATGGAGGGAGACAGAGAGGATGGAGGGAGGGAGAGAGGATGGAGGGAGATGGAGGGAGGGAGGGAGGGAGACAGAGGGATGGAGGGAGACAGAGAAGACGGAGGGAGACAGAGGACAGAGGGAGACAGAGTGTATGGAGGGACAGAATGCAATTTAGGAGGACAAGATCAAAAACTGATAAGAAAAACAAGATGTGAAAGGGTGGAAAACGACAGAGAGGGCATGTGTTACCCTACAGATCCGTGTGTGACAAGCAAGGGATTCTGGGAAGACGGACGGAGCGGAGGAAGCAGGAACGGGAGCAGTTACCGTAGAAACGCGTGTCAAAGTTTTAATGAGGCCATGAAGTGTGATCCCCACAACACACACACACAACACGCACATAATATGCCATTACGTTATTAAATAATTGTCCCCACCTGCTGGCTTTACTAGAAGCAGTCGTGACCACAGTCGACTGAATGCGAAGATCAGCTGACCTTCACTCCCTTGCCAAAGTTTGTCATAATCCACCAACAGAACAAAGGAGCCGGTGACACCGTGTGGTTGAAGTACGTTACTGCAACTTTAATGTCAGAATGCGAAACTCGACAATCACATAGGAAGTGACTTCTCCAACAATAGCCTGGCGTTCTGTTGTGCCTGGTTATCAGTCGTGCGCCGATGACTCGGGCGGCAAACGCCCAAGTGAGTGAATTATTGTCATGGCCCGGTGTCGGCACAGCTGGCTAGCCAAACAGACAGGAGACGGCTAGCAATAAGACATGTTTGTTTAATGCATGCTGTCTCATTGGTCGACACACGACATACTGTCACAGACACACTGATCTGTGTATGACGGCAAAACGAAACAGAGACTCAGGTTATAGAATGAATACATTTTCCGACAACTTTATACAATTGGTATCAGGTTTCGACACACCATCCATATTCAGACTCTGTTCGGTTGATTTCTTGCCTTTTCAACTTCACCTTTCACCCTGTACCTCACCCTAAACCCGCAACCCTAATTTCAAATATCCACATCATCCTGTGGTTGTTCGCTATTTTATCGCTCGGCACTCTCCATCAGCCTGACCTGTCCGTTGTTCTGAACTTTGACCCTTCTCCTTTGGACCACTCTGGTCCCCCTGACAGGGACGACCCTCTTCACCGTGTACCTCACGGGGTACTTCGCACCTTCCCCGGACGTGTTCTGCTGTGCCAGAGCGCTGCCGACGCCGCCACCTCCATCCTCCCCCTCTTCTCGGTAGCCGTAGCGACGGATTAACGGTTCCAGGGTTGCTAGGCGATGGGTGAGTTCCGTGATGCGCCTGTGCAGCAGAGAGACTTCCCTGAAGAGATCGTTGACTGATTCGGAAAGATGGCGCACCCTGCAGGACACACAGACTTACTTCACATCGTTTCTAACTGAAGTCACACTTTCCGGAAGCTTACGTTATTTTCTACACTGGTCAATACGCCAGAGCGGTGACTGAGCGAACATCTCTCTACTATATGTACCTCGTATGTTTGTGAACAGAACAAGGGAATTCTTAGACTTAGACCACTTACATTCCCAGAGAAAAGTGGCAGCTTGGAGTGCAACTGATTGCGAAGAAGAACCCGACTATATTAGCACATTTTGTACAGCCTTCGAACGAGCGACTCAGAGGGTATGCCTACCTGGAGTAATCCGGGAGCAGACTGGTGGGCTGAGAGTGGAGCAGGGTCTTGATGTCATTGAAGATCCGTTTTCCCCAGACGTCCAGGACTCTGGTGATACTCCGTACGGACGCCACGTTCACGTTCTCCGCTGTAACCCACAGTCACCGACCCAGAGTTGTTTAATGTTCTCACCTTGACGATATCGACCTCACTCACTAAGAATGTTGGGCTTGGTCTTTCGGCTCAATTACCTCCCTCGCGGTAGTTCCAGTAACCGTACTTCAGGTCGTTCTCTTCGCCAACAGACTGGGCCACGGTCGCCACGGCAGCAAGGAGCAACAGGGTCAAAGGAGTGGGTGTGGCCATGGTGTGACAAAACAGCCCTATAGGAGGAAAAACAAAACAAGAATATGTTCGTTGACAGAACCCAGTGACAGAACCCAGTGTCACATGCTCAGGGAAAGTGACAGAGGGAAGAATCAAAACTAGAGAGGTCAGAGAGAGAGGGAGACGTAGAGAGAGAGAGAGACAGAGAGAGAGAGAGAGAGAGAGACAGAGAGAGAGAAAGAGACAGAGAGAGAAAGAGACAGAGAGAGAGAGAAAGAAAGAGAGAGAAAGAGAGAGAGAGAGAGCGGGGTGTAGAGAGACAGAGAGGGAGAGAGAGAGAGAGAGAGAGAGAGAAAGAGACAGAGAGAGAGAAAGAGAGAGAGGGAGAGAGAGAGAGAGAGAGAGACAGAGAGAGAGAAAGAGACAGAGAGAGAGAAAGAGACAGAGAGAGAGAGTGCGGGGTGTAGAGAGAGAGAGAGAGGGGTTTTTCCAGAGAAGAAAGCCAACAGTTTGCTGTTGGTTTGGTTTAGTTCATCTGAGTCTTGGTTTTGATTAGTAAGTCTCACTGTTGGTTTGGTTCAGTTTATTTGAGTGTTGGTTTTGATTAGTAAGTCTCACTGTTGGTTTGGTTCCGTTTATTTGAGTGTTGGTTTTGATCAGTAAGTCTCACTGTTAGTTTGGTTCAGTTTATTTATTTATTTCTTCTTGAGGAATCTATAAAAACATTAACCTATAAATATGTATTATTCTGCATGCAAAAATGTCATTGTCTATAGTTGCATCATCGCACTCTAGCGACCCCTTGTAGCAGTTTGGGCACCTGTGACCTCAATTGAGATAGAAGGCTGGGGAATGCTTCCTTCTGCAAGTCTGCTAGTATTCCAGTCTTTGTTATTGTGCAAGCCGTGAAGCAACATCTTGTGCGTCGAACGACACATATCTCCACATCAACTGTCCTGAGTAGTGAATGCTGGTAGTGGTGGCTGCAATGAGGCAGAGCCTTAATAGCAAACCGGAAATCACTAGATTGCGAAGAAAAAAAATCAATAAAAAATATATTCTATTGACCACATGGTGGCGTTATAACGGCCCCATATCTTATGTCTCGGTGATAACATTTTGGACCCTCAGCTAACATTTTCTCAATTAGCCAAAGGACAAGGCGTCATCATTAGTTGGAGGACGAGATGTTTTCTGGGAATTGTTCCAAGAATGAGTTTATGTAGAAAGCAGCAGTTGGGAGAGCTTCTAGCCAGAAGAGAAAACACGAGACAGATTAGTAATCACTTGGCCAGATATTAAACTGGTGACTCATAAAATCACTATTCTAAATGCGTTCATGAGGTGGTCTGATGTTGCTGTTGTAAACAGATGGGAAAGAACAATTAAACACCTATTAAAGGAAAAATAAAACGGTATGGTCTAGTTGATATCAGGAAACTAACAGATATATTTCACAAGCATTTGTGAAGCACTGAGAAAGTCTGGAAAACAAGGTTCTGCACACCACAGGACGTCTCGCACAAGAGCGATCAACCAACCAACCAAGGCGTGTGTTGTAATCAAGTACCTGAAAATGCTGTCAATAAGTGATTGAAACACTACTTACCGATACCGGGAATTAGCCTCTAACTCAGCAGGTCCAGGCTGTGCAACGGATTCACGTTTACCACCTTCTGACTTCTCCGCTCTACGAATGCTTCGGTGTCCTCCTCTCCTTTCAAAAGTTCTCCTCCCCACCTCCTCTCTGTTCCTCCCTGGTTGTAGTAAAGTGATTAACCGGAGAACATGGTTATGCAGTGCGGACCCACTTATTGACTCCTGGTGTGTGTGGTGTGTGCGGTTTGTGGTTCACACACTTCTACCCGCCACTCCTCCTCCACCTGGCTCGGCCTCTCGCTCTTTCTGGGGTCCAGATGTTTCCAGATTCGCGTTTTCTCGTCATGTTCATCCCCAGATTCACCTTCCTTTCCAGCCTGTCGTTTCTCATCTCCCGTCTCTTTTCTGTATATTTCCTTGCACATTTCACAAGCACATTTCATCCATCTCCGGTTGTTATCATCTAAAGAGCATCAGTCCAATGTCCAATGGATCAAATGACCTAATCCGGGTTAATATTGTCTATTTAGTGGCTGGTGGATTTGCAGAGCCAAGGAAAACAATAAAAGCAAGTGATTCGAGTGAGAATTGGCGACGTGCAGTTAAAAATAAATAAAGGCTAGAGAGAGAGAGAGAGAGAGAGAGAGAGATGAAACAGGCAATGAGTGCAAGCAATTCGTTTCCTTTACACACTGGTATCCAGATGGATCTCTTTACGGGCGTGCGTTGGGCAGTCGCGGCTTCGAGCTTAGCTCTCGGCCAATGAGAGGGGGATAGCGTGGAGAGGTGGTTGAAGTAGGCGAGGGGTCGTAACACCGTGGGGAAGGGATGAACGCATGTGCAGAGTTGCTGCGTTGCTCTGCCATTCTTCCCCGCGCACAGGCAGAGCACTTAGACGGTGGGGGCGGAGCACATACAAATTGCACACCTGGTTATTATCACCCATATATGGGCAATGTCTTCCTGTCTCAGAACTCCGGTTTCCTGTCTGCTCTCTCCACCTCAGACAGGCTTTCTCTATCATCCTCGTTCTTTTATTTTCACCCTCTCGCTCGTTATGTCTTTCCATCTTTCACTCTTTTTCTTGTTCTTTCTCCCGTCTTGTGTCACAGGCACTCTTGCTTTCTTGTTCCATTTCACTCTTTTTCTCTCCTGGCTCTCTTTCGCACTGCAATGTTGTCACGCTGTGCAGGGAACCCAACGCCGAACCCTGGTGAATTCTGAACTTCCTAACGCTTCAACATCCACAGATTATCGTGATCTTCGTGCAGTACTGTTTGTCGTTCAGTTATCAAAAAAGTTAACACGCAGATCTGAGCTGAAACAATGTTTGCCAAAATCACAAGCAATTAAAAGAGCAAATATAAGACAAACTAGTTAGTAATTGCATCATTTTAAAGGGAAAGTTATCTCAATCAATCATTGATTGTCACAATTCCTAGTCCATGAGGACATCTAGTGGGCTAGGAGTGTATTGGGACACTTATTCACCTACATAACTCATGTAATTTTCGCACCTGAATCAGATGTGGGGTGCACGGTGTTGGTTATTGTTTCTGTGTCATGTCATATTGTAGGTGAGTGTTTGGTGTTCAGGTCTGCGTTTGAATTATTAATAACTCGCCATCTATGCACAGTTTTGTTGTTTGTTCATTCACAGTTTATGCTTTTTTCGCTCGCTGTGTCGCATTTGTTTTAAGTTAAATAAATGTCAGGCTCTGCGCCTGGCTTTTCCTCTGCACTACAACTTGGTTCGTAACAGATTGATTGGATTCATATAATAAGCTGTATGTTTTTATGCAAGTAGATGATTTTCTCTCATGTTTTGAGTTCCACTTCTTTTTTGAAATAAAATGTATGATTTTGGACAACAATCATTCAGCTTTAGACGGCCTGTCAACAGTTTTTTCGAAAAATGGAAATTCTGTTTGCACAAACGCAATGGAGAAAAACATGCTTTTAAAAAAAAAATCATTTCACAAGACATTGGCTTTCCACCGAGTCACAAAACTTTGAGGAACTGGCCTGGTAAACCAGGAACTCCAGTATTGCTACCTCTGAAAAAAGAAATTCTTCCATCCAAAAGTACAGTGATCATGATCTAGGTCGTCCTCTGTCAAGTGACTGCAGAGAAATATGAAGGGTGGAGAACATCGTTATTTCGTGTGTCTCTTCAAAATGTGCAGCAGGGTGGTTGGAGCTCTCAGTGTCCTGCTGTGTTTAGGACCTCACACTGAAGGTAAGCTGATGAACGGAACAATGCCATTAATACCTCAAAGGGTTTCATTGCTCAGCTCATATCTCTGCACTGGAAATCAGCAATGTTGTTCTTCAGCGACAGTGTGAGCCTTACTTGATATACTCTTCTGTAATCTAACAGCCAAACCGAAGTTGTCTGTGAATGAAAGACTCTGGGTAACTCTGCCAGGTGAAATGGTCTCTTTCGCACTCAAGTTGACCACACAGACGAATCAAAGCGCCGGCAAATTGGTCTGCCGAGGCCCTCCGGACCTCCGGAGAGACATACAGACGTGGAAAATCCCCATGACTGCTACAGAAAACACCAATACATATGCTTTAGAATTTACGGCACGAGACAGTTCATACTCAGGGGTGTATAGCTGCAACTTTCAAACCGCTGAGATCTTTACGGTCCTTCTGGTGCAAGGTGAGTGTTTGATGGGGGACCGAAGGTAAGGAAATAAACAGACGGGACGATGGAAAGATAACGGAGACATCTGTAAACTTTCAGATAGTCTTGTGAAACCTCAAATAAGCAGGTGTGGCGCAACAGGATGTGCTGGGGGAGAAGTGCACTGTTTGGAAGGGACTTTTGGGCTAAAAGTACCGCAGATGTCGGCAGTTTGTCGTAATCGACAGCGAGCGTGTCTGCCAGGGTTAAAACAAATAGTAATCTAATATTTAAAAAGAAATGTAACCACTTTGAGTGTTATCAACTGTTGTTTGTCAGTTAATGACGTCTGTTGCTGCTATGTATTTTTCCTGTCTGTGGACGTGTGGGTATATTGGTATATTATTGGTGTATGTATATTGGTTTTGTCTGTCCATCAGGGAACCTGCTTTTGCTGTGTGTCTGTCTGTTTTCTGTCCATCATTGTGTTAGTCAACCTTTTCTCCACGTCTAGGCGTCTTAATATACCCCGGCAGCTTTCACATTTCCTCTATTTGTCTCTCGGTCTCGATTTCAGACAAGAAGTTCCAAAAGTCTTCAGAAATGCAAGACGGTTGCGTTGTGTTCGGGGTTCTCGTCACGGCGCTCCTCGTCTTCAGTGTTCTCACGTCCATCTGTCTGTTTAAACAGGTAAGAGCAGAACCCGCTCTGTCCAAGCGGGGCTAGATAAATGTGTGGGGGAAACATAAGCACTGATTGTGTTGTGCTTTAGCACACAAAATACTATACTTTGCTGAGGTATTCGCAATGTTGTAACGAAAGTCATGAAATGAAAGTCATGTTTTTTTTGAGCCTATAAGTGACCTGGGGTTAAAGGAAAGTGATTAGTAGAGGTTTTAAAACCCCATATTTCTTGTACCCTTTTGTGTGTGTTTGTGATACTCTGTGTTTGATTACCAGGGTAATTGTACAACGAAGAATAAAAACGATGGATTGAGCAAAAGGAAGAGAAGACCAAAAGAAGAGAAGGTTAAAATATCAATAAATGCTGATACATCAGTTTCAGTTTATGCGGTAAGCACATCAAATCTTATTATCCAAATTGTATTTACTGTATTTATGGCATCGACTTCCTGACCCGAACGGAAAGATAAACCAGATACACACCAACGTGTGCATATTAAATAAACTGAGAATACAACAATCCATGCATGTATATGTCTGACTGTCCGACTGCCCCTCTTTTCCAGAGTCTAGAGCCTCGGCCGGCGTCTGTCTACGAGGTCGTGGTCCCAGCAGTGGTCCAAGAAGCAGAAAACTGCACCTCAAGCCAGAGGAAAGTAAAAGTACGAAAAAATGAGAAATCGGGAATTTTCTGTAGCAAGGACTCGAGTAGAATCCTAAATGCGTTGGTTCAAATGTGACAGTTGTATTGTCATCAAAAACAAATCCTAGAAATGAACAATATAAATGGGTTTGTGTTGGTTCTGTTGTACTGATCTCTTTCCCACTCTCCTCCCACAGACAGTGAACGCCACTCAAAGGGAAGAAAATGTTCTGTCTGTCTATGAAAATTACTGAATATCTTTTAACCTTACTTGATGTGACTCTGGTGTTATCTTTAACCCTGGCGCTTGCTTAATGTGACTCTGGTGTTATCTTTTACCCTGGCGCTTCCACAATGTGACTCTGGTGTTATCTTTTACCCTGGTGCTTGCTTGATGTGACTCTGGTGTTATCTTTTACCCTGGCGCTTCCACAATGTGACTCTGGTGTTATCTTTTACCCTGGCACTTGCTTGATGTGACTCTGGTGTTATCTTTTACCCTGGCGCTTCCACAATGTGACTCTGGTGTTATCTTTTAGTATGCTCTTTTCTTTCTACCTAGGTTCCTCCTTTTCTAGGAGGTTCTTCGCCTAACCAGCAGTGCTTGCTTGTTGAAGTGATGTGTGCATATTCTCATGTATAATATTTTATTTACAAAATTAATGATCTGAACCTTCTTATTTCACATTTCTACATTATTTATTACCATGATCTCCACAGTTTGGAACCATATTCATTCATTATTAAACATGATCCATTTTGTCGAACAATAACTGAAAATGTTAAGTGAAAATGTTGCCAGAATTAAATGTGAAACACAAGTGTCATGTGTATGTAATTCATAGCAAAAGTATAAATATTTAACATTTAATAGTGTCAGGGATGATATTATAAAATTGTGTCAAAACATGTGCCTACAAAGGAACTTCTTTTATATAATTGTGTCCTGACAATTAAAAAAAACGCTAATATCATATGTTGCAACCAACGTTAAAATGAAACCTACCTCTTGTATGTTTCTCCATTCATCACAACATAAACTCTACACTTTGGAGCCACCATTTCAATATCAAAACATTCTCCCATGTAATGTATTTATAGTCTATCGAGCCACAGGATGAATTCTAATCTAACAGCAAGCTAATAAAAAACGATTAAATAAGTAAATGATTGTATTTAAAGCTGTCATTAAAGTTTAAAGGACACACACATGTGTGTGTTTACCCTTGCTACATAACAACTTTTAAAGCCTGTAAGCGAAATTAAGATGGGTTGCTTAAATCGTGCCTCCTTTAAGGCACTAGACTGATTTTGTAATCTCATTTGCAAGGAAAAAGATTAGGTGAAAGGTATCTTCCAGGTAGTCTTGTTCCAGAATCTCACTGAAAGGCATTTTGGTAAAATGTTGATATTTGGAAAGCCGGGATTATTTTCTTTATCATTTAATGAGTTATATTATATTTAGTTTGCTTATCAGCTTCGGCTCATAAATCCTTACTTTTTTGCTAAGCTTTCCGCGCTGGTCTATACATCACTTTCTAGTTCTGTCAATGGGTGGAAATGGGATAGATTTTGGCAGTGAAAGCAAATGACAAAAAGCTTTAAAAAAACTATATTCCTGAACAGTGTGGAAATGTATGTAGCCTACTCTGTAAGCGACTTAAAAAGTCATTGTCTCTTATATGACCTAAATGTAAAACAGCTGAGCTTGTCTTGCTAATCCCACCCTGAAATGCTTGTTACCAAGTCAGGCAAAAATGCAATGTTAGGATGCATAGATATATCTATGTTAGGATGGATAAAGTTAAAGGTCAACCAACACCCACTTGACTACATTGAAATTACGGGGATGTCTTATGACTCCATCATTTGATATCAGACGGAGTTTATTGGGCAAGAACCAACCAGAAGTACCCAGCTATCTACGTCACATCCTGCTATCTTCCGCATTTTGGTTTATTTACGTTCGTTCAATGTTGGTTGACCATGGCAGCCGAGGGGGATTTTCTGTTAAGATATCGGGCTGTATCTAATAAATTGAAAAAGTAAGATTCGCGCCGTCTTGTGTCCTTAAATAAGTGCAAGTGTTTCTGGATTGTATAGATAGCTACGGTACAGTGGCTTGAATGATAAACGTAACTAGCTAATAATGCAATTACTTATTCCTAGTTGGTGAACTGTTACATTTAACCTGCATTTCAGAATAGTCTTCTACGATAACTTAACGCAGGTTAGATAATCATGTGTGTGTGTTGTGTTTTCTTTTTTCTATACTTAACCTTGTCTATCGTAGACGTTTTCTTCGAAAGCCCAATGTGGCTGAAGCTAGTGAGCAGTTTGGTGAGTACACTAATGTCTCCTAGACATGAATAACAATAATTTAACAAGGCTATAACAATCGCCTTTTCAACGTGAACAGTCCATGGAAGATGCCAAATGTACTGTAGTAGTACATGACGATTTTATTGTGGTGTCTGTTATTGGTTAGATATATAAATGTGCAAATGTCAGTTGCTATTGGCTCGTCTTTTTCCATCTCCAGGTCAGTTGGCTAAGGAACTGAAGCAACAGGACTGTCTCCAGTATGCTGCCTTCTGTAACCTTGCGATGGCAAGGCAAGTCATGTGCCTGTTTTCCATTAGTCACGTGACAATGTAGAATTTCTTTAAAACATTTCTGTGAGAGCCGGAGGGCTGTTGATTCTTCATATTTATTTTTAGAATGTTTTCTGTTTTTACAATTGTGTATCATGTAATTTATTTTGGCATGAATTGGTTCAACCACATAGCTCACGAACAGAAAATTAAAGAGTTTGCCATATTCATAGTAATGCATTACTTGCTTCAGAAACAAAGCATTGAAATCTATTTTTGGTTTAACTGTGGTGACAGTAAATCACATAATCAAAGTTTGGTTTAAAAGAAGTTCCGCTATTGAAAATAAAGAACTTTGAAATGGGACAGTGCACCCCTTTATCTTCTACCTGTTATCCTGCCTCCCTCCACAGGTGTGAGCAGACTCTGTTCAACGCTCCCGGGGAGGCCCTGGCACTAACCGATGCAGCCCGGCTCTTCCTGCTCTCTGAGAGGGAGACCCGAGCACTACAAGCCCCAGGCTTCGATGAGCACCTGCAGGCCGCACTCAACTGCTACAGCTTCGCCATCAAGGTAACTATTCGGTCTATTTTTCACTGTCTAATCATTTCCACTGGTCTTTCCCCAAAATATTATATTATTTATTACACACGTCTTTCAGGTGTACATCGAGATGAACCAACCCGTGATGGCCGCCAGTCTGTCTCTGGAACTTGGCAATGCCCTCAAGGTAATGGATCAAACTGTTCACAAAAGCTGGATGGGCAGCTATTACCCATTTTGCTGTGTGTGTGTGTCAGTTGATTTAATTAATATAAACATCTCTCCATGCCCCTCTCGTCTTTCTACAGGAGATGAACAGACCAGGCGAAGCCATCGTTCATTACCAGAGAGCAGCCGAGCTACAGACACAGCAGCCCATTGAGTCCCTGCTGTCCATGGGAGAGATGGCCACCTGTAAGATCCTCACCCGTAAGTACAGTGGAGGGAGGGCTTGCTGGGTTCTACGCCGCTGGGGAACATTTGTCTTATTCTGTCTCCTGCTACGGGTGTCTACCATGTGAAGTCTGAGTCGGTCCCGGGCTTAAAAGCTTTCTCCCTTAAATGGACATTAACAACTTGACTTTGTCTATTGGGCTTTTATTTTGAAACGTTATCGTACACTGAACACTGTGCTGTGTCGTTAAACACGGCATTCCCCGTCTGCGTTGTCAGGTGACTTTGACGGGGCGCTGGCGGTGCTGACGGAGATGCAGCGGTCCTGTCAGGAGAGAGGACTGCAACTTCCCGGTTCTAACACTCCCGTTGGTGAGGTCGCAACTCGTTGCTTCCTGTGTTGTAGCAGGAAGTCATCTGAAATGGATGACACGCGCAGGAAGTGATCGGTCTGCTTCATCTGTCTTCACAGGTGCATTTCTTGACGTCGTGGCCAAGTGTGAAATCTCCAGAGTTCTATTGCTGATGCTCCTTGAGGTAGGCTGTAATACATTCCCACGGCTATTTTTGTGGTTTACAGTTACGCCCTTTAAATATGATTGACAGTTATGCCCTTTAAATATGATTGACAGTTACGCCCTTTAAATATGACTGACAGTTAAAGCCTTTAAATATGATTGACACTTAAAGCCTTTAAATATGATTGACACTTGAAACCTTTAAATATGATTGACACTTGACGCCTGTAAATATGATTGACACTTGACGCCTTTAAATATGATTGACACTTGACGCCTTTAAATATGATTGACACTTGAAGACTTTAAATATGATTGACAGTTACAGCCTTTAAATAGGATTGGCTGTTGAGTGTGACAAGGCCCACCATGGTGGTTTATCCTATCAGCGTGAGTCATGGGACGTTTGCCTTTAGGGTTGAAGACAGCCGCCGTGTACTACTACAATACTGAAAAGCATTAAGCTGATATAGTATTACATGGGTAAAAACAAGTTTGCTATGAGTTCCATTTCTATGGCGCTGCGTGTAAAAAGTGTAGCTATTTGAACCTAGTGGATGCCATCGTTCTGTGTTCTGACCTCGTATCCAGCCACCGCCTCAGAAGTTGTTAGCGGAGCACGCCCAGACGCTGGAGAGATACGCATGGGAGTCCTTCGACCCTCACAGTCAAGGTAAACGCAGCTCGCTGTCCAACCTGATGCCCTAAACACTCATTCATGTTAAGCTTCAACATTGTCAGCGTATACGAAGACGACATAGAAATACTTATTCAAATATTCTGTCACTATCGTGAGTTTCTTCGGATGAGAGTGTCTGTTAAAGTACTTGAATGTATATTAAATGCTAGTTACTCATGCTTGACATTTATTCCTGCTGAAAAACCTCTTTGCAGTGAGCTTCTTACCTGAAAATATATTCCTGCTCCTGCAATCAGTCGTGGTATGTCCAATATAATCATGTCTAAACAGTGAACAAAAGACTGTGCATTGCAAGTATATGTAACATTTCTTTTAATTATTAGAAGTTCTGGTCGGGAACACGAAGATGCGGTCAGAGTTATCAGGCGATCTTCTGGTCCACTCAGACCTAGCCCGGGTACCTAGCCCGGGTACCATACAACCTTCTACGTCTTAGCATTCCTGAAAATGTCTCACTGTATTGCAGATGGCCTGCCAAGAAAAAGACACAGAGTCGCTCAAGTCTCTTCAGATTGAACTCTGGTAAATATTCTCGTCATATGATCCTCGTCATATGATGTAATTTGATCATGTGATCCTCATCCAGCTCGCGTGTCATTTCCACACGGACCTTTCCTCGATGCATTAGCCTTTCCGTTCACCTATCCTCCGTGTTTTTTGCTTAGGCCGCATCTCTCTGCAGAGCAGAACCATCTTCTTCACCTGGTGGTGCAGGAGCGGATCACGCCGTCCGGACAGGGGATCTAGTGGTTCAGTCCCGACTCGCTACACCCCTCCGAATCACATGCATTGGAACATTCCTGTCTTGGTTGGGGTTTGCGTTCAACACTGCAACTTCTCTCGCTGTATTTTTATTTGTGAACTGGACCAAGTGTGGGTCTCTATTATTCTGCCCTGTAATTCCTTTACATGGTCTCTGGACCACTCTGTTGGTTTGGTCTCAATACAGTTGTTATTTATTTTAAATATATTTAAAAAGACAAAATATGGAAACTTGTTTTTTTTCTGTGGTGTTTTTATTTTGTTTATAAATTCATTTGTCTAAATAGAAGAGCTTATATTCAAATGTAATTGCTAAACAAAGGGAATCATCTAACGCATTATACATGTGATATTAAATACAGCGAATTGACCTCTGTTCCTGGTTTACTTTTTTCACTTGTACAAAATTCAAATGTACTTCGATATAGCAGCCAACCAAAACACAGAATCACAGCGTAGAAGTCACTTAAAACACAAACATTAAAACTAATTACGACCAATGGTTACAATTGTATCATAAAACGACAAATGGCTATAAAATATAAAATACATCGTTTATGATGAAACAGAAAAATAATTTTGAAACCTGTCCTGGAAATATAAGCTTGTTTGCTGATTGTTCGACCGTTAAAAATACAGTAAAATATACAGTACTATGTCTTTACGCAATACAAATCCATATCAACAGCCATGCAACAGTCTGCATTGGAATTGATTGTGCATGCAGTTCTTTGTGTATCTTATCCCACTTCTGTACCACCATTCTTCTCGTGAGTAAAAACCGGACACCCCCCTCCCTACTAAAACCTCGCACTGCGCTACTCGCTTTTCTTGCGTAGGACGACGTAGACGATGCCCAGGATGAAGGTGAGAGCGAAGGATATCCAGGCCAGGATGAAGGAGTGTCCATACCGTCCCTTGTCCTGCTCTCCTTTGTGGAAGATGTCCGTGTAGATGGAGACGGCGATCATCACACACACAGCTGACGGAGGGGAGACAACCGTATCGGTTTATTGTTATGGAGCGCCAGCTGTGCAGAGTTGCCTAACCCTGTTTGTGAGTCACAACTGGGGGGTTTTCAGTGCCTTGTTGCGCAAATAATAAATCTGTCTGTAGCTGTTGAGGTTATCTCCTTGTAAATGGAACCGTTTTATATCGATGGAGCCTCACAGTGTACAGTTTCTTTGGACGGGACCTTATTAAAATAACAATAGTCTATGACCTTTTAGTAACACCAATATTATTATTGAGACCACATACTGCCAAGACAACGGTCCAGTAGTCGGGTTACTTACAGGAGATGAGCATCAAGACTCCAGAGAAAGTGAACCGATGGCCCTTGCTCAGGGTGAAGAGCTGCGCCACAAACACAAACAAGCCCATGATGGAGAAGATACAGGCCAGCACTGCCCCGGCCTGCACTACCTGGAGGTAATCTGTAGAGGGAGACAGAGAGAACGGGGATGAGATTAGAAGATACCATAGAGGAGGACACCCTCTATAAAAATCCGCCCTTCTTGTCTTTGGGCGCTGTGTGATCATGACATTTTGGGAATTGCTCAATTTTCTTCTACTTCAAGGTGTTCAAACAAACTGATAATGTGCATCTTCCTACCTCTATTCTTTCTTTACACATTTATTAAATAAAAAAAAACTATGTACAACCCCCCAGGCAAAAGATATACAGTTAAATATAGGAAGTTTAACATTGGGAACTTGACTCCGACCATGCTTATTAGTAATCAAAAGTACCGTCACCTGCTTATGTTCGCAGTGTACCATCACCGTGTCGTGTTTTGGACAGCGGTAATACCGTATAGCCAAAACAAAAGGCGAGACCCTCCTACCTTCGTTGTAGTCTCCTTTGAGGTTGGTGTAATGCCAAACTGAGCCGGACCGCTCCCATCGGCCCCACACGTCCGTGGCTACGGTGTCTGTGAACCACCAGGCCTGCCGAGAGAAGGGGGGGGTGTAGATGTTACACAAACCAACTAGCGACTAGATCACGGCGGTGTGTGCTGACGCCTCGCTCTCCGTTAGCCCCATCTGACTGACCGGGTGCCACACAGCGGGGCTCATTTCTGTCCCAGCCTTGTACTTATTATGGTGTCCGTATAAAGGCTCTGGGGTTGATATACAGCAGAACGGATGCAACCGAAACGGAGAAGGCAAGAAAAGGAGGTATTTAAGAAGACGTCTACTTACGTTATCAATGGTGGCGACCAAAAGCAGGACGACAGTTGTAATGTGAACAACGACGATTCCAGCGAGGACCAGCATTGTGATTTACTGAAAAAGAGAACTGTTGAAATTTGGCACATGGGGAAATGGTTTATATGGACAATACTCCACAACCAGGAGCTGGACTTAGGCACGACACACTCTGGAGTGCCTGGACCCCCAAGATGCTTTACTACGTTTACAGCTCTTATTGTGTTGGTTCACTCTGATATATTGCCCGGGCTAAACTCATTGTCTATGCATCTGTGTTGAAAATACTTATTTTCAGCGGTTATTTTCAGCGGTAACAGCCATGCATGCCATATTGGTAAAATACACACTGGTTATTCTGCTTTTAACCTCCCTAAAACCCTTGTTGTGGGTCAAATAAATGTCAAATACTTGTAAATGTTTGTTTTGCGATTGGTTTGTCTACTCTATATCCTACAATCAGACCAATTTTATAGTGCAAAATGTGCTTCCGCCAAGATAGATCACGCACACAGTATTTAGCTTCTGTATATGACCACGGCCTGTGACAGAAGAGTCTCGATAAGAAGCATTTCAAACAATTCCCCGTTCAAACACAGCACTGTGTGAAAAATCCTCCGGCTGAAATACATCAAATTGAAAGGGAAACCAGAGTCATTGTCAGCATGTCTAAACTTGCAGTATAAGTCTCACTAACATGCCATGTTTTGCATGTCGTGCCCACTGTCTGAAACACACACACACACACAGGGTCCCCCTCAGAAAGCAAGGGCCCTATCTAAGTGGTCATCGGGGCTTATTTCAAACGCAACCATTGGTGCAGATCACTGAACTCGGTTTCCAATTCACATTTTGTTTTGTGAGAGTTTTTTTTCATATATTTCGTTATATAGCATTAATTTAACTACTTATGGTCTATAGCAGTGGTTCCCAAACTTTTCATTTACTGTACCACCAACAGAATTTTGCTTTGCTCTTAGTTCATTTCACTAGTAAGCCAATAGTGTCATGAGTTCTCACATACCCCCTGTGGATAGACCAAGTACCCCCAGAGGTCCTTGTACCACAGGTTGGGAACCACTGATCCATGAGATGCCTCTTCATTTTATTTGTAACATCAATGTTACAAGGTTAACAGACATCATGTCCATAAGCGGTCATTTTTTAGTATATCAGTATATCAGTAGTATCCCAGAAGTATATTAGTGGTATCACAGTAGTATCCCAGTAGTATGTCAGTGGTATCACAGTAGTATCCCAGTAGTATGTCAGTGGTATCACAGTAGTATCCCAGTAGTATGTCAGTGGTATCACAGTAGTATCCTAATAGTATCCCAGAAGTATATCTGTAGTGTCCCAGTAGTATCCTAATAGTATCCTAGTAGTATCCCAGTAGTATCCTTTCTTTTAACAATACATCATACACAATGGAGTTGTTGGAAGATTATTTATGGGTCAACTGCAAAAGGATCTTAAACAGGGCCCCAATTTTAAATAATATTTGTGAATATTTGAAGACAATATAAGGGTTCCACCCATACACTTCTTTAATTTATCCCAAATGGATTTTACCCTCTGAAAATGTAAGTATTGCATTGCTCGCTTAAACCCATTAATAACTTTCCATCAGACACACGTTCAGAATATTTCAATCAACTTTGAATTTTGACATTTAGGGTAGGCTACATTTTTAAATATGCCGTAAAATGCAGCAAATATATTTAAGCCTATATGTAGCCTGACATTTTGAGATAATTGAAAGTTTCAGTACCGTAAAACCGTCCACTATTAAATATGTATCTATGGTCCACAAGACAACTGCAGTTGGTTATGGACACTATGTCCCGTTATCTGCAACGGGCCCTATATAAGAAAAGAGCGCGACAATACCCGACAGAAGTGAGCGTATGAAACATATGTAGAAACGAGAACAAAACGTTAACGAGTAGTTCAGCTACAGCTGAGGCATTCCGGATGCGCATAAAGCAACTTTAAAAACTGGAAATGTTTTCCGTTTGCAAAATAAGAACGCATCGAATTCTTCGAACTCGTTCTGATCTGACTTTCGTTCTATTCCATAGGTTGCAAATATATCCTTAGAACATATTTCCTTCAACCACAGAAGCTCCGGAACATCTCCAATACAACATAAACACCAGTTAAATCACACTGCATGCAGATAATGAACATCATTATTCATACAAATATTACCTGTGATGGAGCCTTTTTACGCACGCAGAGTTATTTGGATTTCGGAAAAACGGTAGACCCACCCAGCATCGAATTTATTGCCTACACGTCACTCTATTTTCTTTCTAACCCCTTCCCTCCCTTTTCCCTTTTTCTAAACCACACCCATATCCTCAGACTTTTTCGTGTCAGAAAAAATCCGGGGGCTTTAAAAGTCTTGAGAAAACTGCTACGTTTTCCACTGGCAAAACACTGCGTGGAGTCTTGTGATCTTCAAAGGGGCTCAATGAATAAATGGAATGGCAATTACAGGTGCGTTCAGAATATGTGCATAATTAACACAGTTTGCAGTATATGCTTCACTCTGAACACAAAAACAAAACAAGTTGCCTTACACTCCAGCCCCCATCCCCCTGCCCTGAAAGCAGTCTATTCCCTCCCCCTTCACCCAGAGCGCCAAACCCATAAGCAATACAGTATTTCACTTCACATTCTGCAGTAAATGTCAGCGTTTCTGTTGCAACCGAAAATATGAGTCATTTAAATAGTCCAGTCATTCCCAATCTGTGTTTATCATAATTTGCACACATCTGCTGCAACTATAAAGCAACATACCCTAATTTCTCATATGGTTAAAGGATGCCATTTTATTTTAAATCCCACTTAATGTTATCGTCAGTATCTTTATGGGCCTCACTTTTTTATGACGAAATCCAACTCAAATTTATTTTTGACTGACTTAATTGGAAGCACATGTGTGTCACGGATAGACCGATTTAAACTGTGTTTCCGCTCCGGGGACGTCATTTTGGTCCACTTTTATAGAGGGATACTCCAAACTGCCTGAGTGACAGAAGTACAGCCAGGTGCTAATGGACTGTAGCACCTGCCGGTTCAGAGAATATACAGGTCGTCTGGTTTAAAGGCAGCCTCAGCAAACTGGAAAAACTAAACTGCACAGTGATTACATTTATTGCCAAGAACAAATGTTCCTCTGTTTTGTTCCTGTGGTCACCACACTGTAACAACTGTAAATAGGTACGGTCACACATCTGCCCCTGGGAACGTCATTTAACTGAGTCTGCCTTCATGAGAATTCATATTTATTTTCAATAAAAGTGTCTATCACTTCACCCAGATCCATTAGCCAGTAAATTATCGGGATTGCTGAGATCCTATCAATATCATTCTACAGCCATTTAAGCCCCAAATGCTACCACATTCCCTGCACTGTACCCCATAACATTCCCTGCACTGTACCCCATAACATTCCCTGCACTGTACCACATTACATTCCCTGCAGTGTACCACATTACATTCCCTGTGCTGTACCACATTACATTCCCTGCAGTGTACCACATTACATTCCCTGTGCTGTACCACATTACATTCCCTGTGCTGTACCACATTACATTCCCTGCACTGTAGCCCTTAACATTCCCTGTGCTGTACCCCATAACATTCCCTGTGCTGTACCCCATAACATTCCCTGTGCTGTACCCCATAACATTCCCTGCAGTGTACCACATTACATTCCCTGTGCTGTACCCCATAACATTCCCTGTGCTGTACCCCATAACATTCCCTGTGCTGTACCCCATAACATTCCAATGTTTAGGCACTGTTTACTTTGTGATTATGGCCTTTCAGACTAAGGGTAAATGCCGATATAAATGTATCAAATCCCATTCGATACCATTCACACGGTTGTGCGTTCAGGAAGTTTCTACCTAAATCCCTCTGCGGCCAAAGCAAACACAGTCTCCTCAAATCTTCTACCTCAATTGAGCTTACAGGCATCCAAGTCCAATATCCAATGATGAGGCTAACTCTTGCTATCATTGTAACCTCAGATTCCTCAACAGACATCCAGGGCTCTCAGACGGTTTGGTCTGACAGGCCTCCCAGCTGTGGCCTTCATGCTGCAGTCCACTCGGACAGAAGCTGTCCTGATAATACACTACAATGGGCGCAATGTTCAACAGGAGGGTTTTTATACTCTTCACTTCCTGTTCTATTCCTGCATGGAATTTCTATGTTGATTTTCCTTTGACTACTGGCCGTGTACATTCAGGCTTGGATCATTCCTGAACATACTGTTGTTAGGGAACATTCCTAATCAAGTGGAATTGGGAACGTTTCAGCGCAGCAGCGGGGACGTCATTGCATTATTTAATTCGCAGTAGACAAACACTATTCCAAATGTCTGGTTTCCGCGATGGATCTAATGATCTATTTAACGGGAACTGCCGGCAGGCTCAAATCCCCGTTAAGGTAATGTGTGTACAGATGTAGTGCTATATCAGCGCTCAGACGAAACCAGTTGATGGGGATCTTTAAATAAAAATATATATTGTAGAGAATGTGACAAAGGCGTTTAACCTCTGACCTTCAAATCCCACCTTCAGTAAATTAGTACCGGGTGCTGTTTCCTTGCTGCATACCCTCGTCTGCAAACAAATTATTGGTTTAAAGTCTGGAGTGACAATACATTTGAGCCAATTAGATCACTGCCTCCCGCCCACCAACCTGCACACCTGAAGTACATCTAGATTGAGATTGTGACAAGGTGCGATCACTTTTTAAGAGCGCTGTGTTTTTGGAGGATCTTGGACATTTGCATGAGGGCGATCATGATCAGGGTTGATTATTAATTGATTTCCACCCAAAGAAACTATTCGTGTCTAAGATATCAGAATTGGGCTTGATGTAAATTCAGCCAAATACTGCTAAAACAATTTCCAGAAGCGCGAATACTTTTGGACAATGTTGCTATTTCTCTTAGTCGATATTCTCTCAACTTGAATGTGGTTAATTGGGAGAAATTCGACTTTGTTACAGGAATCTGCCCTCTGATTGTCGCTCTCTAATAAGTTGCAATTGAAAGCATCAACCCGGCGATGTCTCTCAAACAGAGGAAAAACATAATTGGGGTTTTATGTTTTGTAATTATAACGGTTTGCAACTTGCGGTTCTGCGGCGCGCCTCTTGTGAACGCTGTTAATGGTCTTCGCGATATTAGTACACAATTAGAAAATGAGTCCAATAACGACAGAGGGCCGAGCACAAAACACAGCACCAGACATAAGTCTGAGGATCTGGACGGACGGGTCATTCTGAGTCGCAATCACCAGAAGCAGGATGCCCAGTTGTCCGAGGATTTAAATGCGCACAAAGTTGCGCCTTTAAATGTGCGCAACTCTTTCCGTGTCAAGAAAAGTTCTTTCGAGTTGGAGAGCAGCAATCATGCAGACAATGAAGGTAAAAAACAACAATATTATGTTTGCAATTATTGTAACGATTATCCACAAGGAACGTTTTCATATGAATCGCAACGTGGAACTTGTGTCTCTTAGGTTTTGAGGGCCATAGCGTACAAGGTAAGGTCTACGGTCCATCGGCTAACCAAAACCATCACTCCAGCGAATGGCTTTCCATGCGACCGCTGGTGCTGTGTGAAGATGAGCTCATGACCCTCACTGCGTCTGGCAGGGGGTACATGCATCTAATGGTCGATCGAGGTAAACATTATTGACCCACCCAATCATTCTAAAATACTGTGACCTGGACTATTTTGTGAGACTCTCTGCATTAAAAAATGCCCTGAATAATCATTAGTTAAACTATTATAAGTTCACCCCGCACCGTCAGTAGAGGACTGGCTACCCCTCTGAGCCGGGTTCCTCTCCTCAACCTTTACTTTGGTGATGTGTGCTCTGTCTGGTACAGGCTCGGTGTTTGTAAAAGCTTTGCTGTGAAAAGGGCTTTATAGAATAAATTAGATTTGATTACCTCAGTACAAAAACACAAGGACTAGTTCGGGAATTAACACAGCTTTGAAGTTAAGGCGTGTCTGCGATCATCATGTAATGTTTTCCAGTGAAGTCTCTTGGTGGTCGGGGGAAAAACCTCTCTTTGTTTTGTCGTCTGTTGCAGTGGATGCCTCTCCCATCTCCCTGTTCCGTGTGCCACCAAACTGTGGCTACCATCTGAAGACCACCTGGAGAGACCTGGTGATGATGGCACCTTACAACGGCTGTTACATCAGGCAGGAGGTAGAGGTGTTCACTGGCCGTTCCCTGTGGAAACAGGATTTTTTTTACCATTTCTACGTCCTTATTCCTGACCCATGTCCGACCCATGTCCGTCTATCAGAACGGTAACTACGTCCTGTCCATGCTGTGGTGGGGAAGCCCGGTGAAGATCGCCTGTCCCATCCCGCCATGGTCGGCCGTCTCGGTACAGTGCTCCCATTTCGGCGTGGCCGTCCAGATTCTACGAGCGGATGTGGCGCGGAGCCTCCGCGTCGCGGGTAAGTTGTGTCGGCTTGTGTTCCAAACTGGGACGATGACCGCGAACAACTCCTGCCGTTTGTCCCGAACAGAGGACGGTGGGTGGGTGCCATTCGTGTCTGAGGAGTGTGCCTACCGAGTTGAGTCTCACCCGGATGACCTCATCTACTTCGCTCCATTCGCCGCCTCCTGTGTCACCATCGACGTAAGGGGAGCTGCCGTTCATTCCGCACAACTGCATGCATCTCTTTATTCCTATATCATTATTATAATAATGACGATGTGTGTCTTGTGTGATTATGGTTGGTTTGGGATCGCTCCGTATATTCTATGTTTATCCTCAGAATGGAGTTCATCTGATGCTCCTGTTGGACGGCCGGGAGATTGTCTTCAGCTGCCCCCGGCCTCCACCCATCTCCATGTCTCCCGGAGAGCCGGCAAAACTGCACGACTACATTCCCGAGTCTGTGTCCTCGCCTCCCTCCACCGCTCACCCTCCGACCTCAGCCTGGCAGCCGATTTCCCAACTTCCCCATTTCCAATACCCGGGTCTGACTCCGTTTCCTGGCACCCGTCCGCCACTTTCGGGGAGATACGCTGGGCGCTATCCCATCTCCCCCACTGAGCCTAGTTATCATGGCCCTAGAGACTACTCCAAGTCGCCAGCGCAGGATCCCACCCCTACTCCGACTAGCCCTCCCCAGTCACCCTCTCCAGCCACTCGACAGTCCAGTCCTGCATCGCCAACAGACCTCCCGCCCTTTCCTCAATATCACCCTCGTCACACTCTGTACCCCGCCCCCCATCTGCCTCTACCAGAGAGACGCCCAGGCTACTATCCTTTCTACCCAATTAAACCTGGACATCTTTCTAACTATGTAGAGCAGGTTACACCAGTGTTTTCCCCAATCCCGACTGACCCTCCCCAGAAGCCCTCTCCAGCAACCAGGCCAGCCTCGCTTCCTCCAGGTTCCCGCGAATCCTCAATGTTCCTCCCACCCCACCCTCATCGCCACCCCGGTCAAGCTCAACACCCAGATCTCTATCAGCGTCTACCAGGGAGATACCCGAGCCGGTATCCCATCTACCCATTAGGCCCAGGCCGACGCCCTGAAAGTGACCCGGACCCACACACGCCGGGACCAACCCTACTTCCGGCTAGCCCTCCTCAGACCCACTCTCCGGTTAACCAGCCTTCCGTGCATCCTCCACGCCCAACAGTTTACCCACCGCACCTTCGTCCTCATGTCCATCCTGGCCCATCTGCACATCCTGGCCTTAATCAGCCTGACCCAGAGGGATACCCTGGCCAGTACGTCATCCACCCAATAGGGCCTGGCCATGACCCCTACAGACCTAGAAATGACCCTGACACGCCCCCACAAGGACTGCCCCCTGATCCGGCTAGCTCTCCCCAGTCACACTATCCAGCGGCGCTCCCACCAGGTTTATGGGACCACCCGTTGTCAAGGTTCTACCCTCACCACCACCCACCCAAACCTCCTCACCCTGGTCTCTATCACCCCCTACCAGGGAAACACCCAGAACAGTATCCCAATTATCCATTGGGCCCAGACCATCACCCCTACAGAGGATACCCTGATCCACCTGTACCAGATCCAACCCCAGTTCTGGTTAGCCCTCAGGCGCCCACATCAGTCACCCAGCCATCCGTACACCCTCCGGTTTCCCGGGATCCCTTATTGTCACTGTTCTACCCACCCCACCTACTCCCTGGTCAATACCCTGGTCTCTATCACCCTCCACCGGGGAGATACACTGACCCACTGTCGCCGGGGGCAACCCCTGTTCTGCCTAGCCCTCAGACACCCACTCTATCCCCTCAGGCCGCCTCAGTACCTGTTCCACCCTACCATCGTCATGTCCATCCTGGCCAATCTGCACATCCTGGCCTTTATCAGCCTGACCCAGAGGGATACCCTGGCCAGTACGTCATCCACCCAATAGGGCCTGGCCATGACCCCTACAGACCTAGAAATGACCCTGACACGCCCCCACAAGGACCGCTCCCTGATCCGGGTAGCTCACCCCAGTCACACTATCCAGCGGTGCTCCCACCAGGTTTATGGGACCACCCGTTGTCAAGGTTCTACCCTCACCACCACCCACCCAAACCTCCTCACCCTGGTCTCTATCACCCCCTACCAGGGAAACACCCAGAACAGTATCCCAATTATCCATTGGGCCCAGACCATCACCCCTACAGAGGATATCCTGATCCACCTGTACCAGATCCAACCCCAGTTCTGGTTAGCCCTCAGGCGCCCACATCAGTCACCCAGCCATCCGTACACCCACTGTTCTACCCACCCCACCTACCCCCTGGTCAATACCCTGGTCTCCATTACCCTCCACCCGGAAGATACCCTGGCCAATATATCATCTACCCAATAGGGGCTGGCCATGACTCCTACAGACCTGGAAAAGCCCCCGACACGCCCACACAAGGACCGATCTCTGATCCCACTAGTTCGTTCCAGATTCCTAGCCATGCCACCCGGGCAGTGAAGATCCCAGCAGGTCCACAGGACCCCCCGAGGCCCACTGTCTACCCACCGTACCACCGCCCCCCGCCAGTCACCTGCCCTCCGTATGCCCAGACCTTCTGTGGCTACTACCCGTATTCTGTGCCAGGTTCGCGCTTCCAACCACAAGACCCGATTTCTTTTATTCTGACGCCCAGCCCCCCTCTGAGTCCCCCTCCAGGCCCCCCTGCCCCCAAAACCGCTTTGCCTGATATTTCTCCACCACCCGGGGGGGCCTCGCTGCCCACCACTTCCTTTGTAAGCCCCTCCCCTCTCCCCCCCGAGGTCTCTCCCTTCGCTGAGCTCCACGCTGAGCCCTCCCTGCGCTGTCTCGTGGGACACATGATGGTGTTGTTGCCCTCTGCCCTTCCGGACTCCGTCCAGGTCAAAGGTCAGACTATCCGTGCACTTGCCACGCCGCTCACGGCGGGCGACGGAACACAATGGGCCCGTTCTCTTGTCGGATGCGCTGACCGAGTCCTGTTTTCCGTCTCTCCTCAGATAAGGATAAGGGGTGGGTGTCGATCTCCAGTGCCCCTGAGGCTTGCAGATACATCCTTCAGATGAGGAAGGGCGGTGGCGTGATCCTCTACTCCCCCCTCCCAGCTTGTCACAGTCAGACTACGGTGAGTGCCGCAGTCCCCCTCGACACCGGGCCCCGTTCATCGGCGCACAACGTAGCGAAAGGTTCCAGCAACAGAACGTGATCAGATGTAATTGTTTTAGTTGATTGTGAAAGCAACTTTAGGTGTTTGTGCTGTGCTGGTTGGCTGCTAACACACACACACACACACACACATGTTGCCATTTTGATGCGCTCTGTGGAACTTGTGGTTCTGTGGTTTATCAACTTTTCCTCTCTCTGCCCTAGGCCCTCGACCCGGATCACTTTTCCTTCCCCATGAGGATTTGGGACACGTCCCTGGGCCAATACAGCAGTCTGAAGCTCCTGTGTCCGTCCAGCCAGCCCACTGTAGCCCCCTCACCTAGTCCTGCCCCCACTTCCCTGTTGGAACAGAGCCCGAGCCGACCTCCCAGTCCCACCAAGCCTCAGGTCTCCTGCTCTGCTCGCCACATGAGTGTTGATCTGCCTACAGGTCCTGTGTCTGGAATTGTCATCAGGGGTATGTGTGTGTTGTGTGTGTGTGTGTTTGTCAGTTTCAGGTACAAATTGTTACCGTTGTCTCTCCATGATTTGAACTCTAACATGCTTGAGAGAACCATTTCAGTTGACGCACGGTAAAGTAATATTTTGTAGTTGTCTTTGTGCAGTGACCTTTCCATTTCATAAGGGTCATTTCGATGTCATTGCATAAGAACCAAAGTTTGCTCAGTTTCTAATTTAAATGGCCGCTGGTAAACCAACGGTCTTTCATCTACACTTAGTCGCTGAGCAATAACATCTACTCCATAATGGGTTGTGTTTTTCTCCTCAGACATTAAGGGGAAGGAGGTAAACCTGACTGATGCCCCAGTGCATTGTGGGTATGTGGCGAGCAAGGAAAAGGATGGCGCGATCACCCTGAACCTCCCCTTCCGATCCTGTCACATGGCTGTTCAGGTTCGGTTCATCTGCTGATTGTCTATCCGGACCCGCTGCTCAACTGATCCTGGATCAGCACACTGTTCTGGGAGGGGCTTTATTTATACTCACTTCGGGTGATGCGTTCGTATTGTTCCGTGTATGGTCACAACCGAGTGTGTGAGTGTGCTGTCACAATAAGTACGCCGTTACAGGGGGTTCTGCTGTCTCTTGACAGGGTGGAATGCACCGTATCGACGTGCTGTACACGACTCGGCACGGACATACGAGAGAGGCCCATTTGTCCTGCCCCGTCTCCATGGCGGGTTCTAGCGCAGGTAAAACCTCACGAGGTGATGAGTATGTAAACTGACTTTGAGGCGCAACCCTGAGGAAAGCCGTCTGTTGCGGAAATGTCGTTTGTTCTCTCTCTCTGTCTGTGTGTGTGTGTGTGTCGCTTTTCTTGTTTTGCGTCGTCTGACTGGATATGACCTGTGTGTAGAGTGTGACCTGCCACGTGAGCAGCGGCTCCCCTGTGGCCTTGACCCTCCATCCCAGGAAGTGTGTCTCTCTCTGGGCTGCTGCTACAGCGACAAGTACTCTTCCTGCTACTACCCCATGGATGGTGAGAATCTCCCCTAAGGTCATGACTACATGTTCACGTCGAGGCAACTTGGAAGCTATTACGGCTGCTATCGCCGTTATTTATGCTAATGTCTGTGCTGCACGAGTTAACGTAGGGGTAACGTCAGGGCAACGGGGTCCGTTTGGAATTTGTAGGTTACCAATATCAGCCGGCTCGAAACCTCGTGGAACGCCGTTCTTCATGCGTGGTGTTTGCTGTAATCTTTGGCCTTTTTTCCCTCTACGTTCTTTCCCAGAATGCACGACAGACCGCCACTTTGTTTTCCTGGTGCCCGCCTCCATCACAGACCCCCCTCTGTCCCCCGGCCTGCTCGCGACCACCGGCGACCCCGCCTGCACCCCGGAGCGGGTGACCCCCGACTACGCTCTGTTTAAGATCCCGCTGGAAGGTTGCGGCGCTCACAAATATGTAAGAGACGTCGTGTCTTACTGCCGTTCAGAGCCTCTGGGTTGTTTGCCAGTATTGATTTGTCATGGTAACACTGAATAGTGACAGTAACAACAGTACAGTTTTTCAATAAAACTGCAAATTTCCCCGCTAGTCACTCGTTTGAGTCCCACTGTCTGCTGTTAAGAGCTCAGGGCTTTGCAGGGCAACCCAGGTAGGCTGTTTACCCACAATCCACCTGTGTGTGTGTGTGTTCAATGACGACCGCCACAACACTTGTCATACAGACCCAGGCCAGTTGTTGGCCTAAACTGATAAATAACTTGACACTGTTCTAACAGGAAGTCGGCCAGTCTGTCATCTACATGGTGGAAATTGTCAAAGGGATCCAGGCCATCAGTCTGCATTATGGCACCATCACCAGAGACTCTCCTCTCAGGCTCGTTGCATTTATTTTCTCCTCTGGGACTTTGTGTGACGATAACGTTAATTTTCACTTAATTCTCTTTATTGACAGAAGTGTCTGATTCAATCGGCAAAGATCTGTTTTTCGGCGCAGGGATTTGTCGTGTAGTCCAGTAGCATTGTTGTGACCTCACTTCCTGTGCCTCTTCCTGTTCCAGGCTGCTGGTTGAATGCCGGTACACCCCGAGCTCCATGGCTAGTGTGGGCTACATGGTTAAGAGCCCATCTCTGGGTCCCTCCATTCAGGCCCACGGCGTGTTTGGTGTCCAGCTTAGGATTGCCAAAGGTAGACGGCCAGACTTAAATGCACTTCTTGCCCGTTTGGCTGGCTTGGTTCCTCTCCCTCGACACTAGTTTTACTTCAGCAGTAAAGCACGAGGAGGTTTTAAAATATGTCAATATACCACGACTAAGAGCCGAGTGTACCACAATACATGGCAACCACCTCTGGCTTTCATACAAGCCTCCTCTGGCTTGTATTGTTTAATACTTGACATCTCAATCTACAACGAGGCGGGACCAAAAACCTGCAGACGTTCAGACTTCTGTGGAAAAAAGTTTGTTACCATTCAGTCGAGCGCCTGAGAATTATCTAAGGATCACCTTATATTTCACATAAAGCAACAAAACCATCCGTCCTCCATCTCACCCCCCCCCACAGACAGGGAGTACAGCAGCTACTACCCCCAGTACCATCGGCCCCTGCAGATGCTGCTGGGTAAACACTTATACCTGGAAGTGCGTCTGCTCAACCCGCCAGATGAGAATGTGGTTCTGCTGGTACACTACTGTGTGGCCTACCCTCGATCTGGACAGGCGGCCTGGGTTCTGCTCTACAACGGGTAAGCAGCATTGGTATTTGTCTACCACAGTCTCCGGGGTTCGAGTTGTAACGGTTTCGTTTTTCCTTTCGTCTTTTATTTTCAGTACTTTGTTGATTCCTGATGTGATGTCGACTTGGCACATTTATTTGCCGGTCGGGCCAGCCGAGTGATTAAAGGACGTATTGTCAGAACAATATTTTTGGGTTGCAATTGATTACCCCATTAACCCCCCACCCCCTGTAGGTGTCCCAACCCCCTGGACCCGGTCCCCGAGATGCCCTATCCGACTCTAACGGCCCTGAACGTCCCCAAGGGCCAGACGCGTCGGTTCACCATCTCCACCTTCCAGTTCCTCTCCTCAGAACAGGCACTGATGGATGACCATGAAGAAGTGAGGCCCACAACCTGTAACCTGGATGACGGCAACGTCTTAAAAGGCGTCCGGGTTTCCCAGACGTCTCTCCGTTCTCCGATCGGGAGTGCTAGCTGGGGGGTAGTTTTAATGCATAGAACAGCTGGAAGTCCGGCGGGAGCAGTTTGAAGCATTAGAACACAGGCTTTTCTAAGTGCCACTGTTCCCCTGAGCAATGGTCTAGCAGAGCATCATGGGTAAAATTAATGTAGAAAATGTATTTTGTTTGGTCTGTTCAACTTTAGTGTTAATGTAGCCTGGGGCCAAAATTGGCATGTCTATTGCACTGTGTGTGTGTGTGTGGCTAACCATTGCTTTTAATCTGCCCCTCTGATTCCCGTGTTCTCCCTCAGATCTACTTCATGTGTTCTACTGAAGTGTGTTCTCCTCAGGACGGCCCGTGTTCCGAGGGATGCCTGGATCAGGAACGGGATGGTAAGACCCACTCAGACTTCCACCTGTACGAAGCGTCTTAAATTACTTGGGTATTTAAAAACCAGGTGGTTTGTGTTCTTACAGGTGTGACATCTTAGTGCCCTAGGTGTCAGTAAATGGTTCATTTAATAAATAAGGCATTTCGGGGTGGTTTGAGCTATGGGTAATATGCCGTGGCTAAGCGGGGTGTCCAAGCACTCCTCGGTGTGTTGTGTCTAGTGGTTTTCTGGCCATGTGCCAAACCCCCACATATGTCTTATTGCTTTCATGTAGTGTACTGTTTTGATATAGGCACCCTTGTCTAAAGTAGTGGGGCAGGACAGAGTTCCATCTGCGACGTGAACTAGGAATCAATCGGGATATCCTCAGTCATAACGGTTAAAAGTCAGTGGCAAACTAATGAACTGATCTGATCTGCTTTTGTTTTGGTTTCTTCACCAAATAAAGTGTGACAGGGTTGACCCATGGTTTTAGTTCACCGCGCAGCCCAATAATTATTTGTTTATGAGAGGGCTAACTCATTCCGTGTGTCATCTCCACAGGCCGAAGACCGAGAACAGAAATCCCGGACGAATAGCTGGCGAAATGTCTGCCTCGTGTTGCCAGTGGAACAGAGATTGAACATTACTCATACGGCCATTGGAACTTCTCCCTTTTTCTCCCCCTTGTTTTTATCTCAAGGCCCATGACTGCACTCGTTCACCACTAATAAAAACCCCTAAAAGGAGACTGTGTGTTTCTATTTTCCAGCTTGCAGGCTGCCTCGTCTGGGTTTTTATGGCATGAAGCCGTCTCCAAATTGTTCCGCCAGTGTTGTGTTGTATTGTTTATTCTCGCTGACTCGGCCGACAGTGGCTCTAGGGAACGACATAAAGTCACAAGTTAATGCCTGGACCTTTTTATTGGCCGGTCGGCATACATAAGTTGTTATAGATTTCGTATACCGTTATACAGGCCTATTGTCATCCAGTCTTCACTGTCATATAACCTCTGACCACTGGGTGTCATCAAAGATCTAAATAACCAGGACGAGATCTCTGCCTCAGGCTCTTGATTTGCGGTTGTGAGGTCTGAGAACCTTGACCGACTATTGTGTGGTAATGGAAGCGCGATCAGGCTTATAACCTCCAAAGGGCATATTTGTGGTCCCAATTAACAACGTGTTAATCAAGCTGATGGCCGTTTTGGAGCATTAGAGCACCGGTTACAAATTACTCCAAGGCTTCCATTTTAGTGCAAAGAGCACGAGGCGTTTAAAGAATATCATGTAGGCATGTAGGCTGCGAGAACATGAACATGGCCTTCTCACATGGCCTCATTCGATGAAATATGTTGTAAGCACTGCGGCACACTGCGTTTTTGTGATGGCTGTGTGTGTGTGTGTGTGTGCGTGTGTGTGTGTGTGTGTGTGTGTTCAAAGGGGAGAGAGCGGAAGATGGGAGGAGGGTGAAGGGGAGGAGGGTGAAGGGGAATGACTGCACGAGAACACACCAGAGAGGGGGAGGGAGGATAATTTCCTTTCTGTAGCGCGCACACGCCGCCAGAACACACCGGGATCCAGACAAAAAATAGAGACGGGGAAGGAAATACCGCAACCCGGTTGTCGTCGGTTTTAGGAATCCGCATCGCAGAGCGGAGCAAGAACATGGGGATAGGTTTCGTGTTCAAATTTGACTCTCAGTAACCCGATCTACATGCGAAAAAGTCTGGCGAATACACTGCAAAAAAAAAGGCACGGGCAGCCAGGGAAGACATGTTTTGTGATTTTAGTCCTGAGCTCGAGGTAGGATGTTGATTTATTTTCGCAAATTATTTCTGTCTCAGGCACAAATTAACAGTGCGCGGTGAATGGGTTGTATATATATATATATATACACGTACCGCAGTATTTTGTATTATTAAATATCCTCGTGTTAATTAGTTCGTTTTAACCCATTAAATAGCACGGGCCTTGGATATTTTGATCAGCCTATTGGTTTGCCTAGTAAACAAGGATATGAATAGGGGAAAATTGGCAACACATTTTTAAAAACCTTCGCCTGATCTTTTCAGTGGAGGAAACAAATGGCCCCACTAATTCATTAGCTGATGTTCTGACCAAATTGCGTGGTGTAATATCTAATGTCTTTATGCTCAAGTGTTGCATAACTGTCTAGATATACCACTTGTATTTTTTAAAACAGAAACATACATTTACATTTGCTGTCTTTAGAGAAAGAGTTCCCTAGAGAGGGGTCAAGGAAGAAAGTAATAAAAGAAACGAGGGGATAATTCCGAATCTAGACCGGGAACATAAGGCGTGTTTAGATGTTAATGTCGACCAACGTAGCATCCATCATGCTGCCCGTGTCTCGGGTTATAATGGACCGGGATCTAGAGCTACAGGACACAATGGCCGGGGTGCGTCCTAATTCCACCGGGGCCCCTGGCGCAGCCGCCCGGGGGATGAAGCGAGGAGACCCGGAGCCGGACGCGCTAACACCCGCCGCTCTGGTCGAATCGGCCGCGCCGGCAGAGTGCAAGCGTCCCCGTATGGACGGATCCGGAGGAGTCGCAGAGATCGGCCAGGTGAGAGGGGAATGAGAGAAGAGTGAGCAGAGTTTAGTTGGTTTAGGAAACCAATACGCCCACGGGCACATGCCTTACAGCCCCCACACACACACTCACACACACACACACACCGGGCTGTTAATAGACCGCTTTGATCTCATGTGAATGTGTCCATGTTAGATGGGCTGCTATAGATACACACATTTCTAGTCTGTAGGCCATGTTAACGACACAGCCCAATAAAACACTATGGTAACACAAGCAATCCAATCAAGCATTTGCACATGCTGGTTAATTATCTTCCGACCATTTTAATCCGTGCATGTTGGTATTAATTGGCGTGTGGGCAGGGGACGCATGTCCATGGTTTGACCCGTGCAAAGGGAGTGCAAAGCCCAAACTAACTATAATCGCTCTCTTTGGCTGGCCCAGACTGGTCGACTACACACACCAAACAGTACAGTGTTTCAGGTTCGTTATTATCGGCCCATGCTTAGTTATTCCAGCAGTTATAGGTCAATATCCCGCAAAAGAAGGCTAATCACCTTCCTATTGGTGAGAAATATCATGCGTTTAAAAACAGTCGATGTAAATGTGACCTTTATTATGTTAAAACCGGTCGCAGACTGCTCGGTCTGGCGTCTTGCTGTTTATGTGTTTGTGACTCGTAGTTGAAATTGAGATGCAATGTTTGCTTGGGTGATTTGATCGTCCCCGGATAAGGAGGGGGCGGACGGGTGGGCGGGGCTAAACACACGGGGGGGGGACCTTAAAGTAAACAAAGACATTCAATTTTATGACTTGGTTACAATCACTGCCTTATTGGGTACTTTGCCCTCTAGTCCCACTGTATCATTAGTCAACCCCATGTGCTGCCTGTGACATTTGTGCCTGTGACATTTGTGCCAGTATCATCATCACAACGACAGCCTGGAATAAAATTGGCCCTACATAAACAGCAATTTCCAGTGCTGTCGATGTCAAATGTACACTTCGCAGGTGACACCCATAGATGGGCTAGAGTAGGACGCACGTATTATGATTATGTTGCATTATTCAGTCACGACTGGAGGTTAACCGATCCATCCTGAGGTAAATCCTCTCCGCCGTAGTACGTGGTAATGGAGGTGAGTTGGCCGGTTTGCTGCCCTCAGAAGGGCCACTAATGGGCTCCGAGGCAATTCAGCCCTACTCTTCCCAGAAGAGAGTGCTGAAAGACAGGCTTATAGCATCTAATGCACTTAAAACAGACATCATGGAGGGAAGTGTTTGTTGTGGTGGGGGTGGAGTGGGGTGGGGGGATCCATCGTCCCACAGCCCCTAAAAAGGTATTGAACGTCTGCGGGTTGGGCTGTCGGGAAATGACCAATGAAATATCTGGCCCCTCCCCCTTCTGGTAGGGGATCAGATTTGCCATATCGCTGGCAGTAAAGAGGCTTTGTTTGCTAGGCTAACGGGATCACAGTTTATTCACACACTGATCCCTGAGATTCTTATCTACAGGGCGGGGATTAATGCCACACACACACACACAAACACACTACGTTATGGCTTAGAATCATATTTTTTGGCCCACTCTTGCAGATTGGTAAACAACAGCTGGAGGTCAACATGTCTACATGCATTGCGAGGCACACGTTTCTATGCCGACCGTCTTTACTAGATTACGTCCTGAGTCATCTTTGGTGTAATCATTTTCCACTTTAAGGAACCTATAAAGTACCGGGGCTTTATTTTATTCCCCAGACTTCATCGCTCCATTAGTATTTCCATTAAATGTAGGCTAAGAGATATTAAACCTCAGCTTCTTTAAACTAGAGGGGAGCTAAGCTCTTTAAGAAATGTCTTCCTGAATGCACGCTTGCATTTCTCCAAATCTCTGTAACTTCTGGCCCCATCTCCACGGCCGCGCCACGGTAAGGGTGAATCATGGAAAGTGTTGCGCTGTGTGTGTGTGTGTGTCTGTGTCAGTCTTTCTTTTAAGTGCTGAAGTAACCGGGCCACGCCTATCTGTTTCTCAAATTCTCTCTCCCTATGGGTTCCCTCACACACACCGCGGTTGACCAGGGTTCTGGTGGCAAACTGAACCGAGGTTTCGGGCTGCATCACACACACACCTCGACCTCGCACTTGACCCGCCAGCTGTAATCTATTCTAGTTTGGCCAAAAACAAACACGGTTGAAACCTACGTGGGCACGGATTTGATTTGAATAATTTTCAAAGGCTGCCGTTTCATTACTGCACACTGCTGCTGCACTGCTGTTGAGGAACACAGTGCCTTGGTTACAGTTAGAATAAAATAAAAGTCCAGATTTCTGAGCTGGGTTGCTAGTTTCAGTTGTAGTCTGTATGCCGGGCGTCCCTGGGTCCGATGACACGCCGCGAACACCTCGGGTTCCCTCGCCTATTAAGGACACGCCCGGGGCGACTGAGGCCCTCCCGAATAAAACAACTTCATTACCACATTAATCTATGCAGGAGGAGCGCAGAGCAAGACCCGAACGCCATTTGAAGTGGTTCACAGGCTTTGTGCATTTCCTCTGGCCCTGCCCTTGGACACAAATGGGCAGGCGTGACACGTCTGTGGTTTTCCCCTATTGTTCCGTAACACGGGCTCGCTCCACGCCGAGCAGTTCGGAATATGGAGTTGGGTTCGGGAATAATCTCTGGCACGTGTTCAGGCCCCTGTCTGCGTAGCACTGAGCCACAGTACCCAGATGTACTTCCATTTCGGTCCTCCTTTCAGTCGGCCTGACCGAAATAGATTGAAACGTCAGCAAGAAAAATTTTCTCCCCTCCCGCTGTGTGTCGGAGAATATTTATCTAGTTTTGTTCCCCTTTTTGCTTTTTTGAAGAGGATGCCGTCCTCACTGCTGAATCTGGAACTGAATCAACCGAGAGTTGCTGGTTTCTGCATAGCCGTGGTTAATTTCTCCTCAGATTGTCTTATTTAATTAATTAATCTGGCATTAGATTTTGGTACCCGAGTTCCTTAGCATAAACTGTCAGCAAGTTCCTTAAAAAAGTGATGCGAATCCTACGAATGACTGTAGCGACCACGTAAACCAGTCTAGTGAACATTAGCGTGAACATCATATACATAGTATTAGTGTGTGTACAATATAGGTGTTTATGTTATGGCATATACTATTAAAGTCAGTTAACATAAGAATACTGCGTAAGCTATAGGCAAACGTGTAGCTTTAGCCCAACCACCCCCACCCCAATGCGAAAATATGCACAAATAATTTACACACAGCACTATTTAATCTCTTAAAATACTGACTATTGTCTATTTTATGATAAAAAAAAACAAACGCGGCGGGATCTGACTTTTAATTGGATACGGCCCCATGGTCTACGCCCACCACCGTGGTCTACGCCCACCACCATTTAGGCGGCAGAGAGCCTAGCAGTCTGACCAAGAACCAAAAGGTGGCTGAATCTTATCCCAAAACCAAGGCAAGGTGAAAAGGCTCCTCTGGGGTAGCCGTAAAATGATCCCGTGCTCCCAGAGTGCTGTGGGGGATGTGCCAAAAACACGTAATGAATTCAGACATACAGGTCATACACCAGGTTTGAAATAGTATACATATCAGCACCCATCTAACTAGTATCCCTCCTCTCACACACACACACAGACACACACACACACTCTCTCTGCCGCGTGTGTAAAAAACAAATCAGGGTAGCCTTTTGGCCCTCAAGTTCTTTGAGTCTTCCGGGAAAAAATGTAAGTAAATTGAATGTGGTTACAGTAAGGCGACCCGGCATCATGTAATAAGTGAATAACTGCACATCATGTAATAAGTGAATAACTGCACATCATGTAATAAGTGAATAACTGCACATCATGTAATAAGTGAATAACCGCACATCATGTAATAAGTGAATAACCGCACATCATGTAATAAGTGAATAACCGCACATCATGTAATAAGTGAATAACCGCACATCATGTAATAAGTGAATAACCGCACATCATGTAATAAGTGAATAACCGCACATCATGTAATAAGTGAATAACCGCACATCATGTAATGAGTGAATAACCGCACATCATTTAATAAGTGAATAACCGCACATCATTTAATAAGTGAATAACCGCACATCATTTAATAAGTGAATAACCGCACATCATGTAATAAGTGAATAACCGCACATCATGTAATAAGTGAATAACCGCACATCATGTAATAAGTGAATAACCGCACATCATGTAATGAGTGAATAACCGCACATCATTTAATAAGTGAATAACCGCACATCATGTAATGAGTGAATAACCGCACATTATGTAATAGGTGAATAACCGCACATCATGTAATAAGTGAATAACCGCACATCATGTAATGAGTGAATAACCGCACATTATGTAATAGGTGAATAACCGCACATCATGTAATAAGTGAATAACCGCACATCATGTAATGAGTGAATAACCGCACATTATGTAATAGGTGAATAACCGCACATCATGTAATAAGTGAATAACCGCACATCATGTAATGAGTGAATAACCGCACATTATGTAATAGGTGAATAACCGCACATCATGTAATAAGTGAATAACCGCACATTATGTAATAAGTGAATAACCGCACATTATGTAATAAGTGAATAACCGCACATTATGTAATAAGTGAATAACCGCACATTATGTAATAAGTGAATAACCGCACATTATGTAATACGTGAATAACCGCACATCATGTAATGAGTGAATAACCGCACATCATGTAATAAGTGAATAACCGCACATCATGTAATAAGTGAATAACCGCACATCATGTAATAAGTGAATAACCGCACATTATGTAATAAGTGAATAACCGCACATCATGTAATAAGTGAATAACCGCACATCATGTAATAAGTGAATAACCGCACATCATGTAATAAGTGAATAACCGCACATCATGTAATAAGTGAATAACCGCACATTATGTAATACGTGAATAACCGCACATCATGTAATAAGTGAATAACCGCACATCATGTAATGAGTGAATAACCGCACATCATGTAATGAGTGAATAACCGCACATCATGTAATAAGTGAATATCCGCACATTATGTAATAAGTGAATATCCGCACATTATGTAATAAGTGAATAACCGCACATTATGTAATAAGTGAATAACCGCACATTATGTAATAAGTGAATAACCGCACATTATGTAATAAGTGAATAACCGCACATCATGTAATAGGTGAATAACCGCACATCATGTAATAAGTGAATAACCGCACATCATGTAATAAGTGAATAACCGCACATCATGTAATAGGTGAATAACCGCACATCATGTAATAAGTGAATAACCGCACATCATGTAATAAGTGAATAACCGCACATTATGTAATAAGTGAATAACCGCACATCATGTAATAAGTGAATAACCGCACATCATGTAATAAGTGAATAACCGCACATCCGCGCGCACAGGAGTTTTCCTAGAGCACCAGATCCGAGTGGACGTGGGATAAACGCAACATTTTAAACTGGTGATGTGAGTATGAACCTTGGGTCTGTTGGAACTAACTGAACCACTATTGAAACACACACACACTCCTCCCCACACACACAATGCCCTTTTCACCCCATACCTGTTTTTCGGGGGTTTAGCTCAATCAAGCCCAATTGTATTCCCTACCCCCTGGAGTCCCCCCCGCACACAAACACACCATCTGTTGACTTCAAGTCCTCCTGCTACGTTTCTTGATTGCTCCTTCACCCTCTCTCTTCCTCCCCTAACCTCTCTCTTCCTCCCCTAACCCTCTCTCTTCCTCCCCTAACCCTCTCTCTTCCTCCCCTAACCCTCTCTTTCTCTCCTAACCTCTCTCTTCCTCCCCTAACCCTCTCTCTTCCTTCCCTAACCTCTCTCTTCCTTCCCTAACCTCTCTCTTCCTCCCCTAACCCTCTCTCTTCCTTCCCTAACCTCTCTCTTCCTCCCCTAACCTCTCTCTTCCTCCCCTAACCTCTCTCTTCCTCCCCTAACCTCTCTCTTCCTCCCTGACCCTCTCTCTTCCTCCCCTAACCTCTCTCTTCCTCCCCGACCCTCTCTCTTCCTCCCCTAACCTCTCTCTTCCTCCCCTAACCTCTCTCTTCCTCCCCTAACCTCTCTATTCCTACCCTAACCTCTCTATTCCTACCCTCTCTCTTCCTCCCCTAACCTCTCTCTTCCTCCCCGACCCTCTCTCTTCCTCCCCGACCCTCTCTCTTCCTCCCCTAACCTCTCTCTTCCTCCCCTAACCTCTCTCTTCCTCCCCTAACCTCTCTCTTCCTCCCCTAACCTCTCTATTCCTACCCTAACCTCTCTATTCCTACCCTCTCTCTTCCTCCCCTAACCTCTCTCTTCCTCCCCGACCCTCTCTCTTCCTCCCCTAACCTCTCTCTTCCTCCCCTAACCTCTCTCTTCCTCCCCTAACCTCTCTCTTCCTCCCCTAACCTCTCTCTTCTTCCTCCACCTTCACCCTCTCACCTTTCACCCTATCTAATCCACATCCACCTGTCTATACTACACCCCACCCTCTCTACATCACACCCCCACCTATTTCTCCCTGAAACTCTCCGTTTCTCCCCTCCAGTTCGTCCTGTGTTTTTTCAGTGTTCACCTCAACAGAAACAGACTACTGCCTAATGACAAAGAGGTTTTATTTAATGTCTCAAGGCTGCACATGCGTAATGTTGTAACAAAAGTAATCTCACATTTTTTTAGATTTTTTTTTTGATTTTGCCCGTAGTCTATGAGTCCATAACACTGTAATCAATATTCGATATAGGCACCTTTAGCAGTTTCAGATTCTTTGACACTCCGGCAGTGTGTTCATGGTCATTTTCCTGTTGGAAGATGAATCTCCTCCCGTCCCATCTGTTTTTGGTCTCACCAGACCATGTGATCGCCTTAAAGTGATATCACTTGGTGTCCCACACGCAGACTCAAGACGAGATTTGACAGAAGTTCGATTCACAGAGGGCTTTCATTCCGGCCATTTTTGGGACGCACCCAGGCTATTGTGGTAGTATAGTAGTATAGGAGTAGAGTAGTATAGTAGTATAGGAGTAGAGTAGTATAGTAGTATAGGAGTAGAGTAGTATAGTAGTATAGGAGTATAGTAGTATAGTAGTATAGGAGTAGAGTAGTATAGTAGTATAGGAGTAGAGTAGTATAGGAGTAGAGTAGTATAGGAGTATAGGAGTAGAGTAGTATAGGAGTAGAGTAGTATAGGAGTAGAGTAGTATAGGAGTAGAGTAGTATAGGAGTAGAGTAGTATAGTAGTATAGGAGTAGAGTAGTATAGGAGTATAGTAGTATAGGAGTAGAGTAGTATAGGAGTAGAGTAGTATAGTAGTATAGGAGTAGAGTAGTATAGGAGTAGAGTAGTATAGGAGTAGAGTAGTATAGGAGTAGAGTAGTATAGGAGTAGAGTAGAGTAGTATAGTAGTATAGTAGTATAGTAGTATAGGAGTATAGTAGTATAGGAGTATAGTAGTATAGGAGTATAGTAGTATAGGAGTAGAGTAGTATAGGAGTAGAGTAGTATAGGAGTAGAGTAGTATAGGAGTAGAGTAGTATAGGAGTATAGTAGTATAGTAGTATAGGAGTAGAGTAGTATAGGAGTAGAGTAGTATAGTAGTATAGGAGTAGAGTAGTATAGGAGTATAGTAGTATAGGAGTAGAGTAGTATAGTAGTATAGGAGTAGAGTAGTATAGGAGTAGAGTAGTATAGGAGTAGAGTAGTATAGTAGTATAGGAGTAGAGTAGTATAGGAGTAGAGTAGTATAGTAGTCTCCCAGCTCAGTCATGAGAGACATATTCGCTTAGAGTTGCTTTAGTCCCATGGTGGCTTCAATGGCTTAAACCCCTTTTGCCCGGATACTCAGTTTTGGAGGAGGGCCCGTTCCAGACCAACTCACAGCTGTGCCATAGTCTCTCTATTTCTCCTTAATGATATTTACCGTGACCCCAGGTGTATAAAATTTACCTAATTCTTTTATTGTACGTAGATGGACTCTCTCATCTCCGTTTCTCCAATTATGTTGCTTCTAAACACATTCTGGCGCGTCAGAGAGAGAGATGGGTTGAATACTTATGCAATCCGTTTTTCTATACCGCACATTTAACTTTTAATCTTGACCGTAGTGACTTTTTTGAGTTTATCCGTGAGAAAATATCCGAAATGACTCCATGGGTTGATTTTGAGTGTTCGATTATAGCAAGTTGTGTGTGTGTGCGTGCGTGCGTGTTTGTGTGCGTGCGTGTGTGTGTGTTTGTTTGCGTATGTGTGTGTTTGTGTGCGTGTGCCTGTGTGTGCCTGCGTGTGTGTGTGTGTGTGTGTGTGTGTGTGTGTGTGCAGACGTGTGACACGCACTGTTCGGACAGCTCCCCCCCCCGCTCCTTAAAGAAATTAAGCGCATGACTCTGCTTATGCATGACTCACTGTCTCTATGTCCTCATGGTCGTCCATATTACCTCCCTACACACTGCGTAGTGCTCGTCGGTGCACTGCGTTCTAAAAGAGTAGTGGCCGGTTGTAGGGAATAGGTTCCGTTTGGGACTCGGACCCCGTCTCCTGTGGGCTGTTTCTCAGACTCCACGGGCCCTTCCATGTTTCTATTCGTCTAGCCCAGTACCTCCCTCGTTTTCTAGCCCAATTCCTCCCTCGTTTTCTAGCCCGGTACCTCCCTCGTTTTCTAGCCCGGTACCTCCCTCGTTTTCTAGCCCGATTCCTCCCTCGTTTTCTAGCCCGTACCTCCCTCGTTTTCTAGCCTGGTACCTCCCTCGTTTTCTAGCCTGGTACCTCCCTCGGTTTATGGCCTGGTACCTCCCACGTTTTCCACTCCTCCCCCGTCCTGGTCTCTCCGTTCTCCTCGATCACCCTCGCTTTGAGCTTTTCCACAGATATTTATTCCAGATGTGGGTTTTTTTTGGTCTCGCTCCGGCCTCCCTCCCCCATGCCACCCCCCCGCCCGTCCTCTTTCAACATAATTACCCCGTTTTGCGGTTACCCCGAAAAAATGTGCCCGCGTTCGACCGGTGCGATCGGATGTCAGTCCTCATGGCTACGGCGCAGTTCAGGGAGTTTACCCTCCATTTCAAATAGATGTTTATGCCTTATTCATGTTAGGCAGGCTTCTAAAAAGCAATAAATAATTTACCGACGCCTCCGAAGTCCGCGCGCGCGCTAAGTACGTTTTTTTGGGCTTTCCGGAAGACTGACGTAAATTGCAGTGTACGAGTATAGCTACTCTCCTCTCCACTTTGTACTTTTCAAATTCTATTCGAGGCTCTGTTTTGTTGTCACCGCCCGGGGCTGAAGGTAGACGGGCACGGTTCTGTTCGCGAAGGTCTCACGCTGTGATGCGCGCGGAGCAAAGTGTTCCCCCTGGAGACAACGCAGACGAGGGACATTGGTTCCAGATGAAAGGGAGATGAGTGGGGAGGGAGGGAGGGAGGGGAGACTGTTGGAGACGAGGGACCGATGTTTTTAATGTAGCGACACAACAGAAGACACAGCCAAGCCAATCTGTTTTATTCCCCCTCAAACCCGAGCGCACAGCAATTGCCGCCGGAGATGCGCGTCCCGTGTGTTTTTTAACGGGACACATTTTCGTACACACGCACACGCCCAGCACGTGCGGACGAAGCTTGTCACAAGGGCGCCTCTTAATTAACGTCGGGCGGCCTACCCTCGACCGATGGGGGTGCGGATGAGACTTTGCCAATTAGGGGCGCTGGGGGATGACACGTGCTCGTCCGACTGTTTGGTAGTTAGCCTAAATCTCCCTCCTCCCAACGAGATGAATCTGACAGCGGTCGGTGACACGTGACGCGGGGGAGACACTATTCTCCGTGACACTTGTGACCTATTTCTGATTCAGGGCTTGTTGGTAGACAAACTCGCTCTCTCTCTCTTCCTCATTGTTTTTTCTATCTGTCTCTCTCTCTTGCCCCCTCATTCTCTCTTTTGCCCCCTCATTCTCTCTTTTGCCCCCTCATTCTCTCTCTTGCCCCCTCATTCTCTCTCTTGCCCCCTCATTCTCTCTTTTGCCCCCTCATTCTCTCTCTTGCCCCCTCATTCTCTCTCTTCCCCACTCGTTTTCTCTCTTTTTCTCTCTCTCTTTTGCCCCCTCATTCTCTTTTGCCCCCTCGTTTTCCCCCTCTCTCTTACCCCTTCATTCTCTCTCTCTCTTGCCCCCTCGTTTCCCCCCTCTCTATTGCACCCTCGTTCTCTCTCACTCTCCATCAATAATACGTATACTACGGGTCCGCCGGTGTCAAGGGGGTGAACGAGGGAGCACCAGGCGATGGAGTGGAGAGAGACGCCATCGTGTTGTCGGGCCCTGGCTGAGTTAATTTGATTAGTGTGGCCATTCATTTGACAATTAACTGGAACACTGAATACATTGGAGGAAGGGGTGATCAGCTGGCAGGAATGACTAACTGGAAGCAATGGTCAACACCAAGGGAATGATTGACTGGGAGATATTTTGTAACGAATACATATTTCAAAGGGTTAAACGTCGCTAGAGAATTTTTAACGCAAAAATATTTTAGTATTCCGGGACCTTTCCTGCGTGTTTTCTCTCTGGATGAATTAAATCGGTTTGTTGTTCCTGTGTGAATATCTGCGCTCTTCTCTTTCAGAACAATGACCCCTTGACCTGTGGCTACCACGGATACCCTCCTCACAGTCAAGTAAGACTAATGTCTATAATTAACATCACTGAATATGTAGGATGCATTTGCACACTATTATATATTCCAATGTCACGTCCTCCAGTTTCCTCTTTCATGTATGGACTCTTGATAAACCTAAGCTCTCTAAGCCACAAGGTGGTGATGTAGATTGGAATACGGAAAGCCAACACGTTCATGTCACCTTCCTTGTAACCTGCTTTTTTCACATGGTAATTGTTCTCTTTTAGGTTCATTTTGCCCTCCAATATGCCCTCAGATATGCGCATGAATTCCTATGCGATTCAATATAGAGATGTGAGGATAGATTTGGCTAACTGCTAGCTAGCCCGATACAGCCTTCGTTTCATTGTTGGATGGAGTTCACGTGTGAGTACGCCAATCGGTGTACACTGCCCCGGCTACGGGTCTACAGCAAGAAATGTGTGTGTGTGTGTGGCAGCGTGTATACCGTCTGTCCGATGTGTTTACTTGGCCATTCTAACGGCAGATTGAGTTATTAGCCGGTTTAGTTTGTGTTGCTAATCCTCAGATCAGCCTCCATTCATCCTCCATTCCCTTTCCGTAATCCCCTCAGTCCCGTCCCTCACTGCGTTTTGCCCCCCGTCCCTCTCACCGCGGTCGACAGCCGCCGGTGAACATTTCCGCGACCGCGAGCTCCCGTTCCCGTTTGACATGACACGCGTGACCGCGGCTGCCGATCGACGGTCTGCATTCGACAACGCGCGTGCCCTCTCGTTCCCCCCGCGCCGTGTAGTGTGTCGACGACGGCTCGGGCGACACGGACGTTTGCACTCCGCCGGGAGACGGAAAGCGCGTCGGTTTTTCACGTTCGCCTCGCTTAAAGAAGCGCCAGTGTGTTCGGCGGTAACCCGAGAGGTTTGAGACACAGCGCGGCCGTCACGAGTCTGTCACAAAGCCCCATCTCCTCACGACAGTGAAGTGCTAAACTGTCACTTGCGGCGTGAGACCGGGGGACGTTTGGCGATCAAAGGTTTTTACGAAGGAGGGAGGGAGGTTTAAGGCGCTGTGTCTCATGCGGGAGGCCGGAGCGAGGCTGTGGAGTACAGTCTGCAGGGATACCGGCTTCTGTTCCCTATTTGTCACCCTCCTGCCGTCTCTCCAAGCAGCCCCAGTTTAACTCACCTACATGGACAGAAAGAGAGCGGGGGGAGGGAGATACTGCGACAGGGAGAGGGAGGGAGAGGGAGAGAGGGAGGGGTGGGGATAGTTTGCAGGTGTGACAGAGCACAGCAGAAGGTGGAGTGGTGGAAACAGGCGGACTAGGAGGAGGAGAGAAGGAGGGGAGAAGGAGGGGTTGGGGAAGCGTCAGTCTTTCTGGGTAAAAGGGGGCGGAGGAGGAGAGGGGAGAGAGATGAACAGTAAGCAGGCAAGGGCAAAGCAGCGAGACAGAAAGCAGGGGGAAGAGGGAAAGAAAAGCAGCAGAGAGACAGAGAGAGAGGGGGAGGGAGAAAAGGGAGCAGGCAGAGTGACAGGGACACAGAGTGAGGAGGAGGAGGAGGAGGTGGGGAGGTGGAGATTGGCAGGGTACACGGAGCAAGCGAGGGAAGTGAGAGGGAGATTTTGAATCTGTGAAGAGAGACAGGAGAGTTGGTCGGAGAGAAGAGGAGACGCTCTATCGAGACAGGAGGAGCGGGAGGAGAAGCGGACGTTTCCTCGTTTTTGCACATGAGTACGATGATGGGACTGTACTATCCGTCCATGCTGTCGGTGAGTTCCGGTCTTGAAATCCCGTTCGGCGTTACCCCGCCGTGTTTCAGTTGCTATTTTTAAATGACATACACCGTGTTACGCCTGTCCGTGCTCGCCGCTATTCTTCGACCGTCCCGACTGGCAAGTGCCGGGTCCGACCCCGTTTTTACGTTAGCGGCGGGGTAGCGAGATTGTTCGGCGCGCGCCTGGTCGCCCAATCATCAGCCGGGCGCTTCGGCGAATAGGAAAGAATGGAGAATGAGACGAGAGCCATTTAGAGAATTAGCATTGAGTTATGATCTGTGCGCTTCTGTCGTGCGGTCGTACAATCAATTCAGTTGCCCTGGGGTTCTTGTGTTAACGCGGGCTACGGTTGTTATTCGCTAACAACATGTCGTATTCGTAGAGCGATGGTCGCCTGGCCTTCACACACATGTTTATATGTATATATATATATAATCTGGACGGCTCTAGTGTGTGTATATCTATGCTCTGTTGATTAATGTGCTGTCGGTGTAGAAATAATTCAGGGAGCACGGAGGAAAGACGCCGGTTGTCTAATGACCACGTAAGTATCGTCCCGGGGCCGTGCGGTCGAGGTCAGGCCCGGGCGTGTTTGACCACAGGACAGGGGGTTGGGGCGTAATTGGACGAAGAGAGGGAGGTGAGAGCATTCTCTCTTTCTTTTTTCTGCCTTGCAGCTGTCTCTATACATCCCCCTACGGGAGTAACAGAAGCAGTTGGCCCAGGAACAGTTGTTCTTTTTCGGTGTCCTTTCACCCAACACCCCTCTCACCGGCTCTGTAACCTCTCTGACACACACACACGCACACACAGGCATGCACATTGTTATCACCCGTGACTCGTGTGTGTGTGTGTCATCATATTTCAGGAGTAACTGACTGGTCCTGTGTGTGTGTGTGTGTGTGCGCGCGCGCTGACTGGTCCTGTGTGTGTGTGTTTTCTACCTGTGTCTGTCTGTCTGACTGCCATGTTCCTTCCCACTTGTCTGTCTGTGCCTGCCCTGCTACATGTGTTCAACCTGTCTGTCTGACTGCCCTGCTCTGTCTGTCTGCACCCTGCTCCATGTGTTCCGTGTGTGTGTGTGTGTGTGTGTGTGTGTGTTTGCCCGCTGCTTTCCCCGACCCAGTCTGTGTCGGCGTGTACACTTTCAGCTGCACCTTGGAATCCTGCTCTTTTTACAGTTTGACCTCTTTTCCCGCTCCCTCTGCCTCTCCCTGGGGCCCGAGCAGCTGTTATCTCAATGTTTTTTCTCCCTTTAAGAGCCCCAAAGAGGGGGATGGGACGGCCGAGGGTGGGCTGCGGGGGGGGGAGGAGAAAGGGAGAGCAGGAGAATGGGAATTGATTTTAAAGGTGACAGACTGCCACCGTTGTTTTTTTCGCAGGAAGTACGACAAGAGTCCCCGGTTGTTTGGAAAGGATCGGTTACAGCTAAATAGACCGACACGCGGAGAGAGACGAGGGCGGTAGACGTGACTGGATGTCGCGGATCCACGGATGAAGCTAGTTTGTCGAGTGACGCAATAGAACGCCGGCACGCTGACTTTGCAAGTTCTCAGAATTCCACTGTTGCCATTCCCGTTAACTGGAAACCGGCTTAATATGCACTTTTAGGAAGTAGCCGCGTGTGCTAACGGAGCTAGCCTACCAGTGTGAGCAGGAAGGAGTTAAGGAGAGAAATATTTGCCGAGCCCCACCCAGGTGTGTGCCCTGAGGCCTGGGAGAGACGCCTGATCTAGTTCACCACGCACGTGTTTGCTGGCGTACCTGTAAGGAAAACCACCAGACAACTTAAACAAACGACTCCGTCCGAATCTTAAAGCTAGCCCAAAACATAACGCCCAAATCCCGGTCGCTAAATATGAAGCTATATTTAACCCAAAACATGAAAACTGCCTTGGTGAGGTCTGAGCAAATGTCCTCACCAAATTGTCTAAGGTTTACTGGACCTTTGGTCCTCACAAGGATAGTAAAAGGTTTCTTGTACACACACACACTTGTGGTAAACTGGAGAGGTCAGAAGCTTAATAACTTTCTGATATCGCATTTCTCGTAGATCTCTGGCACTAGTGGCTGTTCTCATTCGGTGTGTTTGAAAATGTCTATTTGTCTCGTTGCCATGACAGTCTGAGTCATTTATACGGCGAGGCATAAAGTGTCACTAGGATGTGTAACAACTTCACACAGTGGGGTGGGGGGGGGACACTCGGCGTGAACCAGAAGTGAGCCAGAAGTGACGTATCGGGCATCAGGTCTTATAGCGACGGATTGGATCGATGCGGAGGAAGCGTTCCCTGTAGGATGGCAGAATCGGAGCATCCACGCTCGATCGGGAACGTTCATTAGCCTTCGCTCCGCGGCGCCGCTAAACGGATTTGCTGTGGAAAACCGATGATGCTCTTCCCGAACGAGAGAGTGGTCTGTGGAACGGACACGCCCCCGACGCTCCGGCAGCTGACGTGCACGGGCTGAGTCCTCGTCCGCGCTGTGTACACACGAGCGCGGCGGACATGGCAAATCCGCGTTCGAGTCCCGTTATCATCCACTCCCTCTTCCTGAACCAGATCGACCCGTTCCACTGTGAGGCGGTGTGTTCGACACACTAGCGTGCATCTGTCTGTGTGCTCACCTGCGTGTTTGTTTGTGTGTGTGTGTGTGTCTCGCCGTGTGGTTAAAAGGTATTGACCGACAGATCTTGTCATGCGGCGTCCGTTTTGAATGTGCACCTTTATGAAGTCGCTCTGGAGCCTGACGATCCATTAAAACCAGATACAATGCATGAGGAACGACAGGGAGTGTGTGTGTGTGTGTGTGTGTGTGTGTGTGTGTGTGAGTGTGATTAGTTTTGGGGGGGGGTCTGGATCTGGGGTAGGCATGCAAGACCCTACAAGGGAATTGATGTGGGGGTGGAGTGGGAGTGGCTTCATGACAAGCGGACATGTTACCCTATAAGGAGATGGGGTAGGAGAGGAGTGGGAGGAGCTTACAACCAAGCTAATGTGCCGTTGCTATGAGAGTGCCTGGCTCGAGTTTGATTGACACACCGGGGCGGAGCGTGGGGGGGGTGTATGCAAGGGTCCCGTCTGGATTTTATGAAGCGAAGAAAGAAGGGGGGAGTGTAGAGGGGGACAACAGGGAGAACAGGAGCAGAGAGAGAGAGGGGGAGGTGATTAGGGAAGGGGGGGCGGGGGACTCGGGTGGATGGAATTATTTAGCAAAAAGGGGGAGGGGTTTCTTCTGCAGATCGTGTTCATGCTAGAAACTCTGAGCAAGAAATGTGAGAGGGAAAAAACAGCTGCTAAACTTGCCACGAATGAATAGTAAATGTTACTATTTACTTATGTGTGTGCGTGTGTGTGTGTGTGTGTATTTACCGTATTCACTACAGTACTGTACATTTGAAACTACTTGTGTAGTCTGCCCTTATGTGCTGCCTTTAGAATGCCACATGGCCAGGCACCACTGTTCTGTGTGTGTGTGTGTGCGTGTGCGTGCGGCATATTGACTTATTTGCTGCCTATAGAATACCATCCGGCCAGGCACCACTGTTCTGTGTGTGTGTGTGTGCGTGTGCGTGCGGCATATTGACTTATTTGCTGCCTATAGAATACCATCCGGCCAGGCACCACTGTTCTCATACAATGTCGTCCATCCATTAGGTTGGAGAACCCTGAGAAGTCATTATTCATGTGAAATGGCCTAGATCTGGCTTGGTTAGCGCTTAGCCGCGCCAATGTCTTACCCGGGTACACACACGTGCACACTGCACACACACATGTGCACGCAGTGGTGGTGCTGTCGCAGTCAGTCAGAGCAGTGCGTATTCAGGCTCTCTAGCTAGCCGGCGCTAACTGACCCGAAAGTAAGTCAGATGCTGCTTCTGAATCACAGGCTCTACTGGACTGCTTACACAACCAGACACACACACACACACACACTCATAGGGAGATCCAGGACAAGTGCTTACACAACCCAACCAGACACACACTCACACACACACACAACCAGACACACACACACACAGACACACACACACACACACACACACACAGGGAGATCCAGGACATGTGCTTACACATCCAGACACACACAAACACACAGGACGTGTGCATACACAACCAGACACACACACAGGACGTGTGCATACACAACCAGACACACACACACACACACACACAGGGAGATGCAGGATGTGTGCATACACATTCAGACACACACACACACACATACAGGACGTGTGCTTACACACACATTCACATGCATACACGCTCTCACATATACATACACCCTGTTCATCCATATGTCTCTCTTCGTGTGTCTCTCTTCATGTGTTTCTCATCGTGTGTCTCTCTTTACATGTGTGTCTCTCTCCGCGTACGTCTCACTCTTTGCGTCTCACTCCTTGCGTGTCACCGTTCCTCCAACAGTTTCTTTGTCTAGATGCTCTAATCCACCAGGCACTTTGCAGTCAGTCTGAATCCAGTAACATGGCCGCCCCGACTGAACAGTGGATGTTTAGTGCCGTTGACGTCGACGTAGTCCCAAATGCCACCCGCCGCCCACTATCCCGAACACTACAGTATGACAGCCCCGACATGTCTCACGGGTCCTAGGGGCTAATAGTAGAGCACAGAACACTATAGGGACAGATGGATGTGCCGTGCAGCCCAGTTCAAATGTTTAGCGTCGCTCTGCTTTTCTCTACTCGGTTGGTTCTGCGGAAGCGAACAGCAAACCGGTAGAATGTTCTAATATTCGCAGTATTATAGCCGAGCATGTTGGGTAGTGAAGGGCCCGGCGTTTGGAGGTCTGGGGGGGGGGGACGTTGTTGTGGATATTGTTTTCAATTGAATCAAAAGGTGCGTCCTCAGCTGGTCACCGGTGGAAAACACACTAAGTTCTGGAGCTGAGACAGATGGAGCGCGTGTGACACACACATGCACACACACATGCACACAGACACACACACATGCACACAGACACACACACGTACACACAGACACACACACACACACGCAGACACACACATACGCAGGCACACACACACACTGTTTCTCGTCCTATGCTCCCTCGGGGATGGGGATTTGTGGTATCACACAACAGGGGACCCCTCCACCCCAGCTCGTGCCTTTTCTGTCAGTCTTCACCTCTCCGTTCTCCTGTTCCACACCCTCTCTCTTCCCCCGCCCTATCTCTCCCCCACCTCTCTCTCTCCCTCTCCCCCTCTCTCCCTTCCCCTCTCTCTCCCCCACCTCTCTCTATCCCTCTCCCCCTATCCCTCTCCCCCCTACCCCCTCCCTCTCTCTCCCATGCCTGTCTCTTCTCTGTCAGCACTGTGACCATGTAAGGCAGTGATACCCGTCTGACAGAGCCCTAGGACTTCTCAGTTGTGTGTCTGTGGTGGTTGTGGATTATCGCACAGACCAGTCTCTAACAGTCGGCCGCTGTGAGCGTTTAGGCGCGTGGGCGCCTGGTCGTTGGGCGTGTGTGTGTGTGTGTGTTTTGTGTGTGTGTGTGTGTGTGTCAGTGGGTCACCATCTTTTGTGCTGCTGTTCTGAGTGGGAGCTGCTGACCCTTAATAATAGATGGACCTGTAGTGAATATTTAATGGCCAACATACACATGCACACGCACACACACACACACACACTCACACACACACACTCCCACCCACACACACACTCACCCACCCATACACACACTCTCACCAACACACATTCTCACACGCACACACACTCCACACACACACACACTCACCCACACACACACACACACTCTCACATACATACACATACACCCACACACACTCTCACACACACACACACACACACACCCACACACACTCTCACCCACACACACACTCACACACACACACACCGTTAGGAAGTAAACCTGATCTCGTTGCCTGTAGGACTGAACCTCTTAGGGAAATGGTCTTGCCTTGCCCAAGTGAAGTTTCCTCTGGCATGTTCCTTGTGTGGGTAAAGGAGTACGGTGGAGTACCGCCAGCCACTCACTTTAGACCACTCACCCTCCTCCCCCCTCCCTCCCCCCCAGGGCTCTCAGGATGCAGCGGGTGGCCAAGACGGGCTCGTCCCCCCATCTTTCTCGGCGTTCCCTCCTCCTCCCCCTCCACCCCCGCAGAACGACCTGGCCCTGGAGTACGGGGCCAGTTTGTACGCAGCAGGATCCCTCCAGGGCCCACTGGAGGCCGGGCAGGCTGGCCTCAACCCCCAGACCAGCTCCCCCAACTGCCTAAACGCCCAGGTGAGTGTCCTGCCATTTGAGCCGTTCCAACCAAACCTTTATAACGGTTCAATATATTGCCGTGTTTTGACGAATACAGCTTTTATTCAACCTCCACTAATTGTGTCTCTCTCTCTCTCTCTCTCTGCGTCACTCTGTCTCGCTTTACTTTTTCCGCTCCGTTTTTGTCTCTCCTTGCCCTCAGCAGTCAGACGTGTCCTCACACGATGGCCAGTTAGTGAGCACGGGAGGTGGGAGCGGCGGGGGCTCCGTCGGGGACGACTCGGAAAAGGGGACCCCGAAACGCCTACACGTCTCCAACATCCCGTTCCGCTTCCGAGACCCCGACCTGCGGCAGATGTTCGGGGTAGGGAGCGCCAATTATCCTTTTATTCCCGCAAAAGCACACGAAGATCAGCCAGCGGTTGAACGGGATCCTTCCGGGATCTGGCACATACGTGTCGTTTCTTTAAATCCGTTTTTCCGTTTAAGTACGGAGGACCCTAGGATGAGATGGAGCCACGGGAGGAAAATATAATGTATATGAAGGAAGGAAACGTAGGCCACATGCTTATCGTCCTGTCCAATACTGACACCTTGTGTTTAGTTGTTGAATTGCATTTTGTAATGCAGTGGTTTGCATTGAAACGTGTTTCCCGTCCCCGTCCCTCTTTGTTTTTTCCTTACAGCAATTCGGAAAGATACTTGACGTGGAGATCATTTTCAACGAGAGAGGATCGAAGGTAAGACGTTAACACATGAAACCCGCCCAAATCTTATCTCTTTGAGTTGCGATACAAACGATATATCCTCACATATATTGCACAGACTTCTAAATTCCCATCCTCGTGCCTTTCCACAACACTCTCGTTTCCTCTTCAGGGTTTTGGCTTTGTGACGTTCGAGACGAGTGCCGATGCGGAGAAAGCCCGATCCTCTCTGCACGGCACTCTGGTGGAAGGACGCAAGGTTGAGGTAATTCACCCGCCCCTGAGAACGGCGGCCATTAACTGACCCACCGTATCCCCGCGTTCAGCCGTGAGATCTGTCAATGCCGAGTGTGGTTTCTAACGGCTGTGGGGGGAGTTGGTGTTTGGCTTCGTCGTAGCATGGTGCGGTGTTTCCCCGCGCAGGAATGTCAATACTCACCGAATGTTCTTGATTCATGTCACCTCCTGCCTTGCCCTCTGTCCACGTCGCACTTCTCGATCTTCGGCTTTGTGGGTCTCGCCCCGGATTGTGGAGCATGCGACAGCGTCGGAAACGATGTGCCGACGATATTCTGCTTCACTTTACAGCCTGCGACGCACCAGAGCGTCGGGAACACTGCTTACAGCGTTGCATGCCAGAGGAACAGCATCAGGCGACGGGGCCGCTAGCATTTGGATGCCTGCGTCGTTGTCCCATTAGGAAAACCCTCCCTCTCTCTCTCTCTCTCTCTCACCTGTATTCCGTTCTTCCAAACGTCCGTGCTTGCTTTCGTCTGCCGCGGGAGGGTTTCGCATGGGCCGCTGTTGCCACGCGTCAGAGGACCCCTCTTGCGCGGCTCCACCGCGAGCCGGGGCTCTGCACCGACGCAGTGGAAGTCGCTCTGTGTTGCTGCATGCGGCCGGGGCTCTCTGAGGCCCCGTAACTGAATGAGTCGGCCCCCCTCGGCTGTGTGTTGTCTCCTGACTTGTTCCAGTCTGCTTTTCAGTTGGGGTTGACATTCCGAGTCTGTCTTTTTCCACAGAGGCAAGCCTCCTCTAATGACCTCCCACGCTCCTCATCCCCATCACCCCCCACCGACCCTTTTCTCCCCCACCACCTCCCCCTGAGAATATTTCCTGATACGAACGGGCCTGTCGGCATGACCTGGATAGATCTTGGAGGAGACCCGGCGCCCTGCCGCGGCATCGGCATGTGATTTCTGTGTCCATGCTTTACTTTGAGCTCTTCTGCATGCTCTCAAGTCTCCGCCGTGTGGATGTGGGAGAGGAAGTTGGCGTACGAGTGTGAGACGCGAGTGAGTTATGATGACGACGACGACGATGATGATACAGCTGTGCTCGGTTGTCTCCGCCCTCCCCCCTTCCCTTTTTTCTGTTCTGCTCACTCTCTCTTTCTCTCTCTCTCTTTCTCATCGCTCTCTTTCATTTCATGCCAGTCGGTCTGTCTTCCTTGTCGTTGTCTCATCGCCTCTCTCTCTCTCCCTTCCTGTTCATTGTCCGTTTTTTCAATGTACTGCAAACTAGTGTTTTATTGAATATTACTTGGTTTATGTGTATCTGAGGGGGGGACTTTTCCCTGATTGACTCATAGGCTACTGGGTCCCAATACCCCCCCATCCCGCCCTCCCCTTCATCCCCGTTCCATGTGTGAGCCTGTTTGTACTTCCCCATGTAGTGACTATTAATAGCACAGTACATCAATAGAGGTCAGCTACTTGTCAAACAGCGACCGTCGCCTGTGACCAGTGTTGACTCATGACATCCCCCGTGACATCACTTCCTCGGGGTGGGGGTGGGTGGTGGTGGCTTGTTGTTTTTCATTACCTCGTTGGTTGGTTGTGTTTTTTGTTTGGGTTCCTCATTTCTTATTATATCTTTTTTTTCTATTTCCCCCTGATGATTTCTGTGTTGTTGTTGTTGTCAGTCTCCACGGTAACCGCTCGCGTGTCCTCACGCCGTTTCCCCAGCAATGGTAAGTTGTGTACACATGGCATCATCATTGAATGACCCCCCACTCCCCCCCCATCTGCCAAATAAAGTTAAAGTGCACACGGAAAGAAACAACACACAATGAAAGACTATTTAACCCGGCTGGGTTTGATTGAAAGCATCCCATTGGCTAATCCTGTGACTGATTGAGGAGCTGGCGAATAAAGCGCTGACTGAGAGATTAGCAAGCCAATGGCATTGACCGCATGGCCTTCCAGCCTCCTAATGGAACGTTAAGATAACCTGATATTTAAAAACAAATAATGCATCCGCAACTATGACTACCACTCTATAACAGTGCATCATTTCCAATCACCACTCTTAACTGCCTTCAATCATACGTGTAGCTGTTACCTGCTGCATGGTCCATTGTGTCTCTTGCTGTATGTGTCCTGTAGAACTACGGTCGTCTCGCGTTTATATACGGCCTTATAAGAGAGACAACGACATGACAACAACATCCAACGTCTTTCGCTTGGAATCGGTTAGTGTTTGTTCTCGTGCCTTAGTCGACTGGCATGTTTCTGCATGATAGGCTGTGTGCCGGACTGTCGATTTGAAGTGCGCCTGTTCGCCCGGGCAGTGTTGAGTTGTCCGCCGTGGCTCTAGTTGTCACGTCAACGCGGGTGTCGTGCTCTAGTTGTCATGTCAACGCGGGTGTCGTGCTCTAGTTGTCATGTCAACGCGGGTGTCGTGCTCTAGTTGTCATGTCAACGCGGGTGTCGTGCTCTAGTTGTCATGTCAACGCGGGTGTCGTGCTCTAGTTGTCATGTCAACGCGGGTGTCGTGGTCTAGTTGTCATGTCAACGCGGGTGTCGTGAGGGAAGAGGCTAGTCGACTGGCCGCGCGGAATTGAAGTTGTTTTCTCCACATGCTAATGTATGTTAGCGGCATATATGACATGGGTAATTGACGAAAAAACAAATGAAACACTTTTTTTTCATACCGATATAGAGTAGGGCACGTGTCATTTGCTGGAGTGCAGAGAGTGTTAAATATGTTTTCGGCAGGGGTGGTCATTTCTCCGACCCCAATTTCCGTTGGGTACCTCAGCGGTCTGAATTGTACGCTCTGATTAGTTTTTACAGTTTCTTTCTTCACCTGTATTCAGATCAGGCCCCAGACATGCTGATAGAATGAGTGCTTCTTCTCAGCCTCCGAAACCAAGCGACAGGGTGGAAAGTCACAAACGTAGATTGCAATTAGGTGTCTAAAAATGTGTGGCTGGAGTTGTTGCCCGATATTCAGGTCATAATTTGGCCACGACGATCTGGGAAGTCCCTGGAGGACCGGACTGATGGTTGTCAGGCAATGTTTAGCGGGAACTTCCGCGAAGGAGACTGCTCAGGAATAATTGCGTGAACCTAGGAATTTTTCTTTTCCGACTATTAACAAAAAAACAAATTTAGTGTGGAAGGATGGTGTTGTAAGTCTCCAAGAGCTCCCGACGCCTATAGTCTGTTCCATGGTGCCTCATAGCTGTTTTGGAGGCTAATTGTGGTCCAAGAACCTGAATATGAATATAAAAATGGTGTTGACGCGTTTCCTTTATTCTGATTCATGCGATTATCATCTCACTGTCACTGCAGAGGCCATACGCTGCATAAAAGCGACACACAGAAAACCGAGTGTAGATACGCAAACAAAATATTCTTAAAAGGGTTTTTATGTTATTTGATGTTATGCTGCCGAACGTTCTGCTTTTATAAAATATGTCCTGTTCCTTTTCTGAGTAGCGGTTTTGTTTTGAATGGTGTGTGATGGTGGTGGTGTCCACTTTTAGGTATTTGTAGTGTGTGACACTGATTTGCATTGCCTGGCAGTATTTCACCGTCATGGTTTGATTGTCGTTGTTTTTAGGAATGACATTTGCATCCCCTCGTTGTATATCTCTTGATATCATCATCATCATTATTTATTTATATTTCCTCTCTACCTGTTACTATTCATGTACTAGAGCTCATATAGGCAAATGGCCAAATATGGTTTCTGTGTGTTTTGTTTGTTAAGCATCTTGGTAGCAAGCAAATTTTTAGTTTTTTTTCCTGGGGAAAAAGCACTTGTGGTTGATGTATTTTTTTTTTTAACTTTCTCTCTCTCTGTCTCCCTTCATTATTTGTGTGTTCTGACGTCTTTAAATGTGGACTGGCTACTCTTCCTGCATCCCTCTCTTCTCTCTCTCTCTCTCTCCCTCCTCCCTCTCTTTGTATGATGCGTACGACTTGATTGGGAGGGCTGCCCGAATGTTTTTGATTGGTCTATTTGCTACATCTGACGCTTGCTGATTGGCTGGTTTTTGCTCACCTCTGGTCATGTGATGCGCTCTCGATCGATTGGCTGCGTATAATCTGTGTATGACCTCAAGTGACGTTCTGCATCGTGTTCAAGAGAAGCTCATTTCTCCTCTTCTCCCCCTCTTAAAAGGTAGCATTGCCTGGAATAGCCTTGGATTTCTTTTGAATGCCTTCATCTGAAATGTTTTGATTTATTTCTTTGTGTGTGTGTGTGTGTGTGTGTCTGGTCAAATGATTATATGTTGATACTCACAAAGTCCTTTTTGTTCCTTCACAAGAAACACGCACGTATCAATCAAATGGTGTCACTGCAAATCAGATGTTGCGATGGTGCTCTCTCACCGTGGGCCGAACAAACCCCGACACCCACACTCGTACGACCCATGTACATGAATAATGTTTAGACGCGCGCTGTGTAGTCATCACAGATTGTTTCAGTTAAATGTACATTAAACAACCTCCATATTTTAAGTTGTAATATGTACATTCGTGGACCGTATTTCCAATATGTAAATCTGCGTAAGCCGTAGTTTAAATTTGTCTCGCGATGTCCGCTCTGCGGGTTACGACTATTGACGCAAAACACGCCGTGCATGTTTCTGCCCAGGTCTGGCGTGGTCCCATTTCATGTTGCCATAACCTTTGACCTCCCTCTGACATCTAGGTCAACAATGCCACTGCCCGGGTGATGACCAATAAGAAGATGGTCACCCCGTATTCTAACGGCGGAGAGGGGCTCGCTGCTCTACCTTATGGTAAAGAATTTATTTATGTATTTTGAATATCTTGCTAACCCTGGCAGATATTGGTTCGAGTATTGGGACATTAGCCGTCACCGGTTTATGTTCCTGGGCCATATGGTTAGGAAAAAAAGTTCAGACCTTGAGCAAGGCCCTTTAACCTAATGTATTCTGTAATTTGCGCTGAAAAAGATGATATGCTTAAAGGGCATAAACAATCTGTGTAACTTTTGCTTTGCAATTAATTTCATTTTTCTGATTTTAACCTTTCTACAGGGCTACTGAACTCCAGTTCCCCGGCTGCTGGGTGGAAGTTGAGTCCAATGGTTGGAGCAATGTACAGTCCTGAGCTTTATACTGGTGAGATGCTAGCAGAGATGCTAATGTGTTAGATTAATGTCATCAGTACAGCAGAGATGCTAGCGGAGATGCTACCGTTGTTAGGCTATTGTCATCAGTACAGTGGAGATGCTAGCGGAGATGCTTCCGTTGTTAGGCTATTGTCATCAGTACAGTGGAGATGCTAGCAGAGATGCTACCGTTGTTAGGTTATTGTCATCAGTACAGCGGAGATGCTACCGTTGTTAGGCTATTGTCATCAGTACAGTGGAGATGCTACCGTTGTTAGGCTATTGTCATTAGTACAGTGGAGATGCTACCGTTGTTAGGCTATTGTCATCAGTACAGTGGAGATGCTACCGTTGTTAGGCTATTGTCATCAGTACAGTGGAGATGCTACCGTTGTTAGGCTATTGTCATCAGTACAGTGGAGATGCTAGCGGAGATGCTACCGTTGTTAGGCTATTGTCATCAGTACAGTGGAGATGCTAGCGGAGATGCTACCGTTGTTAGGCTATTGTCATCAGTACAGTGGAGATGCTAGCGGAGATGCTACCGTTGTTAGGTTATTGTCATCAGTACAGTGGAGATGCTAGCGGAGATGCTACCGTTGTTAGGCTATTGTCATCAGTACAGTGGAGATGCTATGGTCATCACGGAGTCATCAGTACAGTGGAGATGCTAGCGGAGATGCTACCGTTGTTAGGCTATTGTCATCAGTACAGTGGAGATGCTAGCGGAGATGCTAGCGGAGATGCTACCGTTGTTAGGCTATTGTCATCAGTACAGTGGAGATGCTAGCGGAGATGCTACCGTTGTTAGGCTATTGTCATCAGTACAGTGGAGATGCTAGCGGAGATGATGCTATTGTCATCAGTTGGAGATTAGCGGAGATGCTACCGTTGTTTGTCATCAGTACAGTGGAGATGCTAGCGGAGATGCTACCGTTGTTAGGTTATTGTCATCAGTACAGTGGAGATGCTAGCGGAGATGCTACCGTTGTTAGGCTATTGTCATCAGTACAGTGGAGATGCTAGCGGAGATGCTACCGTTGTTAGGCTATTTTCATCAGTACAGTGGAGATGCTAGCGGAGATGCTACCGTTGTTAGGTTATTGTCATCAGTACAGTGGAGATGCTAGCGGAGATGCTACCGTTGTTAGGTTATTGTCATCAGTACAGTGGAGATGCTAGCGGAGATGCTACCGTTGTTAGGTTATTGTCATCAGTACAGTGGAGATGCTAGCGGAGATGCTACCGTTGTTAGGTTATTGTCATCAGTACAGTGGAGATGCTAGCGGAGATGCTACCGTTGTTAGGTTATTGTCATCAGTACAGTGGAGATGCTAGCGGAGATGCTACCGTTGTTAGGTTATTGTCATCAGTACAGTGGAGATGCTAGCGGAGATGCTACCGTTGTTAGGTTATTGTCATCAGTACAGTGGAGATGCTAGCGGAGATGCTACCGTTGTTAGGCTATTTTCATCAGTACAGTGGAGATGCTAGCGGAGATGCTCATCAGTACAGTGGAGATGCTAGCGGAGATTAGTTGTTTATTGTCATCAGTACAGTGGAGATGCTAGCGGAGATGCTACCGTTGTTAGGTTATTGTCATCAGTACAGTGGAGATGCTAGCGGAGATGCTACCGTTGTTAGGTTATTGTCATCAGTACAGTGGAGATGCTAGCGGAGATGCTACCGTTGTTAGGTTATTGTCATCAGTACAGTGGAGATGCTAGCGGAGATGCTACCGTTGTTAGGTTATGCGGAGATGCTACCGTTGTTAGGTTATTGTCATCAGTACAGTGGAGATGCTAGCGGAGATGCGTTGTTAGGTTATTGTCATCAGTACAGTGGAGATGCTAGCGGAGATTAGGTTATTGTCATCAGTACAGTGGAGATGCTAGCGGAGATGCTACCGTTGTTAGGCTATTGTCATCAGTACAGTGGAGATGCTAGCAGAGATGCCAACTTAATGAAAGCCATTTATAATCTTCTAATGGTGAAAATAACTTGTTTCCCATCTTCGGTAGACTAACTGTCTGTTGTTTCGCCCCTCTCTGATTTCTCTGGCCTGTCTCTCACAGTTCCCGGCTTCCCCTACCCCGCTGCCCAGGCAGCACAGGCGGCCGCTACTTTCCGGGGCGCCCACCTCCGGGGTCGCGGCCGGCCGGTCTACAGCGCTGTCAGGGCAGCTGTACCCCAACCTGCCATCCCCACGTACCCCGGGTTGGTGTCCGTTACCGTTAACCACTGTGTGTTACACACACACACACACACACAACGCTCTACTGCATGGTGTGATTCAACAGAGCCACTGGTATCGACTGCGTTCGTTTTGTATTGCACTGAAATACCATTTCCTCGTTCCAGCGGTCTCTGTGGTCGTATTGTTGCCCATTGATACAGAGAATTGACTCGTTATCTATTGTGGCCTGCTAGTGCTTGTTTTGGCCAAACGAGAGAATTGGTATTTGATCTTGCATGTTGCACGTGTGTGTATATTAACTTCTCAAACTCCTTTTTCTCCTCTCTCTCTCTATCACACTCCCGTACCTTATTTTCACGGTTATTTTTTTCGGTGACTCCTTCCCCCGACTCGTGCCTAATCACTGCACCCCTCCATCCTCATCCACCACCGTCCCCACCCGTCCTCATCCACCACCCGTCCTCATCACCACCCGTCCTCATCCACCACCCGTCCTCATCCACCACCCGTCCTCATCCACCACCCGTCCTCATCCACCACCCGTCCTCATCCACCACCCGTCCTCATCCACCACCCGTCCTCATCCACCACCCGTCCTCATCCCCCACCTCGTCCCCTGTCCATTCCCTTCCTCATCCCTCTCACAGTGTGATGTATCAGGATGGCTTTTACGGTGCGGCAGACATCTATGTGAGTATACTTCTCCCCTTCTCTCTCTCTCTCTCTCTCTCTCTTTCTCACTCACCCCTCCCAGCCCTGTGTGTGTGTGTGTGTGTGTGTGTGTGTGTGTGTGTGTGTGTGTGTGTGTGTGTGTGTGTGTGTGTGCGCCTGTATGCATAGAGCTGTGTATATGTGGGTGATATAGCAAACCATCGATAACACACACACGCACACACGTTTTGTCCCATGGTTACGTTCTGACGAGACACACATCAATAGTAACGGCCACCCAGAAACCCATTCTTTCTGAACGAGTCATTTCTTAACCGAGGGCGCGTGCAAAACCTCCCGCTGTCAGTCTAGACACGCACTCAAAGTTCTATACATTCATGAATAGACCGCTCTATGCGTAGCCTGACCCCCGTGCCTGCCTGCGCGTGTGTGTGCGTGTGTGTGCGTGTGTGTGTGGTATCAGGTTGACCATAGCTGTTTTTTGTTCTCTCTGTAGAATAGTGTTTCAGGACATTAGTGGCAGTTGGTCCCAGGTAGGGTCCCTCCACTACGTCACCTGTGTGATCGGCCATCGTCTCTGTTACAATGACTTGACTGTTAAATGCCGTTTTATTGACCATCCCAGATTGAAATGCCCCCGTTTCCGTTTCTGCTACTAACTCACTGGATTCTGACCTGGGCGGAGTTGGGGGAGGGTGTAGAGGAGGATTAGCACTGATAACACGAATGACAGTATTACTTTAAGGTGAATAATAAATATAACATGAATGACAGTATTAACTTAAGGTGAATAATAAATATAACATGAATGGCAGTATTAACTTAAGGTGAATAATAAATATAACATGAATGGCAGTATTACTTTAAGGTGAATAATAAATATAAAACATGAATGACAGTATTACCTTTAGGTGAATAATAAATATAACACGAATGACAGTTTTACCTTTAGGTGAATAATAAATATAACATGAATGACAGTATTACCTTTAGGTGAATAATAAATATAACATGAATGACAGTATTACCTTTAGGTGAATAATAAATATAACACGAATGACAGTATTACTTTAAGGTGAATAATAAATATAACATGAATGACAGTATTAACTTAAGGTGAATAATAAATATAACATGAATGGCAGTATTACTTTAAGGTGAATAATAAATATAAAACATGAATGACAGTATTACCTTTAGGTGAATAATAAATATAACATGAATGACAGTATTACCTTTAGGTGAATAATAAATATAGAACATGAATGACAGTATTACCTTAAGGTGAATAATAAATATAACATGAATGACAGTATTACCTTTAGGTGAATAATAAATATATAACATGAATGACAGTATTACCTTTAGGTGAATAATAAATATATAACATGAATGACAGTATTACCTTAAGGTGAATAATAAATATAACATGAATGACAGTATTACCTTTAGGTGAATAATAAATATAACATGAATGACAGTATTACCTTTAGGTGAATAATAAATATAACATGAATGACAGTATTACCTTTAGGTGAATAATAAATATATAACATTAATGACAGTATTACCTTTAGATTAACAAGAAATATAACAGGAATGGCAGTATTACCTTTAGGTGAATAATAAATATAACACGAATGACAGTTTTACCTTTAGGTGAATAATAAATATAACATGAATGACAGTATTACCTTTAGATTAACAAGAAATATAACAGGAATGGCAGTATTACCTTTAGGTGAATAATAAATATAACACGAATGACAGTTTTACCTTTAGGTGAATAATAAATATAACATGAATGACAGTATTACCTTTAGATTAACAAGAAATATAACATGAATGACAGTATTACCTTTAGGTGAATAATAAATATAACATGAATGGCAGCATTACCTTTAGATTAACAAGAAATATAACAGGAATGGCAGTATTACCTTTAGGTGAATAATAAATATAACATGAATGACAGTATTACCTTTAGGTGAACAAGAAATATAACATGAATGACAGTATTACCTTTAGGTGAATAATAAATATAACATGAATGGCAGCATTACCTTTAGATTAACAAGAAATATAACAGGAATGGCAGTATTACCTTTAGGTGAATAATAAATATATAACATTAATGACAGTATTACCTTAAGGTGAATAATAAATATGTATTGTGATTTACAGTATTATCATTAGGTCAATATAAAATATATAACATATGGCATGAATGACCTTATTACTTTAAGGTGAACAAGATCTATAAAACATGGCATGACCTTTAGGTGAATACGAAATGTATAACATCAGTGACAATATTATCTTAAAGTGGATAGAAAATAAATGGATAACTTTATTACCATTGGATGAATTATAAATATATAACATTTACAGCAGTGCTACTTTATAGATTATTTAGAAGTATGTGACACAAATTAAAGTGTTACTATAAGATTAATTCGAAAAATAGAACAATTATAATGGTATAACTAAGATGATTTAGCAATTTTTACTTTTTTCCCCGAATTGATCGAATTAAAAACTTGAATAAAAACAGCGTAGGTTGTTCTCACAATGGCTACGCCGACATGAAAAAGGCTTCATAAAAGCTGACAGAGTGCGAGGCGTTTTACCCAAACGCTTACGGCCGGCGTCACATGCATGCGTTGAGAGTAGACCGAAGTTGACCTGTAAGAGGGTGAAGATTTGATCAGTCACATTGACACCTTCCTGATATCTCCCCAAATCTGTTTCACTTGTGGCATGCTAACTAAATCAATGTCAGCATGCAGACACTCAGTCCACACCCCTTATCTTATTGTCCTTACTCTCCCTTTATCCCTTCTCCTCCCTCTTTTACCCCTCCCCCAGCCGAAATACCCTCCAAACACACACACACATAGACACTAGCAGCCGTGTGTTTCTGAATGCCGGGACTCGGTCCTGATCTATAGCGTAGAATGCTGTGACTGGTGTCCGTAGGAGACGGACTTCCCTGTTATGTGATTGGTATGCATGCTGTCCCGGGCGTCACTGATTGGTCGTGGCCGTACTGAGTGCCCGCTCAACCTCAATCGGATTGGCTGACCTGTCCTCCGTGTGTGCTCCATCAACCTTTCCACCGCGGGGCCGTCGAACAAACAGCGGCCGCGGTCGTCCGTTCGTTAGCTGTGTTTTTAATTAACGGCCGGAGACGGGGTTCACATCCGAGGTCATGCGCACCCTACTCTCTTACTCTCCTACTCTCCCCGCCCCCTCCATCGCTGCCTGTTTTCCCTCCATGTCAAACGGGAAGTGAACTAACCTACGGAGAAAACCTGCCAGGGAGCGGATAATGCGCATGGGCCCATGAACGCCAGGCATGTTCTGTAGTCGGGGCGGCACGCTGTTTGTCATGGAGGAACACACACACACATGCAGGGACTGGCCTCTAGATTCTCCCAATGCCGGCGTTGCACCAGATCGGTTGTCGCTGCTTGTGTGGTTCTCTCCCGTCTCATCTTCTGCTGTCATTCTCACTGTTGGAAGCGTCTCGTGTCTTGCCTGTGTAATTCATTCCTGGGCTGTAGTTGTGGGGAGTTTATGAAATCAACTGACGACTGGGATGTCTCTCTCTCTCTCTCTCTGGTTCTCTCCGGGGTGTCTCCTACATCAGGGTGGCTACGCTGCGTATCGCTACGCCCAGCCCACTGCGGTAGCCAGTCCTGCCGGAGCGGCGGCGGCTGCGGCCGCTGCTGCCTACAGCGATAGGTGAGTATCCGGGCCTCTCTTGGAAAATCTGGCATATAACCTGGGAATCTGGGATATAACCTGGAAATCTGGCATATAGCCTGGGAATCTGGGAAATAACCTGGAAATCTGGCATATAGCCTGGAAATCTGGCATATAGCCTGGAAATCTGGCATATAGCCTGGAAATCTGGCATATAGCCTGGAAATCTGGCATATAATCTGTGATATAGCATTAGCCCTTTAGTGTGGTTGCACTGCTGCGGATGTATTCTGTACTAATACAGAGCCATTTTGGTCGTAGCTATGGCCGGGTGTATACGACAGACCCGTACCACGCCGCACTAACCCCTGCCACAGCCGCTGCCTATGGAGTCGGCGCTATGGTAAGAGCCTCCTTGCATAACAATCTACGGAACAGTTAAGATTCTTCAATCGGATAAGAAAAGATAGGCTTATCTAGACCTTGCTATTAACTAATTCACTAACTGCCATATTACCTCACTCCCTGCCCCTCCCTCTTTTAGGCCACACTGTACAGGGGAGGATACAGTAGATTTGCCCCCTACTAAAGAAACATTTCCCAGGGGCGCCCGTCGTTTGAACACTCTCCGAAAGGGCTCCCTCTGCTGTCCAGGATGGGGATTGCAACATGCTGACGGAATTTTGTAGCCTACCTTTGGAAAATAGATATATTTCAAAATCTCCCGCAAATCCAATCTTTTTAGCTTCAATCAAAAAAAGGACTGGTAGAACGACTCCACAAAAGGCAAAACAAGAAAAAAAATGTTGAACCAAAATGGCCGCCTATTTCCACTGCACGGCTGTATTATAGTCTCCCCTTTTCTCCTCTTTGACGCTCGGCAGCACAAGACACAGAACGCAGTCCCCAGCTAGCGTACCTCTAGAACCCAACCTGTAACTGGCGCACGCACAGACAACGGAACACTGAGACGACCCCTAATGACACAACAACCAGGGTGCCATGTGGCATGTGCTGTACACCAATCAAACGTAACCTAATGTAGGCGGAGCCTGCTTAATGAGGACGGAACTGTGTGACGGTCAGTGTCTTCATGTTTGTGGAGACTGAACGAGTGAGAAACCACAGGTGCAGCGCGCGCACATTACATGATGGAACCGAGAGACAAGTTGCAAAAAGAACCTTGGGTTTGAGTCCATGTGGGGCTGAAAGGATTATGAGAAAGTGACATCATAGTTGCAGAGAGAGAGAGAGTGTGAGAGAGAGTTGGACAGATTTTTTACACCAGTAGAAATATCTTGCTTAAGACTGAGCAGAAAGACGATGATTTTAGCTGTACCTTACCTCAAAGTTTTCTTAGTCTGTGGTAATGGTAAACCTATACCAATTAAATTGTTACAATTATGCAAAAAAAATTAGTTTAGAGAGAATACAGTTACCAAATTATTATTATTATTGCCGATTTCTAGCGTTGTCATTACTGCGTTGTTGTTAGTTTCAGTGGTTCTCTGAGCACACATTTATTTACAGTGAACATCCTTAGGGACAAAGTCAGGGGATAGAACTACAGTGTGGAGTCAATATCTGTGAGTCGATTCACTACAGTCTGGAGAGAATATCTGGGAGTCGATTCACTACAGTGTGGAGACGATATCTGTGAGTCGATTCACTACAGTGTGGAGACGATATCTGTGAGTCGATTCACTACAGTGTGGAGAGAATATCTGTGAGTCGATTCACTACAGTGTGGAGAGAATATCTGTGAGTCGATTCACTACAGTGTGGAGACGATATCTGGGAGTCGATTCACTACAGTGTGGAGACTATATTTTTTGGGGGTCGATTCACTACAGTGTGGAGACTATATTTTTTGGGGGTCGATTCACTACAGTGTGGAGACTATATCCTGGAGCCGATTCACTACAGTGTGGAGACTATATCCTGGAGCCGATTCACTACAGTGTGGAGTCTATATCTGGGAGCCGATTCACTACAGTTTGGAAACACTACAACTCCCCCTCCCAGTTAACCCTGAATGACACTATACCAAACTACACCCAGTGTTCAACGCACAGAGTGGTAAATTCGTAACATACTCCACACTATACGCAAAACCACTCAACGATTTCTCTCATCACTACTCAATAAGTACGGTCTAGATTTTCACGTCGCCGTCCAACAATGGGTTGTTGCGCATTCGCGCGACAGTGACGTCCTCGATTGCCCAGAACATATTGTCTTAGAATACTTTCACTTAGTTATATTCCTTTAAACATGTAATGGTAGAGTTGTCTTTTGGCTACATGTTTGATTTCCCTGACTCGTTTGTCTGTTAGAAGAGCAGGTGAACATCCAGTACAGTCTTCCTGAGAGTAGCTAGGTTGGTAATAGATACTGAGATGCTGTTAACAGGCGTTGAAAGAGGCACCGTCTATATAAAAAAAATATTTAATGCAAGATACCATTCTATTGTGCATATTTCTATATCCTTATACTCGTTTTTTTTTAATGTGGTTGTTTTTTTGTTTTGGCTCCAAAGATTTGTAGAAAGCCCATTTTTGGTCACTTGTATTATAAATATGTTATCGCTCTTGTGGTCATTTATTATTATAACTGCAGTCTTTGATAATCCTAAGTGCTGTCTTTTTATTTGTTATTTTAGCTCATTGTTATATTTTTCTATTGGTAAGTGTTGTAGGTCCTCCTGGTGTAAGGTGACATTTTCATTTCATCCATCAGGATTTGTTGAAATCTGATACCTTTTCCCCGTGTAGTTCTTGGACAGAGGGGAATGGACACCTTGTTTTTTTTTTCAAATGGAGAAACAACTAAAAACACCAGTCAAACTAAATTACCCAACTTTATCGGTAGCTGTCAGTCCGTACTTTCAAAATGTTGGCAAGCATAGGATTGATAAATATTTCAACTTTTTTCGGGGGGGGGGAAAGGGAAAATAGTCCGGGCACTAACAATTTATTAAATGCCCCGTGTTTACAGTAGGCCGGTGTTTTTTGGACTTATTGTTTGCCAGACGAGCACTTCCTGTTTGCTTGAGAAGGCTAGTTGTTTTTTTGTAGAGAACGGGGGCTAGCTAATGTCAGTGCTTAAATTAAGTCAGTTGAAGGTTTAAAAAAAACATGTGAAGAGAATGACACGTTATTATGTGCCGTCTCCCGGTTAAAGAGCATGCCGATTTGAATGATCCAAGTATACGAAAAGTCGCAAGTGTTATTGATTGGTTTGTACAATGGTAAATGTTAAAAATCTGTTTTACAACAAATATGATATGTGGGGCATGAGCTAAGTAATATGGAACTACATTTCAAAATGCTGCAGTCATGGTTCACTTTGTAATGTTTGCTCTTTTCCCGTTCTATCTTCTGTTTTTTAATTCCTGCCTGTGTACCGCTCTTCTCGGTGTAACTCAATCTAAGACAATGGGGGGGTCAAAAACTCTTCCTTTTCTGGTTGTTTGCATTTATAGTCACGTTTGTAGAAAAGTGGAAAGGCATATAAAGTGTAGGATGCAGCTGAGGAAATGGATGATTAATTTCTATGGTTACCAAGCTGAGAAATTGTGGACAAAAAGTGGAAACCCGTTGAGCCAATGAAAACGTTGGCAACCAGCATGATGTCATCCTCCAGAAAGTGGAATTGGAGACCCCTTACGGAAATGTTTTGCATGATTATTTCTTTTGACTCTCCAACAGAAGTTGGCTGATGAGTCATCGTTGGGAATGCTAGGCAGCTGGCCCTTTTTCCGCTATTGATGGTAATGTAGCGACTAAGAGCACGTCGCTGATAGGCAACAGCTGATGGACTAAACAAAATGGCCGACACACCAAGGCAAGAGCACAATGGCTACGTTCCAAAGTCCCTACGAGCATACTATGAATTCTTGCTTTGTTACTTTGTTTCACACCGAGGATCTAGTATGCTTCTGTGGCTATTGGGATGGTACCGTTGCGTTGACTGAGTACTTGTCATGGTCTTCATGTCCTTGTATTATATTATTCACAAAGGTGATTCTTCAAAATTGCTATGTTTTCCAGCTGAAGTGACAACCCTTTTATTAAACTCCTCCTCTCTGTCATGTTTATCCCTTGACTGCCATTATGCTATTTCGTTATTGAATGTCCATATAAAATCTTTTATATAAAATATTTTCTCGTTGCTTGTGAATTTCAGTAATGTCTTTGTCACTCTTTGAGGTCTTCCCGTTTAGCGGTGTGTTTTATCAAGTCGTTGGCCGATGTATTCATTAGAGAGCCTACCTATTGGCTCTGAGAATTTTAGGAGGTTTGGTAGAAGTATCTTTTTTACACCCTAACAACACAAGTCAAGGGTTCACGTCAGACATTTCAGTTGGTTACCAAGTGAGGTTTAGTGACTCCCTATTGTTCTTTTGTCGTTCCCGTCCATTTGAGTAACTCTGTGAGTAAAACTAAACCTTCCCAGAGTGGTTGCGGGTGACTGGTGGTCCCTTGGTTGATGCTTGGTTAAGTGAGTGGATGTTTTCCAGCTTGTTGGTCCCTGTCTAGGGGTTACCTTGTTCAGGGCCACAGTTTTACTGGACACCCCTGTCCTTACTGTATTTGACCTGGACTATTTTATAAGACTCTGCATCTAATAAGGTTCCGGTATCCATTATCTTCTGGTCCTCGGCGCTCCTGTCATGGTTTCAGGCTGGGTGTTTGCAAAAGCACTTTGTGACAACTTAGTTGTGATAAGGGCTTCATGAAAAAAATGTGATCGATAGATTGAATGTCAAGTTCCTAGCCCATGCGAGCCGTCCACACACACGTACACATGCTCTGTATGCTTGGTGAAACTTGGTTTGACCGCCCTAGAAAAGAATATGCGAAAATACCATTTAGAAAACCATAACAATGGCATGTACCCTCTACCGGTCTTTATTACTAGGTCTTTAGCTAGGTCGGTTTGTGCCAAATTTGAATGGGCTTAACCAAGGTAACCAGTCAGGAGGAAAAGATCTATGTGCTCTCAGTTTCCGGATGAAGTGAGTTAGGGTCCAGAGGTTAAATTGAATGTTATGACTCATACATCATACCTTTTTTTGACAACCTGCCCCTCCAACTCACAGTCAACTCCTAAACACATTATTTATCAAGATAAATTCAGATAGTGTGTCTAATATGGCGTTGGAAACATGCCCCCTGTAGTTTCCAGCTAATGTGGAGTCATGTGTCTAATTACTTTCGTTTAGATGGGCAGAAGATTACATGTAGAGTGTTTCTGTCCTGAAAATTAATGCCTAGTCCACTATAGGACCTGAGTCCGATAATGCTTTGCCCAGGATATCATGTTATTATCTGAAAGAAACAAAAGCACATCGGGTTAGCACCTGCTTAAGTAGTCGTGGACTCAATAAAAGTATGGGGGGGAAATACATATAAATGATATTGAATACTACTGACCTCTAGTGGTCATTACATAGATTTCCAGTTTTCTGATTTTAAACAGCAACTATAAACTCTTGATTAGGCAGCATAAGCTATTGGTGAGGTAAGCACCAGTCAAGAGCGCCTACAGCAAATTGCGCATTAATTTGAGTGCAAATACAGTTTTTTTGCAACATGTCAGATGATCTTGATGACTTTCTTTAATTAAACACTTGAACAGATTATGCATTTGCCCTAGACGTGCATTTACTGCAATATTATGATTCCTACAACTCTGTGAGCAATAGACAAATAATAGTAATAATATTTAATTCCCAACTGTTTGAAAAAATCAATCACACTTGACTGCTGACCAGACTGGCCGACTGTGACGTTAGAATAAACAGACAACAAAGACACGAGGAAGGAAGAAAGAGTCCAGGTTAGATACAACTGTATTGTCATTGAGCAGTACAGTACAACAGTACAGTACAGAGAATTCCAGTTTGCATCCAAACCGAAATGCAAAAGAGCAGTGCGACAATAACATGCAGGGCGGTGTGTCAATGTGCCTGTATGAGTCAAATGAGATACAGTGGGAGGATGTGCAATTGACATGGGCAAGAAAAGGTATTCAGTTCAACAATGTTTACACGGGTGACAATGTTTCGGCTCACTAATGTATTATTTTGCTATCTACCGTATAGTGTCTCACCTGATCAGCAAATTGCAAGGTGAGGCCACTATGAATCCAATGAAACGGGAACAAAATGATCGATTCGGTTTGCTCTGAATCTGTCATGGAACTAATGTATGTGATAAGGAAAAAAGAAAAGAAAAACACATAGCATGGCAGTTTTTTTTGGCTTGAGGTTTCACGGAAGGAGGGTTGGTACATTTAGCCCATAATTGTAACGTTCAAAAAATACTTTTTTTAATTCATATTCCGAAGTTGACGAGATTGTTTCATCCAGTCACTTTTATCCGGAAACAGTTTTATCATGAGACGGTTTAATCCAGAGTCACTACATTCAGATCCAGACTGGCAGATGTTTCCCGAATCTTCTCTTAACATGTAGAGTCCCAAATTCATTGACCACCTGACCCTTATGCAAATCTAAAGTCTGATCTTAACCAGGAGTTAGTATTTATAGTCTGTGTTAGACTTTGAGTTGAAAATACTGCAAATGTCGTGAATTGGTTGAGGTTTCGCTAATAGGTATTCAGAAAACGTATGTATTCATTACAGAAACACATACTACATTTTACCAAAGCTTATAGGCATTATTTTTTACCTGACCCTCACTAGCAACTCTAACCTGATAACCCTACCCCTAACTGTAACTTCTACTTAAACCTCACCCCTGAGTAAAATGTATCCTTTTTCTTTACTATCCTTCCAAGGGGTTTGGGTAATTTTTTTGTACACAGACACACACACACACACACACATCATGAACTGGCCGAGTGACACGTAGTCCAACGCTCACTTACCTCAGCGTATCAATAACACCTGGCCGGTTCCCATACAGCTTCCAATCAGCACCAAAGGAAACGGTCACGTGACCCCTCCACGCTGGTCTTCGTGCAGCGGTGGGCATGACACACAGGTGGATACAGGCTCCAGGCTAGAACGGCCCACATAGGATCAGCCACCTTGCCTCAGTCTTTCTGTCTGTACAGCCATGAACATGCTGTTGTTTTCTCTGATCTTCCTTCTGGCCACTTCAGTCGTTGCCACAGGTAAGACTCCTCAATAGTGCTATAGGCTTTAATAGTCATGTGCACATTTGTCGTCTCTGTGCCACATTCTGAACAGATTTCCGGTCACTTTCAGACCTTTCTATAATTTCGTAATTTATTCTAAACATTATGACAGTATGGGCATTGTCGTTGAGTCTTTAACATCCTACATTTAACATCCTACATTGGAGCCCTACTACTGGTTGATACGTTAAACTGATTGATACATTTCACGACCAGTCTGTGGTGGGGCTTATTCAGTTACAGCCGGGGCTTTAAGAGCATCAACACGTGTCAGCCACTTGTTCGTCTAACCTACACCTGTTTCTCCCTGCAGACACTGACCTCCCTAGTCTGAGTAATGTCACCGCTGCCGAGGCCTTCGTCGAAGCCTCCGAGGTGGCCGTCATCGGTTTCTTTGAGGTCAGAGAGCAACAGGAAATGGGCAGAGGTGGGAGGAAGAGGATGTGGAGGGAGGAAGAGAGGATAGAGAGGTAGAGGGGATGGAGGAAGGGAGAGGGAGGAAGAGGGTGTGGAGGGAGGGAGGAAGAGAGGAGAGAGAGGTAGAGGGGATGGAGGAAGGGAGAGGGAGGAAGAGGGTGTGGAGGGAGGAAGAGGGGAGAGAGAGGTAGAGGGGATTGAGGAAGGGAGAGGGAGGAAGAGGGGAGAGAGAGGTAGAGGGGATGGAGGAAGGGAGAGGGAGGAAGAGGGTGTGAAGGGAGGAAAAGGGGATGATGGAGGAAGAGTGGATGGAGAGGAGTGAGAGGAAGAGGGGATGGAGCAAGGAAGAGGGGATGAGGGAGGAAGAGGGGAGGGAGGGAGGGAGGAAGAGGGGATGGAGGTAGGAAAAGGAGGATCCGAGCATGGAATTCCTTCATGGCAAAAACAACGGCAACCTCCTGCTGCGTGAGCTTGAGACAGTACAGTCGCAGGCAGGTTTTAACAATTTCCTGTGGTCACAGACCTGGCAGAGAAAGTGACAAGCAGGCGTGGCCCTGAGGATAGAGGGCTGGGCAGACGTCTCAGGCTGCCAAGTGGCTGCGGCCCTTTGGATAAACTCTGTGTGCGGGGGACGGTGGCTGGCGTGTGGCAGACCAGCCGAGAAAAACAATGAGGGGGCATCAGAGGAACTGTGGGACTTGCAGGGATGATGCCGCTGACAACAGTTGTTAAAGGAGCGTGGGTGAAGGGTGGCGAGGGAATGGTGGAGACAGGGAGGAAGTCAAACAGGAGTGCTGTGGAGAGAGGTAAAGTGGAGGTCAGCCACGGTGCAAAACAGAAGGAGAGAAAGAAAGAGAGACAGAGAGATATGGAGAAAGAGAGGGGGAGACAGAGAGAGGGAGAGAGATGGAGTGAGGGAGGGGGAGAGAGAGAGGGGGAGACAGAGAGAGGGAGAGAGATGGAGTGAGGGAGGGGGAGAGAGATGGAGTGAGGGAGGGGGAGAGAGAGGGAAAGAGAAGGAGAGAGAGAGAGGGGAGAGAGAGAGAGAGAAGGAGAGAGAGAGGGGGAGAGAGAGAGAGAGATAGTATTTAACGCCATTCTTAGATAATGAGTCCGTAACAAACACCAGGGACATTTTATCCACTAAACACAAGGAGGCCAACAGACAATTTGAGTCACTAAAGCAGAGTGTGTTTACGAGGACGCTCTTTCTTCCTCTCCCCGTCTCAGTTTGCCCCGTTTCTCCCTGCCTCCCTGTCTCTCCCTCGACCTCTCAGACTCCCTCGGAGGAGACGCTCGGCTATAAGGAGTTTGTGGAGGCGGCGAGGAATGTGAGGCCGATCCCCGTGGCTCTGTGTAGTGACAAGGAGGCGTGGGCTAAGTTCAGCGTCGTGTCCGACACCATCGCCCTGTTCAGAAAGGTAACGTACACCACCGGACCACATATGTCACCCTGTGGGGCGGGGCCTAACAGGAATGCCATTACCTGTTGATACGTACATCAAGAGAGAATTGTGATTTCTGTTCGTCTGTGTGCGTGTGTGCGTGTGTGTGTGTGTGTGTTTGTGTGTGTGTGTGTGTGTGTGTGTTTGTGTGTTTGTGTGTGTGTGTGTGTGTGTGCTCAGGCGGATAAACACCAAGAGAACCTTCAGCTGTCTGGAATTAAAAAGATTGAGGCGGACGGCCTGACTCGCTTCATCACCATGAACGAGATTCGCTTCCTCACCGAATACAACCAAGTGGTACTGACCCTTCTCTGATCTCCACCTCTACACCGTCTCTGATCTCCATCCGTACACCATCTCTGATCTCCATCCGTACACCGTCTCTGATCTCCATCCGTACACCGTCTCTGATATCCATCCGTACACCGTCTCTGATCTCAATCCGTACACCGTCTCTGATCTCCACCTCTACACCGTCTCTGATCTCCACCTCTACACCGTCTCTGATCTCCATCCGTACACCGTCTCTGATCTCCACCTCTACACCGTCTCTGATCTCCATCCGTACACCATCTCTGATCTCCATCCGTACACCGTCTCTGATCTCCATCCGTACACCGTCTCTGATCTCCATCCGTACACCGTCTCTGATCTCCATCCGTACACCGTCTCTGATATCCATCCGTACACCGTCTCTGATCTCAATCCGTACACCGTCTCTGATCTCCACCTCTACACCGTCTCTGATCTCCATCCGTACAACGTCTCTGATCTCCACCTCTACACCGTCTCTGATCTCGATCCGTACACCGTCTCTGATCTCCACCTCTACACCGTCTCTGATCTCCACCTCTACACCGTCTCTGATCTCCATCCGTACACCGTCTCTGATCTCCATCCGTACACCATCCTCTGATCTCCAGCACTTCGTGTCAATCCTAGTCACGATTTACTAATATTTAGTTTTATCAGTCATTTCACCACACTTTACTTATACACAGATATTCTACTAGAAAAAATGTATGCTTGTTTTTAATCTATATATCTCTTGCCTTCTTCTGTGTCCATGTCTCAGACAGCAGTGGGCCTGTTTCAATCTGAGGTGAAGACGCACCTCCTGCTTTTTGTCAACAGGGGGAGTGCTGACTATGATGAGCTCAAGGATAAATTAGCAGCTCTTGCGCAGGAATTTGTTGGCAAGGTAACAAACAGCAGCGGGCGTACACCTGTACCTGAAGTGATTAAACAAAACACACACATATATATATATATATATATATATATAGATAGATATTTCATCTATCATTTTTTCTAAATGTTTTCGTCTGTGTTTTCTACGTTTCTGAAAAATCGATTCTGACCGCAAAAGTTTTTTTAGCACCAGTGTTAGCATTTTGCTGTCTGACTGGCTAGGACTCTACAGAGCTCTGAACAATACTGTTTGTAATGAAAGTTGTACAGATTCATTTTATGCATTTTGAACATGTCCTGAACCGGAGACCAAAACCTGAACAGAACATGACCTTGTTTCTTTGTAACAGTTTCTGTTCGTGCTGATACACGGGGTAAAGTCTAATGAGAAATCACTGGGCTACTTTGGCCTGACTTCACGTGACCTTCCCCGCGTTGGCATCTACGACTCCAACTCAGACATGAAGTGGTTAATGCCGGACGGAGAGATCTCCACAGAGCGTGTGCGAGAATTCTGCCGCTCTTTCCTAGTTGGAAATCTTAAGGTGAGAATAAACTAAAATGTAAACGGGTTTAAATACCAATTTACTTTGAAATATCTTCGGGTTCCTGATTGTGCATGTCTTTTGAGTCACATGGTCAGGGTTGCACTTTTGGGGTTGTTCTATTTGTTGCATTGTGCCAGATAAGCTCACTTGAAGATTCATTCCAGGATCTGTGGTCACCGTTTGTAAAAGTGGCACTATGTGCTTATATGTGTCCCATTTAATAAAAACACACGCTTTAAAAATTTACATTTACAAACAATGATGTTGAATGATGGTTTAAGCATATTAAAATCTGCCAGTATTGTTTACAGTTTACAGTTTCTATTCTATATTGTTTTGTAAAGTACTGTATATTGCGTCTGTAAAGCACTTCATAATTTGTCTTTACAGGACTGTATATTGCTTTTGTAAAGCATGGTATATTGCCTCTGGAAAAGTAGTGTTATCCGGTTCTGTAATGTGTATTTATAATTGCTCAAATACATATTTTTACATATTTTCTACAATTCTGTTTTTCAGGATGTAAAACAGGCAGGACCACCGGATCGTAAAACAGAACTGTAAAATTACTGAATAAAGAATTGTTGTATAACAAATGACTGGAACACTTGTTTGGGACTCTTGTTTTGTCTGGGCAGATGCACTGCTTATTATTATATTTCACAATAGTCGAATCAACATGTCTGGGGAAATTTGACGTGACGATTGTGGTGATCTTGCAGACACCTGGCCTGCCACAAGGAGTCAGTAGAGTTCACTAACATAGTATTGGCTTTGTATAGGTTGGCTAAGCCAGTCTTATCGTCCTCAACCACCATATCTGGCACAATAAACAATTAATTGTTCGTGTAGATTTTACTGCTTTTAAGCGAGCAATGTGCATTTATTCTCCCTGTTGAACAATAAAGTAAAAAGAAAGTTTGGAGCTGAAGAGAAAGAAACGTTTTAGGGTAGAACCCTGGAAAAATCCCCTAAAATAGGCAGGAATTTTTAAGGCACAGACTTACCAAGGATAATTATTGGAAAACACAAACCATCTGTCTTGAGAATATCTCTCTGTTCTTTTTTTTTAAATAAACAAACATTCCTTTACAAAACCAGAATAGATCAGAAATAGATCACAAATGCTGCAATATGTTTCAGTGTTCATACATTTTCACAATTCCAATAGAATCAATTCCAAAATACACAAAATCAACACTAGTTAACCCTGTCCTCTGCATTAGTCACAAGTCTTGCAATACAACCAAGAAAGATTGTCTTTACATGATTTATCCCTGGGCAATTGTCTGCAATTATCTCCAATCTGATTAATCTGACATAAACTATGTCAATCTATTAAAACATTTTAAGAACACTGTCATTTTTTGTTTGTATGCATTTCCTCATGATCGATGCGTCTCCACAACATAGAATTACCACGTTTATGAATGCTGCACAAGTTCAACTGATTGGTCATTTTAATTGAGGTAATAAGTGTTAATTAGTTGCTGACAGTTCCCTATATAGCCAGCCATAGATTAGGCTGATTTAAGAATCCATGTTGAGAAGTCTTCTGAGGGGTTCTTTCAGGAGTGTTGAATACTGTTGGGTTTTTGGTGACAATAATGGCTGTGCTTTTTGGATTCTCTTTAAGGTAATTATTTAATTAATCCAGGTACTTTCACATTTCTTCCAGTTTAATGTTGTTTGTTTAATGTCTGGCTGTGTTTTGTAGGGTTTCCTGGATATGTTGCCTGCTAATTGGAGGGATAACAAGTTTTCCTAAAGCAGAAGGTGAGTTTGTTCTGCATTATTTAAAGGTATACACCTTTATTGTAATTCTGCAAACGTCTATTGGATTTATTCAACCATTGGTGTTGTGGTTTATCCCTTCTGCCCCATGCCTTGTGAAATTGTTTGTTATTTAGGGCTAGAAAGGGCACTAATGGAGGAATGGCTGTGCCCAACAGATGTACTGTCACTTAATTGATAATAGAATTCAGCATAACAATTAAAATCATTAAACATTGTCAATGAAATGCTTACTGCTTTCCTTTGTTCAACAACTGAAGCAACCAGCTAACATTATCCATAACATGTTTTTTTTTTACATTTAATCTTCCATGTGTAGCTCATTATTTTCGGTTCATAGTTAAGCACTTATAGTTTCTCTTAATTTCAATGTTTGCCCTATAGGTGATAGGTCTGGATATCCTGCCCAAGCTGCATCGGGCCACTATGACTCCTGGCCAGCTTACAATCAAGCCTCTGAGCAGCGTCCAGCCCCTATACCCATGGACTGGCTGCAGAATCTGGACGAAGAGCCTCTGTCGCAAAATAAACGTGCTGTGTGGAAAGTCTGGCATCCAGCTCAAATGCCTCATCGGCAAAAGAACCCGCACCTCATGCGTCAGCAAGTGTGGCATCCGGCGCAAAAACCAGAGCGACTGCCACTAATTGACGTGACCCAGAAGCAACCTGTCGATATTCCTAAGCATGTCTGGCGTCCAGCTCTACTGTCTGAAAAGGTGCCACCGACTGGTTTTCTACAGGTGCAACCAGCCAACACGCCGCCAGAGCCAGAGCGAGTCTGGAGTTTGGATCAAATGCTTCTTGAGCAGATGACGCCGGCGGGTGGGGAGGGCGGGGCGCAGGTGTTGCCGGAGGGCGGGGCGCAGGTGTTGCCGGAGGGCGGGGCGCAGGTGTTGCCGGAGGGCGGGGCGCAGGTGTTGCCGGAGGGCGGGGCGCAGGTGTTGCCGGAGGGCGGGGCGCAGGTGTTGCCGGAGGGCGGGGCGCAGAATCCCCCTACTAGTGAGGAGCAAATGCCACCAGCGGGTGGGACATGGGAGGAGATTCCTCCAGAGGTCGGGGAGAAGCCTAAGTCAATCTTGTATCCAGCACAAAAGCCTCAGCAGCCGACACAACCAGAGATGTCTAAGGAGCCAGCCATGATGCCGCACCAAATATGGCATCCAGACAATCCACTCCGGAACACTGAGCATCTTTGGCGTCCAGCTCGTTTTCCTTATTTGCAGAAGGATGCTAAAGTGCCTCTGCAGCAGAAGGAACCAGCCACCATGCTCCAGCAGCCTCACCGTGTCTGGCGTCCAGTTGAAATGCACAAGGCGCCTAATCAACTGAGTAGCATGCCTCAAGTGTGGCAGCCACTTGCCCCACCCAAGCAGCCTCAGCAAATGCGGCGTCCAGCTCGATTGCCTGACCTGCAGAAGCCAGCAACTGACGTGCCTCAGCCACAGAAGCAACCGCTTCCTGACTCCCTACAGCCGCAAGTTTGGCGTCCGGTTGAAATTCCCAAGAAGCAGAATCGACCGGCTGCCATCCCTTTGCAAGTGTTGCAGCCACTCACCCAACCCAAGCAGGCTCAGCAAATGTGGCGTCCAGCTCGATTGTCTGAGCTGCAGAAGCCAGCAACTGACGTGCCTCAGCCACAGAAGCAACCGCTTCCTGACTCCCTACAGCCGCAAGTTTGGCGTCCGGTTGAAATTCCCAAGAAGCAGAATCGACCGGCTGCCATCCCTTTGCAAGTGTTGCAGCCACTCACCCAACCCAAGCAGGCTCAGCAAATGTGGCGTCCAGCTCGATTGTCTGAGCTGCAACAGCCAGCAACTGATCTGCCTCAGCCAACGACGCAACTGTCCGCCAAGCACCAGCAGCCTCGACCTGCTTGGCATCTGGCTCAAAAGCCTGAGGACCAAATTAAACAAGATAACGTTGGCCAGCAAATGTGGCATCCACGTCCAATGACCCTGGAGCAGACACAACCAGCAACCCTGCCTCGGCAGCAGATGCAACCATGGCAGTCCGTTGTACCAATGTATTCCTACAGTTCTAAATCAAGGTATGAGAACGGCAAAACTGTCTTCTCCCAGACACGCTATACACCCAAGGAGACTGTGCCTTTTGACAGAAACGCTGCCGAGGGAGATGACTCAAGCGACGAATCAAGCATTTACCAACCTGCTGAAAGGCCTCGGCAGGTGTGGCTTCCAGCTCGAGTGGTTCAGCAGCAGAGGCAATTGGCCACGAAGGCGTTGTCAAGGTAATATAGAATTTTACTCTCCCCGCTGAGCTCAATGAATCTGAAATATTTTGTAACATATTTCAATCTATCAACAGGGAAACATGATAGCGGCTTCATCTTTTGGGCGCTACACTGGTAAGTATATGTTCAGTATATTAACTAAATTCACTATTTGGACCATGTTGCTGACACTGTTCTTTCTTTAAGGTTCTACAGTCATGACTTGGATTCAGCCAGGAAGATGCTGGTCCTGCTGCTCAGAATAATTAATAAACAATTTAGATTTTAATAAGTGTTGTGTGTTTCCAATTCTTATTGTGCTGTGATTGTCTGGGGAAATATACTGTGGTTTGAGTATTATGTTGCTGTTTGTCTTAAATGGCCTTTGTGGTTAGTTGAGGGGTGGTCATTTGGTTACCCAGGGTGGGTTGTCTTCAAATCATAAATTTGGCCAACGCCGCCTGAAACTGAGCGCTAAACTTTTTCAGGATCTTCATCTTTCAATGCCATATCCTGGCCCTGTCTCTGGGGTTATATAAAGTTTCCTCCAGCTAGCTCCTGAAATGATTTTAATTTGTATATGCGTCTTGTCATTTACTGAAACGAGACAATAAAAAATGACTTTATTATCTATCAAGAACATGTTAGGTTTTTTTTGGTGATTCTTGTCTCATCACAAAGGGATGGGTTCCTTAATAAAACCCTGAACAGTTTGTCAGCGACTCTTGACAGTGGTCTGTCCAATGGGGGTTCCTGGGGAATGACTTCTAACGCCTTTCCGGATTACCTCAAACCGGCACAGGGAAGAACCTTCTAGAAATATGAATACACTGTTCTCTGGGTCATCAGGACTGTTCTGACAATTACTGAAATTACAGCTTCAGGACATGAAACTGAACACAGTTCAAGAAACGTTCGCCTAGAAAGGGATTCTAAGTGTCTCGACGGGGCTGGGATGAGAACAGGTACAAGCAGGATGGCAAAATGAACCATGTAATGTCCAATTGTCATGTCACCAACAGCACATTTATTTGTCTCACCTGGTAAGCAAAACACTAATAATAGACTGGGCTTAATCTGAGTCAAGGATTCATTTGTGTAGCCTTTCACACCGGCTAATTCAATTATCTCCTATATCTTAGTACCGTTTCCTTTTTACTTAATGATCGAAGCCTTTTCTGAGAAAAATTGTGCAATTTGCAACACCTGAGTAAATTAGTGATTGCCAGCTGTCTCTAACTAGGAAACAGAGACTGAACAACCATATAAGAGGACAAAACAGCTAGTTCAAGTAAGATGATCTGCTGGGAGGATTTATGCGTTTGACCTTGAGTTAGTTGGTGTGCGAAATGGCTGTGAAGTTTGTACTCTCGTTGAGGTAAGTTTGTTTTAACATTGGTTGACTTGTGTATCATGTAAATTTTGGTAGTGCCTTACTGATATATATTGTATTTTTGTTAGAGTTGCTTGGATGATTTGCCTGCTAATAGGATGCATAGCCTGCTTTCCATCGCAGAATAGTAAGTAGTTCTTGAGAAGTAGTTTAAATATTAAGGAATTGTGTTTATTAGTCTGTCTTTAACTTCTATATATTTTACAAGGACACTACAAGAAGATGGCTTCACATGAGACACTTCAAGCTGCAAAAAAAGCAGCCATCACAAAACTCAAAACAATATGGTATCGAATGAAAATGCCACAGAAAATGCTGATACCGTTAGGACTGAATGAACATTCTCTTCGTAAGTCAGTTATGGCGCCAAATATCAGTGGGCAAAAAGCTATAGCGGGTGAGGTGCCAAGCCAAAAAACCCCGGCCGACTCCACCAGCCACGGTGTCCCAACATCTGCAGTGACTAGCCCAAAAAACTCAGCTAATGTAACGAGCCATGCTGGCCCAACAAGTGCAGTGACAAGCCCAACAACACAGACTGAAGTAACCCGCCACAGTGAGCCTGCAAGTGCACTGACAAGCACAGGAACCCCGGCTGTAGTAACCAGCCACGCTGGCCCAACAGGTGCAGTGACAAGCCCAACAACCCCGGCTGAATTAACTCGCCACAGTGAGCCAGCATCTGCAGTTACGAGCCTACCTACCCCGGTTGTAGTAACCAGCCACGTTGGCACAACAAGTGCAGTGACAAGCCCAACAACCCCGGCTGTAGTAACCAGCCACGTTGGCACAACAAGTGCAGTGACAAGCCCAACAACCCCAGCTGAAGTAACCCGCCACCGTGAGCCTGCGTCTGCAGTGACAAGTACAGAAACCCCAGCTGAATTAACCAGCCATGCTGGCCCAGCATCTGCTGTGACAAGCCCAACAACCCTGGCTGAAGTAACAAGCAACGGTGAACCTGCATCTGCAGTAACAAGCACAGAAACCCCGGCTGCCGTAACCAGCATTAGTAGCCCAACGGGTGCAGTGACAAGCCCAACAACCCCAACTGTGGTAACCAGCCACATTGGCCCAGCATCTGCACTGACAAGCCCAACAACCCCGGCAGTGGTAACCAGCAACGGTGGCCCAACAAGTGCAGTGACAACCCAAGCTGAAGTAACTCGCCACCGTGAGCCAGCATCTGCAGTTACGAGCCTACCAACCCCGGTTGTAGTAACCAGCCACGTTGTCCCAGCATCTGCAATAACAAGCCCAACAACCCTGGCTGAAGTAACAACCAACGGTGAACCTGCATCTGCAGTAACAAGCCCAACAACCCCGGCTGTGGTAACCAGCCACGCTGGCCCAACAAGTACAGTGACAAGCCCAACACAAGCTGAAGTAACCCGCAACCGTGAGCCTGCATCTGCAGTTACGAGCCTACCAACCCCGGTTGTAGTAACCAGCCACGTTGGCCCAACAAGTGCAGCGACAAGCCCAACAACCCTGGCTGAAGTAACAAGCAACGGTGAGCCTGCATCTGCAGTAACAAGCACAGAAACCCCGGCTGTAGTAACCAGCCACGCTGGCCCAACAAGTACAGTGACAAGCCCAACAACCCCGGCTGTGGTAACCAGCCACGCTGGCCCAACAAGTACAGTGACAAGCCCAACACAAGCTGAAGTTACCCGCAACCGTGAGCCTGCATCTGCAGTTACGAGCCTACCAACCCCGGTTGTAGTAACCAGCCACATTGGCCCAACAAGTGCAGCGACAAGCCCAACAACCCTGGCTGAAGTAACAAGCAACGGTGAGCCTGCATCTGCAGTGACAAGCACAGAAACCCTGGCTGCAGTAACCAGCATTAGTAGCCCAACGGGTGCAGTGACAAGCCCAACAACCCCAACTGTGGTAACCAGCCATGTTGCCCCAACAGGTGCAGTGACAAGGACAGAAACCCTGGCTGCAGTAACCAGCATTAGTAGCCCAACGGGTGCAATGACAAGCCCAACAACCCCGGCTGTGGTAACCAGCAACGGTGGCCCAACAAGTGCAGTGACAACCCAAGCTGAAGTAACTCGCCACCGTGAGCCAGCATCTGCAGTTATGAGCCTACCAACCCCGGTTGTAGTAACCAGCCACGTTGGCCCAACAAGTGCAGCGACAAGCCCAACAACCCTGGCTGAAGTAACAAGCAACGGTGAGGCTGCATCTGCAGTAACAAGCACAGAAACCCCGGCTGTAGTAACCAGCCACGCTGGCCCAACAAGTACAGTGACAAGCCCAACAACCCCGGCTGAATTAACTAGCCACGTTGGCCCAACAAGTACAGTGACAAGCCCAACACAAGCTGAAGTAACCCGCAACCGTGAGCCTGCATCTGCAGTTACGAGCCTACCAACCCCGGCTGAATTAACCAGCCACGCTGGCCCAGCATCTGCAGTGACAAGCCCAACAACCCTGGCTGAAGTAACCAGCAACGGTGGCCCAACAAGTACAGTGACAAGCCCAACACAAGCTGAAGTAACCCGCAACCGTGAGCCTGCATCTGCAGTTACGAGCACAAAAACCCTGGCTGCAGTAACCAGCATTAGTAGCCCAACGGGTGCAGTGACAAGCCCAACAACCCCAACTGTGGTAACCAGCCACGTTGGCCCAACAAGTACAGTGACAAGCCCAACACAAGCTGAAGTAACCCGCAACCGTGAGCCTGCATCTGCAGTTACGAGCCTACCAACCCTGGTTGTAGTAACCAGCCACGTTGGCCCAACAAGTGCAGCGACAAGCCCAACAACCCTGGCTGAAGTAACAAGCAACGGTGAGCCTGCATCTGCAGTAACAAGCACAGAAACCCCGGCTGTAGTAACCAGCCACGCTGGCCCAACAAGTACAGTGACAAGCCCAACAACCCCGGCTGTGGTAACCAGCCACGTTGGCCCAACAAGTACAGTGACAAGCCCAACACAAGCTGAAGTAACCCGCAACCGTGAGCCTGCATCTGCAGTGACAAGGACAGAAACCCTGGCTGCAGTAACCAGCCACGTTGGCCCAGCATCTGCAGTGACAAGCCCAACACAAGCTGAAGTAACCCGCAACCGTGAGCCTGCATCTGCAGTTACGAGCCTACCAACCCCGGTTGTAGTAACCAGCCACGTTGGCCCAACAAGTACAGTGACAAGCCCAACAACCCTAGCTGAAGTAACAAGCAACGGTGAGCCTGCATCTGCAGTAACAAGCACAGAAACCCCGGCTGTAGTAACCAGCCACGCTGGCCCAACAAGTACAGTGACAAGCCCAACAACCCCGGCTGAAGTAACCCGCCACAGTGAGCCTGCATCTGCAGTGACAAGGACAGAAACCCTGGCTGCAGTAACCAGCCACGTTGGCCCAGCATCTGCAGTGACAAGCCCAACAACCCCGGCTGTGGTAACTAGCCACGTTGGCCCAACAAGTACAGTGACAAGCCCAACACAAGCTGAAGTAACCCGCAACCGTGAGCCTGCATCTGCAGTTACGAGCCTACCAACCCCGGTTGTAGTAACCAGCCACGTTGGCCCAACAAGTGCAGCGACAAGCCCAACAACCCTGGCTGAAGTAACAAGCAACGGTGAGCCTGCATCTGCAGTAACAAGCACAGAAACCCCGGCTGTAGTAACCAGCCACGCTGGCCCAACAAGTACAGTGACAAGCCCAACAACCCCGGCTGTGGTAACCAGCCACGCTGGCCCAACAAGTACAGTGACGAGCCCAACAACCCCAGCTGAAGTAACTCGCCACCGTGAGCCTGCATCTGCAGTTACGATCCTACCAACCCCGGTTGTAGTAACCAGCCACGTTGGCCCAACAAGTGCAGCGACAAGCCCAACAACCCTGGCTGAAGTAACAAGCAACGGTGAGCCTGCATCTGCAGTAACAAGCACAGAAACCCTGGCTGTAGTAACCAGCCACGCTGGCCCAACAAGTACAGTGACAAGCCCAACAACCCCGGCTGTGGTAACCAGCCACGCTGGCCCAACAAGTACAGTGACGAGCCCAACAACCCCAGCTGAAGTAACTCGCCACCGTGAGCCTGCATCTGCAGTTACGATCCTACCAACCCCGGTTGTAGTAACCAGCCACGTTGGCCCAACAAGTGCAGCGACAAGCCCAACAACCCTGGCTGAAGTAACAAGCAACGGTGAGCCTGCATCTGCAGTAACAAGCACAGAAACCCCGGCTGTAGTAACCAGCCACGCTGGCCCAACAAGTACAGTGACAAGCCCAACAACCCCGGCTGTGGTAACCAGCCACGCTGGCCCAACAAGTACAGTGACGAGCCCAACAACCCCAGCTGAAGTAACTCGCCACCGTGAGCCTGCATCTGCAGTTACGATCCTACCAACCCCGGTTGTAGTAACCAGCCACGTTGGCCCAACAAGTGCAGCGACAAGCCCAACAACCCTGGCTGAAGTAACAAGCAACGGTGAGCCTGCATCTGCAGTAACAAGCACAGAAACCCCGGCTGTAGTAACCAGCCACGCTGGCCCAACAAGTACAGTGACAAGCCCAACAACCCCGGCTGAATTAACTAGCCACGTTGGCCCAACAAGTGCAGCGACAAGCCCAACACAAGCTGAAGTAACCCGCAACCGTGAGCCTGCATCTGCAGTTACGAGCCTACCAACCCCGGCTGTAGTAACCAGCAACGCTGGCCCAGCATCTGCAGTGACAAGCCCAACAACCCTGGCTGAAGTAACCAGCAACGGTGGCCCAACAGGTGCAGTGACGCGCCAAACAACCCCAACTGTGGTAACCAGCCACGCTGGCCCAACAAGTACAGTGACAAGCCCAACACAAGCTGAAGTAACCCGCAACCGTGAGCCTGCATCTGCAGTTACGAGCACAAAAACCCTGGCTGCAGTAACCAGCATTAGTAGCCCAACGGGTGCAGTGACAAGCCCAACAACCCTGGCTGAAGTAACAAGCAACGGTGAGCCTGCATCTGCAGTAACAAGCACAGAAACCCTGGCTGTAGTAACCAGCCACGCTGGCCCAACAAGTACAGTGACAAGCCCAACAACCCCGGCTGTGGTAACCAGCCACGCTGTCCCAACAAGTACAGTGACAAGCCCAACAACCCCAGCTGAAGTAACTCGCCACCGTGAGCCTGCATCTGCAGTTACGATCCTACCAACCCCGGTTGTAGTAACCAGCCACGTTGGCCCAGCATCTGCAATAACAAGCCCAACAACCCCGGCTGAAGTTACCCGCCACCGTGAGCCTGCATCTCCAGTGACAAGCACAGGAACCCCGGCTGTAGTAACCAGCCACGCTGGCCCAGCATCTGCAGTGACAAGCCCAACAACCCTGGCTGCAGTAACCAGCATTAGTAGCCCAACGGGTGCACCAACAACCCCGGCTGTGGTAACCAGCAACGGTGGCCCAACAAGTACAGTGACAACCCAAGCTGAAGTAACTCGCCACCGTGAGCCTGCATCTGCAGTAACAAGCACAGAAACCCCGGCTGTTGTAACCGGCCACGTTGGCCCAACAAGTACAGTGACGAGCCCAACAACCCCGGCTGAAGTAACCCGCCACAGTGAGCCTGCATCTGCAGTGACAAGGACAGAAACCCTGGCTGCAGTAACCAGCCACGTTGGCCCAGCATCTGCAGTGACAAGCCCAACACAAGCTGAAGTAACCCGCAACCGTGAGCCTGCATCTGCAGTTACGAGCCTACCAACCCTGGTTGTAGTAACCAGCCACGTTGGCCCAACAAGTACAGTGACAAGCCCAACAACACTGGCTGAAGTAACCCGCAACCGTGAGCCTGCATCTGCAGTTACGATCCTTCCAACCCCGGTTGTAGTAACCAGCCACGCTGGCCCAGCATCTGCAGTGACAATCCCAACAACCACGGCTGAAGTTACCCGCCACCGTGAGCCAGCATCTGCAGTGACAAGCACAGAAACCCTGGCTGCAGTAACCAGCATTAGTAGCCCAACAGGCGCAGTGAAGAGCCCAACAACCCCGGTTGTAGTAACTCGCCACCGTGAGCCAGCATCTGCAGTGACAATCCCAACAATCCCAGCTGAAGTAACTGGTTATGGTGGCCCAACAAGTGCAGTGACAGGTACTGAAACCCCAGCTGAAGTAACCCGCCACCGTGAGCCTGCATCTGCAGTTACAAGCCTACCAACCCCGGCTGTAGTAACCAGCCACGCTGGCAATGCAGGTGCAGTGACAAGCCCAAGAACCCCGGCTAAAGTAACCAGCCATGTTGGCCCAACAGGTGCAGTGACAAGCCCAACAACCCCGGCAGAAGTTACCCGCCACAGTGAGCCTGCATCTCCAGTGACAAGCACAGGAACCCCGGCTCTAGTAACCAGCCACGCTGGCCCTGCAAATGCCTCTGCAGCAGAGGATACAGGAAACAGTGTTTCCGCAATGGCAGCGTCTGGGTCCTGGCCCTTTGCATGGGCGGCAGCATCCGGGTCCCTGTCCTCAGCCGTGGCTGCAGCGTCAGGGTCCCAGGCCTTTGCTTGGGCGGCAGCATCCGAGCCCCGGGCCTTTACCAGGGAGGCAGCGTCATACAAAGGCAGGCAGGCAGACGGTTGACTCAAGGATTAAAAGGCTGGTAAGTTTTATCTGTGTTCATATGACTAAAATTTCAATTGTATGACCATTTTTGCTGACCATTGTTTTTTTTTTTTTCTTAGGTTTCTGCTTTCATCTGCTCGAATCATATCAGAATGATTCAAGTGGGTTTCCATTGCTTGTTTTCGATGGGTCCCTTTATTATAACTGAATTACAACAAGCAGGGGAATCAAATTGGATGCATGAACACACACCTGCTGTCCTTGAGTTACACAATAAAAATATTTTAAAAGTGCCTAATTTGTGTGTTTTGTGCCCGTCTTTGACTTAGCCTTTATAGTGTTTTTAAATGGGTGAACTGTAAAAAAATAAAAATTGTTAAACGGTCAATGACTGGCAGCTACGGCTGCCAAACGTTGACCGTGAAATTAAAGTAAAATACCCTAAATCAAACAATGTGTAAACATTAAATTAACAGAATTTTATTCATGTTTACAGAAAAATACCATTATTTACAGATTTTTCCCAAATAATTATGATCAATCACCTTTAATAAATGGACAATTGTAAAAATATTGCAGATAAATACTATTTTACAGATTTCTTCCAAAGAATTATGATTAATCACCTTCAATAAAGGAACAATCTTAAAAATTCTGCCGGGAAATACGATTATTTTACAGTTATTCGCAAAATTATTAAGTTCAGACACCAACATATGATCTTCAAAATTACTTTGAATATTGTCAACTGAAAACATACGAAACATATCCATTTTCACTGTTTCGATTAATGTCCTAGGAAACTACAAATAAAGTCAACATCACTATTGATTCTAAAATCCTTTTATTTAATGTATTCAGATGTAAATGTAAAATATTCACAAACAGTTCTTTAGGTGGGAAAAACTAACAATTGTACTTCTCCATGTGTGTAACATGTGTGTCGGTAAGCATTTCTATCAAAAGGATGTCAAGGCTTTCCCTTTGAAATGGATGGAGGAAGCAACAAATTGTGCTGTTGAGCTCAGGGAGTTATGGTCTTCTTCTTTCTCCTAACCCTTGGGGGCTCTGTATAAGGTAGTTCTGATAACATTTAAGAATCCTAACTATACAGTTTATTAAGTAAAATTAAAACATACCACACAAGGTCAATAAATCTGTCACAGAGGTGCAACACAGCAGAAATATCAGACTTCTTCCAAATGGCCAGTAATCGTCTGGATCTGCTCCTGGAGAGGACACACACAGAGATAAATATATTACAGAAAGTTCTTTTGTAAGAAGTAAGATTGTATTTATAGTTCATTTTAAATTAACACTGCTGGACTTTTACAGGAAATCAGTGTTGTGGCATTTTCCCAAACAACTGCAGAATATAGTGACTACGTTTTAAATGCAAAAAACAACTCAAGAATCCTCAGGTTCTTAGCTCTGCACTGTGGTCAAGCAAACCCACACACACACACACAAATCAAGCAGTGTGTACGTTAACACATCTCCCAGCTAAGAAGCTACAGTGAAGACTTCTGCTTAACACATGGTGTAAATGACAACTTTTCAGGTCAATGTGGCTTGTCTGGACCTTTGAAGTGAGCTACCTTTTTAAAGTTAGAGGTTTTTACCCAGAAAGGATTTTAAAATCCGTTAGAGTTAGTTCAACTGGCTATTGGACTGCAAAGCTATTTCCTGGATAACTTACATTACTGTGCACTCCCATTGTGTTACAAATACTACTGATCAGCATGATGGAAAAGTCATAGAAAACATGTTTATGTGTGGAATGGAATTCATGTTTGTGCCACTATGTACATTTTCATGTTTGAAGAAAGTTGTTTAACCATTGTTAACTATTTGGCACCACTGGTTACACAGCATATAGACGAGTACAATATTGTTTGTCTTTGTGCTGACAAACTGGCAGTGATATGGCCACTAGTATGCACATTATACATTCACAGTCTTTATGTCAGGATAACATGAATACTCACTGGCTCCTAAAATCTTGTGGCTGGAGACCTTTCATTTCCAAATGTCTGGTTCATGAGGGGAAAACACACAGACAAACAAAGACTATTAGTCAGTTTACTATTGGAGACATATGCAAAAATATTAATGAACAGCCTCAAACATACATTCATTCTTACATAATATTCTTATTATGACTGATGTGAACTTGGTTTCGTTCTCTGTATGTTTTTGCCTCGGCTTGCTTACCTGTCCCTGGGTTAAATGCTGCACCCCAGCAGCGGGTAATATTTTGTCACTCCTGGTTCTTCAGCCTTCTCATTATCACACAGGTGATGCACAATGACAGGTTCTTTGCTGTGTGAAGTACAGATAGACACAGTGAAGAATATGGTAAATGGATTGTTCTTGCATATATAGTGCTTTTCTAGAATAATCAACCACTCAAAGCACTCTACAATACATGTCATATCACATGTCACATATCATTCACCCATTCACACAATGATGGCAGGCTCTACCAGGGTGCCAACCCACGAGGAAACTCATGAGGGAGCCCTAATTATTTACACTCAACTAGATAAGGAGCACCAGATAAGAGATAAGGATGGTACATATGATAAGCATTCAACCTCATTCAGTCTCTCAGACTGATCAGGATTCATTAGGCAAATAGTATAATTCATATAAATACCTCTTAAACATTCAAATTAAAATGTTCTGTAGTATAGGCTATATAATTTTTAACTTACTTTTCCCTTTGGCAATCACCACCTTGCCTTGATGACTATCTCTCTGGAATTAAATTAATATTAGTGAATTTATGTAAACACGAACATAGAACTTAAGATGAATTTACATGAATTGAAACTTAAACTGTTCGTACCCTCACATACTGTTCAGGTGAAAATGTACCCGTTTTGACATTAGACAGCAGGGGGGCAGGCCTGTAGTTCAAAAAGGTGGTATAGATATATTTTATCAGGACTTTCTTGGACCGGGTCAAATTTGACCAGGACCATACTGTGAGGACATTGGATATGAACAGTTTGTTAGGGTTAAGTAAATTAAATATCAATTAAACAAGAACAAAATTAGCCTAAATCCTCACAGTTACACAATGTTTGTGTGTTAACATTTTGGATGTTATAACAAGCTGTTAACTGTTTACTGCAACTGATAGTTTTACTTTATTTTTACTTATTATGTTGTTACTGTGTGTAATGCTGCAGCTACACTGCAATTCCCCATATCAATGAAGTATCTATCTATCAATCAATCTAGTGTGAAATAGTCACATCTGACCATCTGAAGTTAACAAGGCGGCAGGGGACTGACACAAAAAGATTCCAGTTAGTTCTAATGAGCATAATATTACACTAGACTAGACCAGTCAGTCATATCTCTCTCTCTCACACACACATTGTGACCAGAAGTTAAGATGCATTATAACATGTAAAGTAATATTTTCAGAAGGCAGTAAGGCTGTTACCGTGCACTCACCAAAACTGCTACCGTTATTACACAAGCAGGAACAATTACGTTATTACAACGTAACGAAAAGTTAACACTATTATTGAGCTGTACATTAGGTTGACTCAGCAACAAGTGTCTGTAATGTTAGTAACATAACGTTAATTGTATTATATATATTTGCTGCCTGTAAACAGAATAAGCAAACCATCTCGACTAAAACCACACTCAATATTAACGTTGTGTTTGCTAACATGAATCATGCCGAGTTTAACAAGCTAATGTTAGATAACGAACGTTACTACATTAAGTTACCTGTAACATAAGTTAACGTTAATTACTCACGGATTTAGCTAAAATAACAGTCTGACAACGTTACAGTCTAAATTATGGATATGAACACAAACATACGTTAGGTTAATAACTTAACAAAATAACAATGACATGTTTTCATACCTGATATCGCCAGCAGGAGAGCAGTTATAAAGTGAAGTTCATGCTAGGAGAGCAAACAGATCCTGATTCTTCTACTGTGTCCATATTCCCATTTTTATTTTGTTCTCCGTTGAAATCCCGGAACTAAAATGTACTCAAATAATAATTTGGCATGTAGATGTTAAATATTCCAGGTAATGATCCACGTAATTCATTAGGGACAGAGTATAGCTAAAGTCGTGCAGCCTTCAAACCTACGTACTTTCAAATTAAGGCGCGCTCAGTGCTCATTGGCCAGTTTGCTGGATGAAAGCCACATTGGCCAATCATACACATTCAAATTCAAAAATGGCTTTAACACTGTACATATTGCCAAAGCAAGCGTTTGGATTTAAACATATGAATAACAGTAATAGAAAACTATATTTACAATAAATTAATTATAATCTATACTGTTTGTAATACTTTATTATATGTTCTCATAAGTATTTAGAGTTTTAATCGATGGAGACACCTGGAGAGGCGTGATTGGGAGGAACGGCCTCCCTGATCTAAACCCGAGCGGTCGTTTGTTATTGGACTTCTGTGCTAGTCATGGACTGTCTATAACAAACACCATGTTCGAACATAAGGAGGTGCATAAGTGTACATGGTACCAGAGCACCCTAGGTCGAAGGTCAATGATCGATTTTGTGATCGTATCGGCGGATCTAAGGCCGCATGTTTTGGACACTCGGGTGAAGAGAGGGGCAGAGCTGTCAACTGATCACCATCTGGTAGTGAGTTGGATCAGAGGGTGGGGAAAGACTTTGGACAGACCAGGTAAGCCCAAACGGGTAGTGCGGGTGAACTGGGAACGTCTGGAGGAGGCCCCTGTCCGAAAGATCTTCAACTCACACCTCCGGCGGAGCTTTTCAGGCATCCCTGTGGAGGTTGGGGGCATTGAACCTGAGTGGGCAATGTTCAAAGCTTCTATTGCTGAAGCTGCGGCGGTGAGCTGTGGTCTCAAGGTCCTAGGTGCCTCAAGGGGTGGTAACCCTAGAACACCATGGTGGACCACGGTGGTCAGGGAAGCTGTCCGACTGAAGAAGGAGGCCTTCAGGGATATGCTACCACTGAGGACTCCGGAGGCAGTTGCAGGGTACCGACAGGCCCGAAGGGCTGCAGCCGCTGCCGTGTCAGAGGCAAAGCAGCGGGTGTGGGAGAAGTTTGGAGAAGCTATGGAGAAGGACTTTCGGTCGGCACCAAGATGCTTCTGGAAAACCGTTCGGCACCTCAGAAGGGGAAAACGGGGAACCATCCAAGCTGTGTACAGTAAGGATGGGACACTGTTGACCTCAACTGATGATGTGATCGGGCGGTGGAAAGAGCATTTTGAGGAGCTCCTGAATCCGACCTACATGCCCTCTAGTACAGAGGCAGAGCTGGAGGCTATTTGGAGGGTCAGCGTCAGTTTCCCTGGAGGAAGTCGCTGAGGTAGTCAAACAACTCCACAGTGGCAAAGCCCCAAGGACTGATGAGATTCGTCCAGAAATGCTAAAAGCTTTGGGTGGGGAAGGGCTGTCTTGGTTGATACGCCTCTTCAACATTGCATGGAAGTCTGGGACAGTGCCAGAGGAGTGGCAGACCGGGGTGGTGGTTCCCCTCTTCAAAAAGGGGGACCAGAGAGTGTGTGCCAATTACAGAGGTATCACACTCCTCAGCCTCCCTGGTAAAGTGTACTCCAAAGTGCTGGAAAGGAGGGTTCGGCCAATAGTCGAACCTCAGATTGAAGAGGAACAATGCGGTTTTCGTCCTGGCCGGGGAACCACGGACCAGCTCTTTGCTCTCGCAAGGATCCTGGAGGGGGCCTGGGAGTATGCCCATCCAGTCTACATGTGTTTTGTGGATCTGGAGAAGGCGTACGACCGGGTACCCCTGGATATTTTGTGGGAGGTGCTGCGGGAGTATGGGGTGAGGGGGTCTCTTCTCAGGGCCATCCAATCTCTGTACTCTCAAAGCATGAGCTGTGTTCGTGTTCTCGGCAGTAAGTCGGATTCGTTCCCGGTGGGGGTTGGCCTCCGCCAGGGCTGCGCTTTGTCACCAATCCTGTTTGTAATATTTATGGACAGGATATCAAGGCGTAGTCATGGGGGGGAGGGGTTTCCGTTCGGTGGGCTGATGGTCACATCACTGCTTTTTGCGGATGATGTGGTCCTGATGGCCTCATCGGTCGGTGACCTTCAGCACTGGATCGGTTCGCAGCCGAGTGTGAAGCGGCTGGGATGAGGGTTAGCACCTCTAAATCTGAGGCCATGACTCTCAGCAGGAAACCGGTGGAGTGCCTGCTCCGATAGGGAATGAGTCCTTGCTCCAAGTGAAGGAGTTCAAGTACCTCGGGGTCTTGTTCGCGAGTGAGGGAACAATGGAGCAAGAGATTGGTCGGAGAATCGGAGCAGCGGGGGCGGTGTTGATTATATCTCCACACTGGCCTGGGAACGCCTCGGGATTCCCCAGTCAGAGCTGGCTAATGTTGCCCGGGAAAGGGAAGTTTGGGGTCCCCTGCTAGAGCTGCTACCCCCGCGACCTGACCTCGGATAAGCGGTTGAAGATGAGATGAGAGATGAGATATATAGGATTCTTAGAACACAAATATGCTGTTAAATGTAGAATATTCCCTTTTGTTCATTTTCTATACTGTTTCACGTGTACTTAACAAACATATTTTTGTTTTAAAAGAGACAATTACTATAACAACTCAACAGCACTTAAGACACACATTTTAAGCATATTCATTTAAATGAATAAAACTACCTCTGACGGTGGTGAAACTGTTTCGTTAAAGCGTAATTATTTTTGATACAACCCGTGTTTCGTTAAAGCCTGTGTAAAGTTAATTTGTTTCAATGTACCATTAAATGTACGCTTAAAGGCCAGTGCGGCTTATTTATGTTCAAAATAATATTTGTTTTAAACTTCAGTGGGTGCGGCTTATATTCAGGTGCGCTCTATAGTCCGGAAATTATGGTACCTTAAAATAAAAAAATACTTAAATTGTCAGTATGGAGATAAACCTTTATATAACGAGCAACACATTTAATTACAGGCAAATATCATAATTATTACAGTAAATTTCTGGAAAAAAATGAGAAATAACTGTAGATTGTCATTATTGGCATAACATGTAAAATAACTGGCTGGTTGTTCATTTACAGATAATTTCTGTAATTTAACTGTTTTTTACACTATTTAATAAAAACAGAAAAACTACTGTGAAAATTTAGAGTAATTTACTGTAAAATTATGTTTTTTTTACAGTATATATTATAAGACCTTGAGACTTGTTTTGTGCACTGGGACCTCCCACTCTTTCTATTCTGGTTTGAGCCAGCTTTTGCTGTTTTGTAAAGGGAGTAGTGCACTGCATGAGTTGAGTTTCTTTTCAAATCCTCGCATGGAATAGCTTCATCTCAGAAAAGACTGGTAAGGATTTGAAGAAGGTTATTTACTTTTGGCCATTTTGTGTCTGAATCCAAACCAAGTGATGTTGCTCCATGTATTCTAGTCTAAAGGCCTTTTTTTGCTTAAATGCGATTTCAGCTATGCTGACAATCATAAATGAGTTTGCGTTTGGCCTCATCTCAACAAGGACTGTTTTGTCCGCATGCTCTGGGTCCTTCAGGATGCTTGCAAAAGCCTTTCACTTAAATCAATCAATCAAATGTATTTATACAGCGCTTTTTACAACAAAGTTGTCACAAAGTGCTTTTACAATCACCCCGCCTGAATCCGACAGAGCACACAACAAGTTGAACAAGAAACAAGTTGATACACGGCGGCTAGGAAAAACTCCCTGAAGGTCAGATTTACGAAGAAACCTAGAGAGGAACATAAATGTGGCTTCCTAGCCACTCTACCATAAAGTCCTGGAGAGCACCTGGTGTCCTTGTTATCCCCTTGGTGCAGAGAACGTCAGTAAGAGAGGTCATTGGGTTCTTGGTCTCTGACCAATGGCTTTCTTGATGCTTGCTTAGTTTGGCCCTGACCGCCAGCTCTACGGAGAGTCACTTTTCCAAACATCTTTGATTTCACAATGAAAATCTGTTTCTGGGAAGTGTCAATGCAATTTTTCTAATCATTTCAGATCTATGCCGAAACACTTGCTATATGCCTTGTTAGATCTTATACCGAGTTGTCAGATCAAGATGTATAACATCTCAAGGTTGAAACGTCTTAATACATACATTCACGTGTGTCTATAAACCCTTGGAGAACTATAACACAGAAATATTTAACTTATTCGCCTGGATTACTATCTGGCCTGTCATGTATGTTATTTTCAACATGTATGTCTGAAAAAATAAAAATCGTAAAAAATAATCTTTGTTTGACCGGGGACTTTGCGACGATGTTTTTTTAAACACATGGTCCCTGTTGCATTTGAAACACATCTACAAAAATGTATGCTCGACCAGACATTGAAATTATACCCCAGGCTATCCAAAGCAAACCCTATACACCAAAAATAAAAACAGGTCTGTCAGCTACTGTAAAGAAGTTCACTTTTTTATGTGACACAGAATGGGCCGCTGGCGCTAGTAGGAGAAACAGCAGGGCCAAGTGGATTTCTATACACGGTTCACTTCCTTTTTTCTAAGAATTTCATGGGATCCAATTTAAGGTTATGGCCGAGTCTAAAGCAAAAACTTCCAGCAGACTTGGGAAAGTCTAAGCACTCTGAAAATCAGGACCGGCTCATCCCTGGTGGGTCTTTGGGTTTGGGTCCCATACACACTTTGTCTCATGACAAGTGTTTTAAGGTCCGTCTGGTAAAGATAATTGCTTTTGTTTTCTTATGTTCATTTACGGAAACTCTCAGAAATGTTTTAAAGATTTTTTTTCACCCCAGGCTTCACAATACTACAAATCTTTCCTTGAGACTTAGGAAAAATATGATTCATTTTAAAACAAGTTTTTCATATTTCATACCATATTTATCATACCATATATTTACCATTTACCCCACCATATTTACCATTTAACATAACATATTTACCATTCTCTGTACCATATTGCATTTATCATACCATATTTAACATTTACCCCACCATATTTACCATTTAACATACCATATTTACCATTCTCTGTACCATATTTACCATTTACCCCACCATATTTACCATTTAACATACCATATATACCTTACCATACTAATTTTACTATTTACCATACCATATTTACCACTTACCGTACCATATTTACCATTTACTTTACCATATTTACCTGTCAATATGGATTTACTCAATGACCACACTCACTATTGTGGAAACCAAATTCTCGGGTCAATATCTCAACCTACTGTATAATAGAAAAATATCTAAGCCACCGACATATCACACATTCAGAATCACAATTTTAACATTATGGCCAAACCTGGGGCAGTTATTTTTACTGTGCACTAAAAAACATCAAGCATTGCTTTAATAGTTGGTTTGTTTTGTTAATTCCAACCATGTATCTGTAGACCTGGCTAGTATGGAATGGCCACTGGCTTAATGTGGGGAATGGTTGAGTCTGTGGTGGAAAACGGCCAGACTGTAATTAAACCCTGTCACGTAATGAGTATGGGTGCCATCCCCGTCAACCGATTAGTAGTGTGTGGTAGACCAGAGCTGTAGTTTCGGGTTTGTGGGGGTGGGACTCTAAGGCAAGCAGCCAATAAGAGGCTGGTGTCATCAGGGTCACACACTGCCAGCCACTGTCTGGGTACGGACTTAAATCCAATCCTAATGTTTGTGCAATACTGCTTCTGTTTTGGCATATTTTCGTTTTTTCAGGGTATCGGTGCAGGGAAGATTTACACTTCACCATAAAACGGTGTGGAGAACGGAATTAAAGGCAATGTCAAGGTTCGATTCCGTTTCGAGAAGATAAATGAACTACGAATGTTGGGTATGGATGTGTGTGATGCTGTGGGGATTCGGTTTCCAACGTCCCTGGATACCACCAACAGCAATGCTAACACAGCGTGCTAACAACAGCAATGCTAACACAGGGTCAAAGTTCCAGCAGGACAATAATCCAAAGCATTCCTCCGCACAAAGATGTCTCACAAATCTCAGAATCAAGCGTTTGAAAATGTCCATCCAAACGCTCAACCCATTTAAGAGTACAATGACACATATTATCAATATAACATCCTTTTTGTCCATTCCAGGTCAAATGAAACATTTTCAGTGCAATCAAGAAGCTTAGATTTGAGTTTTTTTTATGTAGGAAACCGTTTACTCAGACATAGTTGTTTGTTTGCCTGCAAGTATTGTTCTGTGTATACATGTCATGTTCATGTCTGAGGGCCACCCCGGGAGGGTGTGTATGTGTGTGTGTCTGGGTATCTGTGAGTGTGTTTCTCCTCCAGGTTCTTGTGCATGCCAGCTGTGTGGGTTGTTATGTAACGAGTGTTCAGGAAAAAAGTGTAAGCTGGACAAATTGACATCTGATTCCCTAACCAATCACATAATGCGTCCGTTGTGTGTATTCGGTCTGGGTGGAGAAGGACCCCTGGTATATATTGACCATGGAGAACAGAGTGAAGTATAGAGAAGGCATCAAAAGGAGAAGATAGAGAAGAAAATCATTGAACCCTACTAGCGCTACAAGATCTACTAGCACCAGTCACTCGTCATTCAAGAAGCTTAGACGAGACAACCCAAAAGCAACATGAAGACTCTGGCCGTTCTGACTGTTTGTGCCGTCCTGTCTGTCTCTCTGTCAGCAAATGGTAAGTGGGGAATGCTGATTGTTTGGCTTTATAACTCATATATTCTGGAAAAGGTTAACGAGTGAGAGACACGAGACACTATCAAATCTCATAGATGCTATTTATATTCATAAGAAATAGCGCCTTATAGATGCACGTGAACTTACTACATAACAGTACTAAATGTAGTACGGGCAGCGGAGTAAATGGAGACAATACTGTCATTTTCTAATTCACAGATCTGGACCCTGAGGTGATTTCAGATCCTGACCCGGCAGCAGAACCAGAACCAGCCCCGGACTCGTCTTCCTCCTTGGCTTCTGATTCATCCGCGTCTGACTCGTCCGCCTCTGACTCTTCAAGCTCTTCGTCCTCTTCATCCTCTGAGTCGGCCGGGGCTAGTGCCGAAGGTATGTATTCTGACTCTAATGGCGTCTTCCTTCGTTTGTGTGTGCGATTACGTAAAGGTGATGAATGGACTCTCCCTAGAAGAAGAATATAGACAAACGTATAGTTAGGGCGCGGGAGATCGTCAGCTGTCTTGTTCGTGACGCCGTGTCCAAACATGTGTCTAAAGTCAGTTACAAAAAACAGGAAGGGGAAACGTAGACTACAAGGTGCTCCTCTAAAATAATTTCACTAATATAGGAAGTAAACCCACATCAGGGTTGACGTGTGTGTCCCAGACCATGTGATTGAAGTGTGTGTGTGTGTGTGTGTGTGTGCGCGTGTGTGCGTCTGTGTGTGTGCGCACGTGCGTGTGTGTGCGTGCGTGTGTGTGCGTGTGTCAGCCACAGCAGAGCAACCAGTGGACACAACAGAGCCAGAGGTGATCATGAAGAGGGACCTGGCCTCCGCGCTGCTGAGGAGAAAACGGGCGGTGGGACCTCGAGTTGCCGTCCTCACACGCACCCAAGTGGAGAGGTTGGTTTATTTCCAATATTATGGTGTACCAGAGAAATATGATGACAACTGCTAAAGGCTACGGGCACCTCTTTACCGACATCATAAGACGGCCGTACAATCGCTCTGTGAAATATGACCGATATAGAGATTTTGGATGTTCTGACAACACACTGTATTCCAATGTGGTTTATTCATTTGTTTTAACAGCCATGGGTGACATAGCGAATAGGATCTTTTAACCAGTGCCGGCTCTAGATTTTCGGGGCCCTTAAGTAGAATTTGATTCAGGGACCGCCCTGTCCCCTAAAAGTTGGGTGCTCACTAGTGGCCCTCTAGCGATTGGGGGGCCCCATGCGACGCTTATGTTGCTCATGCCTAGAACCGGCCCTGAGATTAACCACAGCTGTATAAATATTTCAGTAAATGACAAAAAATGTTAACCCACACCCTTTTTCCCTGACCCAGTCTGAGTGAGGTGTGCGAGCAAAACCTGTCCTGCGACCACATGGCCGAGACGGCGGGCATCGTCGCTGCCTACACTGCATTCTACGGACCACCTCCCTTCTAAACGGACTTTACCGTAGCAACCGGTGGGAATGCTCCGTTCCCTCCGCTGTTAGGAACCCACACGCTGGAAAAGGGATTGACAATTCAAACGAGTCTCCTTACGAGGGTGTGAAAGTATAACGAACAGGTTGGATCCGTTTTAGGGACCAGGCCAGGCCTAGGGGCTTTACAAGACCAGTGAATTAGGTAGCTACAATACTCGTAGTACCAACTATAACTTTATCTTTTGCGCAGTGTAACAAAACGCTTTGTAGTATTAATGAAAACCTCAAGCCACAGGAGAAAAGTCCTGTGATTGTAGAAGCCTGCTAATGTAAATTGCATAGCAAAATATCGCAATGCATGCTGGTTAAAGCAAGTATTGTACCATGAGTTTGTCTACATGTATATGTTGTTTGTGTTATTAAATAGCCTAAAAAAACACTTTGTTGTTTTTCTATAATGTGTTGTAATTCTAATATCATTTTAAAATGCATAAATGTTTTGGGTCCTGGTCAAATGTCATTATTGCCTAAGGTTAATAATGTATTTGTTACATCAATCATTACTGACTGATTTATTCATGGTTCTGTAAGACTAGGAGTAGAAGATTAGAAAGAGTAAGGACATAATTTGCTGGATAGCTTTTACTTTGTCAGGTTGGTTGATTATGTGAGTTTGGTGTTCAGACACCAAAGTTTGGTATGAAACCTCTCACCTTGACCATCTTTGAAATATTGTCTTGCACATAAGTGATGAATAAAGGGTATATTTACATATTTTAGTTTTTCAATATTTTTAAGACACCTTAATGATGATGGCCTTTACTATCCAGTGTTTAATATATCAGAGTTTAATATAATCTGACATTCCTGTCCCATAGGCCTACTGGTAAATAATGTTAAAGTTTTCTTTACCAGTCTCTCTCTGTCCAAATATTTTCGTTCATAACGGTGAGATATTAACTCATGAGAGCAAATACTGTAGCTACAACATTGTACTTCTGCTGACTATTTCACGGGCAGGCGCCAGGCGGTAATCATGTGACCATCAGTCACACATCACAAATTCTGCGTGCCGTCTTGGTCTAGCGGTTTAGCCAACTATTTTAAAGCGTAATGCTGGACACAATAACATTTCCGTCTTTGTTGTTTTGCTTCAAGATAAAAGTCGGCATTTTATGTGCAATATGTTTTTCAATTCATATTTTGCAGCTTGTATTGCAGTTTTGCAATGTACTGTTAGTCGCATTTTTTTATTATTTTCTTTGGAGTTTGTTAAATGTGCATTTTAAATGGGTATACTTTTTTATAAACAGCAAACACATTTAGTTGATGACAAATTGCCGCAAATATGTTTGCGATTTTTATTTTGAAATATTATTTTATGTCGCTCACCAGATGTAGGTAAGAACGAAGAAATAAGTTGTGGGAGTAATATACTTTTTTCGGAAATACAACTCTGGAAAATATGGAGTTTTTAATAGGAAGTCCCTTCTCCACTCCCGTGGGACAACGAATTGGTAAGTTTTGATAAACAGTTCAGAGCGGGGTCATCATTATGCAAAACGCGTTTCGCTTTTACATCACAACTGCACTTCACTTTCCAACAAATAGGCTGTTCTTGACATTATTTTAAAACGTTTAAGAAATGTCAAAGTTACAACTGTTTTTTGTAGTTATTCTGACCGATAAAGTAATTACAACACATTGTCTTTGCATTGTCTTCGCTCATTAAACGCTCATTGAGTTATTGATTATTTATGGATCGATATCACCCGGAGATCTTTACCGAAACTGTGTTAGAGAGGTTGGTCTATGTCAGTTGATGGTCAATATGATTCGTTACCTGCGCTGACATGACACCTGATGTGTTATATTTACTATGTCAGATGTACACGGCCATTGGAGTGTTTGCTTCCTTGTTTTAATTTTTACTGAATGGGCTGGACCGATTTCTCCATTAAGCGCACAAACTAAACAGTTTGAAACTTGACCCCAGTTCAAGACTGAATGTAAAACCAGCCGTATCAGGGAACATTTCACAATCCATGTCCAAATAATTTAAACCCAGACATGTGGTTGCTTGAATAACACCGCATTATTGAAGTCTATAATACGTTGGACAACGTCCACGTTCTCTTCAATGGCTTTTTTTCACGATAGAAACACATTATTAATCATCAATACATATATACTTAATTCGGTCAGGCAGTTTGTTCCGGAAATTATCATACACAATCTACTCCCTCTTACACATTTATGTCATAATAACGAGAAATATCTCTGAGGCAATGTGAAGACAAAGCAGCTGACAGTCACATGAAATAGTGAGAGAGAGCGAGCGTTTGGTGAGCAAGAGGTTGAGAAGGAAATCAGAGAGATTAGGGGGGGCGAACAAACATTTCTCAACAAATACAATGGGTTGTTTTGATCTTATTAGGTGGAAGTTCTTGGCATAACAAGAAATTGAATGTTTTAAATCTCTCATAATCCAGGCATAACCTCTCAAAATCTCACAACAACCTGTTGTTTTTGATATCCGGCAACATTGACAGCTATTGAAACGCAGTGATTAGTACTGACACACGCTGGAACGTGCCCCTAATTCTGATAATGCTGCATCCCTATACATTTTGTGAACAGTCTACAGTGCATGTTGCAATAACATTTGTGCGTTGTGTCCCGTGGGTGCTGGTAGAACGGGCAACCGGCGCCACCCAGCAGGCTGAGGACTGGGCCCTGAACATGGAGGTCTGTGACATCATTAACGAGACCGACGACGGGTAGGCGACGGGCGCTCTGTGTTTTGTATTGCACCTCTCTGATGACCATGCACGGCAGCACTGGTGATATGAATCGATGTAAGTAAATGCCGGAAGGGCTTATGTTGTGTTCTTCCCACCTAGTCCAAAAGATGCAGTCCGAGCCATAAAGAAGAGGATTGTGGGTAATAGGAGCTACAAGGAGATCATGTTAGCTCTGACGGTGAGTTAGGGCGAACGTGTGTCTACATTCCAGGATCACATGTACCCACACGTTGACATTAGCTGAGTGTTTAACATTGCTGGATTCCACTGCTACACACATTTACACACATTAAAGGTAACTTTTAATAAATCGCAGTGAGAAGTGGGGTCTTTGAATCCCCAGAGTTGACGGGAGCGAGTTGAATGATTGAAGAAAAAAGAGACACTGGATTAGACGATAGGAGCACACTGCTGGATCTGCTGCGTTGTGGCATGGATCGTTGTGGATCGTTGTGGATCGTTGTGATTCATAGTCAACTCTTCTTCTTGTAAATACACCTAAAGGTCCTGGAGGCTTGTGTAAAGAACTGTGGCCATCGATTCCATGTCCTGGTCGCGTCCCGGGACTTTGTGGAGGGGGTTCTGGTCCGAGCCATCCTGCCCAAGAACAACCCCCCCACCGCGCTGCATGACAGAGTACTCAGCCTCATACAGGTGGGTGGTGTCTCCACGACAACACATCCACCATATAGGACATTACTTTGGGCCCTGGCTTATTGGGTACCTTTTGGGATATGGCAACCATTGTTTGTCATGGCAACCATAGTTCGTCTTGGATAACATAGTTCGCCATGGATCCTCGGACATAGTTTTGTGGCTGTTTTTGTTGTTAAATAGGTCTGTATCTTTGCCTGCCTATTGGATAGACAAATGCAAGTGATTTAGACCTATAGAACTCTCGTCCCCTTACTCTCACTCAGGCGTGGGCGGATGCATTCCGTAGTTCCCCCTCCCTGGTGGGCGTGGTCTGTGTCTACGATGACCTCAGGAAGCGGGGCTTGGAGTTCCCTATGACTGACCTGGACGCCCTCTCACCCATACACACACCTCAGAGGGTAAGTCTCTCCCACCCATACACACACCTCAGAGGTTAAGTCTCCCCCACCATACACACACCTCAGGGGGTAAGTCTCTCCCACCCATACACACACCTCAGGGGGTAAGTCTCCCCCACCCATACACACACCTCAGAGGGTAAGTCTCTCCCACCCATACACACCCCTCAGAGGGTAAGTCTCTCCCACCCATACACACCCCTCAGAGGGTAAGTCTCTCCCACCCATACACACCCCTCAGAGGGTAAGTCTCTCCCACCCATACACACCCCTCAGTGGGTAAGTCTCTCCCACCCATACACACACCTCAGAGGGTAAGTCTCTCCCACCCATACACACCCCTCAGAGGGTAAGTCATTCTTGACAGTGTTATGGTGTCTAATGTTCAAATAGCCACCTCTGCAATTAATCCTGTGATCTCACCAGAAATTTAGTGACCATTTTGTACACAACTGTGTGAGAATTAGGGGCACGGCTTAAGGACATTTACACTACGGGAGAGTTGGCCAACACCGGTCTGACACACACACACCCTATGTTATGTTTCTGATTGGCTCAGCTGTTAGGGGACAGATATTTGCATGTATCTGTCATTTAACATACACAGTCCTGTGTTAAACTACTTTGTTATTCCTCTGTCTTTTAGACCGTTCCAGAAACGGTCTCATCGATTACAGGGACGGCTCCACATTCCCAGACTGAGACCTCCTCAGCTCCCATTGCTCTGGCCTCCGCTCCCGCCTCCATTCCCACCTCCATTCCTGCCCAGTCTGCTTCCCCCCCGCAGTTCGGTGACGAGCCCGTCTCCGCCTCTCACGCACAGGTAATGCTGCATAGACCTTTCTACGGGATTCATCCCCGGGTTACAACCCACGATTGGTCTCTGATGTTTGGGTAAACTATTAACGAATGTCATTGACGAACCAATCTAAGGATGATCCAGTCGCTTCCCTCTGCCGTCAGATGCAGAAGCTGAGGGCGGACCTGGCGCTGGTCCGGGGTAACCTCACTGTGATGAGTGAGATTCTGAACGAGGTGACGCCTGGACAGAGCCAGCGGGAGGACGCAGAGCTGCTACAGGTCCGTACGTCCTTGTCACTATTTCACCAGTCCCTCCCCCTCCTTTATGGGGGTTAGGTTTAGGACAAGTTACAAGTGGGGTTCAAGTTACAAGTGGGGTTCCTCACGAGGACAGTAGAACCTGTAGTAATTGTGTTTGTGTCGGTGTGAGCAGCAATTGTACCAGGTGTGTAAGGAGATGCAGAACCGGGTGGTGGAGCTCATCCCCAGGCTGGTGGACGAGGGCCTGATCGAGGAGCTGCTGGTCGTCAATGACGACCTCAACAATGCCTTCATCCGTTACGACAGGTGAGACGCGGGGCGGACAGGTGAGACGCGGGGCGGACAGGTGAGACGCGGGGCGGACAGGTGAGACGCGGGGCGGACAGGTGAGACGCGGGGCGGACAGGTGAGACGCGGGGCGGACAGGTGAGACGCGGGGCGGACAGGTGAGACGCGGGGCGGACAGGTGAGACGCGGGGCCGACAGGTGAGACGCGGGGCGGACAGGTGAGACGCGGGGCGGACAGGTGAGACGCGGGGCGGACAGGTGAGACGCGGGGCGGACAGGTGAGACGCGGGGCGGACAGGTGAGACGCGGGGCGGACAGGTGAGACGCGGGGCGGACAGGTGAGACGCGGGACGGACTGGGGAGACGCGGGACAGACTGGTGAGACGCGGGGCAGACAGGTGAGACTAGTCTAGATGTTCTCGTTCCCAGAGTCTGGACATGGTGGAGGTGTGGGTTTACCACACAGTGTGGAACATCAAATTGTGTTTTATGTTGTTTAGGTTTGACCGTCTCAATAAGGCCCAGAGAACATCATCAGAGCAGGTGTGTGCAGTCCACTTTCACTATGAGTTTGTGTGTGTTTTTCTTAGGACTGTACAAAGTTGGGAATTGTGTACATTGCTTTCTTCAAGAATTCAGATCTTTTCATTGTTTGCTTGCCCAGTCCTAACGTATCTCATTAAAGACAAAATGTACCACCTTTGTCCATTAACGCATTTGACCACTTCTGAAGAAAATGCAATAAATGTACAATCATGAGAACGAAAGTTATTTAATTGTGTTCTACAAGGCATGTTGTAAAAAAACAGGTGGGACCAGAAGACATCTAGATAGATAAACGTGGCCCAACATGCCGTTCTTCTGCATTATGACAGACTCCTGCCATGACCAACCTCATTGACCTCAGCCCAATGCCCCAGTCCATCAACCAACCAGCAACTACCTCTACCGTCAACAGCCAACCCGCATTCAGCGGTCCATCCAATCAGAGGCAGGCAGTCAACAGCAGTGAGTAGTTACATTATCTTTTCACTTAAAACACTGTCAGTCTAACTTTTGTAGTTCTCTCCTGTTACGGAAGCATGGACAAAAGTCTGATCTCAGATCAGGCCCACTTCATGTAATTATACTGTTTTCATTTGAATTTGACCTTCAGGAAATAAAGCCCTGTTTTTTTCATTCTCCTTTCCCACTCACCTCCTCTGCTCTTCCTCTCTTTCTGTCAGGTGCCCCGCAGGAGGACGAGGAGTTTGACATGTTTGCCCAGACCAGAGGGAGCTCGCTGGCTGATCAGAGAAAGGGGTGAGGCCACGTTGACAGCAGTGTGGTACTCCGGTTTGGTTGGTCTGTCTTATGTAATGTCTGCCTGTGTGTGTCCAGAGTGCGGTATGAGGATCCAGGAGCGGTGGAGGGCCTGGCTGGAGCCCTAGACACCAGGCTGCAGGTCACTGGAGCGGTAATGTTTCTTAGTCATTATCTACAGTTAGCGTAGCATGGCGTACAGTCAGTTAGTGTAAGCTAAGAATAGCAGTGTGTACAATTTTGTTTCGATAACACTTGATTTCTAAGTCTTTCATTTTGACTTTTTGTTTCTCTGAATCATTCTTTTACCTTATTCCAACCGTGAGGATGTTATTGTCAGGAACAGGCAGATTTATTGCAGACAACCTTCTATTATGAGTTGTTAACGGTTTTCTTCCGTTGCGGAACAGTGTAGTTTTATGTGTGATTCGGACAACAATGAGCCCATGTTAGCTCCCAGTCCTAGATAAACTGTTAAGTGACCGGTCTATTAGAGGTAATACAGAAACTCACGCACACGCACACACACACACACACGCACAGACACACACACACACTGAGGCCCAGAGGAATTGTCTCTAATGTAAACCTATGCCATGTCCCATTCGTTTCCAACAACACTGTGTTTGTTTCCCTTTCCTCTCTGTACCTCCACCTCACTCAGATCGCTCCATTGAAGCCTGACAACTCCACGCTAGAGGACGTTGACAGATGGTTGTCAGCAGACGCTAATATTGTAAGATTATGTTTAATTTTTTTGCCGGATTGCATTTTCTGCTTTTATTTCGATTAACACGGACGGGTTGACTCATGTCAGTTCTTGTTACAGCAACCGGAGCCTGGAGACAGTGAAGGGTTGACCAGTGAGGGTGAGTGTTTCACGTGACATCGAATATCTTTAGCTTCACTACATGCATTTACCCGAATCGATAAATACCTCATGCTGTGATGGTCAAAGTAGTAAATGACCTCATTGTTTATCACCGTGACAGTTTACACGTTGTTTCTCTTTCAGAGTTTGACAAATTTCTGGAGGAAAGAGCAAAAGTGGACGACCAAATCCCTTCGGCGCGTACCCGAACATCGGTCACAACCAGGCCCACACTAAAACCCACCCGGCAACAGGAGGGGTCACATGACCAGCTCTTCTCACTCTGAGGGGGCGTGGCCATCACCTCAGACATTGTACACTCTCACAGAGATATTAGACAAGTGCCTTTTGTCCCTGTATCATCATGCTGTAATTCTAATTTCTTAAAAGCATTATTTCACGTCATGCTCGTTGTTGTAAATGTGTCACTTGTGCTGTCGGTTATGTTTACTTTTTTGTAATACGACATGCATATAACATATGTGTTTAACATATTTCACTGCGATTATGCTTACACTGTATATATATGGACGTCTGTGTTAAATATCCGGACTGTAGACAAGCTGAATCAATGCAAAAAGCACCACAAACATTCCCTCCTACTTCCAAAGTAAAATAGTGTCGTGAATTGTGTCAACTGTATATAAGACTGATTATTAAAAATATAGCATTTGTTGGAACCGTTGCTGAAAAGTACATCAATAGTATTAATATGGTAAAAGCTGTCAGTCTTACTAGGTTGCATTATTTTTACGAATATGTGAAAGCAGTCACCAAGTGGCTGTTGACAAAAACAGCAGGTTGGGCTGGAAGATGTGTAACATTTCAGTCTTCCGTGTAGAGAAGCAAACTATTTCCTGTTTCTAAACGGTCAGAACTGTCGTCTTCCAGCTGTTCCCAAGTCAGTTGCATACACATGGGATTGATTTAGTGTACTGTCAACAGGTTTCGGTACTGTGAAGTCAGGGTGACACAATGGAGGTCAGCAAAAGTACCTATTTCCCCCCAACCATTCTCACCACTATAACGACCTCACAGTCTCAACATTTCGCGGAAGTGTTTGTCCCGGTGGTATTTCAAATCTCTTAGTCTGCAGCAAGTAAGACACACTAGATACTAAAATGTGGAATCATAACAGAGCGAGTGAGACGCACCGTATCGCCTGTTCCTGCAGTAGCTGATAAAATGCAGTTGTTTGTGTAATGGGCGAGATGCGTGCCATCTCCAATGCCTCTCCTAGTCGACCTTAACCCTGTATGTGTGTGTTATGGTGTCCATACTCAAGGATGTCTTGGTCTGATACACCGACAGAAGGGGTACATTTTAGACTGGAAAACAACCACGAATTCAGTATAAGAGGAAGAACACAGAGAACCCATACTACATTTGCCAAGGCTGGGGTATGTATTAAACTGTAAGACAGCACGATAAATATTTTTTTTATGTACTAGGCCTATAAAAACTAATACAAGTCAGCCTAAACTAAGGGGACAGGTGAATTTTGGAAAGATGAATGTATTAGTGATTTGGATAGTGAGCGGTATACTTTATTTGTTTTTTCTCACCGGCGCAAATTCGCTTTATAAACTGGAGCAGGCACGCAGTAAAACTCCGTCTGGCCCACAACAAGACCCTGCTTTTATATCATTTCTACGGACCCGGTCGAGTGGGTTCGTGTCTTCGTCGAAGCCGGTTCGGCCGTACTCGCTCTCAATGAACGGGGAGGACTACCATTACGCACCGAAACCCAAACACCTGCGCCCGGCACAGCTCCTGCGGGTGTTGGGGTCTTCCTTCGACCCGTTCTGGATGTCTATAGAGCGCCCTGCTGATGCTGGGGCCTGGACGTCGAAGGACGGGAGTGTCGACACCGAAACCTTAGGTGATCCGAATGCCCCGGTACCAAACGCAAACGACAACGGGTTTAACTTCAGCGCGTCTCCAGAGCTGACCGAGGGCGCCACGCGCTACCGGAGAAAACTAGAGAAGGACGCAAATGATTTGCACTTTCCCGAGCTTCCGGCGGAGGTTGCCAGCGCCGTGCGTGACTGGCTGGTGCGCTCCGCAACCTGCGCACTGCACTACCGGTGGGTGCATTTGGCTCCAGTGTTCTGGCCACGCTGGATGCGCCACACGGACTGCGAACAATCACGCGAGTCGCGGAGTTGTTCATTTCCGAGCGGGATGACGTGCCAACGGGCTCAGACAACACAGATCAAAATGTTGGCCTGGCACTGTTGGGGAAACGAGGAGGTGGGAGCGGTACAAAGGAGAACTGCGGTTGTGGGAAATGGTGGCAAAAGGTGTTTGTGGAGGCAGGTGCCTTATCCCGTGGTAACAGCGTGTAAATGTTCATGCAAATAGTTGATTTGTTCACTGTAAATCACGAACCTGTACCCTATTGTGGTCAAGTCAATTGATTCGATGTAGCTTTAGGCCAGACCAGTATTAAAATTACCTGTGTGCAATTATTTTACTTTTGTGAGCAATTACATTGTATTAGTGTTGAACGAAATATAATAAAAACACTTGTTTAAAGGTGTATATTTTCTTCATACTATTTAAAAAGGTTTACATCGCTTCTGTTACTTCCTCAAAGTATAACTGTTTTGATTGTACTCGTTTGGACCTTGTGTGTCGACCTACACTTTTCTCTAATGCATTCAGGAGTATACAGCGTTGTACTTCAGTACTGAATTGGATTTGGTTGAAATGTGCCTTTTAAGATTTAATATTAACTCTAATAACTGTTATTTTTGTAAAAAAAAAGAGATAGAAACCATTTAACGTTTTTGAAATCGTATTTGCTCATTTGTATTAGTTATATTATGTTTTATGATATTATTATGTATCTTAATTGTATTAGCTTAGGCCTAGGTTGTATATGATGACAAGAATGTCATTGGCAAGAAAAGAAAAAACTTCAGTAACTAATAGATTTTTTTACAAATGAACGCCATCTAGTGGTTGAACAACGTGTTTTTCTCACATGCGTCACTGTCTATCACATGAGGATCTCCTCTAATGCAATGAAGGCCTTCCTGAAAAAGTGAGTGAGACCCCAGTACGGTACAACACACAATAAATAGATCTGACCTGACGGCACAGAGAGAAATGTAAGAAATAGCCTGCACAAAATCACTGTGAAAAAAATAGCTGCACCTTAAAACAAGTAAACGTTGTCACGTGACTGCAAAAAGGAAACTGTCTCTGTACTCATGTTGAAAGTGAAAGCTCACCATAGACCACCTGAGATCAAGCAGGATGTTTGTAGAGTGCTAGACGATATGCGCTGGACCTAATCGTTTGGGTTGAAATATCTGTATACCTTCACGGTCCATCAAGAACTACAAGCCCCTGCTGGACCCAAACAAACTCTCTCTACAGGTCTGTGACTTCATGGTGAGGGAATAACTGGCACACAACTAAGGCGTCCTGCGACCTTCTGCGTCATCAACACCTTTCAATATCCACTGTTACACACAGCAATGTAAGTCAGCGAACATTTACCAAATTCATTTCTGTTCTTAATATTTTACTGTATGTTGTAATCACCAGACAAGACCAAGCTGGAGCTCAAACCAAGTCACAAAATCAATTAATTATGACCCAGTCAGTAAAAAAGTCGTGAAAAAGAAAATCGTCGTTTGCGATTTGCTCCTGCATAACTCAGGCTACATTAGTCATCACAACACGTGACGCTTTGCTACCAGATAAGCACAGGCATATTACATGCTGAAGGCTATCGTTCCTCTTGTTGGCGTCTATAGCGGTACATTTTTATTGTAGCTCTACTAAGTCGAAACAGATTTTTTTTGTCTCAATTTCAAGTAGCCTTAGGGTTAGACATCAAGTTAAATGTGGTTAGGGTTATATAAAAATGAGAGAATGTAGCCTAAACAGAGTGCGTCGAGTTTGTGTGAAAAGCTGACTAATTTAACACTACTGGTAAGTAGGCTAGTGAAATTGAAATACACTGTTTTACGATGTTGTTCTCCAGTTGTGAGTTTATCAATGTTGTTTAGTGATATTTCTAATAATCATTATTGTTTTACTGATCTTAATTCCATGGTTTTCCTATCAGTTAGGACTCATGTGCGTAAGAGAGTTTGAGGTCAAATTAAATTTTCTAAAGTGGCAGCATAATTATTTCATTATAGTCAAAGTCAAAGGTTAAATATATGAACTTGCAGCCATTGTCTTCGTTAGGATGCGTATAGTAGGAAACTAAACTTTTAATTATTTAGTATATTTGAAAAAATGAGGAACGCATCCATTTAAGGAAACATGCACTTTGCTCTGTTTCACTGTGGCGCTGTTGATTGAACTTTGGTACTGTTTTATTATCAGATAACAATGCATGGTTTGTGTGTAATTTATGGGTCTTGATTTTTATTTGTGCAGTGGAATTTCTTCACCTGCAGTATAGCCCTGTCTTTTATTGGTTCCTTTACTTTATTACCTTGTATGCATGGCTTGGAAATCGTATCAAGGTCGCTGATGTGTTACTCATTCTATGCTGGCCTATGGCAAGGAAAATAATGAAGACGATAATTAGCATTTGCTTTACAGCGAAAAATAAACGACATTGGAGAGGAAATCCCTGAGTGCCAGAAAGACTATTCTTCTGTGCAATGGCGGCCACACTGGGCGGTCCGAAACTTTACGGTAAACACATTTCAATTCAGCTTACCGGAATGTGAAGCCTATATCTCGACACATACATTTATACTGTATTTAATGATTATTTATAAACACATTGTATTTTGTGTTACATATGTTAAATGTACGTTCTTTCTTTGATACAGGAAGTCCTACCCAGTCCGATCTTAGACTTGTGCTGCTTGGGAGAGAAGGTGCTGGGAAGGGTGCGGTTGTTAAAACCATTCTTGGCAGAGATAAACACAGGTGTGACTGTGAAGTGGGATTGTGTGTGAAGAAGCAGTGTGAGGTATCCGGAAGGACAGTCATTATAGTGGACACCCCTGGCTGGGACTCTGTAAAACGCACATCGTCGCATATCGAAAGAGAAATAAAGAATAGCGTGACTCTATGTCCTCCGGGTCCACATGCTCTCCTTATAGTGGTGCCTATTGGAGACCAGCTCTCCTCTTCGGATAGAGAGGCAATTCAGTATTACATGGAGCTGCTGTCAGTTAGGGCGTGGAGGTATACCATGGTCCTGTTTGTGAGTGAAGCTGAGGTGAAATGCACATATAATGACAAGAACCTGGTGGTGGAGAGGGCCCAGAGCATTCTAGTAAAGTGTGGAGGAAGACACCATCACTTTGAGTGTGGAAGTTCTACTAACCAGGTTTCTGCGCTCCTGGGAAAGATAGACCTCTTGAAAGCAGAGAACGAGGATGAGTTCTTCATCCCAGAAGTATATTATGCGCTGTTGGAGAGTAAAATTCCTAGGGAAATGACTGAGGTGATTAGAGTTTATGAAGACAGAGAGGTCAGTCTGAAACAGAGGCATACAAGAGAGATGCAGGAAATAAAAGAACAGCTAAGAAAGTATAGAGAAGCCGCGGATTCAGGAAGGCTGGGGTGGACAGGTAGCTACGAGCTGCTTCCTCCCAACAGTAAGTATGACAACCACACAATAACTGTAATATGCTTATAATCGGAACAGATTCAGATATATACAGCACAAGACTACTGATTAATTCACATTCTTTGTGTGTGTGTTCGATGTTTTAAGTGAACACAGAGACGGAGAACAGAACCGGGATACAGAAGGAAGAGACTGTCCGCAAAATCCACTGTCCGTTACACAGCGTCAGCGAAAATTTACCAAATTAATTTCAGTAGTTAATATTTGACTGTATCCAATCTGGAGCTCAAACCAAGTTTAAAAATCTATTAATTATGACTCAGTCAGTAAAAGAAGTCGTGAAAAAGAAAATAGTCGTTTGCAGCGCCGCCGCCCCCACCACGCGCCTCTACACGCTGTGCGTAGGGCACCAAGTGACCAAAAAGAGACGAATGAAAAATCGATCATCATGGTCATAATAATTATAATGCCGATATTATTAAGCTCAGTGGTCCGTTGGATTGCGCAGCGCCTGACGAAGTTTGATTGAACAACATTTTTTTCTCGGGTTGGTTGGGGGGGGGGGCATCATAAAGGAATCATGCTTAGGGCACCAAAATGGCAGCGGCACTGGTTGTTTGCGATAACTCAGGCTACATTAGTCATTACAACACGTGACGCTTTGCTACCAGATAAGCACAGGTATATTACATGCTGAAGGCTATCGTTCCTCTTGTTGGCGTCTATAGCGGTACATTAATATTGTAGTGGTAGTCAGTCGAAATATGATGCCGAAATTATTTTTCTTGTCTTAAATTCAAGTAATGGTTAGACCTTAAGTTAAGTGTGGTTAGGGTTGCATTTAAAAAATGTAAAAACAGAGTGTAGCCTAAACAAAGTGTGTCGTTTCTGAGTTTGTGTGGAAAACTGACTAATTTAACACAACTGCTAATTAGTGAAATACACTGTTTTACGATGTTGTTCTCTAGTGAGTTTTATCGATGTTGTTTAGTGATATTTCTAATAATCTATATTGTTTTACTGATCTTAGTTCCATTGTTTTCTTATCAGGTTATGTGCGTAAGAGCTCGAGCTCTAATTTAATTTGGCAGCATAATTATTTCGACTTGCAGCTATTTAGACTTTGTAAGGATGCATAGTAGGAAGCTAAACTTTTCAGTATTTATTTTGCTAATACATTTCATTTTACAATTTTTTGTATATGTGCTTAGAACTGGAACAGATTCAAATATATACAGTACAAGACTACTGATTAATTCCCTTTCCTTGTGTGTATGTGTGTTTGTGTTCGATCTTGTAAGTGTACACGGAGTCGGAGGCCAGAACCGGGATTCAGAAGGGAGAGACTGACCAGCAGATAGTGGACCTTCAGGTGGTCAAGGAAAGAAACAGACAAGCGATCATGTTAGTGATCCAGTACTGTCAAACCACTAATGGTGATAATGTTTACAATAATGGGAGCTTTCATTGGAGCAGTTGCTGGAGCACAATATGGAACCATGGGATCAAGTGTCGGTATTTTTGTTGGCATCATGGCAGCACTTGTTGGTATTTTAGTGGTCCAGTGACTCCTACTTAGTTACAATTTTCTAGATGTTCACAGTGCTTTACTAAAATTGCAATTTACAGCTTCTATCCCACCTATATTAAGAAGTTATTTCACAGGGATGCCAAAATGCCAGTTCTGACAATTTATAAACTATATGTGAGGATTGTTTAAATGTATCTGTGGTCCTGCAACCTAACTCTGTATGGATGAAAGTTTTGGCTTAATTATCAAGCGTTTACTTCGTTTACAGTACGACAAGACTTTTGGGTTTCAATCGGGTGTGGCTGTTGGGTCAATTCAGATGAGCTAACATATCGATGACCAAACTGCATATTTTTATTCATGTTTTGATGTAATAAAAGTAAATAAAAAAGGAATGCAAATGAATACCAACAGCGGAACCTGATAATTGAATGGTCTGAGTGTTGGTGTTCTTTAAATGTAATCCGTTCTGTGGTACCAGATGGATGAAGTTGTTTAAAATCAGCAAGATAATTATGGTCCCTCATTAAGAAGTTTATATCCATAGAGAATTTGAAAAAAAAGTTAATACCGCTAACAACTGACAACAAAATGTTCATTAAGTACAGAGCTTCAACCTATAGAGCTAACAAACAATTGATACAAAACAAAAGATAAGATTTGAAATATGCTGGACGTCAATTAAAATCTCCACGGTAGTCATAAAGAAAGGACTATTAGAAGATTACGTCAGCGCTGTCCTTCAGAACCGAACGTATCCTATCAATTAGCGCCACCTTGTGGTCAACCTGTAGAACACATTCGTAATCGTCGATTGCTGCATCAATTATTTGAATGTCTAGTTTGAACTCACATTTATTTGTTTGTGAATTTAGTGCATTCACATTTTTATTTTGACCGCTCGTATTGCCGGAAGAAAAGGATACTGTATGAAAAAAGAATGAATGATTTTGAAAAACACTGTTGCAGGAGCTTTTAACATCTGACCCATTAACTAACCAAATGAATTCATATAGTACACAATTCAGCCCTTCTCCAATCACACACCAACCAATTTAATTGGTACCCGCACATTTACAACTACACACACAAACAAACTGGATCCCCACAAACACATTTACAATATACTTTTCCTCATACCACAATCTCAAACACAGGTAACCTTTTTTAATGGCATTTTTTTATTTTCCATGTATGAAAAGTACTCATAGTTCACAGAATTCCACTGACTGATGATTTTTCACGACATAAATTGTTGTGAAGCTGTATACCTTATTTGCACAAATTGTATCTGCTACATCTTACAAGAAAGCTATTTGGACTAACAGGTAAAGTGTTCTGTATATGGATATTTTTCAGGATTTATTCTTTGTTAAATTTCACATCCTTCTCTTCTAAAGTGAAATTAAAAAAATAGTTTAATAGAAATGCTCTCATTGTCTTTGGATGATTTGTTCAAACTTACTTTTCCTGTTATGAAGTCCATAGTAAATGGCCCAAGGCCTCGCATTCTATCTTAGATACACTGAACGTCTGTATTGTTTATATACATGAAGCACAAGGTCAATGCAAAGTGAATGAGTATAACCACTCTAACTAATGTAGCTCTATATTTGGTACTGCAGTTTGTATCTATTGGCGCGGAACCATCTCTCAATATAGGAAGTGTGCGCTATCCGCTTTGCTCTGTGTATCGCAGAGGAAGGTGTTGCACATCCCCAGCACATGGGCAGGGTACTCGCTCAGGAAGTGAAGCTACAACTGCATCTGAAATAGGAAGAGATAGCAGAATGTTTCCTTTTCTGCAGCACATTCGTAACTGTTGCTAAGGTCAACCAGTCGCACCACAAATCTTCTTTGTTTAGGTAAGTGTTGTTATTGCAACTTTTCTCTAAATTAATTTTGTGATATGATTTTATTCTGTGTGCTGAACGAATGATTCAAAGGGTTGATGCTTATGTGTCAATGAGGAAGTAACAATGTCAAGCTTCTCATTCAACAGCTGTAACATTTATTGAGTTTTTTTCTCATATGTATTGTTTATATTTAATTAGTTGTAACCCTCAGGTGTAAAACTTACATTTTACAAACAGACTCACACATTTGGTAAAAGTCATCTTACCTTTCAACAAAATGTCACACTGGAATTCATGTTTATTTGTCTAGTGTTACAAAGGTTTTTTTTACCAGCAAAAAAAAATGAACATAGCTAGGAACACTAGAATACAAATTAACGTTTCTCATACTGTACGTCATATTCTGCTCAACAGATATAGTGTTAAATATGCAAGATCTCGTCGTCCGGGTGTTTGTGGTGGCAGTTGGTCTTCTGTATCCCATCCCAAGAGAAGAATGGACCAGGGTTCAGGAGGATGACATCACGACAGGGATGCAAGCGAGAGAGGAGTGGTTGCTTAAGCAAAGGGCAAAGCTGGAAAAAGAACAGGAAGTGCCCCTCATCAATCAGGAAGTGTCACCGGTGGTAACCCTTGAGGAAGCGGCCATCGATCGCAAACGCCTACGACTCGAAGTAAAACCATGTGCATCCGACATAGGGGAGAAAAACAGTGATGAAATCGTTGTGAATCATTCTCAAGAATCTTCAAGTGAACAAACACATACTCATGAAAAAGGGGAAGGAGCTGCTTTTTACATTGACCAAAAACTTTCACACATATGCAAACATGTAACTGACACTGTTCTAAACTTCTCAGAGTATCTCACAGACCAAGTACGGTCTAAGCCACAACAGGAAGTTCAATTACAACTGGCCTGCAGAAAGTCATCAGCGCACCAGAAACCGCTCACACAACAGCGTTCTGACAAAAACCAGGAAGACACAGAGATTCTCAGCCAATCATCAGAGGAGGACCATCGCCAGGGGGAACATGGCACCATCTGGTATCTATGGAACACATGCACTCTCTTCGGAATGATCCGTTGGTTCTTAAAATTCATCCTGAGAAACTCCCAGAAGGATCCTCGTCCGCAGGAGGTGTTAGGCAAAGATGTGAAAGACGGCTCGGCAGTGAAAAACCTCTCCGCGGAAGTTCTGCTCCCGGACAGTGACACACTGAACCGCTTTTATGACAAATGTGTTAAAGTCCCATCCAATGAGAGCTGCAGGGTGAGGGAGTTTGTTGAGGGATTGGTCAACGACCTACTGGAAGCCATGAGCAGCGATGCAGAGGTGGGCGTGGTCATTGAGGACTTTAATGTGGTGGAGGGCGGGATCAATTCTCTCGTGTGTGACATCATAGTGCCCATCGCCCCACTAGAGCCGCACCGTTTCCAGTTTCAACTCTGGTGTGACCAGAATAATGACGAATATATGCCACCCGAAACACAGGGCTGTGGTAGGGTCAAAGTGGTCAGTGGCGACGTGACCCAAAATGGCTGCCCGTGTCACAAAGCTACAGTTGACGACGACATGCTATGCCTTCTGTGTGGCGACAATGGAAAAATTAAACTGCAGAAAGTCACTGATGTTTTGGATAACCCCCTTTGCTCGGACAACACTGCTTACCTGAATAAAACCCGGGTCACAAAATGGTTCCGGACAGCTATCAATACAGCATGGGGGAAGATATCCCACAAATATGAGTTTGAGTTGAAATTCCGCAACAAGGACGCAGCCGGAGCGCTGTCAGTCCGATTCCGATCCGGCAGACTAATGATGTTCAACATGGCGCCTGTGGTAAAGCTCAAAGACACCCATGCCCATTTCACCATCTCTCCCTGCAACAACAACATGTTGGCCACAGACTGGCTCTTATCATTGGCCACCTACGAGAACCACCTGCTGAAGTATCTAACCAATCTCCTGCCTGAAAATTCCTGCCACATTCAATGCCTTGAAATCACAACTCTGCTTTACAGAAAGCAAATGGAGCTCACGGGCAGAGGTGCCCTCGTGCTCAGAGACCACCACCTGAAAACAGTGCTGATGCATTTGCTCCTGAGTAAGGTGCCTTCGCAGTGGAACGCCGAACTCCTGTCCGATAGACTTCGTGACACGCTGGGATTCCTGGAAAAAAGCCTTCGAAGTAGGACTTTACGCCACGGCTTGATTGGAAACCCTCTGGTTCCGAGTGATGTCAAGCTCCCAGCGGGTTTCACGGAGGCAAAGCCGATTAACCTGTTCCACCCCGATTTGGCACCGAGCGGCTGCTATGACAGAACGGCAAAGCATCTGCAAGAGATGATCAGGAACAGTTTTATGCTGGTACATGAGTACGTGGAGCACTGATATTGCTTCATATAGCCATTTAACAACAAAACACATCTTCAATTCTTACTGTTCTTGGAAGCGTTGCAGATTTTTACATTTGTGTCCCTCTATAATTTGACAGGTATCTGAATCGTTTATTTAAGGTGAATATTAAATATCAACAACTGTAATTGAAGTATTGTGGTGATTTCTCAATAGAATATCTTCAGACATACATTGGTTCATACACATTATCCATTACAATTTCATTAAAACAGTTTAACTGGATAAAACTGTTGTCAGATTCATCATTATCAATCTATATCCTGCATTTTTTTTGTGGCTTGCTACATTAAAAAGGGATGGGTTTAACAGTGTGACTGTGATTTTTTTTTATTTCAGTGGCACTTTAACTGTGAATGCAACAAACAAGTATTACGTCAACCTTAATCTTGAAAAAACACCATAGGCAAACATTTAAATTAAACTTTATTTGCTACGAAAGTTGCCCATTAGTCATTCAAGTCATCTTCACTACAGCATTGTCATAAATTAGTTCTTAGAGAAATTTGCATAACATTCACAATGAAACATACAAAAGAATTAGCCAGCTACATTAGTCATCATAAGCACTGCCTCCCATTGAAAAAGAGTGACTGGTCAACATGTTCCGCTGAGCTGCAAAGAAATAAAGAACATTAGGTCACCGCAATGCTTCCGAGATAAAGGTAAAACAAACTAGTCAAATACATTGGAGCATTTACAAAACAACAACCAGTTCTCATTAATACAATTGAATACAAAGTCAATATGGACACGTTCCCGATAAAGTGCTTAAATGCAACATTCCTTTCCTTACTCCGAGGCCATGTCATAAAGGCTGACACGGACACCAGATCCCCTGTCGTAAACCAGCCGGGTAAACTAACCTGACTGGGGATAGGGACATTGCCCATCGCAGCAGGAACAGAGCGAGGAGCCCCCATGCAGTTCCAGCCACCTAGAGCAATGAACAGAACGTCAGCCCCGATACCCCCGTGAGCCCATAATGAAAAGCAGATTCACAACATCCCAGGTGGACCTACGAGTCGGTCTCCGTGTCGTAGTTGCAGGACTTGGCACTTGGAGTCGGCCTGACGTTCCCCATAGTGATCTCACAATGCATGTAGAGTTTCTAGAGAAAAAAAAGAGTTGTTTGAAAATTTTTCCGTGTGTGACGAGACAGCGGTCGACATAGTCGTCGGACAGGCGGAGAAATGTACCTTCACGTTTCTATTGTGTCTAAGACGGACCATTTCCTGAAAGATGAACGCGCCGACAGTGAACCTTAGAGAGGTCCTACTGGGCCGTGAGAGAAACTTGGACTGGTCGGTTTTAATGCCGTCCAACATGCATCTGGAAGAGACAAGGTTGTTCAATACGCAGACAGTGTCTAGCGTCACAGCAGTGCTGGCTTTAAAGCCGCACGAAACAAAAATAATTAGACCATGTGCTGCATTGACTAAGGTGAGGCCCAAGAAGCATTCATTAGAAATCAGGGGTGCCTTCTCACTGAACAAAACAGGCTGTCTACAGTGCCAAGACAAACACCCGTTCTAGAGCATTTTACCCATAGTTGTCGATCACGGTGTATTTGGGAGTGCCACTAGCGTCAGGGACGGCGGTCATGAAACAGCTGTTGACATACACGGCCTGGTCCCTAGAACCGCTGGAAACTTTGACCTCGAAGAACATGGGTCTCCCCAGGGGATAGGTTGCGCCTGCAGGCAGCTCGTTCCACGAGCCTAGAGAAAATAAAAACAGCGGGTCAAGGCTCTTTAACAGTAAAGCCGCCGTCGCGTTTCCGTCCATTTACGTCTCGACTCACTGTCATGAGGCGTGATGGTGACTCCTCCGACCTTCGCTTCGAGGGCCCTGAAGAGAGTTCTTCCCCGCAAGCGAGGAAGAAAACCAACCTTGTAGGAGCGATGGAAGCTACAGAAAACGCAAATGGTTGGTCAGACTAACACCTGACCCAGCATGCAGGTTCAGAGACATTTCTAGGATATGCGGGTGTGGAAATCATTCATGCGGAAGTGAAAAACTGTCATTTTTCTTACCGATTGTAACTGCATTCGAGGGGGACGGAGAATGGCAACTCCCTCACAATGCCGCTGGTGGCTTTTGGCTCATATTTTAAGACGGTGGAGTAGTAAACACGATCAGGGGTACTCTGGAACATGAGAAAACACTGACCACACACACACTGGTACACATGTCCAATACATGTGATACGAATAAAACCTTTGGCCTACATGCTATTGCTTTTTGACAGGATCATTCACTGGTGCAAACACACACACACACGGGATTGTATTTCTATCACGGAATTGACAACAAACCTCCAGTTCCATGCCACAACCGTTGAGGTAGAAATCAAACTTGTAGTGCTCAGCATCAGTGACGACTTGGTTCACAGGACACTTTTTGAGTTTGATGTACTTCCAGGCTTTGGGGTTCGTGAAGACACGTTTTCTGATCCTCACAGATATCCGGTCAATGTGACACATGATATCGATCCATTGGCGACGTGTCGGAGCAGCTGTGATCGGAGGGACCGTGGCCAGCAGAATGTTCTGGATCCAATGAGGCAGCGGCCGGGCATTCCTTTCAGGCTTGAAGTGGTCCGTTTGGTCTTCAGAAGCTGCAATAGCTACCGATTCTGGTAGCCGCAGGTAGTTTGATGAACCGTGAGGCAAATGACTTCTGCTCAGACTCGGCCGGGAGGACTTTGGTAAAATCTGAGAATGATTTGATGGTTGGGAAGGCAGGTTAAAAGATACATCACCCAATAGCAGTTCCTCCACTAAAGGGTCACGCTGTTCTCCATCATCTCCAGAAAAAGCATCTGGTGAGCTTTGGTAGTAACCCATGAGCAAGAACACCAAGACCAACTTCACCAGCATTTTTGTCCGATTAAAAAAATCTTCTTAAGTAGCATTAGTTCAAAACAACCTTCATTCTTGCTTGACAAATTGTATTAGCGGACAGCTTGGGTTTTATAAGTTAGCTACTGCTTTCAGATAACACCTGCACGCCAAGCATGCCAATCAGTGGCAAACTGACCAATAGTCTTTCACTATAAGATAATCACATGACACATTTCACCTGGTAATCTCAAAAAGATTACGAAAAAAGTAAACCAATTCTTATTAGTTTTATTATTATCTATTATTACTTTCATAGCAGTGCAGAATTAGATTAGAGGATTTTAGTTATGAGTTTATTTTTTATTTTGAAACAGGAAAATGACAATAGGTGGAGAAATGCACCCGAACCTTTGATTGCGAACCTCGTTCACACCAAAGAAGAAGAAGCAGACCGGATGTTGACGCTACTGAAGGCGGAAACGAGGTTGACGTCGTTCGCAGTTTGCTTTGCTAGCGTTTTAACGCGACAAAAATTGTATTTATTATTGGTCTAGATAACCGCGTAACATTTCGTTTTGGGAGAACATTTGACGTGCTATTGTAATGGCTCAGATGTACATGTTTTTTCTCTATTCGGTTTTTGGTGTTTTATATGTTACAGGCTGTGCGATATAGCTGTTAGCTTGGGATAGGATATATCTATTTATGTTGTGCTACATAACGTCACTAACGAAGTAAGGTTAGCTAGCTAGATTGCTAATGCGTTTTAAAGAAAACATAATATAATTTGTGCTTGAGGTTTATTATACCTAGGTTATGGTACGACTATTCCACCGAAATAGTTATCCCGTCCACAGCACATTAGTTGAGGATCGCCAGACTGGGTCTAAACTTAGTACCAATGCGTGGGACGATGGCTACCCAGGGCAGCCCTGTCAAGAGTTATGACTACCTCCTGAAGTTCCTTCTGGTCGGCGACAGTGATGTGGGGAAAGGGGAGATACTGGACAGTCTACAGGACGGATCAGCCGAGTCTCCCTATCCATACAGCAGTGGTGAGTGCATATAACTAGCTTACATAAAATCAATTCACATACGTGTGTATATTACTTCTAATAACTAGTAGTAGTCAATCGTTTGTAACGGTAATGTGAACGCGTACAATACTCATCAGTTTAATACAAAAAGCTAAAACTTCTACAGATGTGTTTGGTCATTGGGTTGAAGTTATGTTTTTATTTTTAGGGATTGATTACAAGACCACGACAATCTTGTTGGATGGAAGAAAAGTCAAGTTAGAGTTGTGGTATGTATGAATTAGAACACATGGCAAGGTGAAGAAGAGCATCTTTAATATCTGGCCTTGAAATGTCATTTGTAATATGTTTTGTCCAAAAACAGGGATACCTCGGGACAAGGTCGTTTTTGCACCATCTTCAGATCATATTCACGCGGGGCACAGGTGAGTTCTAATAGCAACGTCTTAATCAATTCAGCAATTTTGCATACGGTTGAACGAGTTCAAATCCCGGTTGTGGCACTCCGACAGTCCCCAGGCTGTTGAAATGGACTCAGCACCATCCTTTGTTTGGTAGGGTGGATGTTAGACAGCCCTCATTACACTCTAGCAACTCCTTGTGTGCGGGTCAAGTGCCTGCAAGCTCAATCATATTTTTTTAGTTAATCAAGGCGGAATGTTAAAACCGTTGCTCAACATAACCCAGTCAATTTATTTATTTTGGCCGCGTAAAAAGAAAATAAGGAATGAAATACTCGAACGGTATAATAAATATCAAATGAATCCAGGCCCGTTGATCGATTACGCTTATGTTCCCAACTTACAGGGAATTCTGCTGGTGTATGACATCACAAACGGCTGGTCATTTGACGGGATCGATCGCTGGATCCGGGAGATTGATGAGGTTAGTCTTCTTGGTCAGATTCCCTATTTTTAGGATTTATGGCTTGCCATGCGAATAATCTGTGTGTGTTTGTGTTAAAAATATTCTATTTTTTATAGACAGGCTATATAATTCTAGAACACACAGAATATTCTCTTTGATAGCTTGTTTTAATTCTTCCATCCGTCCCATCTCCCAGCATGCACCGGGGGTGCCGAGAATCCTGGTGGGCAACCGGCTCCATCTGGCATTTAAGCGGCAGGTGCCTACGGAGCAGGCGCGGGCATACGCAGAAAAGAATGGCATGACGTTCTTCGAAGTCAGCCCCCTGTGCAACTTCAACGTGATCGAGTCGTTCACAGAGCTGTCCCGAATCGTCCTGATGAGGCACGGAATGGAGAAGTTCTGGAGGCCCAATCGAGGTGAGTGGTCAAGGGTTGTTAATGAAGTCGGACCAATCAGGATTGTGCAATGGCAGCACTTAAAATGGTGCAGTGCTTTTCAAGTCTCTGCGTGAACAGTTTCAACTAGCGTCCTCAGACACATGGTTGTTTGGTTAAAATATTTGTACAAATGTTAATGACCTAGACTGCTATGTGTTGCCACCGCGAGCGTTGACTTTGTGCGTCTGCAACTTTTAACGAACGCTAACTCCTACAAGTCCGGGATCCGTTCTTATTGCGAGTAGTGAACTGAGCGTTATTCCCAGCGACCCATTCTGACATCCCGTCTCTCCCCAGTCTTCAGCCTCCAGGACCTGTGTTGCCGGGCCATCGTCTCGTGCACACCGGTCCACCTCATCGACAAGCTCCCGCTGCCCGTGGCCATCAAGTCCCACCTCAAGTCGTTCTCCGTGGCCAACGGCATGAACGCTGTCATGATGCACGGGCGCTCTTATTCGGTGACCAGCGGCGCGGCAGGAAGTGGCGGCGGCGGCGGCAGCAGCAGCAAGGCCAACAGCCTCAAAAGATCCAAGTCGTTCAAACCGCCCCAGAGCCCCCCTAAGAGCACCTCCAGCAAGAGCAACTGTAAGATAACCTAGTAGGCCGGAGGAGGAGGGGGCGGACCGGACCATATTATCCAATGGTATCGGTGTCTACGCTACAGAGCACAGGGGGGGGCTACAAAACGTTAGGGGCCCCTGACTAGCAGTATTGCCTATACGTCCCACGGCGGGAGCTTGGAGTGGGCGGGGCATTGGCGTTCTGCCGACTCTGACGGGACCTTGTTGGCTCCTGGCGTCCATCTTGTGGATCCCAGTCATGGTCCACTGTGACTAATACAGATGTGATGTCTCCCGATGTCCACTGTGACTAATACCGATGTGATGTCTTCAGCTAGACACTAGAAATGAGCGTGAAGACTCTGTACAGGGCTTTTTACAGGACAGACTCGTGGTGTATGTTGATTTTAAAGGGTGTTTGTAAATGCAGTTATTTGGCACTGAACTCTTTGTGATTTTCCCAATAATGTTTTTTTGGGGGGGGTTTATTGTTGTGCCTCTTATTGGAAACACATCTGATTCCTAGTTTCAGATGTGAATAACCACAGATGGCACTCGTGAGAGCATGCATGCAATGATTTAAACACCTAATCTAATTTTTTTTTCTTCGTTTTATCAAACGATGGCCAGGTTGTGTTCTCTGTTCTTTTGGGGCGTCCTATCATAACATCAGTTGGAAGTGGTTCAGACTGAACACTGATTAAATTCGTTGTCTTTTTAAAATCTCGCAGGCATTTGCCTAAAAGGGAATACATTGAAGATTCCATCCATATGTATTTTTCCTGCATGACTTATGACGAGAACGATTTTTTGTTTTCACAGTGTGTTGACTTGGGCCATTGTTCTGTTTGGTTGCAGAATGTTCCAACACCAGTCTGGTTTGTGCTTAAATGATGCATTAAGTTTCTTCACAAAGGACCATTGTTGATCGCACTGGTTTTCATTCAGACACACGTTTTCCCCTCTGTTAGCTGTTCAACTGCTGAATTGGAAGCGTGGGTAACGGTTCGGGTAACGTGACTCTTGGCTTTTGAACTCCGGGAAACTTTCTCATGAAGCACATTCCGTAGTCAGAAAGGACATGTCAAATTCAAAGTTGATATCTAAAATAATATTTTTTACACAATCTGTTTAATTAATATTTTTTAAAGGGACACAATATTAGAATATATATTTACACTGAGGCCTTCTTGGTCTGTGCTAAATGCAAGATAAGGGAGAGCCAATGCATGAGGTTTTCCGGTTTACACGCCATTTGTACACAATTAAAAAGAAACATATATCTATATAAAGCACTACCTGCCTATGTTATAAGCTGCTGGGTTTATTGTAACAATGATGAATGGTTATGAAACTGTTTTCGTCTAGTTGTTGCCAGGAAAGCCGTTGTTTAAATAAATTATATCAAACAAAACTATGGATTTTTCATTAGTCGATGCAGATTAAAATTACAGAATAACTTTGTCATTATAATTTTTGATGAAGACGTTTTGTTTTTACGTGCATTTTGTTATGTGTGATATTGGGTATAAAAAAGCTCTGGCACGGTCACTGAAAGTGGTGGGAATTTTTGGTTTCCCATTGTCCTTGGCTGCCAGTATGCTGCTCAAGTGCATAAAACCGTGGGATTTCTGAATTGATTAGTCGCCGACGTGTTATTGGTCTGGCGAGCACCGGGCCCTTGCTCACGTCCTTGCTGCGGCAGAACCAAGGACATCTCGGCTGTCGCTCTGAATGTCCGCGGTCAAAAGTCACGCCAAGGTTGAAGGGTCAGATTTAATGAAAAGCTGGGGGAGTTTGCTTCTCAGAGGCCTTTGAGACGCATTAAGTCGCCTCCAGACAAAGATGGGTCACACACCATTGAAAATTCACGGATTTACGTCTTCCCACCTGATCGTGGCATCTCTGAGGTTCGTGTGAATGACGGATCGCGGTATACTTACGGAGGCCTAGACGTGAAGTTGAACACAGTCAAGCGTAAAGGAAAACATGTTTATATGCCAATTTGGCCCGGTCTGTGTCAGGATTCATATATTTCTTAACAGTTCTGACCGCAAACTAAATCAATCCCTTATTTTTTTAAATTGTATACATAATGTCAATAACATCCAACATAAATAAATACAATGTGTTGGCCTCCCTCTACGCGTAAATTATTGTTTATCTGATTTTTTTCGGCTACCGTGGGCATGCATTTACTAACATACTACATGTACTTCCTGTAAATAATCCTCTAAATAAATGTATGAGCAACATGAAACATGGACGGATTTGTCACCGGAGTGTTCCTCCCAGGGCCTGATTGTTGGTACAGCTTGACAACACGACCCTTCACCAATCCTTTGAAGTCTTTACAATGTTTGTCCAGTTGCTAAGCGCATAGGGCTCCTTTATAAAAGTTATAGTACTGAACAGCCACGAGGGGGGTCACACCAACACCGATTTTGTGTTTCCCCCTCTTTCTCCCTTTCTCACACACACAAACACACGCGCGCACGCACACAAACGCCCTCTCCTTTTTGTGTGGTGAGTTCACTCCAAACGTGTGTCTCTGGAGATTGATATGAGACTAGTATGTACACTTAAATTGTAAGTTTGGTTAATTTAACAATTCCGTATTTTTTTATTTTCAATCACAATTCGGCCTAACCGTAAAACGTACAGAATTGTCTTCGCTTCGCGTTGAGGGCTATAACTAAGGAATAAATGTCCAGTGCTGTGGAAAAGATTTTTGTTGGACCATGCTTTATTATTCTGCATGTTGACGGGTTCTCACCAGCGCGCTACTATTTGCAACCTGTGTCCGGATGGTTTACGCACAAAACGCATGGCGACATTACAACAAAATGTAATCAACGTTTTTCATCATCAGCCGAAATGCAGTCATGGAATTAAAATGAACCGAACTTCCTTCAGCCATTGGACGGTGGCGGGAGAAGCCAAGGATGCACAGCCGCCCGAAAGACTCGCTTCTCTGCAAGGACTTGTGTCGGGACGCGTCGCTGTGTCTTGGGTTATGCTGTTATTCCTTGGCGCATTACCACAGCAGGTTGTAGGTGCGAGCCTCGCAACCACCACAGGGGAACATGCAGGAGTTTGTCCTAACAAGCTGAATTCCAACCTCTGGGTTGACGCACAAAGCACCTGCGAGCGTGAATGTAACGTCGATCAGGTAAATGCGTTTTCCGGGGTTTTATGTTATGGAAATGAAACCAACCTGTAAGGAAATGCCCTAAATCTATTAACACTGTTGATGCAATAATACAAATATACAAATACATCACATTGGGCAATTATATTATTACATAATACGATTTCCAACAAATGTAGATTTTGTAAAAATCTATTAATATAACATATAGGTAGAAAATGACATGTTTTAACAATAATTTCGATCATATATTTTTAACTGTCATTCTGAAGCTTTTTTATTTACTCAGCAAAGGAAGTGTAATTATCGGTTTCTATACGGCTTCTTTTGCTTCATGGAGTACAACCATGAGATGATAGGCATGTAGCCTACAATCCATTTAAAATCTACATAAATAGTAAACGTTTTGAAGTTAAAGTCAGCAAACAGTTACTGTGTTGTTCCCTTCTATATGGCTTCCTGTTTCACTGGAGTATAAAAATGAGGCATGCTTGTAAATTCCCTATGGCAAACTCACGAATAATAATAAAAAAACTGGTTTGAACACAATGGAACAGTGGTAAACTTGCTTGGCTGTGGACACATCTTCCCGTATAGGAAAATACTGTAGAACTATTAATAATAGAAATACCAAATGTAGTGGTATTTTGGGATCCCATATATCATACAAAGATGACAGCCATATGCAGATTATATGATTATATGCAGATTATATGACAATCTTTATTAAGAACACCCAGCCAAAGTTATTTTACATGTAAATGTACAATCAAATTTGTCCAACGGCCCCTAAAAAGTTAGAGCTGGCACTGCAACAATGCAAATATAGGAAGACCCTCATAACATCTATTTTATATGGTGATATATATTTGTTTAGCAGCTTGTCAGTTTCACCTGCTCCTTCACACTATAGGTCAATGAAATCATGAACTCAACTAACAAGTATATCAGGACATCCTGGTACTTCTTCCTGAAACACTATTTGGGTTTTCCCAGCATGTGGGTTTTTTAGCCAGAATATTGTTAAAAAAGTTTATACTGTTATTTTTTTATCAGGAGAGTTACATCAACAACTTGCAAAGCAAGTGGCTTGGTCAACATTTTTCTTTAACTTTCTCTGGGATTCTATCTAGAAACCTTTTAGTAAGTGGCCAGGCTCTCTAACCACATTTGCTTCCCCCTGACAAATAACTCACCTCCTCTAAAGGAAAAGATTGCCCAAAAAATATTTTTGCATTTGCTATCTTAGTCTTCAGATATACCCAATCAATAAACAAATGTAAAGGAAGATCAGGAGAGGTCGCTGGAACATTTTGATTACTTGTATTTATATGTTAAATATATATTTTCTTTAAAATAAAATAGATTTTGATTTACTTAATACAATAGTAAAATATAGGTCAATCATCATGTTCAAGGTGAGTGTATTTAACTACCCACTATTTCTTTATTTAGATACACTACGCATTTGTTGTCTTAATAAAAGGAAAGTGTTTCCCCCAGGACTGTGCCGACTTCGAGAGGTGCTGCATCAACGTGTGTGGACTCTTCAGCTGTGTGGCGGCCCGCTTCTCCGACGGAACCCCCGCGACGCCAGACGGCCAGGGCCGAGAAGCCCAGGGCCCCGTAGCCACATGTCAAGGCTTCGTCTGTAGTCAACAGGGTGCCACCTGTGACATCTGGGAAGGCCAGCCCGTCTGCAAATGCCAGGACCGCTGCGAGAAGGAGCCAAACTTCACCTGCGCCTCCGACGGCCTCACTTACTTCAATAAATGTTACATGGACGCGGAGGCATGTACGCGGGGCGTGACGCTGACCGTGGTGACTTGTCGCTTTCATTTATCCGAGACTCATGCGAGTCCGGCACCCCAGGACACGACAGCCAACCCGACGCCTACGTCGTCCCCGGACAACCACATGCCCCCGGCGCTTTTCTCCAACCCCAGCCACCAGTCGGTGTACGTAGGAGGCACCGTGAACTTCCACTGCGACGTGACAGGCGCCCCGCGGCCTGACGTCACCTGGGAGAAGCAGAGCGGGCGACGTGAGAGCCTGGTAATGCGACCCGATCGCATGTACGGCAATGTGGTCATCACTAACATCGGACAGCTGGTCGTCTACAATGCCCAGGTCTGGGACACGGGCGTCTACACCTGCGTGGCGCGGAACGCCGCCGGCGTTCTCCGTGCCGACTATCCGCTCTCGGTGATCAGGCGCGCGGAGGATGACGTCTTCTCCGAGGACCCGGAGATGGCGGGCATGCCGATGGGGCGGCCTTTTTCGCCCGTCGACTGCCTGGTGGAGATGGACCAGCGGGAATGCTCATCGGAGCGCCACGTGGACTGGTACTACGACGCCAAGCAAGGAACCTGCCTGGCCTTTTCCAACGGGGGCTGCGACGACAGCCGCAATCGCTTCCAGACCTACGAGGAATGCCGCGCGTCATGCCAGAGGCAGGGGACCGGGGTATGTTTGTTGCCTCCGGTCCAGGGTCCCTGCAAGAGCTGGGAGGCAAGATGGGCCTGGAATTCCTTGATGAAACAATGCCAGGCCTTCGCCTATGGCGGTTGCCAGGGAAACGCCAACAGCTTTCGCACCAAGATGGAATGCGAGGCAAACTGTCCGCAGTCCAGGCGGCGGGCCTGCAAAACGTGCAGAGTCAAGGGGAAAATCGTCCCAAACTTATGTCGCAGCGATTTCGCCATCGTCGGCCGTTTAACAGAACTGATCGAAGACCTCGACTCTGGCATCGCCCGGTTTAGTCTTGAGGAAATCCTCCGCGATGAGAAGATGGGCCTGGCATTCTTTAACACCAGACACCTGGAGGTGACCCTGGCCAAGATGGACTGGAGCTGCCCGTGTCCTAACATCACCATGGAGGAGGGACCTCTGCTGGTCATGGGCGATGTGAAGGACGGCATGGCGGTGATCCAGCCCGACAGCTACGTCAGACCCATCTCGGATAAGAGACTGAAGAGGATCCACGAGGTGCTGGAAAAAAAGACCTGCGAGATGCTGCAGAGGTTTCAGGACTAATTACCCCTCAGGGCTGATTACAAGCTGGGAGCACTTCTATCGCAGGCAATGCAGTTAGGAGTTAGGATGTCACAGGTGTCTTGTCAGTTCTGCAAAATATGTTCAGGCATGTGTCTTGAGAAAGTTTTTAGACAGCTTCACATTCTCCAGATTTTGTTATGTCATACGTTTCATTTATAATTTATTCATGAAAGCGTTTGATAACTTCTCTTCCAACTGATTTTGACTATTTTTTTTATCAGGTGGTTTCAGCATGACAGTTTGATATAAAAACAACAACCAATTATTGTCAATGTATAATTTTGGAGTCAGCCCAAAGTAGATTCTGCGACTTAAATGGAAAAAAAGCACTTACTTAAAATCAAGTTTTATTATAATGTAGCACTAACATACGATCCAAAAATCACACTGCAGGTGTGCAACACTTGTGCCAGAGACCATTAAGGTATAGTGAATAATTAAGGATCTAACACAATAAAGAAACACAAGACTCCTCTCAAGCTCTATCAGATTTGAATGGTGGTGAATCATTGGTGAATGGTTAATTGCGATTTTCAGGTCTGGGTTTTGACTGGTCTACTTACTCAAAGACATTCACAGACTTTTCCTATGCACTCTGAACCAGACTTTCTTCAAGGACCACTGTATACATCTTAGTTCATCTCATTTCAACCCTGATTAGTCTTCCAGTCTCTGCAGCCGAGGAATAAATCCCCATAGTGTGATGCTTCTGCCACCACGCTTCACCATAGGGATGGTATTAGCCAGGTTATGAGCGGTACCTTGTTTTCACCAGATATAGTGCTTTGCCTTCAGGACAAATAGTTGTATTTTGGTGTCACAACAAAATGTGTGGAAAGTGAAGGGATCTGAATGCTTGCTAAAGCCACTATATGTATCCTATTGCTGAAACACATCCAAAATAACGGTTGTAAATATCAATATTCAAAATGATTTTTTCAAATGAAAAGTAAGTTGTAATGTGTAAAATCGTTTTATTCAATGAAACATTTATTGTACAACTTTGCAGTGATTTCTTTACTATATTCATTGTACTATATTTTGTGGTGTGGTGTGTATTGGGAGTCCACTTTTGACATCCCAAAACTTCAATGCCCTGTTCATATTAAACGAACGCATATTCATTGAGTCTCCATGCTGGTGGAAAAAATAAACAGATTTTCCATTAACCATTTTGAAAGTGTGTCATGCAAAAGAAGCCTATTTCTGTGGATATGCATTTGAGGGAATGTGAACCGCTGTGTGTGGTACGTGGTAATAGTTCAGGTTCATTTTCAACAACACTGTTAAAGTCCATAACTTGTCTGTCCAGTTGCACCCTGTATTGAGGTGATGTTGGAATAGAACCTCTGAGAGTCAGAAGACATCTTCACACTAGACTTTCCTTCCTGAAGAGAAGACACTTATTGTTCGCTGGCATGTCAACCTGAAACGAGGGGATCGGTTAGTTATGGTCTGAAATCACAAAATATATTCTCAATGCGTGACACGTCACCTCCAAATTGTGCCAAAAACAACACATTTTGTGTTAATTCAGATATTCTAGAAATAATCGATACATGAATTTTCGCTTCATACCATTTTCTCCAAGAACAGGCCACTTTTTTCTGCCACCGACCTGAGCAGGGTTACATCACGTAGGCCCCAGTCTGGATTTCTATCAAATATCAGGGGTGGGAGTTGGTTTTCTTTAATAATGTGAGGGCTTAATATCAAAAACACTCAGACATTGTCAGACACTGAGTGGTTGTCACTTACCTCAACCGTAGGCTAAGGTCAAAGTCAATGTTGCTTTGTGGGGTGATATGCCCGTTCAACGCATAGGGCTGAAAAGAATAGCAGAGCATGTGTAAACTCACTGGCGTACGTTCGCACACAGCAGGCAAAACTATTCAGACTCATGTGGGAAATACATGCGTAACACTGTTTGTGTGCTATAACAATGGTAATAAGACTGGCGTGACATACTCCGTACGTCAGCAGAACTCCTTGCGGTTTCAAAACAACCCCGGCTCCTTGAAACATGCCCTGCGGGGAGAAACAGGATTACCCGAACTTCAAACACAGTGGTTCATCGAGAAAACGTAATTCTCCATGATGCATACCGGGCAGGCAGACATTGTTCTCTTGTCGCACAGTTCTTACCTCAGTGCAGGTCATAGGAGAGATGTGGATCATGTTGATGTTGAGTACCAGGTCTAGGGATTCAGGCGGGATGCCGCCCCAGTTCTCACAGGGCAGAGAGGCGTCGAGGTGGATGGCAGGCTTCACGTTAGGCAGGTTGTGATGCGCTCTATAGGCATCTATGCTGGTGTTGTGGAAACAAAAGAGATGGTTCTCATTGTAGTCCGCGATACAAAACAACAACAACAATGGCTTGTCGTTCGTGTTGGAGGAACAGTTAGGCCTAGGGCACTATTATCATCAATTCCTAGTAGTAGAAGACCTGTCTAGATTTGGGGCAGAAGTTCACTATTCAGGTAAGACTCACATTAGAGTAAGAACATTTATCTATGCACACTCACCTGGCTAAAGACTGTCTGTCGTATTCTGACGGCTGCCAGGTAATATTTCGTAAGCCCTGTGCAAAATGCGTGACATGTTGCCCGGTGCCAGACGATATCTCTAACGCGTTTAACGGTTTCGCGGTGTCCACACTCTCACGGATCACGGCCAGGATGGGCTCCTTGTTCCTCTCCGCCGCAGGTGCGTTAAGCATCTTGTAATGACCGGGATACACTCACCTAGTTACTAGATACAACCGTTTAAACCACTCCGGTTGAAATAGTTCCCCGCACTACAAGTTACTATCACAACAGTCTCCCGTGCCGTATTATTGCAGAGCTGCAACGCCGATCTATTTTGCAAACAACGTAACAAAAGCCATCGACTTCCGCCTCGTGTCACGTGACTGAATACGTATCCGACATGGGGACCAATCAGAACTCGGATGCTTGCCAATGTGTTTATTCTAGAATGCAATATATATATATATATATATATATATATTCTGGAATACAATATTTACTGGAATGCATCATCTCACCTGTTTGTAGTTTGAACAGGTGGTTAAAACGTCAAGATTTCAAACAGCTGCAAAAATGTGCTATATATTCAGAAATGACAATAAGATGTATCAAGGAAATCCAAATTGCCTACACATAATACGATAAAGACCCTAACCCCCAAAAAAATTAACAAATATATCGGCATTTTACCGAAGCCCGAGTCGACATATATATAATTTATAATTTATTAGCACCAAGAGGAGAAGAACAGCCATTACATTACCAAGCAGAGAATAAAAACATTTAAAATAAAATGAACCTAAAATGTATAGTTGAACTTCAATTTCGTAAGTATTTTATTTACATAAGCAAATTAAATACATAAAAAATGTATCCTAATTCAGAAAATTGTGTTGTACTTTATTGAATATCTTTACAGTTTAAATTAAGATACTTTTTAATGTATTTAATGTACTAGTAATACTAATAACACAAATTCACTATGTATCAAAAAGAAATCCAGCCTACAACATATTAACCTAAGCAAAACGTTTTCCTGTGTGGGCATCAACAGGAATTATGTTGTGTAGGTGTTCTCTTCTAAGTTGTCACCGTGGTGATGTTTAAATTGCATAACCCAATATAGGACTGTCCATGCAACCACAAATCAGTTGTCATTAGCAATTAGCACTCTGTTATCTCCACGAAATCACCCTCGCAATCCCGGCCGGTCATTTGTCTCGATCCGTTCTCCGCGGTTCCCGGTTCAGCGCCGTTAGACGACTGCTGCCATGCGGGCGGACGACTGACGTCACAGACCAGATTTGGGTTCAGAGATAACAACGTGTTCTGGTTCCTGTCACCGTTGGTTGCGTCGCCCGCTGACTCGCTAAAGATGGTGTCTGAGAAGACTGCTTCTAAGTTAAACTGGGCGCCACCGAAAAGAGATTCCTGGCAGGTGGATATCGGGCGATCTGCGGCTACTGCAGGGTCTCTTGGGGGTTTGCTGGGCGGTAATAGTGACGGTTGATTAGCACTGTCTGGGGCTTTTGTATTGTCCGGCTCCTGATTCAGGCTTTTGTGTGATTCAGTGATGGGTAAGGGATACATTTTTGCAGTCCCCCTACAGTCACTGTTGACGCTAGAACGTCGCGAGGATCCCTCGGCTGTTGATATTACGTTACTAGCCCGAGGTAGCGATGTGGCAGACCTTAGCGCACCTGCCCCTCTTAGGCGCACCTCTTTCCCCAAGGGGGTGGAGAAGCAGTTGAGACACCCGGACACCGAAGTAGATTTACCCTGAACGTAGAGCACCGTGACCGGGCACAGGGTTGAGGCTCGGTTGGTCTCTGGACCTTTGCTGGATAGAGATCGAGGTACTACGGCAACTTGCCCCTGAGCTGTTTTGGGAAGGTTCCCATCCGAAGGTCGTCGGGGAGCTCTGCTACCACTGGAGCACCTCCTTAAGACGCTTCTTCGGGGCCAGGGGTCTTGTGCGCTCCCCACCTCCTTTCCCGTACAGGGGATCAAGCCACGTGCGTTTGCTGTGGCGTCGGGCGAGGAGTTCGTCATGTGCACCTGCTCCCTGGGTTGGCTGCCGGTGCGTATTGTGGAGGAGGAGGAGCGTTGTTGGCTATGGGAAGTAGGTGTGGCGTCCAGCCGCTGTGGGTGGCGCGGGGTGGAGGTACCGACCGGGCTGCTGCCATTGGACCAGGCCTCGTTCTCTTGGCTGAGGCTAAATTCTCCGCTGCTTTCGCTCTGGGCCCGGCTCAGGACGCTTCTCTGACCTAAAGGACACATCAGGGGTGATATTGTATTGGCTTATTCCAACACAAGGTTATAAGCAACATGGCATATAAATAAAGTGTTAGAAACACTGTTAATACCAAGAAACACAGCGTTGGACACAATGTCTTGGTTAATGTGTTATATTATTATCCTCTGCCTGTAGAGGGCAGTATTCCCATCTACTTGGATAGTCGACGCCTACTTTTCGCAAGATAATATGGATTTGAAACAAGGCTATGTTGACAGCTGAATGGATTATTTCCATAATAATTCTCCAATGTGATGCATATACACACTGAATGGTATGTAGCTCATAAATGCACTTGTCAAATGTTTTTAAATTTATATTTTCTTTGTTGCATTTGTGAATTAACATACCTTTTCTTTTACACTCATCAGTGACTTAGAAAAGTTTTTGTACTCTTCTATACATAATTAATTATTACATTATTACTATTCATTTATTTCCGTCAATCAACACACAATAACCTATAATGACAAGTTCAAATGTGCTGAGTAAAAGTTATTGAGAATGAAAATCTGAAATCTCTTATTCAGAATAAGTATTTAGACCCTTTCATTATTTGTAGTCTTCTTGGATATTGTAGATTGATGGCACAAAAAGTTCACTGTGTATAAGTCAATTACTGCAGTATATATATGGAAATTAGTGCACAATATATATGTAAATTAGTGCACTGTAAAAAATGTAATTAGTGCACTATATATGGTAACAGGTGTCTGTTGGGGGGTAGTCATGGTTGGCTACCGTGGTTTTGGGGGTCGTCTCCATCATCGAAGCCAGTCGCTATGACACTGTCGTTCGAATCCTTATCTGTGGAACATGGAATAGCAGGGATTAGAAAACAAGACACCTGGTTAGACAGAACAGAGGCTGTGTTGAGTGAAACCCGTCAGGTTAATAGGCAGATAGCATATGTCAAGCGCTGTTAAATCAAACCAACAGAATTGCAAAAAGACAGTGATTCTTAAAGCTACGGCGCGACTACATACCAGATAGCTCATGGAGCTGACAAATGGAGGGGTGTAAAATGGACGGTGAATGACCACCGTTCGGGTGTAGCTCGGGGCTGCTGGTGGCGGAGTCGGTGGGTCGATAAAACAATGGAAGGGTGGAGGTCTGGTTATGGCGGGTTATGGATAAGATGGAGTCGCTCTGGGACGAGGTCATGGACTCCGTTCTGGACCTGTCCTTCTTGACCTCTGACCCTTCCCGTTTCTCTGGGTCCTCTGACGGGGTGTAAGGTCGTATCGGGTCAGCCAGTCTGTCCAGGTCATTCAGCGCTGGAGGTGGACGTAGGGGTCGGGGGGCATTGGGAGATATGGGATGAGTGGGTTTGCGTCTGAAATGCGGAATGCAGTATTCCTTCTTATCCTGCCTTTCCATCCATCCGTACTTCCTTCCTGGTCCCTGGGAACTAGCGCCGTGTGCCGTGTTTGCTAGGCATTGCAGTATCCCCCCTGATCTGATCCTATCAACGCAATGTAATGCTTATGCTAATTAGGTCGGTGGATGGTCACTACTTATGTTTGCTCACTGTCGTCTGCTATGATCTGCGTTCATTGAGTGATCGACAAATGGTGACTGAACTGTGATGGCGTTGGATTTGAAATCAAATAAAACGTCATGAGTGGACGCAGTAAGGGTTACAAAAAACACAATGGAAGGTTTCAGCAGCACAATCTGTAGACACATTTAAAGAGAATTGAGGCTAGGATCCTGTCTGCAGCTATCGATACAACGGTGGCTACAGAAAGAACTAAAATCAATGTAAACCCATGAGGTGAAAACAAATAAGGTCATATGAGTGACTAACAGGAGTTGGCCTGATACCAGATCTGTTCGAGCTCAGTGCCAAATAACAAACAGGTCTGAGATACGTTCAAGGTAAGGCAGGAAGTAAACATTGACCCCTAAACATTCACTCATGTTTCTTACACACGGAACGACGGAAGAGGGACTTGACTTTGTCCATCTCCTTCAGTCTGTTCCGCATGAGGGGAAAGATTTTCAGGGCTGCGACTTTAGGGCGTCACGACGAGGTACGGGAGGATGAGACAGGGATGAGGGAGACCAACGTGGATGCAGGCAGGGGGTTAGGGAGGGACGAGGGGGGGGGCTCAGGAAGATGGAGACAGGGGGTGATGGAGGGACAGAGAGGGGGAGAGATTGTGGACAGAGTGAATGAGGAAGAGAAAATATAGAGTGAAAATGGGGGGAGGAATAGAGGGAGAGACCAGAGAGATTGAGGAGGAGAGACAAGGGAGAGATAGACGAGGTGGGAGGAGGAATATAGGGAGAGACAAGGGTGATGGAGAGAAAGAGAGCGGATATGGAAAGAGTAACAGAGGGAGAGAACACATTAACACACAGTATGGGAATTGACAAAACACAGGACAGGATACCTTACAATACAATAAACCAACACACACACACACACACACACACACGCACACACACACATACACACGCACGCACGAACGCACGTTATGGCATGTTAAAGCCATAAGAACCTGGACATGAGTTACACCTACTGAATCACACAGCAACAGATGATGGCTCACCAGAGAACACTTTTATTTGTTTTCCTCTGCTTACAGCTCCTGGGAGGCGGGCCTATCTTTATTAATATAGGAGAACTCTGTATTGCGCCACTATTCACTGGATGACCCCTGTCTCCCTGGCCAATGGGTGGTGGCGGGGGGAGGGGCCAGCTGCAGTAACTGCTGCCCTGGCGCACATCACTATGTTCTGTCCCTGACGTCCATAGTGGTGGTGCCAGGGGGAGGGGCCTAGCTGCCCCTTCTCCCTCTTCCTGGCCTATAGCTTGTAGCGAGGTGGGGGACCTGCGTTGATCGCGGCACGTGATTGGGCAGACAGTTTTCGCATGGCCTACCAGGGCTCTCAGACCCGACCAGGGGGAGGGGTTAGTGAGGTAATACTCACTGCTGCTCTTCCGGGGCGAGGCGCAAGACTCGCCGGAGCCGTTCGAGCTTACAAGGGAGCCGTTGTCCTGACAGCAGGAGGCCGGGGGGGAGGAGGAGGTTGGCGGAAGGGCCTCACACGAGCCGGAGCGCGTGGGGGTCAGCGAGCGGTTGGAGGCGGCGCAGCGTTCGCGGCTCTTCGACTTCATCAGCTTCTTCATCTTCAGGGTGATCCAGTTGCCACGCCTGGGGAGATGGTGGAGAGGGTTATCAATACCATCAGATGACTGGGTTATTTCAGAGCTGTCATCATCTCAGTAGAATTTCCCGGTGATGGAGCAGGGGCTGTGAGGCACACCGCCGTCAGTCCACCATACCTTCGTGGGGAGGAGGGCTCGTAGAACTTATACTGGTCCATGATCTTCTCCTCCAACTTTTCCTTCTGTCTCCTCAACTCGTTCAGTTTGTCTCTTTGGAGAGAGAGACGCGAGAGAGAGAGACATGTTAGAGAGACGTGTTAGAGAGACGTGTTAGAGAGACGTGAGAGAGACGTGTGAGAGAGACATGTTAGAGAGACGTGTTAGAGAGACGTAAGAGAGAGACGTGAGAGAGAGACGTGTTAGAGAGACGTGTTAGAGAGACGTGTTAGAGAGACGTGAGAGAGAGACGTGAGAGAGAAACATGTTAGAGAGACATGTTAGAGAGACATGTTAGAGAGACATGTTAGAGAGACGTGTTAGAGAGACGTGTTAGAGAGACGTGAAAGAGAGACGTGTGAGAGAGACGTGTTAGAGAGACGTGTTAGAGAGACGTGAGAGAGAGACGTGAGAGAGAGACGTGTGAGAGAGACATGTTAGAGAGACATGTTAGAGAGACGTGAGAGAGATATATGAGATCGAGAGAGGCATGAGATCGAGAGAGACATGAGATCGAGAGAGACATGAGATCGAGAGCGACATGAGGCGTCCTCTGTATCTGACACAATTGGATTGAATTAAATCCAGGCCAACGTAGACAGAGACCGGGACATTTAGGTCAGACCACTTTTTTTTTCTCCAAACGGGCATTACAAATGTCATGCAACATCAAATAATCCACAACCCTGCCGCAGCCAGACTAGGGCGGAGCATGTTCTGTCAATCACAATGGCCTGGCCTTCTAGATGTAAAAGAACATGATGTGATGCACTGTGGTGCTCGATGGCTAAAACAAAAGCTTGTATTTTACTGAGCTTTGCTAAGTTCGTTGTTGACCCACGATGTAAAATAATATTATGGCAATTACTAGTCTATTATCTTCGTATTTACTGTAGGTATTTACTATAACATCTGCCATTGTATATGGTCTCATTAAAATGTATTGAATACAATTTTTGTTCATTAACTGGTGTATTGTGACTGTTGCGGCCTTATGGAACGCGGGGGAGAACGGGTTCTTTACATGTATTGTCTCTGTTCTACATGGAACAGGTCCTTGCTCTCCATGGTCTGTTCCAGCAGGGTGCGGTTCTGCAGCATCAGGTTCTGGATCTGGTCCAGCAGATGGCGGTTCTCCTCCTCTAGGTTCCCCTTCAGCTGACTCAGCAACTAGACGCCACGACACAAAGAACGATGGGGAAACGATTAGTCAAAATATATTTACTGCACACTTCTCTTCGTCGTGCTTTGGGTATGCAAATTGAATGAGCAGCAATTGTTAAAAACTTGATTAGTAGAATTCTCGTGTCGTTTTTTTAATTATTCAAAATGACGTATTTTCGATAAATACAGTAGGTCCTGAAATAGAGTCAAATAAGGTTTCCAGCATACTTCACACTGATTGGTAAGCTTGGTGCTGGTGATGTCCAGCTGCTGATACTGCTCTCTGAGCCGGTTGAAGTCCGACTCCAGTCTGGTCTGCTCCAGCTTGGTGCTGTTCAGCAGGGTCTTCAGGTTCTTATGGTCGACCTGGAGGTCCTCCTGGTCTTTCAGCAGCTGACGGTACGTGTGGTTCAGCCTAAGGGTGTTGATTGAGATGTTTAGTCTCTGTGAGGCTAAGTCTAGGATAATTAGATGTGTGCGTGTAGGTGTGGCTGTGGGACGTCTGTATATATATATATATATATATATATATATGAATATATATATGAATATATATATGAATATCACTGCCTCACCAGTCTCTTTCGTCCCGGAGTCTTTGACACTCCGAGGCGGTGGTTCTCTGCTGCTCTCTCTCCAGGGACATCTTCTCCTGCTCCTCTCTCAGAGACGTCTCGAGTCCCTCAAGTTTGTCCTTCTGCTGCAGTAGGGATGTGTACCTGAGGCCACACGGGACATTCACGCCGTTTCTCATTATTGCCGTTCCGTGGAATGCGTTCCATGACGACCCACTGATCCCATCTACGGACGGCGGTGTTCTGTAATACCTGTCCTCTATGGTTCTGTGCTCCAGCTCCAGTGTGCGGTGGGCGTTCTTCAGACAGCCGTGTTTCCCCAGCAGGGCCTCGTACTCCGTGGCCTGCCGCTCGTGTAGCGCCGCCAGCCTCTCGTGGTCGCGCAGGAGCTGCTCGTAGACGCCGCGCAGCTCCTCGCGCTCCCTCGCCGCGTTCTCCTTCTCCGCCTCGGCCCCGGATTGCAGGTGCTGGAGCTGGGAATTCTGGGCCAGGAGCGATGCACTCTGGGAGTTGACGGTGGACTTCTCCACCTGTGGGCGAACGGGAGTGGTCGGAGAAGATGAGTGCATGAAAAGCCAGACGACTTCTAAAACAGGTCTTTACTGGGTTTTATAATGTGTATTTCAATTACATCGGATGAAAGCAACTTGAGTGGTGATGCTACGCAAAGAAATTAGCCGTTCGTCGAAGCGAAATCGGTTTAACCCGACTACATTTAAATACAGCATTCGTTTTCAGACCAAGATGCGTAAGCAATGTTCACATGCATCCCGTCTTTAACAAGTTAAACGTGAGCCGTGAAACGCCGGTCGTCCGATCTGTTCTCTGACTGTGTGCGTCGTTGCTCCTCCCACCTGCAGGTTGGCGTTGTGCGTCTGGAGCGTCGTGTTGTTCTCCTGCAGCGAGGCCGTCTGTCTCTGCAGGGCCAGGATCTGAGCCTGCAGACCGTCGGACTGGGTCTCCAGCTGCCGGAGCTGCGCGTGCAGAGCCTGACGCTCCGCCTGCAGCGTGGCGTTCTGGGGTGGGGAGGGGAGGCGAAGTCAATGACACACTGACCAAATGTCAGGCTGACGAGGAAACGACTGTGAGAGAATCCGGACAACGACGACACACGTTTATTGGCGAACTACGACCGTAAGAGTCGCCTTAGAATTTGTATCATCTCGTTATCGGTAGGTTTTGATAATCTCAAAATATAAAAAAAATGACGCATTAAGGGCTAAATAAACAATTTAAAAAACACTTAATGAAATCATCCCAGAATTCTCCGGACACTCACGTTTCTCTCCACCTCGATGAGGCGGTCCTTAACCCGGAGCAGCTCCCTGGTGGCCTCCTGGCTCTCCCGCTGCCATTCGCTCACAGCTCTGTCACTCTCCCTCTGGGGGGCGGGGCTATTGACCGCCAAACGCTCCTCCTCCTCCCTTTGCAGTAGGGCCTCGTAGTTCAGGCGCACCTGCACAGGGTCAAAGGTCAGGCTATAATTAGTAGTCACCTTTGTTCCATCAGTGCTGTGAATTTCAGGGAATAATATTCTATCTATTGTTCCATGCAATCTTTGACATCTTTTTACCAGCGGTTATAATTTAAACATGAGAAAGTTAAAATAAAATGCTTCCCATAAAACGTTGCCGAGATAGGACTCACAGTTCTGTGCTCTTGACGTAGCTGCAGGTTGAGGCTGGACGACTCCTGTAAACGTGCCTCCAGGGCTGCCATCTTGTCTTCCTTCATCTGGAGAGACCTCTTCAGGGACGACTCTAGCTCCGACTGGAGCATCTTGAACCGGCTTTAAGTAGAAACGGGGGATTCTAAGTCAATCATAAATCTACTGATAGAGATTTAATATGGTTCCTACATGACCCACTTTACAGTATCATTCAACTGCTAATCTGTTTTAAAATGGAACAGGAGAAGGCTGTGTCGGTCTGTATAGTACATGGAACAGGCTGTGTCTATCTGTATAAAACATGGAACAGGCTGTGTCTATCTGTATAAAACATGAAACAGGCTGTGTCTATCTGTATAGAACATGGAACAGGCTGTGTCTATCTGTATAGAACATGGAACAGGCTGTGTCTATCTGTATAAAACATGAAACAGGCTGTGTCTATCTGTATAGAACATGGAACAGGCTGTGTCGGTCTGTATTGAACATGGAACTGGCTGTGTCGGTCTGTATTGAACATGGAACAGGCTGTGTCGGTCTGTATTGAACATGGAACTGGCTGTGTCGGTCTGTATTGAACATGGAACTGGCTGTGTCGGTCTGTATTGAACATGGAACAGGCTGTGTCGGTCTGTATAGAACATGGAACAGGCTGTGTCGGTCTGTATAGAACATGGAACAGGCTGTGTCGGTCTGTATTGAACATGGAACTGGCTGTGTCGGTCTGTATAGAACATGTCTCATGCAGTTCGGACCAAGACCAGTTCCAATAACAGTCAACCTACCTGTCCACTGAGGTTTCTTGGTGACTCTGTGGTGATGTCTCCTGGTCCAGGACTCTAATCTCCATCTCATGGGCCAGTCTTTCCAGCTCATTTTCCCTCTGCTGTGTCTTGAGCTTCTCACTCACCAACTCCTACAGCAAAAAAAAGAGTGTAACCAAATTGGCAGCCTTGTTTAATAACAGGAAATGGAGATGGACCAGGAGACACTAGTCTAGAACAGCACAAAGAACAGAAGCTCTAAAATAATGTCACACATAATAAGTGCTGATTGACGAGAGGCCACACCTCTCTCAAGGTGACCAACGTCCTCTGGTCCATGGCTCCCTGCTTGGCCAGCTCACGATTATCCTTCTCCAGGCTCTTCACTCTCTCCTCCACCTCCTTCAACCTCTCCAACTCCTTCCCCAGTCTCCTGGTGTGACGGGAAAACGGAAACCTTTCAGCAGATGTTTTCATCCCAAGTGACATTCAGCACATGCACATGTGATATCTAAGAAACTAACCAGACGCTGCAATTCGTTAACGACAGTTGAAACCTACATCTCAAAGTTATCAGACAGAATAGCTCGTGCCTGCTCAACGAATTAGTCGGCCCACAAAAGTCGACGCTGGCAAGGAGACAATACAAACCATCAGCCTCGGCGGGAGCTGGTTCCACCAATGGGGTGGAAGGACTGACACGCTAACCACCTCAGCGGAGTGAGTTCGTTGTGTTGCTCCGTAGGCTAGCGCCGCGGACATGTAGCGGACGCTAACTGCAACGAGAACCCAGCGAGCTGAGCGGAGGCGTGTGGTGATGTAAGCGGGAATCAAACCCAGAACAGTGCGCGTACCGTGGCGACCGTTATCTTCCTACCTGTTGTCCCTCTCCATGTGTGCCAATCTCAGGTTACTCCCGTCCAGTGTCGAGTCCTGGATATCCGCCTGCTGCCTCAGTCTGCGGTTCTCCTTCTCCAGCCTCCTGTTGTCTCTCTCCAGGCTTGACGCGTCCTGCTCCAGAGTCTGCTTCTCCTGCTCCAACTGCTCCAGGCGCCTCGAGGAGATCCTCAGCTCCTCCAACCCAGCTTGGAGGCTCTGGTTCTCGGCCTCCAGCTCCTGGACCTCAGCCTTTAGCTGCTGTAGCATCCGACCTGGATGGGGGGATGAAGGGGTAGACAGGTGGGTGGATAAATGGATGAAGGGGTAGACGGGTGGGTGAAGGGGTAGACGGGTGGGTAGATGAGTGGATAAAGGGGTAGACGGGTGCGTGGATAAATGGATGAAGGGATAGACGGGTGCGTGGATAAATGGATGAAGGGGTAGACAGGTGGGTGGATGAAGGGGTAGACGGGTGGGTGGATGAAGGGGTAGACGGGTGGGTGGATGAAGGGGTAGACGGGTGGGTGGATGAAGGGGTAGACGGGTGGGTGGATGAAGGGGTAGACGGGTGGGTGGATGAGTGGATAAAGGGGTAGACGGGTGCGTGGATAAATGGATGAAGGGGTAGACGGGTGCGTGGATAAATGGATGAAGGGGTAGACAGGTGGGTGGATGAAGGGGTAGACGGGTGGGTGGATGAGTGGATAAAGGGGTAGACGGGTGCGTGGTTAAATGGATGAAGGGGTAGACGGGTGCGTGGTTAAATGGATGAAGGGGTAGACGGGTGAGTGGATGAAGGGGTAGACGGGTGGGTGGATGAAGGGGTAGACGGGTGGGTGGATGAGTGGATAAAGGGGTAGACGGGTGCGTGGATAAATGGATGAAGGGGTAGACGGGTGAGTGGATGAAGGGGTAGACGGGTGGGTGGATGAAGGAAATATACAGAGATACAAAGAAAGGAATGAAGGTAACAGAATATTAGGTTAGCTTGTCCTTCCAACTGAGCTAAAGGGGACAACCTGAACATTATCATAGGACACCAACCTGTGTTTTCCAGGGAAGTCTGAAGCCTTTGGTTCTCCGTGTCCAGAGCTCTGCACTTAGCTTCCAGGCGTTCTGTGTGCTTAGCAGATGAGGAGAAAGACCTGGTGGGCATCCTCGTGTTCTCGCAGCTGTTACATGTGACGCACAACAAGGGTTGAGGGGTCAGAGACACCGAAGGACAGCGTCCAATGACTTTATGGCTGTTGCCTAGTGCTTCCAGGTCAGCCACGAGGCGGCCAATCAGGTCGCAGGAATCTGTGTCTTGGAGTGGGCCATTCTCCTGCTTCTGGAGGTCTCTCTTCTCCTCGAGGGTCTCAGTCTCTAAACGGATGACATCATCCGCTATCTCCACGGACGAGCCGTTGATCTTCGTGTCTGATTGTGGTGTGGTGTCCGTGTCCACGTCACAATCCTCGTTGATGACCAGTTCTGACAGCTCCCAGGGAGCCTTGTCCAAACTGCCAATGTCCTCTCTAACCACCGCAGACTAATAAACAAGAAAATAAGAGACATTTTTACATGGAAAAACAGTTCTGTTCATCATAATAGTTATAAGTGAAATCAGTATGTGCGGTTTGACAGTTGTCGTTCTTCGCCGTGAGCAGGTGTGTGTTTTCTATGGGGTGCTAATGTGTGTGTGTGTGTGTCTACTGTAGGCTAGTGGCTAGTTACCGTGTTTGTGGGTTGCTCGACCTCCGCCTGTATGAGTTTGTGGTCCTGTTGCGGTCTCAGGCTGCAGCCAGCTGTAAGTTCCTCTATGGTCCTGAGCAGGCTCTGATTCTCCCTCTCCAGCCTCAGCAGGCGACTCCGGGTGCGGTCAACCACCTCCTCACTCAAAGACTTCTGACCTGAACGTGACCACATAGCCAAGTAAAGATATACACCTTAAACTACTGTATAACCCAGGTATCACTTCACTCCCAAACAAAACCCGTTGTCTAAAGTGTACCCAGTTAGTTGTACCCAGTGAGTTGTCAGGACTCTTGGAGATTTGCTCCAGTTCCCAGCCCAGATGCTGGGACTCATCCATGCTCCTCCTCTGGGCCAGCTCCAGAGCCAGGTTCTCCTCCTGCAGCTCCTTGATGCGCCTCCTATCCACCTCCTTCTCCTGAGAGAATTCAGAGAAGATATACTGAATAGGCTAAAATCCCAAGCAGCCTAATCCCCTGTACCCCACTGCTAATCCCCTGTACCCCACAGCTAATCCCCTGTACCCCACTGCTAATCCCCTGTACCCCACAGCTAATCCCCTGTACCCCACTGCTAATCCCCTGTACCCCACTGCTAATCCCCTGAACCCCACTGCTAATCCCCTGAACCCCACTGCTAATCCCCTGAACCCCACTGCTAATCCCCTGTACCCCACTGCTAATCCCCTGAACCCCACTGCTAATTCAGTGTACCTCACTGCTAATTCAGTGTACCCCACTGCTAATCCCCTGTACCCCACTGCTAATCCCCTGAACCCCACTGCTAATCCCCTGTACCCCACTGCTAATCCCCTGAACCCCACTGCTAATCCCCTGTATCCCACTGCTAATCCCCTGTACCCCACTGCTAATCCCCTGTATCCCACTGCTAATCCCCTGTACCCCACTGCTAATCCCCTTTACCCCACTGCTAATCCCCTGTACCCCACTGCTAATCCCCTGAACCCCACTGCTAATCCCCTTTACCCCACTGCTTACTGAAGACACTGTGTGCTCTTATCCGCTACAGAGCTCATACACAGTCCTCTGGTTCGTACCCGTTCCATCTCCTGGACCCTGGTCTGTAACATGAGGCTGTGTTTCTCCAGCTGGTGTAAGTTATCAGAGCGGGACCTCCATCCGTCCAACTGCTCCTCCAGCACCGCCTTGGTCTCCAGCAGGACAGAGTTGTCGTCCTTTAACTCCTGCAATGATCCACGAAGACACACACACAAGAATAAGCATCTTTATTCGTGGAGCAAGTTGTTGTTTTATACACCGAAACCAACGTTGTTCCCTGGGTTTGTTTTTGATCGGCGCCTACCTCCACTTTCGCCTTGTAGAACTCCATGTCGTGTAGCCTCTCTCGATATCGTCCCACTTCACTCTCCAACTTGTCCGCCCTGATCGCCCTCTCTCTCAGGGCATCCAGCTCGTCACGGTAACTACGGGCCGCACGGGCGTCCGCCAGCAACCCAGAGTTCTGGTACCGGACCGACGCACAGACACGGGACAGAGTTGGACCATGGCAGGCCAGTTTAAAACAGCACGGAGAACAGAACAGCACGGAGAACAGAGGCGATAGAGTCTATTGCCTTTTCTAGTGAAAATGTGTATAATAGTGTAATTAAATGTATGAGATCCGCCTGTGAAAAAGTCAGCCGTTGAATAAACTACGTTTCTAGACACAAGACTAGTCCTTATAGATACATAGAAAACATTTGCTACTCAAGAAATCGTCTCTTCAGAAGTTAACATTCACAGATGAGTGTGGAGCTGGAGAGTGCTGTGGTTTACTCACTTGCTGAGCACTAAGCTGTTACATTAAAGTATCCAGTACATTTTTATGTTTTAGAAGTACTTTTAGAAGTACGGTTGCTCTGCGTTGTGTGTGTGTGTGAGAGTTTCTGTGAGTTTATTTGTGTGTCACGTCTATATACCTCACGTTGTGTGTGTGAGAGTTTCTGTGAGTTTATTTGTGTGTCACGTCTATATACCTCACGTTGTGTGTGTGAGAGTTTCTGTGAGTTTATCTGTGTGTCACGTCTATATACCTCACGTTGAGTCCTTTTGAACTCCGACGCCATGTTCTCCAGTTCCTGTCTGCAGTCCAGGACCTGTTCACTCTTCTCTTCTCTGGGGGGGGGGTGGACGGAGGAGATAGAGAGTGAGAGAGAAAGAGTAAGGACAGATCTTTACTACTGCACACAAACTAATTCACACACACACATCAGTACCCTCTCTCAGATCAACGTCCAGCCTCTGAGAGGTAGGAAAATATAGTCCGGGACCAAGTCATCTCACGTGTGGCTTTCCATTATAATCCCCCCGGGGGAAAAGGCTCCTTTCATGCTCATGTCACCATCATCATCATCATATTCAGGATGCACTTTAACCTAAAGCACCTCCACGTCCAGGGAGCGAATGAAGTAAATGCTTTGTCATGGTATTGGGCTGTATTGGACCATGTATTGGGGACACGTTTAACTGTACTGCAGGCCTGGGGACTGGAGAAAGCATATCCCACGTCAGACAATGGCAGCGTTTGTGAAAAGGACAGGCAATCAGAGGAGACGCAAGGCTAATTCTGGGAGGGACCAGGAGAAAAGGAGCACCAAAGTGGGTCAATGGCAACGCAAGGCCACGGAGCTGGATGCCAAGACGAGGCAGGATGGAGGGAGTAATGTGGGCCATGCTTCCCCCAGGAGCGCTATCCTGTATCAGTTAAGAGCGCCTCTCCTCTCTCTCTCTTCTTTCAGCCTATCGGCACTTTGCCTGGTCTCGTAGTTCAACTATCTTACAAGATAACATGTGGAGGCTCTCAGAAGAAAACGGACACATATTGCTCCTCGTGCTAGATATTTTCATTGCATAGCTGTTTACCCTGAGGTTTTACGTCGTGTCGGCTAAAGATGACAATATGCTCCAATGATTGCCATGAATATAGGGAGGGTGGGAGAAGTCTGACAAAGTACTCTGTCAAAGCTGGCCCTCTGAAATGAGTTACTGTGTCTTTAAGAAGCGTTTATGTTCACTTTGTGCAAAGGCTGGTTGGGTTGAGGGAGGTTTGTGACTCACAGCTCCTGACGCAGGCGTCTGATCTTAGCCTTGGAGTCAGCCAGCTCTACAGACAGGTGCTGGTGGGACGCGGCCTGCTGTTGCATTGAGGGACAGTCGCCCGGGGACCGAGCGCCGGGCGTACAGGGCGACGCTGTGGACTCTCTCTCCTGCATCAACTCCACTATAGTCTGGGGAACGGAGGGAACCAAAGGAGAGAGAGCGGATTAGAAGCAAAGAGGATTCTATTGAGTTGTTCATTATCTGTTATCAGTTCAGGCTAATCAAATTCATCACGGATAAATAAAAAAGGTTAATCTGTAACTACAACAGTGCTTCAAAAGCCCAGTAAGGCAATGATTATTGATATTACATTGCATGCATAGTTCTTACATAACAGAACATTTTATTGGGTCCAAGCACAGTGTTTTCCATCTAGGCTGCGGCATAATTAAAAGCCAATAACCCCCCTCCCTTCGTACCTCCAACTGAGTATCTCTCTGATCCACCAGACGTCTGAAAAGGTTCTCCAGATCTTCTGGACACACCTCACTGGTCTCCAGCCAATGGAGATCCAGTACACTGTCCTGACTGTGAGTAACCTGGCCAATCACAGGTGAGTTAGAGATGCACTGAAACTTTTGCTGACTGTACGTACCTCCCTGCGTACTGAACGTGCCGGTGTGCATGCTACAGCAGTACGCGGAGAAGGCTGTCCAAATCTTCATTTGAAATTCCCCATAAAGCCACACTGATGTACACAACAGCATTTCACAAGTGTGCGTCTCATTGCAATCGTTTGGCAACACAGAATGAGACTCGAGCAGTTACATCGCATTCAAAATGCTGATTTTCGAGGCGCTCGAAAGGGCTTGAACGCCGCATAAAGTATGTGTGTCAGGGTTCAAAGCTGTGTTAATGGCAACCAGTTAACACAGTCTCGACTGGACTAGGTAGAGTGGAAAAACGGCAATGATGTTTATGGCTCACTGTCCTCAATAAAGTCAGACGACTCAGCTTTACAAGAGTATACTGTTTCTTATTTTCTACTGTGCAACAATGATCCTTCCTGAATTCCTGGGGTATCTGAAAGACTGATTCGGATTGGTCTGTAGTCTGTATCTAAGGGAATTAGCTATGTAACTACACATTTTTACCAAATGTCCGCAGGCTTATGCAGGGAACAGAATGCCTCAGTGTAAAATCAATGCTAACGTTTGTTATCTTTTTTTGTTTGTTGAGAAGGCAAAATAGTTTTTGTAGATCACAACACCGTTTTGTGAACATAGCCAGGAACAGTTAGCGAATAGCTAATCTCGGCAGTCTTGTCCCAGACTAACACACCAATCGCAGAAAAACACAAGGGTGTTATTATCTGGGGAACACAAGGTAGCCTGGGTCCCAGATCGCTCTGTGCTGTCTTGTGAACACGACAGAGACCAGGGACATAACGAGGAACAGGATTACCTCTTGGATATGGGCAGCTATCGCAGCCTTGGTGTCAAAGTCAAGGGTCTGGATGCGATCGATGTACTCTTCTTTCTTCTCACACTGAAAACGCAGAGGGGGTGCACTTATTAGGGACTAAACCAATGACTGCAACTGAGCCTGGCAAATGGACACATCTCCCAAATTAGGAACCGGCTAAAACCACCATTTTACATTTTTGAAACACAAAAGCAATCACCACACACATAGAAACCAATCAAATGCACGCACACGTGTGTACAAAAACACACACACACACAATAAAAAACTCCTACCTGGACGGCGCAACCCAACAAAAGAAGCAGGATTTTTTTCATTTCCTCCAGACTTTGGTCTGAGAATAAGAGAAGAGCACAAAAGCGACATTAAATTCACGTTAAACTTCCGTTTAAAGTCGAGGGCGACGGGAGCTGCAGCCTCAGATTAACTTAAAGGGTCGTCTGCGGTGCACATCTGGGTCAGACACACCGGGCCAGAGCGGGTTACCAAGGCTGCCGGTGCCATCAGACCGACAGTGTGAAATCGGATTATTCATTCGCTGAAAACTTTGCCCAGGCAGTCTTGAAGTGGCGTTGGAGTGGAGGGGTTTTCAGGTCAACTTACAGGGGGAGGTTTTTCGATGACCTGGACTGACAGGCACAAGTCTAATTCTGTCACAACAGGAACAGGTATCAATTGGATAGGGTTTTCTCTTTCTGCTGCCCACAATTCCCCACAATTCCCCCCCCCAAAAAAATGCATTTCTTTCACCTAAAATACGGGTCTGTGTTTCAGGTAGGCTGACACCACCATGCCATTTTAATAGTAAAAGTTGACTTTCATCAGTATTGGCTGAATAAAGGCAAATTAATTACTATATGTAGATCAACGTGATTTTCTCCTGACAAGATTTACACAGTTGTCAAAACGCAGAGGGGGTAATGCTAACACAAAACACACACCTCATTTAAAGCCAATTTACAAGTCCTTTTGGAATACGGTTCTGGTGAAATGTGAAAAAAACAGTACCTCATACCTGCTAGGTTTTATTGGGATTATGACGCGTCAACTATTTAATCCTAAAACATGCTGTTATATCAAGTAACTGTAATTTCCATAGAGGCCACTAGGGGCATATAAGGCCCATGAGTTCTTTCTGTCCGATTCAACTGACGAATATAAAACAGTGGGCAGACATACCACAGTGAGGAGTCTTGCCAAGCAGCAACACGTTGGGCAAAGGCATCGTTATCAACTGCCTCAGTGTCTCCTGGGAAAACAGAGAAGGAAGGGTAGGAAAAAAGGAGGATGGCTTCAGAAGAGGACAATGGAAGAGCAAGACGGGTGCACAAAAAGTGCCTGGGTCCTGGCCAACGTTATCTGAATGGGCAATGCTGTGTGTGTGTGTGTGTGTGTGTGTGTGTGTGTGTGTGTGTGTGTGTGTGAGTGTGCGTGTGCGTGTGCGTGTGAGTGTGTGTGTGTGTGTGTGTGTGCGTGTGCGTGTGTGTGTGTGTGTGTGTGCGTGGCGAGCCATCTAAAAACATTTAAAGTGTATACATTAAGTGCCAACGTATGGAGGCTGACTGGAATGGCTAAAACAAATGGCCCCCTGTTTCACTGTTGCTTTTTATTGTTGTCTCCTTTCCGCCTATATACGCCTCACGCACTGTCCCGTCTAGGGAACTAGTCCGGCTATAATGGAATTCTCATTCAGCGTTTCACCGTGTTTGAGCTTGTCTGAAGCACCAGATGGGTGACCAGCACAGTCAGACAAGCACAGTCAGACCAGCACAGTCAGACCAGCACAGTCAGACCAGCACAGTCAGACCAGCACAGCCAGACAAGCACAGCCAGACAAGCACAGTCAGACAAGCACAGTCAAGAGCACTTAAAGTACAGTGTTCTGCGAGACCGCTAATGTAATTGAACCCAGGTTTGCTAGTGACCTGTGGTTCTGAGGCATGGCTAACCAAAAGTAGTCTTCCAGATTGGTAATTTATATAATTGCCCCTTTGAGGTAACCGGTGCCCGTCTGTAGTTCAGGAAATTATTATTTAAGTCCCCAGTGAGAAAGTTCCAGTCTGGCTAGCCTGTCAGCATTGATGCAATACATCACCCTCCAACTCCCATTTGGCCAAAGAAGTCACATTTTCCAGTGAGCACAAACCGTTTCTAGTGACAAATTCTCAACTGACTGGACTGGGTTGCTTTTTCTTTAATTTTGTTTCCCCAATACAAGCTAAAAATGTGATGGTGAAGGAAGCTGGTAGCTTGTTTTTGAGGTTGATGAAGTTAAGACAAGAACATATCTTCCATCTGGGCTTGGTGGTCATAGGACTGGAATGGATTTGACAACATGATTACAGGGTTCTACACCAGTGTACAGAGAAGAAACTGTCAGTGGATATTTCCAGACAATCTCTATGTCAGTGGATATTACCAGACAATCTCTATGTCAGTGGATATTTCCAGACAATCTCTATGTCAGTGGATATTTCCAGACAATCTCTATGTCAGTGGATATTTCCAGACAATCTCTATGTCAGTGGATATTTCCAGACAATCTCTATGTCAGTGGATATTACCAGACAACCTCTATGTCAGTGGATATTACCAGACAACCGCTATGTCAGTGGATATTACCAGACAATCTCTATGTCAGTGGATATTTCCAGAAAATCTATGTCAGTGGATATTTCCAGGCAACCTCTATGTCAGTGGATATTTCCAGCAAAAAAGTTTCAGTAGACATTTCCAAATGTCTACTTCAAAATGAATTATGGTCTAAAAATCTAAGTAGCAACCCACAATATGTGTACTCATCTCAAATCATTTAGATAAATAATGTATGAAGCATAACTTTATCTTCTGATAAAGCATTAGAGCCGTAGCACTCACAAGACAACTGCAGAGAAAGGACAGCTGCAGACTTCATTTTCTAGTCAGACATGTCATGTGTCCCAAATGGCAACCTGTACCCGTGCCCAACCAGTCAAACGCAGGGCACTAAACAAGTAATAACGGTGCCATTTGGGACACAAGATAAGCCTGAGGGGAATTCATTAGACTTGCTGGTTGCCATGATTTTCGTTTTACCCAGTTTTGCTGAGTATGAGTTAGTAGTGATTGAACTCTCTCACTCTCTCACTCGAAAATGCAACTCTAGAGAAAGTAGATTGCTGTGTTGACCGTAACAGCAAGGCCTCGTTATAAAAAGTATTGTTCTTCATCTATTCTTTTTTCTTATTAAGGATTGCCTGTGTAGACTGAAACGGTTCATGTGTTACGATCTCCAGATAACACATGAACTTCGTTTCAGGTCCTTGTCTGTGTCGCGTTAAAGCTCACCACGAGCTTGGCGTTTGGATAACCGTGCAAATCTCTATAGTGACGTATTTGCTTCAATTCAATCGACCAAAGGAAAAATGACAACCAAAAATACTGTTGAATTAATTTATAAGTCATCTTGTCCTTTATGAAATTTGCACAGTCATCAAAACGCCGAGTAGTGTAAGCCAACACAAAACACAGACCTTATCGGAGGTGGACCTAAACCCCCTATGGAATATATTAATGGTGGAATAAAGCAAACAGTGGCTTAATTGTATTTTGGTTTAATGGTGATTACGACCCGTACTACTTCAGCCAATGTGTGCTGATGTCTGTCCAAACAAACACAACTCGATTAATTATCTCCATGATCTCTAAGATAAAAAAAAATGACCACACATGTTGTGCGTCTGTCACACATCTACACGGTTCTGTTGACAAAATGCAAATAAATATCACCTGTCACTGTTCCTATACCCGTTTCGTTTGCAGGATCTCCATGTTTTAATTTCCACAAAAGCCTCCATTCAAATGGCAGCGCTACAGAGTTGTGACTGGGGCTCTCGTTCTTCTCGCGACCCCAACCCACCCGATTGGGTCCCGGCAAACGGCTTTGTACGTCTGGCATTACTGTAGCAGCCGCACATAACTGCACAGATGTTCGGATGACGGATGTGCAGATATTTAGGCCACTCGTCTTAAGGAGAGCCCGGTCCGAATCATCCCATGGCGTGTTGCCCATAGCGACGCCCAGGCCAAATCACCGGGACAGAGCTTCTCTCTCATGGCGGGCTTCAACCGTTCCCTTCATGCACTTCTCGAGCCAGTGACTTAGTTAACTGTGTGTCTGTTCCCCCGAAAATAATGTATTGTTGCTGAGCAACTTTCAATAGTGTTTCAAAGGAAGGAATGTTGAATGGGAATGTGGAAATGTGGGAATGTTTAAGAGTGGGAAATGTGAAACGGGACATCGGTTGTGTGACTCACCAGGTAGTAGGTCTTCATGTGATGGACGAGAATGGTGAGATTCTGCATCCTCGGACCGGGGAGGTTGGTCACGTGGTTTAGACTCGCGTTGGGATTTCTAAAGGAGAATTCAGAGCATTGTAAATATTCGGTTTTCAGTGTTCAGACACATATTTCCCAGCTACTGCCACACAGAAAGTGATGGTGCTGTGGCAGTGGTATTTCTTAGGTAAAATGAAAGGGTTATATTTACATAATTTAATTTCAAAGATGCATTTCAACATCAGCCGGATAAGGTGGAGAACTATGAAACGTGAACCAGGTAATTAAACATTGCAGCTGCTACACTTTCCCATGAAAGTCTCTATTGATTTTTATTTTTTAGCCCTATGACGTCACTGTCTGTCAGGCATGCATGTGATGTATTAATTTACAGTCGAAGCGCAGCGAATAGCTAGACAAAATAACAACACGCTCCACTCAAGTCTGGTCCCAGATCTGTTTGGCCTAGCTCTGCTCCAATAACGCACCTAAACAGGTCAGGACTGGTTTTGTAGTCTGTTCTGTAGTCAATTACCCTGTAGCTAATATGTAGTCACTAACCCTGTAGTCTGTTCTGTAGTCAATTACCATGTAGCTAATATGTAGTCACTAACCCTGTAGTCTGTTCTGTAGTCAATTACCCTGTAGCTAATCTGTAGTCACTAACCCTGTAGTCTGTTCTGTAGTCAATTACCCTGTAGCTAATCTGTAGTCACTAACCCTGTAGTCTGTTCTGTAGTCATCTACCCTGTAGCTAATCTATAGTCATTAACCCTGTAGTCTGTTCTGTAGTCATTAACCCTGTAGTCTGTTCTGTAGTCTCTAACCCTGTGGTCTATCACTCTCTATGTTAGTTTGTCTCTCTCTCACTCCCTGTCTCTCTCCCTCTGTCTGTCTCCCCTTCCCCCTCTCTCTCTCTCTCTCTCTCTCTCCCTGTCATTTGGTCTCTCCATGTAACACTAACCACTACCAACAGACTCTTAATCCAGAGGGTCTCCAAGCAATCCAAGAGATTACCCAAACCCTAATCGTCCCCATCGTCAGGCCACAGTTTTGTGTGTGTGCATGTGTGTATGTGATTGTGTTTGTGTGTGTGTGTTCGCGTGTGCACACCATTTGGAGGGCCAGAGCCAGACTGCAAAACACTCTTTTATCCCATAGGACACAGAATCATCACTATTTATTAAATGTGTATTTATTGGTACACCCTTTATCATAGACTGATTTAGGTCCTGGATCCTAGTCTACATTCCAGATTATTATACAGTCAGCCACATGAGGTCCTGGATCCTAGTCTACATTCCAGATTATTATACAGTCAGCCACATGAGGTCCTGGATCCTAGTCTACATTCCAGATTATTATACAGTCAGACACATGAGGTCCTGGATCCTAGTCTACATTCCAGATTATTATACAGTCAGCCACACGAGGTCCTGGATCCTAGTCTACATTCCAGATTATTATAAAGTCAGCCACATGAGGTCCTGGATCCTAGTCTACATTCCAGATTATTATACAGTCAGACACATGAGGTCCTGGATCCTAGTCTACATTCCAGATTATTATACAGTCAGACACATGAGGTCCTGGATCCTAGTCTACATTCCAGATTATTATACAGTCAGCCACACGAGGTCCTGGATCCTAGTCTACATTCCAGATTATTATACAGTCAGCCACATGAGGTCCTGGATCCTAGTCTACATTCCAGATTATTATACAGTCAGCCACATGAGGTCCTGGATCCTAGTCTACATTCCAGATTATTATACAGTCATGAGGTCCTGGATCCTAGTCTACATTCCAGATTATTATACAGTCATGAGGTCCTGGATTCTAGTCTACATTCCAGATTATTATACAGTCATGAGGTCCTGGATCCTAGTCTACATTCCAGATTATTATACAGTCATGAGGTCCTGGATCCTAGTCTACATTCCAGATTATTATACAGTCATGAGGTCCTGGATCCTAGTCTACATTCCAGATTATTATACAGTCAGCCACATGAGGTCCTGGATCCTAGTCTACATTCCAGATTATTATACAGTCAGCCACATGAGGTCCTGGATCCTAGTCTACATTCCAGATTATTATACAGTCAGCCACATGAGGTCCTGGATCCTAGTCTACATTCCAGATTATTATACAGTCAGCCACACGAGGTCCTGGATCCTAGTCTACATTCCAGATTATTATACAGTCAGCCACACGAGGTCCTGGATCCTAGTCTACATTCCAGATTATTATACAGTCATGAGGTCCTGGATTCTAGTCTACATTCCAGATTATTATACCATGAGGTCCTGGTCTAGTCTACATTCCAGATTATTATACAGTCATGAGGTCCTGGATCTAGTCTACATTCCAGATTATTATACAGTCAGCCACATGAGGTCCTGGATCCTAGTCTACATTCCAGATTATTATACAGTCATGAGGTCCTGGATTCTAGTCTACATTCCAGATTATTATACAGTCAGCCACATGAGGTCCTGGATCCTAGTCTACATTCCAGATTATTATACAGTCAGTCATGAGGTCCTGGATCCTAGTCTACATTCCAGATTATTATACAGTCAGCCACATGAGGTCCTGGATCCTAGTCTACATTCCAGATTATTATACAGTCAGCCACATGAGGTCCTGGATCCTAGTCTACACATGAGGTCCTGGATCCTAGTCTACATTCCAGATTATTATACACAGTCATGAGGTCCTGGATCCTAGTCTACATTCCAGATTATTATACAGTCATGAGGTCCTGGATCCTAGTCTACATTCCAGATTATTATACAGTCATGAGGTCCTGGATCCTAGTCATTCCAGATTATTATACAGGTCCTGGATCCTAGTCTACATTCCAGATTATTATACAGTCATGAGGTCCTGGATCCTAGTCTACATTCCAGATTATTATACAGTCATGAGGTCCTGGATCCTAGTCTACATTCCAGATTATTATACAGTCATGAGGTCCTGGATCCTAGTCTACATTCCAGATTATTATACAGTCATGAGGTCCTGGATCCTAGTCTACATTCCAGATTATTATAGAGTCACTGGGCTGGGCCGACCCATAATAAAAGTGACTGGGTGGTGTTTCCACAGCCGTTGGCAGCTTTTCAGACAGTTTATAATCCACCTCCCCCAAAGCCACGGCCAGAATAATAACAGTCTGTCAGATGGGCGGGGCTTATTATTCTGCTGGGCATAAGGAAGCCCAACATAAAGCTCCCGAATAAGCTCTCTCTCTTTGACAAAACCTTTTTTAGACCTTTATAGGCCAGGCTTTTTTGTCTCATCTTGCCATATCTCTGAAAAAGAAATCAACGGAGGGGACATGACCGCACAAACACATCTGCTTTAAAACTCTGTAGAAGTGACAAACTCTGAATACTGATGAGCCAAAACATAATGACCAAATGGACAGGAGGGCCAAATTGTTATGGCTAGAAAACTAGGCCAGAGCATCTCTGATACGCCAGTGCTTGTGTGGTGCCCCCGGTCAGCAGAGGTGAGTACCTAACGACAGTGGTCCAAGGACGGTGGTCCAAGGACGGACAAAACACAAACCAGCAACAGGGTGCTGGACGCTCAAGGCTCATTGATGCACGAGGGTAACAAAGGCTATCCAGTTTGGTCCTATCTGACCAAAGGTCTACTCTGTCACAGAAACTTTTAGTGATGGAAGGAATGTGTCACAACACATAGTGCATCGTAGCCTGCTGCGTATGGTGAAGGGCTGACAGGGTGCCCTTGCTGGCCTTTGACCACTGTCTACAATGGACACGCAAGATTAGCGGATGTACATTGCAGAGCATCTGTGGGATGTGCTGGACCAACAAGTCCGTTTTTGTAAGAACTCGTGCATTTTTTCAACTGTACCTGTGACCACTAAACTAGGCTTAAAAATTCAATGTCAAGAAAAATGACCCAAGACAACACAACGAAACACATAACCACACTGCTTGAACGTAAACCCGAGGGGAATGAAGCAAATATAGCCTAGCACCAGACCAGTACGTGCTCTTCAAACATGCAAAAGCTGCCTGGGACCTCAGGCCATTTGGTCATACAGAACCAAATGGAACAGCATGAAACTTACATTTGAACCATGATCTTGTTCAGAACCACCCCGTCCAGTAACTCGGAATAATCCATTGCCAGGTTCCCATTGTTTTGCCCGAACGTCTTCACCTAAACACAAGTATACAAAATATTAGTCGAATATCTTATAAGATCCTATAGGACTCGTGCTAAAAAAACAAAAACACACACTGAGGACAGATAACAACAAGATAATCCAAGGGTCCTTACCCAAGTGACAAGCGGACTGAGCATAAATTGCTCCAGGTGCAGCTGAAAAGCCTCTATATCCATCTTAATCGGAAAAAAGCGTGATCAATAAATCCTCTATCGGCAAAAACACATATTGACTTCTGAAGAAGTCAAACGAGAAACCTCGGGTACAGTCATCGTGGAAAAACCTGCGGCACTTCTTGCGGTCGACTGGGATCCCGTCGCTTTAGTGCAACTACCAAGACATCCAAGTGGCTCTGCCCAACACCCGCAGTGAGACCGCATACGATCCAGTCCGCCTTGTGTCTCTATTAGTTAACATCCCGGCTCCATCATTTCATTTGAACACATATGCGGTGATGGTGACGTGGTCGACCATTGATCAAACACATTCCATGTCCAATCCCCCCGCAATAATGCTCACTGTGCCAGCCGCTCGTCTGACCCGCTCCGTTCAGTTCAGTTGGTGCAAACTGCAAAGGCATCTGTCGGACAGCCAGGGTCGCACACAACCCCTCCCTCGCTCCCACTGCACTCCTCTCCTCTATTCGCCCCCGCAATACAGAAACACAGGCAAGCGCTTTCAAGTATCCACCCGACAACTTCTGCTATGAGGACTTTGATTCTCCAATATCCAGGAAATTGTAGTGATCGATCACAACAAAAGTGCTATCAATCGTAAACGCATCTCGAATAAATCCGATGCTCTACAGTATCTTTGAATCTTATGACAACGGAACAATACTGATACAATAACTAAACTTAAGTAGCCTCTAAACCATTTGATATCTGATAACCCCACCCAGCTAAAATAATCCGGCGCTAGTGCAAATCCGATGCAGAAAGTGCTAATATAGAGCGGTCGAAAATAATCTTTGACCTTAATCTGTTGCTATGACAACTGCTCCTGACTACCCACCCCACCACTCATCACTGGAGGGGGGCATGTCCGGTCATCATACAGCAGACAGTAGCAAAACAGGGACAGGCCATTAATCAGTAGGCTACATTACTCAATCAATCACATCAATCAATCACATCAGTCAATCAATCACGTCCATGATCAAACAATCAGACCTAATCACAGTGCCTAAACACACGAAAGGTGGGAAAAAGAAAATGTTAAATAGGACACAAGGATATACTAACGACACGTTGTGATGAAACAGCGAGAAGTTCATTATGTGACCATCCGTGGCTATTGCATAATAACATAACCCAGGGTGAAAAGAAAATGTTCCCCTTTGACTTCTCAAACGTATCTCAGCTCAATAAAATGAAAATAGGATTTTCTATCATTATTGTAAAATAAAATCATAGTTTGCCTTACTTGTAACAGCAAACCTGAATTAGCACAGTAACCAATCACATTCAACGTAACACTACAAGGAAATAGGCCTCAGCTTGTAAATGTTGGTCATTTGCGTTAAGGATGTAGTACATTAAGCATTTTCCTCAGGTTCCCACAATTGCACTGTAATGCAAACACTCAAGCATGTTCCACAGGAGCCGTTAAAAGAACCAAATGACCAAGTTCTGGAAAGACACAGATCAGAGAATCGATTAATATTTTGAAAATATCATTAATTAAATGGTAGGCTATATGACACCACTATACCACCTGCATAAGGAGATCCCTCCAAATTCGAGATAACAGAGCAGTAACTAGGTATCCTAGTTAAAAGGGTGGTTTGTTCTAAAAAAACAAAGAGAATATTTTATTGTAAATGCAAAGCAACACGTTTGCATTAAATCCCACTTCATCCCAAAAAAATCATCGAAGAATGCATGTGGTTTTCGAGTGCACATGATCTACATATAATACATTTGATATATATTATTTTTTATTTTTTCATTTCGTTTGATAAAATTTCATTTGCACTGATTTCATAATTTGTGTCATTGTTCTTTATTTCATCTGTGTATGAAAAAAGTCATTTACGTCTCTCAGTCAATGCCATTACACGTAAACAGTAATGACTCCAAATTCAATACAAGGCTATAGGACCACCGTGTGGTTGTACCGTGCATTAACAGCCAGCCGTGGCGAGATGTGGTCTGCATGGGCTCCAGCCCCAATACAGGTCCCCATATCACTGAAACGCCCTCAAACTATTTGTTGCCGACCTGACAGTGATTTGTTACACTGTACATTTATTTCAGCTGTATCGTGCTTAATCACAATACATTTATTTCTGTGTTATAAAAAGCTGTAATTCATATGTTGGCAACTTCACCAACTTTGAAGCGACACAGCTGAGCTCTGTCTACTGCCGGTATCACGGTTGAGTTATTACAGGTATCAACAGAAAGTTATTTTCAAAATAATGCATTAGTTGGTTCACACTTAGTAGAATTGGAGAGCCACAAACATTACCTGTTCAGCAATCAAAAACCCTGCATTTATCACGTTTGGCCTGCGTTTGATTTGTAATAATTTAATTGGATGGTCATGCTTTTGTTTTAACGTGGATTTTCTGATAAGAATGTATTTTTTATAGTCTGTTATTAACAGGAGTTTTTACCCGAACAGCGTTTTGCGCTCAGTCATTCTCTCCACTGGACCCCATGTGCCTAGGTGCCTGATCAACACAATGTAATTTTACTTATATGTAGCCAGGTGGTAGGAAGCCACAGTGTTGTTTCTTGTTTGGTCCACTAGGTGGCAGTTGTTAGGTTTACTTGGAAGATGGAAAAAGATTTGACATGATGTGGAGATAGAGGGTTGGCGCACGACAGTGACCTGTAAATCATTGTGTGGGATTTGGCTGGCTATATAACGGTAAATAATGTTTTTAAAGTTGTTAAAAGTACATAAATGTAACCGTAGAAAACAACGGTGGTCAGGTCTAAATGTTATTTTGTTACAGTTGTGACTGAATGCAAAGTTGACGTTGTAAAATTTTTCAAATTCACCACAAGGCTGCTAGCTTGGCTAGTACAGTGTTTGACTGGATTTTATTTTAACTGTGGTGTGTATTTGCTCTTGTGTTTATTTTATAATTCAACCCACTAACTTTTTTGTAGTATGATAATGCTTTTGTTTCATCAGAATAAATTACCCCAACATTAGTTTGTGTCCTGTAGTTGCACTTTACACATACACCAAATAAACAACACGTTTCATATAGCTATTAGTTCCCCCCAGCAACTTTCAGTAGTTACCAATACCAAACAGTCGAAAGAAGTTGTGGTTTGTATTTTATTACAGTTAGGTATAAAATAAGTTAGCATTGTATTGCACACCAACAAGGCAAAATGTATTATAAATATACATGCCTATAGTAGTATAGGCTACATTCCTTTAATGTTGATGAATAATTTCTACATACCTACTGAATGCGTTTCTCTTCAAGGATGAGAGTCTGCGGTTGCAGGTTAGAATGATTTACCTGTTATGTGCATTGTTTAGGCTGCAAGTGCGTTCAGGAAGTGTGGGATTATACATTTCTTTAGTGTCCTTAAAAGGCACAACACACAGTTGTACACCTACTGTCATGTACTACTGCGAATATATGTGTCTGTTTACATGTACAATATCGTTAAGGCAAAGCACATTGTATATTGGAATAATCTCTTTATACCGATTATTGTAAAACATTAAAGGGAATATGTGGCTTGCAATGTAGATCTGTTGACCTATCAATGAATAATGTTAATCGATTGGTTCTTAACAAATATAACGTAGAAATGTCTCATAAGCCTAGTTTGATAACTGTATGCAATGACAACATGAAATGTCACCTAGTTTTACTTCAATTGTTTGTTTCTGTAAAGTTGGTTTACTAGTTTAGCAAAAAGACTAAATGTGAACAAATGCACCCTTCAACACCTGGTTCAAACTATAATGCCGATCTGATAAAAGGCCACTCCTTACACTCACTCCTTTAAAAATAATAAATGCAAAAAGGCATCTAATTCAGCCTCTTCCAATGAAGAGGTCCTGACAATAATGATCCCGGAAATGTTGTGTAAAGTTCCCCCTCCATGCTGCCCATGCTTATAGTGATGCATAAAACCGACCGCATAACCAGATTTCGGCCTAATCTGTAACGTCCATATTAGGCTGTTATAAGCCATCTAGTGTATTCCATCTAACGCACCATAGCGACCTGCAGTAAAACATTTAGCCCCCGTTTAAAGTTAGAGGGAGCGCAGGTTAGTGTGTGTGCGCGGAATGTTTTCTGTTTTGTGGTCGTGCCGTTCCCTGTTTGCCTCTCCTCGATGCCCGTTCACATTTTGACCTGCGACTGTCGCGGGATCCGGAGTTTGTTTCCATCCGGGGGTTTGACGGTAGCAGGTGTGGTTCTTGCATAGCGTGAGTGCCAGTCTCTCTCGAACGCAGCCCTTAAATGCTCCAGGATAGTGTCCCCTCCCTCCCTGAGAGTGTGTGTGGACCTGATCACCAGTCCAGCTGCTGCATTGTGGGCAAATTCGCTTCCCACCCAGTCTTGGTTCCCTGGGGAAAGAGGAACGCGTCATGAGATTGTGCTCTTAAAATGTGTGTATTTTTAATTGTGTATGAACACCCCTTATTGTATCAGGTCAATTAACTCAAACTCCAGACAGGGTAACTCACCTATGTAGAGGGCATTGTCCGTCACCATGTACTTATTATGGTTTATCTCGGATGGGCTGTTATCCATCTGATCCCTCCTACTAAAAAACCTCTGCAAAAAAAAATATATACGGTCACTAGTTAAGCTTTTTTCACTTCTTTGCAGTCTAATGTAAACATGAATTCATCCACACCATATATTGTTTACAGCCGGGTGGATTATATTGTATCCCTTTAGTAACATGTCCCCCTGTGTTACTTTCCATTCACTTACAGCCTCTAAGGAGCAGTTGGCCAGCTCCATGCACAGAGACTTCAGAGACGTGACAAAGTTAAAGGTGAGCGGGTTGGTCTGCTTCCAGTAACTGATAAGCATACGAACTTTGACCCCTCGCAGAACCACCGCCTCACGTATCGCCTCATCAATGGGAGACCAGTATCTGTGTTGATGGAAGGGGTCACAAGGTCACAGGACGTTAGAACAACTGTGGGAAACTACGGGGAGGTCTTGTGAGAATATATAACAGAGGCAGTCTGAAATTCCGAGTTGCGAAGTATGTGGTCTTGATGACATGAAACACAAATCACCTTGATGACGTAGGACACAGTATTCAGGCTTGACAGTATTCAGGCTTGACAGTATTCAGGCATGACAGTATTCAGGCTTGACAGTATTCAGGCTTGACAGTATTCAGGCTTGACAGTATTCAGGCTTGACAGTATTCAGGCTTGACAGTATTCAGGCTTGACAGTATTTAGGCTTGACAGTATTTAGGCTTGACAGTATTTAGGCTTGACAGTATTTAGGCTTGACAGTATTCAGGCTTGACAGTATTCAGGCTTGACAGTATTCAGGCTTGACAGTATTCAGGCTTGACAGTGCCGCTTGTAGAATTTATGGCCGAACATTTTAGATCTTTAAAGCCGAACTCCTTCATTTGTTTCATTCATAATTGACGGCAGAAATGCACTAGCGATAACAAAACACACTTTTTGGAAACAGACACCAAACATCCAGGAGTAGGAGCTTGAGGAGTTAACCTGAAATTCATCCATGTAAAATGAAATTAAACTTCATTTATAAATCATAAATTCTGCATGTTTTTGAAAAGTGCAAACACGGGAGCGGTTAAAACGAAATGCGTTTCGGCAAGCTTTACCTTGAAACTAAAGATCCCTGAGAGGCCTTTATCAGCAGGGGGAGGTAGTCTGTGACAGAGATATAGATGAACGACTTGGCCTTCTGCATCACTTCCCTAACGGCGTCTATGTCCATGGCCCGATCTTTAGGACAGAAGAGCTCCGGAGACGTCTGAGGACAAAAACGTCACAGGATCAACTGTGAGAACGACGGCGTCCGGACGTTCGGTTTCATTTGGAGAATTCGAAGAATTAACCGACGACTCGATCTCTTTCCCTCACTCCACGTTTCTCTCTCAGATCACGATTCGGTAACAGAGCTGTAAACGGACTTTTGAAATATATTTTCACAACTCTGTGTGGCACGGTGTCAGCGAAATTCGTGCTCTCTCGTTCTCCGCCGTCTATTCAAAACGACGGTTGTTATGCGGTTTACCGTTACCGAAATGTTAGGCCGTGTCAATACTGAACGAGCTCCGAGACTTTGGAGGTGAGAGAGGGCAGTAAACGTTGAACGCGCGCAACCCTGGAACATGCATCACTGTCAGGAGTCTGCTGAAACGGGCGGCTGCAGAAGGTGCGGAGAGGGCAAGGTTCTGCCGACTCTAGTACCACAGCAGGACGCCATTACTCCGTTACGCCGCTACCTCCCGTTATGATGATGAATGTGTGGCCTGTAGTCGATCTGCGTCTCGTCGCTGGAGGCGGGGAGGGGGGGCAAGATTCATTACATTCACATTAGACGCTGACGCGTTGATCGGAAATGTTCTGTTTGTTTCGACGCAACATTTGCATGATTAATCGCCTCAGGAGGGCGTCGGCTTATTTATAAATAAGGCAATCTGGTTTCTGTGTCGTGCGGTTTGGAACGTCGTTACAAGAGAAACCAAATCGAGTGAGTATGAAAGTCGTCGTTAGTTATGAAGACGTCTGGTAAACGAAATCGATATTTCTCAGCACGGAGTGTAGAAACGTAACTACAGAACTCCCTCAGAGGACCCCGGCGGCGGAACAGGTTTGGCCCGGTGTGATGCGTTATGAAGTAACATCCTCACGGCCACATAGGCGGTGACCTCGGTGTCGTTCAGGTGCAGGGTGACGGGGCTGTCTCTGCCGTAGAGGGCCGTGACTCGCTTGGACCAGATGGACGGGATGTAGTCCCTGTGCTGGAGCTGCCAGTAGAAGCTGAACACCCTGTGCAGGTCTAAGGCCAGACAGCTGCAGTTGTACATAATCACTCCGAGCTCTTTCCTCTGTGGAGGGGTGGAAGGGGGGAGGAGAAGGAGAGGCAATGTTGGATGGCAGTTTAAAACCGTCTCGTCTAGAGCCTCCCTCTCGGTGTAACAGGATCAAATCACACTGGGGGAACTAATGAGAAAACAACCACGGCATGTAATTTAAGAGAATGAAAAGGATTTATCAAGCCAACCTAGGGGATAATTTGAATTGGGCACAAATAGCGGCCGTAAAGATGTGCGCCGGTACGCGATAATGACAGGAAGAAAAACATACATTAATACGTAATGAGTTTTATGGGATAACTTGTTCTGCCCGTCGCCAGTGAGAATGTCATTCGCCAGCCAACCACCACGGCTACGGTGAACACCCAATGAAATCCCCAGCACCGGATCGTATTATACCGGGCCTTGTTAGGGTATAATAGCCTGTCGGAAATAGCGGTTGGTCCAGTGTGCTGTGTATGTAACAGCTTTTCACCTGACAAAGACTGTTGACAGCTCATTACTGCACATAGCTTAAGAAATATTCTCTGTCTGGAGTGTGGAGATTCCTGCTGTTGTGCAGTATGTATGTATGTATGTGTGTGTGTGTGCGTGCGTGCGTGTGTGTGTGCGTGCATGCGTGTGTGTGTGCGTGTGTGTATGCGTGTGTGTGTGTGTATGCACGTGTGTGTGCGTGCGTGCGTTTGTGTGCATGTGCGTGCGTGTGTGTGTGTGGACTCCTCATCGGCTGGATAGTTAATTACACTCAAAAGTGGTTCCACCACCAGCTGGCACTGACGCTTAAAAAGTGCTAGGTAATCACTTCTCAGATCTCCTCCGGCACCCGGCTCCGCACTAACTCCAATCTCAGGCCGGTACCTTGGACAGCGATCTCCAGTCCATGCTCCCGCTGCCGATAAACACGTGCTTCCGGTCCACCAGCCAGAAGTTGGAGTGCAGTTGGCCTTGGGTCAGAGCACTCATATTCACATAGCGAGCCTCTGCACCTGGAGGGAGAACGCACGGTCACATGTGAAAAGGAAGTACGACACCTCTGCCCTTCAGTTTTTCTTGCTGGAGTAAAATGTATATTTCTTTGCTTCATTTTCACCGTGTTGCGGTTTACATATGGGCAAGTGTCTTGGTCAAGGGCACAATGGTAACACGTCCCGTTAGGATACTGAGTAAGGGCTGCCAATGTGGCCAGTGTTTCTCAGAAAGTCAAAGCAGTCTCTAAGGCCAAGCAGGAAATGAGACAGTGCTGTAGGAAGGGGTTGTTTTAGTACATTTGCGTAAGTGCGGTTTGACGTTGCGGTGTCAAGTGGTCCCAGAGAAACTGTACAGAGAAAGGTTGTGGAGCAGAGATCACACTGCTGAAACTACATAGAAGGGTTGTGGAGCAGAGATCACACTGCTGAAACTGTACAGACAAGGGTTGTGGAGCAGAGATCACACTGCTGAAAATGTACGGACAAGGGTTGTGGAGCAGAGATCACACTACTGAAACTGTACATACAAGGGCTGTGGAGCAGAGATCACACTGCTGAAACTGCACAGACAAGGGTTGTGGAGCAGAGATCAGACTGCTGAAAATGTACGGAGATGGGATGTAAAGCAGAGATCACACTGCTGAAGCTATATGCCAGACACAATTGTGTGTCTATAATATCACAGCCAGTACAATTGCAACATTAGCTGAATAATAACTTTATTCTCCGGAACGCTTAATGCAGGTTATATGTATAAATAACATCTATCACTCACCGTTCTCGACAAGCTTCTTCAGCTCGACAGAGTGTAGGAGACTGCTGGCAATCTTCAATGTCACCTTTCTGGACCTGAGCTGGAGCAATCTCTGGAACAGGTGCTGGCCCTGAGAGGGATGGCAAAGTACTGTGTTTGATTGTTATTGTTCACTCTGTGAACGTCTTTACCCGAGTCTGTTACCCGCTTTTAGTGGGCTAGTAGCCATTTAACCTGCCGGTATTGATTTAATGGATTGCGCTCTAACCAGTCCCATGGGGGAAATGTTCATAAATATTAATTTTCTGGGTTTGTAAAATGGTTTGAGTGCTGCACGCTTACACTGCATCCGTGTAGTTGAATGACCTCAGGAAAAAAACTCTAGGATTTTACTTCGTCTGGAGAAGTCACCAACGCCTCGCCTAATTCACAGGCTGCTACGTTTAATGTTGCCAATTAAGTGTCTCTACTATATCTGTTCAGCTCCCACCGACAGGTGTGCAAGCTCTTGCCCGTGTTTTGTGAGCCTTGAGGTGATACCACCCAGAACACCTGGAAGACAAAGCGCTGGCGTTCCTGTCTAAATATACCTGTTTGGTAGCGTCGGGCCATGACGTCTCCTGGTCCAATGAGATGAGGTTCCAGACGGGCGACACCACCTCCACCGAGCGCTTGGCCTGGTCCAACAGGCTGTGGAGGCCTGCAGAAAGGGGCACGTGGGTCGTACCATCTACGGAAAGGGGGAGGTCCTCTGGAATGTTCTCCACAAGGACAATGCTGACAAGCAAGCATACAGTTTAACGCGGTGCAGCTAGGGAACTGTGGTTGATCACACACATCTGTACGGCGTCATACACTAATGCACACAACTCTGAACTTTGTTGATAATGTTTCAGACAGGAAGCTGCAGAAAGTCACACGGCTGCTAATGTTAAAGACACGCAGCCGTATAAAGTGATACATCGGCATCTCAGCAGAATGGTTTGCGCCTCTGTGACGATGTCAGCTAGCGGGTTCTCGGTTCCTTCTTACCGGCAGTGTCTGTTGCAGTTCTCCTCGGTGATGCCGTCCTCTTCCTCCCCCCATATATCCACAGTGGAGACTAGCAGTGCTACCAGCACGGCGAAGCAGCACAGCAGAGCAAAGATGGCTATGCACTTCTGCTGAGACTGAAAGACAGGGAGACAAACCGGATCAGGAAGTTGTAACACACGACAGAACAACTGCATATTGTTCACTGGAGCCGTGTTTGTGCTTCATGTACAGTGAGTGACCACTGCGGAGGTTGTAACACACAACAGAACAACTGCATATTGTTCACTGGATGTCCGGGGTTGTTGTGACAAACCTACAAATTGAGTGTTAGGGACGTAAATTTGTTCTACCACACACACACATAGACACCCACATACGCACACACACATACGCCGTCCATCACCAGACACTATCATCTTCCCGGAATGTTACATTTGCTGTTATAGTAATTTTCGGCAGAGCGAAGATGATATAGATTTGTAGCTTCTCATTCCATTGTAAAGAGTTTGCCTTGAGGTTAAAATAAACGTTTACAGTCTGAAAGTTAATTCCCTATAAAGGCTCTTCAACCCTGTCTCCACTGTGAAAATGTGACGTGTTTGTTTGTCAGAAGTGTTTTTGAAACCATCAACATCAAGGCAAGTATAGAATGCTGTACTCTCTTAATTTATTTACACCCCTAAGTGACATTAATAGCATGTCGGCCAAGAAACAAAAAACGCAAACAAGCTTTTTGACAATCAAGATGTGATATTTCTGGGTTGTCGAATAGAGTCAATGTTATAGTGGCATGTATTGAATTCACCTCAATAGGGAACACATTTATTTTTATTATCGCACCTACATTTTACAATGTAAAGACTAAGCCCTGCAGGACATATTTTCAATTAAATTTGATCTTAGGTGCGGGACCAAAAAAAATACGATCTAGTATATTGGTATTTTAGCTGAAAATATAAAACAGTTAATATGTCAGAATTTGCATAATCAGTCACCAAACTCTGTTTTTATTTGACATATAAGAAACGAGGAATGCATTTTCCCAAGGTTCCTTTAGTAGCTATTTCCCCTGTGGATACATGAAGGTGCGGTTAGACACACACACTAGAAGTTTGCTAAACCTTACTTCACGCCAAGAGAAGCTGCCGACTATATGCGAAACAGAAGGAAAAAAGATTCCTGGTAAAGCTGCTTGGAAAAGAAAGAAAGAAGTAAAACCACTGTTCCATTGAATGAAGTAGAAAGAGACTTATATGTTTGGGGCTTTCGTACAGTCGTCCTTACCGCTTTGTTCAAATGCGTCAGAGCCGACAGGGTTTTTGTAAAACCTCCAAACCGTCTGCTTTGCTTCGTAAATTCTCTGGTGCACCTCCTTTGACAATCACAGTGTTCAACTTTTAAACAATTTGGCCTAGATATTTTATATAAAAACATACATAACGGGACAAGGGCTTAACAATTCATTGTGGTCAACGGTTCGAAAACACATTGCTCTTTAAGAGGTTTCCTCAAGTTACTTATTTTCATATAACGTCATTTATGACAGCGTAATTTCTGTTCTTCTCACAAGGACTCTTGTGCCATTTTTTTCTCCGGGTCTGTTGGTCAATATTATCTGCGGCAGTGTAACACTGTGTCACGGCATCACATTATCCGGTCTCGATCTCTTCTGCTTTGTGATTTAATCAACATCGACTCTGGCCTCTGCTCAGCTTCCCACGAGTGTCTGCGGGTGAAGGAGCTGTTGCCCCGGACCCGTGTACGATAACTACGGAATTTGCCACCACCCCAGCGGATCTCTTTACAGCTGTACACAATATATTCATCTGCAACTCTTTCTGGCCCCCGTCAGCATTTCTTGTGTCTGGTAGCAGAACTGATTCCTCCTCTTCTAACTGTAGCGTATGAAAATGTCAGTTCTACATCTGTCACCGTCACAACCAATATAACTGAAAGTGAGGCAACAATAGAATAGAGACGGTATCTATAGAATAATATGCTCCACGCTGTCTGCTCTACCCTGTCTGCTCTACCCTGTCTGCTCTACCCGGTCTGCTCTACCCTGTCTGCTCTACCATGTCTGCTCTACCCTGTCTGCTCTTCCCGGTCTGCTCTACCCGGTCTGCTCTACCCTGTCTGCTCTACCCTGTCTGCTCTACCCGGTCTGCTCTACCATGTCTGCTCTACCATGTCTGCTCTACCCGGTCTGCTCTACGCTGTCTGCTCTACCATGTCTGCTCTACCATGTCTGCTCTACCATGTCTGCTCAACCATGTCTGCTCTACGCTGTCTGCTCTACGCTGTCTGTCATGAGCATTCATGCTGAAAGGAACAGAAACAGGCGGATACACTTTGCACCGGGCTGTCAGGCTGAGGGAACACGCGGGGGACCGTTCCTCCCTACAGTTCATTTAGCGGAGCCAAGGACCTCGTCACGTTTCGCCGGCGTTAATACCCTCTGGGAAATTCAACCCGGCAACCAATACGACATGCCAGAGGCTGTCAGATAAATGAAGAGATACACACCGGCTACAATCTCACATCTCTGGTATGTTTGCCACTTTTCCACGGACAAATGCCATTTAACTCATTTGCATGACGGTACTCGCGACAAACAGCTGTTTCTGAAGACGCAACTCATTTCGAGTTAATGACATATTCAGCCTACTCAGCTCCTTTTCGATATTTAAATCAGGGATAGAAATCCATAGCTGTCGACGTGAAGCAGCCCAAATGAACAACTCCAAACAAACTGCCAAGCCAGACACATTTCAGACGAGGACAATGAAACAACGATAATAAATAAAACACAAGTAACCTTTCAACAGAGGAAAATGAACGGGTTCTCAGGAACGGGTTCTCTGGACCTCGGTCTCACCTTCATGGGCTCCTGTGCGTGTGCGGTTGTCTGTGCCATGAGGACGCCTTCAGAACTTCTCAGACATGGTGAAGTAACGGTTGTTGGTAATCGGGTGCTACGTCCTTCCTGCTGTCAGTGTCTCGATAAACCCCTGTCCTCGTCCTGACATTACCCTGATCCCGTCTGTGTGAGCTGAGCTCTGGTGCCTCTGTCGTTTAACTCTCCTAAGTTTGTCCCAGTCAGCTCTGACATGGTCCCTTCCTCATCCCCTCTGGCGCAATCAAGTACGAGTCTGTGTGTGTGTGCGTGTGCACGCTCGCCGACGGTCTCTTCTACTTCTAAGTCCACAGTGTGTGAGAGTGTGTGTGTGTGTGAGAGTGTGTGTGTGAGAGTGTGTGTGTGTTTGGGCGTGTGTGCTCCCCTCCTCCCCTCCACACTGGCAGAGGCGGGGGAAAGATGGAGCAAGAACATATGCCCATCCCGTCTGCCTAAACATCTAATCTGAAAGCCCTTACCCCCCTAACCCCACCATGCCTCCCCACACCCCCCCTCCCCACGACCAGCACCTCCTAAACGCCCCACTCGCTGTCTCCTCAACTGCCCTGATGTGTCTAAGGGTAATAAACCACACAGCAAACACATGAATGCCGTATGTTGCTGTAAATCGGTACTCACATGTCATAACCACTACTGTACATACTGTATATATACCACTGTGACTGATACGATTCTACTGTAAATCGGTACTCACATGTCATAACAACTACCGTACATACTGTATATATACCACTGTGACTGATACGATTATACTGTAAATCGGTACTCACATGTCATAACAACTACCGTACATACTGTATATATACCACTGTGACTGATACGATTATACTGTAAATCGGTACTCACATGTCATAACAACTACCGTACATACTGTATATATACCACTGTGACTGATACGATTATACTGTAAATCGGTACTCACATGTCATAACAACTACCGTACATACTGTATATATACCACTGTGACTGATACGATTATACTGTAAATCGGTACTCACAGGTCATAACCACTACTGTACATACTGTGTATATACCACTGTGACTGATACAATTCTACTGTAAATCGGTACTCACAGGTCATAACCACTACCGTACATACGGTGTATATATACCACTGTGACTGATACAATTCTACTGTAAATCGGTACTCACAGGTCATAACCACTACTGTACATACGGTGTATATACCACTGTGACTGATACGATTCTACTGTATATCGGTACTCACATGTCATAACAACTACCGTACATACTGTATATATACCACTGTGACTGATACGATTCTACTGTATATCGGTACTCACAGGTCATAACCACTACCGTACATACTGTATATATACCACTGTGACTGATACGATTCTACTGTATATCGGTACTCACATGTCATAACAACTACCGTACATACTGTATATATACCACTGTGACTGATACGATTCTACTGTATATCGGTACTCACAGGTCATAACCACTACCGTACATACGGTGTATATATACCACTGTGACTGATACAATTCTACTGTAAATCGGTACTCACAGGTCATAACCACTACTGTACATACTGTGTATATACCACTGTGACTGATACAATTCTACTGTATATCGGTACTCACAGGTCATAACCACTACCGTACATACTGTATATATACCACTGTGACTGATATGATTCTACTGTATATCGGTACTCACAGGTCATAACCACTACCGTACATACGGTGTATATATACCACTGTGACTGATACAATTCTACTGTATATCGGTACTCACAGGTCATAACCACTACCGTACATACGGTGTATATATACCACTGTGACTGATACAATTCTACTGTAAATCGGTACTCACAGGTCATAACCACTATGAGTGAAAAGAGCCTGCTGCCTGCTGAAGGAGGCTGAATCGACCGCCGTATTTGGGAGAAACAGAGAGGGGGGGGGGACAGAGAGGGGGGGGGGGACAGAGAGGGGGAGATGGCAAGAGAGAGAGAGAGGGGACAAAGCTAGAGAGAGACAGAAAGAGAGGGGGGGACAGACATACAGAGAGAGTGAGTGAGGGACAGAAAGAGAGAGAGGATGGACAGAGAGAGAGACACACACAGAGAGTGGGATAAAACTGATCAACCTGACTTTTTGCCGTCCTTTGACTACAAACAACTTCCAGTTTGAAGTCTATCACTAATTTGAGTCGGCTCTGCCCCATCGCGCCAAACGATCTAAAAGCTCCCCTGAAAACATGGCACCCTCACGACACTGCACTCTGTAACACCTGATGTACAGATAGCCTGAACAAAACCCATTCATTGGTAGTGGGAACAGCCGGTTGGCTTAAGGGAAAGAGATTAAAAAGTGATGAAGCCAATTCAATTTAATTGATTAGTTGAGGTTTTGGCGAAATCAAATTAATCGTCAAAATTCCTGTTTCCAGAAACACATCCCGTCAGTCCAGTTACCCATCCATACTGAAATAGATTGGGAGGAACATGCTATACAGAGGCGACTGTCTCCACTGTCCAAAAACATCACCAAACCTCTCCCTCCTCTGCCTGGTCCAGAGGATTGGTTAAGGCCATGGACTGTTGAGTAGAAAGACTGTGTGAAGTTGACAGTGTCATGGGGAAAACCACTGAGCTTTTTTCGACAGAGGTGCCCTCTGCAAGTCATCCTCTCAGCGAGATACCAACAGTTTGGGTGAGAGAGAGGGAGGGAGGGAGAAAGAAGGGAGAGAGAGAAAGAGAGGGATGGGGAACGAGAGAGAAACGGACAGGTTTGACGAGATGAGTTCAGACATTTTCAGAGAAAGGGCAATGCTGCCTACACTTGGTGGTCCTCCTGTAGTCCACTTCAAACTGAGAGGTGACTTTGGTGGCTGTGGGGAAAACAGGGAAGCAGGAACACATCTTTCCCTGTTGTTTGTGCCAAGTTTCTCTATGCCGGAATAAATACACTTTTGGCAGTAACACCCGGCAATACCTCGGAAACAGGTCATCTGGAAACACGGTCAGCTCCTCTCCGTCGGTAGAGAAATAGGTTTTCGGCCATGGCCAGTGCACTCATGTGATTCTCGTCACTTTTCTGGTCACATGGTTCATTCCCCCCCTTGTCCGTTCGTTCCCAATGCAAGGAACAACAGGAAATAGGTTGCAGAGTCTACAGTCGCCATGGGAGGGTGTCGCCGTGCCAACAAAGGGTTTGGGCAGTGGTGGTGCTGGAGCACGCTGCCAGTGTGTTTATTGCTACGGTCTCTGTCTGACTCAGCAGCAGAAGGTACTCACAGTGATTCATTCATTGCAATGCAGCTCCGCCCCCAATCAATCGAAAAGTCCCACGGACTGTAGAGCAGAACACTGCCTTCGTCCATTTAATTAGTATTTAGTCACAGGGCCTGGGTCTGATTGAGCTTGCCTTGCTTATAGGGAACCAATGGAATGATCTTTAAAGAGGAAGCCCCACGCATTTGTCAGTGCTAGCATGCTAATGTGAAAGCGAATAGCGAACGTAAATATAGGGAAAACGATAACAACCCCTAACCCGGGATTGATGTCTAATGCTGCCACAGACAAAGCAACATTTGGAAAACAACTCATCTATGTGGAGAAGGAAAAGCTTAAGCTTAACCCTTACTAACTAACTAACTAACTAACTAGCTAGCTAACAAGCTATTTAACTGATTTTCAAACGAACTAATTACTTTTTTTACTAATTAACTAACAAATTAATAACTACAAATAAATATTAATGGCTACAGTTGACAGAAATCTTTTTTTATTTAAAGCAGTTAGATTTCTAAGAATCTATCATGGCTTTATGTTAGTTTTAGCTAGCTGGATGAGACGTCCAACTCTTTACACATTATAGTTTTACGAAACGAATTAAGACATTATTACTCTCATCTTGTCGTAAAAGAAAAACGTGTCACCCAAAGGTGCATTCTTGCCCTTATGTTACCCTACTATCGTAGCGGTCCTGATGTGTATTTAGGTATCTATGACACACAGCAGCAATAAGGTCATAAAGCAGGCAGAACCACCAGTGCCTCACAAACCCCCACCAATAAAATATTTACACCAAATTTCAGCTAAAAGCTAACTGCCAATTAGACAGCACAATATAGAGGTAGCGGCCAATCTGTTGGCTGTCGTTGTGGAGTTAGCTTGTTTCACTAACTGTCATAATATAGACGAATATAAACAAAAAAGAAGAAACATTAACTTAACACAATGGCTTAGGTTTCGCAAATAAAACAAGAGTTTAAAGTTAGAGCTTGGTCTGCACCACTTAAAGGAGTTATTGAGTGTGTGTAAGAGTGTAATCAATTCTCTTCAGAATCAGCTAAGTACACTTCCTTGGCTCCATCCCTCTGGTGACTAAATACACCACAGTCATGGCAACAGAGTGGGATCCTGTGACTGTAGGAAGCCAGCTCACGGTCTGCTGTCCACAGAATGCACCGGAATACTCTCACAGTCCACGCTGGTGAAGGATGGGTTGGCTATTTTTGGATGGTGAATATTGTAATTGTGATATTGGTGATGTTCCGATATTCTTTAAATATAAAGATTGCGTTAACGTTTGGTGTTATTGATATTATTGGGTCATAAAGCGTTGGCGGAATATTAGATTAGATATAATTAATTTAGGGGCAGTGTACTGATGCGTCTTTGATAGTCACAGCACTGGACCATGGCACTGAATCATAGCACTGGAACATGGCACTGGATCATAGCACTGGAACATGGCACTGCATCATAGCATTGGAACATGGCACTGGATCATAGCACTGGAACATGGCACTGCATCATAGCATTGGAACATGGCACTGAATCATAGCACTGGAACATGTCACTGGATCATAGCACTGGAACATGGCACTGGATCATAGCACTGGAACATGGCACTGGATCATAGCACTGGAACATGGCACTGGATCATAGCACTGGAACATGGCACTGGATCATAGCACTGGAACATGGCACTGGATCATAGCACTGGAACATGTCACTGGATCATAGCATTGGAACATGGCACTGGATCATAGCACTGGAACATGTCACTGGATCATAGCACTGGAACATGGCACTGGATCATAGCACTGGAACATGGCACTGGATCATAGCACTGGAACATGGCACTAGATCATAGCACTGGAACATGGCACTGGATCATAGCACTGGAACATGGCACTGGATCATAGCACTGGAACATGGCACTGGATCATAGCACTGGAACATGGCACTGGATCATAGCACTGGAACATGTCACTGGATCATAGCACTGGAACATGGCACTGGATCATAGCACTGGAACATGGCACTGGATCATAGCACTGGAACATGGCACTGGATCATAGCACTGGAACATGGCACTGGATCATAGCACTGGAACATGTCACTGGATCATAGCATTGGAACATGGCACTGGATCATAGCACTGGAACATGTCACTGGATCATAGCACTGGAACATGGCACTGGATCATAGCATTGGAACATGTCACTGGATCATAGCATTGGAACATGGCACTGGATCATAGCATTGGAACATGGCACTGGATCATAGCATTGGAACATGTCACTGGATCATAGCACTGGAACATGTCACTGGATCATAGCATTGGAACATGGCCCTGGATCATAGCACTGGAACATGGCACTGGATCATAGCATTGGAACATGTCACTGGATCATAGCATTGGAACATGTCACTGGATCATAGCATTGGAACATGGCACTGGATCATAGCATTGGAACATGGCACTGCATCATAGCATTGGAACATGGCACTGAATCATAGCACTGGAACATGTCACTGGATCATAGCACTGGAACATGTCACTGGATCATAGCATTGGAACATGGCACTGCATCATAGCATTGGAACATGGCACTGGATCATAGCATTGGAACATGTCACTGGATCATAGCATTGGAACATGTCACTGGATCATAGCACTGGAACATGGCACTGGATCATAGCATTGGAACATGGCACTGGATCATAGCATTGGAACATGGCACTGCATCATGGAATTAAAAAATGTCACAAAACCAATGCAGTTATTCAGCTTAAATGTGAATGAATGCCCTTTTGAGTTCCTTTCATAAGTCATTTCAATTTCATAAAAAATGAAATTCCTGTGTCTGATTTCTTTTGTCTCTCAGAGGATTGTCAGCCCCCCAACCTCCTGTCACCCAACCTCCTTCCAACCCCCCAACCTCCTGTCACCCCTCCCCCAATCTCCTGCCCCCCCCATTAAGTCTCCTGCCTCTCTGCCCATCTGTCTCCAGGTTTCCAAGTTCCACTGAGGTACCTCTTTCATCTACCTAAGCTCCTGAATCCCTCTGCCATCTTCCCAAGTTCCTGAGTTTCTCTGTCATCTCTCCAACTTTCTCTGACATCTCCCTAAGTACCCAAGTTCCTCTGACATCTCTCCAGGTTCCGCCTTTACCCAAAGTTCTGCCTGGTGTGCTTACGTTGTGTTCGGAGATGCATTATGGGAGCACTCACCTTCTCCAGCTTCTCTCGACTTCTCAGCCAGATGGTTGCAGAGTACTCCTGTTGCTGAACGACACTGTGGGTGTAGATGTCAGACTGGAAGGGTGCATGGAGAAGCTCCACTCGACCCCGTAACCCCTTGCACTCCGACGCCATCACACACACACCAAAAACACACAATCACTTAAAAGCTCCTCTTATCCTCGTCTGGCCTCTTGCCTACGTTCTTCTTTTCCAACTGTCAGTCTGTCAGCTCTGAGCTACATTGCGAGCCGAGTCCTTCCGACCGATGGTCATCAGTGAGCCAGATATTGATCATGGATGGGAGAGACATCCAGCCAGTGTGGAGATGTGTGTCTCCATAGCCCTTCTGTCGTACTGTTTTCTTTGCACTGTGAGTGCAGGCGTCTCCTGGTTCTCCCTCACGCAGAGGAGGGTCTCCCCCCTGGCCGCGAGGGAGGGACACGACGTGGGCGGGAGGGTTCATTGTGGGCGGTGGCGCAACAGGGAGTGCTGCAGCAGACGAGATTGGAGAGAGCCAGACACACTTAAAGGCACTCAGTGTGTGTGTGTGTGTGTGTGTGTGTGTGTGTGTGTGTGTGTCAGTGTGTGTGTGAGTGTGTGTGTGTGTGTGTGTGTCTGTGTGTCTGTGTGTGTGTGTGTGTGTGTCTGTGTGTCTGTGTGTGTGTGTGTCTGTGTGTCTGTGTGTGTGTGTCAGTGTGTGTGTGTGTGTGTGTGTGTGTGTGTGTGTGTGTGTGTGTGTGTGTCAGTGTGTACAATCCAACTCAAACCGTCTTGCTACTACTTTGACACACATTTGTGAGAAAATCAACCTGAAAGACAGTGTACACGATATATTACAAACGAAAACAATAAGTGCTGAGGTGGTGTGTTATAGATCTAATATAGCTGCTCTCACAACATGAATTGCGGAGTGCGTAGACAAAGTACATAGTCATACGTTATTGGCAACGTACCGCAAACCCATATGATGCCATATTGCTGTCATCAATCGATTGACCACAATAACAACACTAGAAATATATGCGATGCGGTGTTCCTGTGTTATACGAAGTCATATAGAAGCCCGGCCGTACAGACGACCGGTTGGTACAAACGGCCTATACATACAGACTGCCGAACAGACTGCATATACATACCGACTGCTGTACAGACGACCTATACATACAGACTGCCGAACAGACTGCCCATTCATACCGACTGCATCCCTGCTAAATACACATGATGACTTCATACAAACTGTCGATACATGCAGACTGCCTATCCATACAGATTACATATACATACAGACTGCCTATACATATGTACAGACTGCCTATACATACAGACTTCCTATACATACAGACTGCATACAGTCTTCCTACGTACAACCTTGATTTTGCCTTATGGCCATTAAGAGGATAAGGTTTCACAGTGCCTGTGCGGTAATATCAGTATTGAATAAACAGAGGTTCATGAATACTAAAGCAAAGAGAAAGTGTTTCATGGACCTTCACTGACTTGTGTCTTTCAGTCACAATAGGGCATAAAGCAGCTATTGTTCTAGTTTCATAACTGGATTTATACCGCTGTCGTCACTATATCCTTATATTGGCACATTTATTTAAGATACCATGCTGTAAATGTGTTTTAAAAGCCCAATGTACATACCTGCAGTCTTTGTACAATGTTTGACTGTACTTAAGTCTCAAAACATTGCCTTCCGGTGTTTTGTGAACGGCATACTAATTTCTCCATCTTCCCGACAGTCAGGATTGCGTAGACAGAAATGCTGACCCGGCACTTTTTGTTGTGTTTCATTTCTTTCTCTGCCCGTACGGTCATCCAGTCGACCAGAAGCAACAGCGGTGCATTGATGAAAGGCCGTAGAACATGTTCAATCCTGTCAGTCCTTTTACTTTACACGAACCTGTATTTGATTTATTTCGAGCAGTGCTGGTGTAAGACAAGGCAACCATGTCACCTAACTTGTCAAAACGAATCAGAAATAAATAAATCTTATTTTGTTGAATAATTCCTAGGGTGCAGCATACGTTCTGCACAGACAAAAGGTACCAGTGCACTCTAGATTTTTAATTCCCATGCCAAACCCCGGACCTTAATTGAAGAGACCTTAGATTTAGCGAGTATGTGACGACTTGGTACACCTGCAGACCAATATGACACGGGGGCAAGTTCATACGGAGCAGGAGGATTAAGGAAGCGGGGCGCAATTATTAATTAGCGGAGCGCCTTTCCGGGCAATATAAGTGCAATCACAGACAGGACATTTTGTTGAACTTCAATGGGAAGTTCATTTCTAATAATTAATCTCAATCTCACCAGCCACCGAAACTCAGTGTGCTTTTGGATTTGTTTAATACTGACTGGAGGAGGTCGGACACTGGGTGTGGGCTTGAGTGGAGTTTGGCGTAACACAGCGAGAGAAAGCAGGTGGGGTTATATAGTGTAGCCAGAGGGGTTTTGGAGGAACAGCTGACTAAGTGACTGAAAGATTAAATAAAATTGACAATTACTGTCCCAACAGGTATTAAAACTGTGTGTGTGTATGTATATATATATATATATGACAGACATCTGGCAATTCTCAGTGAAACAACCGTGAACGGATTATGCGATTCACATCAAAACAACGGCGAGTGACACTCATGCATTTTATTGAAAATGAGACAAAAGTAGATGTAAACAGAATCATCTGAACACTTGTACAATATAATCGTACAAAGAAACCAGAGAAATAATGACAATTAGAAAAAAAACTATACATACAAAATACACACCCAAAAGCATGTATACGCGGTAAGAAAGGAGAAATATAATAAAGACATAAATAACAAGCCACAAAATGCTATTTTCTTTATTGTTAATAAAGAGGTTTGGGCTGAGAAACACCAACAGCTCTGATCAGGTTACATTCGCGTGTAAACATTGGTAAGAATGTGTAGATCTCCATCCTGGTCCAACTCGCGTCCTAATCTTTGACTTTATGTTTAGTGAGATACATTGTAGTGAAATGTTTTGCTGTAAATAACGAAGAATATATAGAGCGCTAAAAACCATTTCAAAACATTTGCTCCCGACTGAACATGACCAGGACTACCCTCAACCCAACCAGTCACCCATCCCAGTCCAACATCAAAACCAGTTCCAATGAAACAGCCTGAATCCACACGAATGACACGAGACCTGGTTTGGTGTGCAGATGTTCAATCTCCTTTAAACACCACGGCTCTGCGGTGGATCTCCTCAGCCTTAACATGTGCAAATAAACTAACGTCAACTGGTCTAGTCCGGGTGCCAGCATGGTTCTTCTTGAAAACGCCTTTATACAATTTAGTATAACGTCATGCCAACCATGAGACACCCGTGCTGTAAATATCCCCTCTTTTACACTGTAATTTGACCAACACCTCATGATTTTGATACAGGGCACTTTGTGGCATCATTATATAGGAACTATCATTATAACTATTTTCTGGTATAACTATTTTCAGGTAACGTACACCACCTAGTTTACAATTAGCGATGTACGGATGCATCCGCAGTACATCAGCCTATGGGGATGTTTGCCTTGTTGACTGACTTCGGCCAATCAGCAAATACGAAGACGTTAGCCAATGGCAGTGGCCTATTTTTAACTGTTGCATCTCATACATTAAAAAAAAAATCTTTGAATTTAATGTGTGATGAACGTGTAATGAAAGGCTGAATAACTTTAAAACAGTTCAGTTTTTGTAAATAAAGATTTCTTTGTGTCCCTGACACAGAATGGGGAATAAATAACAACAAAAGCAAAAATAATAACAATTTAAAAACCCCTAGTTACAATAGGTTGTTAGCAACATAAAGTACATCAGTACAGCCGTCTTTGATTAGTCAGTGTTAGTCAGACACATCACTACACAGGGAATCGCATGGAAGGGTGAATTCTGACTAGTAAATACATTTAAATGGATACGTAACACCGCACATCACCTGAATAAACAACAAATAATATTGGCCTCTTTAGTGTTCAAAAGACAAAATCTGAATATTAGAGCGCAAGAAGTGCAAGGGCTACGGATTGGCTAACATACATGATTCATGTTCGTATTCACAATTGCTAGCCGGCAATGCTAAGCATTATGACGGAGTATTTTGAAAGGGTATTTTTTTCACAAAGACACCGAACTGCATTCTCTTCCTGAATCAAAGCAGCGGCCATTTTGTCGTTGTTTTCATTGTTGCGGTCTGATGCAGCAGACAGCAGGCAGCAGTCCAACGAGCGTCTCAGTCAACACAGTGACTTCATGGCTCGTCAGTTTACCACAGTGTACTGTGACCAGCGACACTGTAAAATGTGAACAGATTCATTTAAAACACGCGTAATTCGTAGGATTGTACAGCGTAGTCTGGACAGCATGATCGTGTCATCGCCCTTTTATTTACAGCCATCGAACAACATCCTTTTCCCTCCAAATTATTTCATATAGACAGAATGATACGACGGGGAATGTATGAGAAGCAGTTTTAGTGTACTGTTTGCTTCTTGCGTCGACGTTTGCATCAGAGATTAAGTTGGTCCGGATATTTCAACGATGTTCATAATCCTCCTTTTTTTTAGTTCATTTCAACCAAGCAGTTAGATTCAATATTTATCTCACAACCCTGTTTGCTCACGGCCCCTTCTAACGCAGGTAGATCTAATACGTTGCATGTTCTTGACCCAGTGTCTTCATTTATGAGACATCGTGTTCTCCTGTCTTTCACCACTAGGGGGAGTACCCAAGTTATTTTCCGCACAGGAATCCCTGTCTCTCTCAACCAATTGGGTGGAGCTGTTAGCGGCCCTGGAGGAGGAGCCCCCACTGGGGGCCAAAACAGTGCAGCTGGAAGGACCCTCTCCACCGCCACCTCCTGGGAGGAAACCCAGAGCCGAGGGCACAGCTGCCCCGGTACCGACCCTCTGCAGGCTGGTCAGGGGGCTGGTCAGTCCAAGGCTAGTCAGGGCGTCCAGCGTGCCGTCTGGATCCACCATCACGTCAATCACTTTTGAGCAAAAAGAAGATCTGTCAGTTTGTCAGTCAGTCACTCCAAGCAGAAGGTCTGCCGATCAATCAGTCGGGAAGGCAGGCAGGCAAACAATAAATCAGAGTACAGTAGACCTATTTCTATAAAAAGTACGTTGATTGATATTATGAAGAGGAGGATTTAACAGGGTCAAATGCAGGTAAGAGCGTTGGAACAATAACCAAAAGGTTACATATACATTCCAGGACTGCTGACAATCACATCTTAGCCACCGGCTGTGAGCTCCACTCTCCCTTTGAATTCACACTCACGGATATTAATAAACACGACTTACATATGACCCGTACGACGTGTGTAATAGAACAAATGGAAGCAGCAAAACTCACTTATTATATACCTCAATGACTTGTACTACATTTACATTTAAACCGTTTTACCGGAGCTCATATCCAGAGCTATAGGGGCAGTGATGTGCGTGTACGATGTACTTCATTTTCAGATTATATCCTGCTGAATTATACTAGGATCTGATTATCCCAGGAAATATGCCTAATCAAAAGCTATATAATTAGCTCACAACGTACCCAGTAATTGTCTTTCCACTCTCTTCAGGTCCTGGAGGATGGTGGTGATCTCCTGGTAAACAGCAAAAAACAAACCGATAAACAAAAACGTGAACGTTTGTTCGGGAATTGAAGAAGGAATACAGGTTGACAACCACCTAATAATCTCCTGTATTTGTAACTTCTTTACGCAGTAAACAACATATTGACCTTTTGTTATCTTACCAATTTGGCAAAAAAATATAAAATCGTCACATCATTCAAAATTTTTTAAAAGATGGATGAAGTAGTGGCTGTGTGAGTTCAACCGTTCCAAACTGCTGTACATGTACAGCTCCAGATTGGTTTCACTCCAACCCACTGCTGTGTCAGAGAAATCGCTCATTCAGCACATTTCTGTCCATTTACGCATTAAAAATGCCCGAAAATACGTCTTGAAAAACACTGTTAAGAATAATGTTCTGCATTGATTTAACGTCATCTTATTGCGTCTTGGCGAAATGAAATGGAAAGAATATTAATCCATGCAGCTTTTTTTTTTACCCACGCAGAGATAGAGGTGGAGACTTCCGACTGATTTAGTATCAAAATACATTTAGTTAGCGGACAACGTGAGTTATAATTCCAGAATTGAGCTGTACAAGGAATGGCACGTTTTTGGAAGCTGAAGTCACATCTCACTGCAGAGATTCCATAGCTTTTAAATATGATCTATGTGTCATTACGACAAATGTAATTTTGTCATGACTAAAAGCCTGTGTCTGTCTGTGATTTAGGCATCTTCTTTATCACAGACATTCTACACTGTATTGGGTCGATAGTTAGTTTCGCTCACACATCTAAACATTGCTCCTGTGCACTATTCAGATACATATTATACATTTACCCAGTACATACGTCAAATAGGCAGGGTCTCTTGACTGTTCGTGTTCTGTGTTTTGCTCCGTTTGCACTGTTTGTGTACGTCTTAAAATGTGGGTTCTAGACGCTGCAGCTAGTGGTCAGAAATAAATCATTGGGTGTGTAAACAGACTTGGCGAATAACCTGATTCGGATTATATAACAATAATATATGGTCTGGGTTCTATATAGGCAGTCATTCATTGGCAAATGAAAGCAGTGGATAACGAAAAGTCAGCAAAACGAACAAAACTGCCCCCTGCCTGCCCACTTTGTCCCCTACTCGACGCGGCTGGTTAAGATTGCCTGGAAACAAGGTGAGAATTTGTTCTGCATATCCTCATGTAATCTCTTCCCCTGTCTTTCTCAAAACCCATTCCGGTGAAAAAGGCAGTTGAGAAAGGAAACGAGAGAGAACGCAAAAAAAACATGAAGATATTAGACCTTGCTAACGTGCAGTTCTTGTTACAAGCACATCCTTAAACCATACCAGTCAACTCGCCATTTACAGTAGCAGTAGTTATTAGGTATATATAGGGCGCCCGTTTCATTAGAGTTCTACTGAGAAACCAAAACATAATTTTTATTATTTATTTTTTATTAACATTAACATTATTTTTAACATTATTTTTCATTCTAAGACTGTGAAGGGGCTGGTATAAGGCGAAGACAGTGGCAGATCATTACCGTGCTGGAGGTCTTCAGGAGCAGAGAGCCGTGCTCGACGTGCAGTTTGTTCTCAATCTCGTCCCATTTGTGATCCTTATCTTTGAATAGTATCCTGGAGAAGAAAAAAATAATAATTGTGGTTGAGGTGGAAAATAAACGTTTTTTTTCTAATGTCTGCAAATGAGAGTACCGGTATACCAGGTTGTCAGATTAATCTCTGTGAAGTGTCATTCTTACTATGCTAATTATTGTCCCACCTAGCAGACGTTCTGTCAAATCTTATCCAGTTCACAGCACAGCGCGAGGGAATTTGTTATTTCCCATTCTCCGACTTTGAATAAAAGTTACTATCTTTCGTACCTGATTTTGCCTGCCGTTTTGTCGACAGACTGGCGTATCCGCGTGGAGAGCTGGGTCACCGATGCTAACAGCAAGCCGTCCATCACCGCCTGAGAAAAAACAGAGAAACACAGAAGAGGTCTTTCGTAATAGGTTCTTCAGGGAACACTAGCCTCAAAACTAGGACAGCCAGGCACATCAAGGATTAATGTAGAGCCTGTCTCTTATTTATTTTCTATTATCAGAGCAAAGATGTAGACATGCTTCAAAAACAGAACATGTGTTAATAATATCCCGCAACCATGAAGAACAATTGCAGTTAGTTTCAGATGGCGGCATGTAATGAACACATTTTGGACATAACATAATCCAGAAAAAAATAACTGTCTGCTTAATCTGGAAAGAACATTTGTTATTGTTAAACAGCTTCTAACTTTTGGATGATATACTGATCTCGCCATGTGATCGTATCGCATCGATCCCCCTAGATTACTTTAATCATATTAACTTGTGATCAGGAAACCTGGGAGTGAACTCAACATCTGTTTTTAAAACCTATTAAAAGTCTATAGTTCAACTGTGTTTATCGTTGCACGATTGATCTGAGCGCTTATGTGATCCTCAGGTTCTCCTCACTCGCATTGTTTATAGTTTAAAAATGATCTCGACAGCGGAACTAATTTTAAAAGACACATCACTATCTACACAAGGTCCAATACTTCACAGTGTAAGACAGAGCAAGAAATAAATTTTGAGATAAAATTGAAACCAATAAAAAACTTCTGCTTGCATGTGTGCTTGTCTATTGGGGTTTACGTGAGGCAGAGTGACTTCAACCCCATGTCGGGTGGTCATTGTTGTCATGGTTCCCTCCCTCTGTCCCTCTCTATGCGGGAGTTGGCACTCCCCCGACCAGCAGAGAGAGGGAGTAATCACAGACATTCTAGACACCTGAGTTTTTCCCACACCTGGGTTCAGGTTTTCATTAGTGTCCCTATTTAGTTCTGTGCTTATCAGTTGTTTAGTGTCGGGACATTAATTCAAGGTATGTGGTGTTTAGGATTTTAGTTGTGCTGTTATGATTTAATGCAGGAGTGTTTGCATGTTGTTTAGACCAAGTTAGAGTTGGTAATGTGAACATTCAGTTTTGTTGTTGATGGGTTGGGTTTTATGTATACTGGGTTATTTGCACGTTCTGGTTTATGTTCCTTGTGTATGAGTTTCCTCTGTCTGATTTTGTGTTTTGTTAATTCAAGTTCCCAGTTCTTGTGCCTGTCTTGCCTGTCCTGGATGAATAAAACCCATTGTAAAAAACAAGTTCTCTGCGCTTGTGTCCTCTGTCGGCTTGAGAGCCGAACCCTGACAATTGTACATTTTCAAAGATGACAAATGTGTTTTATTATTGATGCAACTACCCCAACGGCCAATATGAACTCCTAATGGCTGGCTATAAAAGCATTCTAATTAACACACACCATGAGTTTGGAGAAAGCAATCGAGAGTTCAGCACTGAGACGGGTGTTGGGAAACATATTGGGGAGCAGTAATGTGTGTGTGATCTTCCCTGGGAAAAAGAGGGAATGACAGCACTGCTTATTAAATCCGGTCGTGGCAGTGGGCTTATCAAACACCCTGTGCTTCTTTTTACGGACTGCCGAATCAGCCAATTGAGTGCTCATCGTTCCCCAGTGGGAGTGACAGGAGAACGTGTCTGGTTTTCCGGAACTTTCTCCATCAACAGATGTTGACAGTACATAATTATATCATATTCCTATCCTGACAAAATCCTCATGTGTGTAATGATACTTGCTCTGACTGCAAACCCCGGTACACTCATATTCTACATGAACCCCAGGTGGAGTATCTGCTGCATGAGAAACAGCCAATTGGCAATCCAAACAAACAATGAACTCATCCAATCCAGATTTTTTTTTGTCCAGGTTGAAGAGTTCACCGCCCGTCTTGAGTTTGATCCGTCCTGACAAGTAGGGATCCCCCTCTAGTGGTTGTCTTTGACACACCATCAATAATACAGCACACTGATTGAATCGGGTCGGTTCCCCCTGCTTTATCTCAAACTAGCCTATCTGTTTGTTAGCCTAGCCTGTCTGTTTGTTAGCCTAGCCTATCTGTTTGTTAGCCTAGCCTGTCTGTTTGTTAGCATACCCTGTCCGTTTGTTTGCCTAGCCTGTCTGTTTTTTAGCCCGCAGCTCAAACTTTCCACAAATCAACCTACGTCCTCTCTGTTCCATGTCTGGCGGCGGATGGCACGAGGACCCTGCCCGTTCGAACCCCGTGGGCGCAGCTCCACAGGGCAGCCGTTATTTCCCGGAATGCTCTCTGTTGATTGGCCACTCCTGATTTCTAACCCGTCGACAAACACACGCTCTTCTAACTGCAATGGAACACAAGACACACCTGTTATAAATGTACTGTATTCACTGGAACAAATACATTTCACTGAAAAACTTTTTTTACGAGGCCGGCACTTGTGGATGGAACATTGCATTCTGGGATGCGTAGTACCATGGCTCCTGGATCAGTGGCAGCACTGGCAGCTGGGCTGACTGAGTCTATCTCTCCGGCCACATCGTGGATCTCCCTGGCCAACATGGCCAGGTCTTTGGCAAGGTCCTGACTGATCCTGTCAAGGAAATCAAGCGTTTAACACACAGAATGCAGTCAATGTGTGTCAAAGACATTGTGCAAATCCTTGTGTGATACTCCCAAGCAAAAAACAATGTTTGTAAATGACTGACTCTTTTGTGGTACTACAAGACTGGTTAGAACAGTCGTATTGTAGCTCAAACAACTACAGAATCCTGTACGCTATCAAAAATGAATGAGTATATAGACGTCCAAAATGCAGAGCGCTACATCTGTGAACCGTCTCTGTACCTGGCGATCTCCTCACTGTGAGTGGTCCAGTCTCTCATGTACTCCTCCTGTTCCCTGGACTGCTCTCTCAGGGCCGCGATACCACCCGGACTGGGCGTGGCAGGGGCAGAGCCACCCGGCTGAGTCACCAGGGGTGATGTGAACCTCTGAGCAGGTTCGCTGTGTTTGGAACGGTGGCGGTTGGAGCCGAACTCATCCTCGGAGGTAGAGGCGTAGTCCATGGGCATCCGACGCCACTGACCACCCCCTGGAAAACCAAGAGGATCATGGGATGGACGGAGTGAAGCCTTATAAGGGGGCATCTGAAAAAGATACTCCCACCGAATAGATCCCCGGAACTGACACAAACTCACATTGAAAATCAGACTCAGAAAACCGTCTTACATTACAGCTATGTTAGTATTTTAACGTAGATGCTGGATATGTTACCTGCTGGGGTAATGTATCCCTTGGACTTGTCCGTTAGTTTGGAGGCACTGTTAGCCCGGGCTCTTGTCACTGCCCCTCCTGTGTTGCTGACCCCTCTGAGTCCGTGACGGATGGCGTAGTCAGTAGCAACACTACGGGCACCTATACCCCTGCTGCGCCCCCCTGTGGCCTCTGAGTCGCTCTGAGCAGATGGTGAGCCCACACGGGGCCTTCGGGGCTGTGCCAGTACCTCGATCCGCGAAAGCCCCCTCCGTAATCCCGGTCCAGGAGTCGCCGACCTGGAGCTAGCTGTGCTAGCCTCAGACGCTATAGACATCCGGTCTAGGTCGGCTGTTTCCGTATCGGAGGATTCCCCGAGGCGAGCACGTCTGAGTATTGAGGCCCGGGTGGGCCGCACCCTGGGCTGGGTGGTGGTAGGTTTACTGGGGTTAGGTGTGGAGCTGGATGCCTGGTTGATTTTAGCTCGACTAGCTTCAGTGCTAGCCCCTACTCGTGTGCTTCCGGCCTGGGACCTGATGTGAGAACTTTGAGAACGGACTTCCTGGGCGGAGGTTTGAGAATCCGAGTAGAGGGAGTTGGAGTTCACGTCGTCGTCCGTGAGATCTAGGGAGGTCCAGGGACGACCATCTTGGCGAATCGCCTGCCCTGCAGACTGCCTGGATTTGGGCTTCCTGTCTTGGATGTCTTTGGTTGCTGAAGGCCCCTTGTTGGAGGCACACAGTACTGTCTTTTCCCTCTCTTTATGCTGGGTGGCTAGGACACGCCTCTTCTGGTGGACCACCTTTCGTGCCACGCCTCCACCCGCGGCCTGACTAATTGTACTGGTGGTGTCTACATCCGATTCGGGCGACACCGACCCCTCGATGGACTGGCTAATCGTGTCACCCAAATCCGACACGGTCGTCTCCAGAAAAGCAGCCACGGCCTCAGCGTCCTTCTGCAAAATGGCACTATCCATGCCACTCTCCTTGGTCAGTATCCGTGCCCCAGTTTTGGAGTCAATCCGTGGGATAAGTTCTTGGGGGACATTGGCACTTGGTCTCTCTACGGTAAAACTCTCTTGTCTCAAAAACGGCTTCCCAGCAATCTCCCTTTCCTTATTCTTTTCCTCTATCTCTTTCTTTCTTCTTCTTTCTTCCTCCAGCCTCTTCTCTCCGCTGCTCACCGGCCTAGGAGGCAGTTTTGCCAAAACAGTTTCTTTTCGACTTCCTGCGTCTTGGCTCTTTGCGGGAGAGCCTCTTCTTGGACTTCCTCTGGCGCTTCCGCCTTCACTACCCGGCCGGCTAGCCACACCACCTCCGCCTGGCTTGGTCCTCTTTCCTCTGCCAATCTCCTGGTTCTCTTTCTCCTGGAGCTCCGTGTCCTGTTTCTCTCCAATGTCGGAAGTGCGTAGAGCTGGGCTGGGGCCTCTCCTGCCCCCCGGGGACGCTTCCTCGGTGGAGGGGAGCTGCGGAAGTGTTCTCCTCTTAAGCTCTGTGTAGCTTGAGGAGGCCATGGAAGTCATGGAAGCGGAGTGACTGGACTCGCTGATCTCAGCTAAGGAAAGTAGATAATAAAAACACAGCTGGTTACTGTGATCCTGTAACAGATATTGGGACATGATGACGACCCTATCATATTATTAAACTGACACATTTCTAGATGGCAATAACAGACACGGCATGCAGTCTAATGATTCACAGAGACAACAGACAAAAGGCCAGCAGCACCTCGGTCCTCGGTGTGGTAGTGGACATGGGATTCGGCTCCGGAACCCTCAGGGTCTGTCCTGATGTGGCTGGCGGCCAGAGTGGCCCACTGAGAGACCCACCTGGGTCCACCCACTACCACCTCTTCCGGAAGAGGCTGGGAGACAGCAGAGACAAACAGAACCTTTGCTAGTCACAAGTGTGAAAACTAAAATGCCTGTGGGATCAAAGTGAATACTGGACCATCGGGTTCATAACATTATGGGATGAAGTACCTCTGGTTCCATGCGTCCAGGCTTGCCCCTGTCTCCGGGGCGTGGTCGTTGGGGTGTCAGTCGGTCTCTGTGGACGTCAGGACAGCTTCCCGTCCTGGACGTGGCCTGGTGGTCTTCCAAACCAAACACCTAAACCGTAACACACACATATCCCAGCATGGATATGCCCATAAACGACCACACACACACACAAAAACAGACATAATACATATGATAATATTCAGACCAAATAATATGGTTAGGTTCAATACAACGATGAGCCAAATCATTATGACCACTCACAGGTGAACCGACATTGATCATCTCCTACCAAGGACACTTGTAGAGTGTCCTTGGTAGGAGATGATCAAGGACACTCTACAAGTGTCCTTGGTAGGAGATGATGGGTTTGTATCAATCCAGATGAAATGGATTGTACAAAGACAATCTCATTCTCACCTTGTCGATCATTCGCCTCGCCTCTTCCTCCTCGTTGTCTCTGTTGTCTATCTCTATCGTGTAGGTCCCGCGGTCGCTGTGATCATCTCCATGACGATGATGGAACCCCTCCCCATGTCCAGTCTGTTGGTGCTGGTTGCGGTGGTACGGTGCTGAACCTATGGTCCTGTCCCTCTCCCCAATCTCCGCTCCGACGGGCGCCGTCTTGGAAGCCAGGGACTTGTGTCGCCGTGCGGGACTATCCTCCTCGGCGAAGAGACCCTCCGGCACGTTGGCCCGACCCTCTCGGATCTTGACCCCTGACCCTTTTAGCCGACCTCCCCATAAGCCGTGAGATTGGTCCACGGGGGCGGTCCGTCTTTGCTCCCCCATGCCGGCCGCGTTCTCCGAGTCACTCTGGGTGCCGTCGTCGTGTTTACTGCCTGAAAAGAAGTGTGCACGGGTGCAAATATTCTATTGACCTATTGAATAAGTCGGAGATAATCCACTGAACACGCTGGCTAAATCTGTGTTTAAAGGACACGATGTGTAATAAACACGTTACCTCAGTAGGAAATGAAGACACGCTGGCGTAGGGATATTTGTTTTACCTTTCAGACTCCTCAGCTGTACCGGCACGTCACTCTTCACACTCTCACCGTCGTCTTCAGCCACCCTGTCAACTGATTCCGTACGGGCCAACGGGATCTCGTTCTGGGCCAGCCAATCAGCTACTTTTACTTCCGATGCTACCATTGCCGTCTGCAGCGCACTGAGCTCCTCCCCCGCGCCTTTCTTAGGTGGGCGGGGCCTTACCTCAGGCGCCACTTTCGCCACCCGATCCTTAACTGTCACCTTACTGGACGCCTGCGGGTCAAACTCAATTGTGAAGGAGGCATGGCCAAGGGAGGCGGCTTCAGGAGCGGAGGCGGAGTTAGCAGCCATGGCACCTCCTGGGTCTTTGCAGGGGCTTTCCTTGGTGTGGGAGGGTATCTCGAAGTAACTGGGTTCCTGGCTTGAAGCATATAGGCCATTTTCCACAGCTTCTGCTGTTGGCTTCCTGGGGTCTTTACCATCTTTTGTTTCGACCAGAATCAAGACAAACATTTCTTTATGGTCGATTTTCCAGACTCAGATTAAGAATGTTCTTGGACTAAAAAGCTAGTTCATAGTCTCTATTAAATATGTAGGCAAATTCTGGTTCTACTAGTATTAGTCAACTGTTACATTCTAGTATTAGTCAACTGTTCTATGCCAGTATCAGTCAAATGTTACATTCTAGTATTAGTCAACTGTTCTATGCCAGTATTAGTCAACTGTTACATTCTAGTATTAGTCAACTGTTCTATGCCAGTATTAGTCAACTGTTACATTCTAGTATTAGTCAACTGTTCTATGCCAGTATTAGTCAACTGTTACATTCTAGTATTAGTCAACTATTCTATGCCAGTATTACTCAACTGTTACATTCTAGTATTAGTCAACTGTTACATTCTAGTATTAGTCAACTATTCTATGCCAGTATTACTCAACTGTTACATTCTAGTATTAGTCAACTGTTACATTCTTGTATTAGTCAACTATTCTATGCCAGTATTAGTCAACTGTTACATTCTAGTATTAGTCAACTGTTACATTCTAGTATTAGTCAACTGTTACATTCTTGTATTAGTCAACTATTCTATGCCAGTATTAGTCAACTGTTACATTCTAGTATTAGTCAACTATTCTATGCCAGTATTAGTCAACTGTTACATTCTAGTATTGGTCAATAGTTTCATGCTAATAATATTGATGAATTGATATCTCCTACCTAACTCAGATCTGTCCGGCTTCTTATTAGCGGTCTTCCCGTCCTGCTTCCCAGAGTTCTCATCATCTGCGTCTCCATCCCCCCACCATGCAGGCTGACCATACAGAGGTGTGCCCCGTTTCAAAACAGCAATGTCCCCTGGGAAAAGCAACAACACCACAAGGTCAATGAGAAGGACAAGACTTTGGTTTTAAGGCCATGTTCTATCTGTGTTCTCCAAACCACCACAACAAGATCAGCAGATCACCAAGCCCTCAGCTAGTTAAATCAGGTGACCAAAATAAGTAATGTCAGAGGATTTTAAGAAGTAGGAAAAATACGGCCAAAGGCTGTATTACAGGCTATGTTTCATTTCTACGCTGGTCTACATCTGTGTACATAAAAAATGAAACCGAACAACACATTTTATTTTGGCCATGGCGACGCCCATTCACCTGTCACCTAACCCTGTCACCTACCATAACAGCCAAGCTCCCATTGCCATGCCGACCCCCATTCACCTGTCGCCTTACCCTGTCACCTACCGTACCCGCCCAGCTCCCATTGCCATGGCGACACCCATTCACCTGTCAACTTGTCATCCTCGGCCCCCCTGCTAGTCTCCGGAAGTCTGAAACTCGTCCCCTCACAACCGCCCTCAGCCACAGCCTTGACCTCCCCTGCGGGTTTGGGTCCCGTCGCGGCTTCTGGAAGCTTCACCGTCTGCAGTTGGAGTTGACTGGTGAACTTCTCATGCTGGAGGACAAGGTACAAATTAGTTACAAATTAAACACAATGTACTGTACCACTCGTTATGCTCGTTCGGACCTGCTGGTGTAGCTGGTGTAGTGTGGTTGATTTCCACAAACGTTTTATCATGACTGTACGTAGCTGAGGATTCAGATCAAATGTAAAGTAGGTAGGTTACATTTAAGCTACATCCAGTTGACAACCAATATTTTCTAAACTTCATCTCTGCCCACCATGCAGTAAAGATTCTAATAGCTTTTCTTGTGTACTACTTCGTAAGCATAATTTTTCAAATGCCCACTAAACTTAATTCCTAAGACCTGGAATGCCAGTACTCGCTCTGTTCAGTTACGACTTTTTAAAATGCATATAAAAAGGTCGCAGGTGAGATGCCTCTAACCTCTGACACGGTCGAGAAGGCGTGGAGTCGCAACTGCGAAGACACACAAAGAGTATTTAGCAGCATACTTTCCAACCAACCTTTAGCGCTTCCTCTGGAACATGGAGTTCTCCTCGTACCACGGTGAACAGGTTGGTATGTATGACAGGTTAAGGAGAAATGGTTTTACCTTACAGTAGAGCTAAGCAACCCTGGTTCTGGAGGTCCCCAGGTACAGCAATAGTTCACTCTTTTTAAGAGCACAATATGTAGCACTCCCGACACGGTTGTGTCAAATTTTGTATTCGAGATCCTGATTAACAGACGCAACTCCCAGCGGACTCGGGACACACACACGGTAAAAAGGTGATATTAGGGTGATCAAAACCTACTGTGCTTCATTGGTTTTTCTATTCACCATATCTTGAACGCAAGACACGCGAATTAGGTCCAATCCCTCGTAATAAGGTCAACAATGCAAATTGCCCCAGAAAATATGAAAGGATATCATATCCAAACCTCAACTTGTCGTCAGTTTTCAAAGTTATGTACATCTGCTCCTGTATTCGAACGTCGTTCACGAACGTCTGAAAGGAAGAGAATAGTGTCTTCGTTAGTCAGTCAATAACCGTTCATGAAGCACATTCATTCAACTCATTGACACATTCATCAGTCAGTAAGCGTTCATGAAGCACATTCATTCAACTCATTGACACATTCATCAGTCAGTAAGCGTTCATGAAGCACATTCATTCAACTCATTGACACATTCATCAGTCAGTAAGCGTTCATGAAGCACATTCATTCAACTCATTGACACATTCATCAGTCAGTAAGCGTTCATGAAGCACATTCATTCAACTCATTGACACATTCATCAGAAATACCACTCACCCCGTTCAGGCTTCCCAGGTCTTTTACTTTGTGCTCATCCGAGGCCGGCTCGTAGTTAATAACTGCATGCTGTTTGTCCACACTGCGGGACTAAAAACGAGGTAATCCAGTCGATCAACATCATCCCGCTAATCTTTTACAATCCAGATTACACACACCACAACCTGTCAGACGGAATCACCAGCCATCGAGAGGCAAACGGCGCTCAAACACTGGTCAGTACAGAGCCACTGCGAGTCCTCATGTCTCAGACGGGTTCATTCATCGGTGACAAGAGCAGCAGAGCCGTTAGCGCTACGTTCACTCTGTTATGTGTTCATATTGCAATGGGCCAGAGGTTCAGATCGCTTGGCTCTGTGTGCTATAGTGATGTATCGCTATGGTTACAGAATATGATGTCACTTCTATTGTGTGTGTGTAACGGTATAAACGAAATAATGCAGCTGATCCTGTTCCTGATCCAAAGCGATGTTCAGTTTCAAGTGTGAACCCGTGTACCTGTAACATAAGTTCACAGTCGTCTCGACCGACGAAGATCATTTCCCAGGGGAGGCGGTGCCTGGTGCCCCCGCCACTCACCAGGAACCAGGAAGAGACGCTCATCTCGGCCACGCCTACACAGGCTTGCCTGTTGTGACACCCTGGGGGATGGGATGACACATTAGAACCCAGCTACTATTCATATGTTTACGAACGAGTCGTTCATAGGAGTCTTGTTTCTTATCAGGTAGGTGTGAAAACCAACGAGTTGGAAATATAGTGTTACTATTCTAACTATTTCAGGAAATCAAATATAGAGAAGAGAGAAGATTATAGAAAACGAACAGGGATGAAGATAACATATTCCTCTTCGAATCAGACAGTAGTGTTAACAGAAAGCCCAGCACTCTGATATGCTGTCATGACTCAGGGCGCTCTTACTGAACGTGCAGACAAGTAAACAAGAGAAAACACAACATTTCAACCATTCTAGGAATAAATTTGATAACTGCCGCTGACTGCTAGACGTCCTGCTTAGGGGTCGTATTGTAAAACTGAGATAGATCGGGTCCAGATCCAATGTCCCCCTGACCCTGTGTACCTATCCATGTGAATATATACATTGTTCTTCATAACACTGTGAGTGTTTATTCCTTTAATCTTAAATATTCCCTAAATCTTTTTTCAACATTCACTTCACCACTAGACAAGACAGCCAGTTTGAAAGGCACACTGATATGAGTAGTGCAAAGGAGATGGAAAGAGAATCAAAAGAGATTGAGAGAGATAGCAAGAGAGAGAGGGAGAGAGAGAGAGGGAGAGCGAGAGAGGGAGGGAGAGGGAGAGAGAGAGAGAGAGAGAGAGAGAGAGAGAGAGAGAGAAAGCGCTAACAGGGTAGGGCGAGCTGACTCACGTTGCCCCATCGCTGAAACAGTGAGCCAGATGTAATCTAATCACACACCCGTGTCATATCTGGGAACCAATGGATGAGGAGGTCCATATCATAACGGCGCACGCCAGTCCAGGCGCCACACATAGTGGATTCCGATTGGTTAACCCGTGCGGCCTCGATCTCCCAACTGCACCTGGTTATAACGTGGACTCGCTCAATCTCCTCTCAATCACTGAAGATATCATTCCTGACTAACCTAGTGAAGATGGCCAGTTCCAGCCACATATAAGACTTTATTGATACCGATATGTGCAACGCATTGCATCCAACAGACTACCTATACAGATCATTCGTTTATGTATTTACACAGGCCTATATGCAATGTATGCAATAATAATATGTGCGTACCATGTATGCAAATCATGTGCCAATGTGATATGGCCAGTTGGGATGAGACAAAATTATTAGTTATTGTGATGTATGACCAAAACAAGGCGCTGTGTGTGTTTCGTGCAATCGAAAGACTATCGCTGTCATTAGTATCGATACAGCCGCCTGTATGAAGCCGGGCGTGTAGGCCGACGCTCAACACCTTATTATGATGATAAGCTAATTTAAAAATATTACAATAATAATCGATCACGTGTTGTGTAGGTCGACTGTTTTTATGTTCGCTATATGGGCTGTGCGGTTATTATACGGACGACACAGCTGCTACCCTCGAATACACGCGCATTTGTATTTTGCGGTCCTTATTTATGAGGGCAGATCTTTATTTATAAGGGCAGGTCGCAAACAGCGGACTAATGAAACATGCGTCCAACTCACCCTTTGTCAGGATCGAGGGTTCAGCATCCGATTTGCACATCCACTAAATCACGATGCCCGGTGCAATGAACATGGGAGTCAGCCCAGCCCTGGTGGTACCCCGAGCGGTTCTCCTCATTCGCCTCGCGGTGGCGCTGCGATGGCAGTCAATGATTTGATGTAACACAATTAAGAACACTTAAAATGAAGCCAGGAGGATATTGTAATCTGTCTCGTGAATATAAGCAGGTTGTTTTGCTGCAAAAACAGGTTAGGTCTTTATTACACCCATAAGAGAACATTGTTTTTTTTTTGACGAGAAAAGATAAACTGTCATATATTTTTATTTAGATGACAATTATGATCAACGAGGCCAACAAAGTGTTCCCCCCAGAGAACCTTCTCCTACAGTGACAGATGAAAAACCCGGAACACACACTTTTTAGTGTACCTTATTGCCATGTTAAATGTACCGTATTGGTTGTTAATCTGCAGTTGTCCAGCAGATGGCAGCAGAACTCCACGCTTAGTGAACTATGAGACCATAGAATAACATACAGCGAGGATCCATACAGCCTCTCTCAATCACACAGAATGGCACTGGAGAACAACCCAAAATACACAAACCCCCAATCATGCCAAATGTCCTTGCCCTAGACCCGCCCCTGACCCTAGCCATAACATCAGTAACGTTTATCCATAAACTTAAACCAACCCGTGGATCCCCAAACCTATTCGTTAATGCCTAAATCTGAAAGTAATTATCTTTCGGAGGACTGCAGGTCCACAGAGGCACACGTAGCCGTGGATAACACACACACACACACACACACACACACACACACACACACACACACACACACACACACACACACACACAAACACACACACACACACACACACACACACACACACACACACACACACACACACACACACACACACACACAGACACACACAGACAGACACACACACACACACACAGATAAACATAAGTCATAACCTGTCGAATAAAAATAACTGTTACAGACTACAACAAGACATCAGCAGGTTGGGTTGCAGCTCCGCTGCCAGGGAACCTGAAGAACAGCTTTTGTGCTCTATATGTTCTGAGAGATAATCTACGGCCGATGATGTACAGAGGGTCCAGAAGGACTGGCCATTACCATTGTCTAGGGCAGACATGTGCAAATCTCTCAGAAAGATAAAGTTGTGTAAGGCTACAGGTCGGGACAACATCCCTATTGTCTTAACGTATGTCTATCAGTGCTTCAGTCTGTAGTTCACACGTAATTAATAAACACCAGAAGGTCCTCTTCTGCCTGTGACCACTACCAATGACCACCACTCACCAAGTCACCTCACAACAACTCACCTAGTCACATTAAACCCACTCACCTAGTCACATTAAACCCACTCACCTAGTCACCTGACACCTAATACCTTTAGGCTGAGAGAGAGTCTGTAAGGACCTAAACGTTGAGAGAGAGTCTGTAAAGACCTAAAAGTTGAGAGAGAGTCTGTAAATACTGAGAGAGAGTCTACGTCTATCACATGGATTGGCATATCATTCCACAAAAAAGGAGTTCTGTGGGAGAAAGCCCAAGCCTCCAGCTGTTTGTTTAGAATATTCTAAGTGCATTCGGCCTGTGTCTTGTGATTGTAGTGTGTGTGTATGGAAGGATAAATTCAGACAATATTAAAAGCCAGTCCATGTAACACTTTGCTGGTTGACAGTAAGAATCAGCCGTAGCATTTACACGCAGAGTATCTTGATAAAAGAGCTGAAAATGACAGTTTATTTCATTGGAGATGACCGCACAATCATCCAGTTGATGTTCTATGGGACCCCAAAGTTTAAGATGTTAACACGAAGATGAATTGACAAACTCCACAAGGTTTTATGAAAATATCACATCTTGTCTCAGACATATCTCTGGGGAATCACTTCTTATCCACATGACCAGGTTGTCTGGGGACTGCCCTCCCACTGTTGGGTTGCCACGGCAAACCACCGTTCCGTCAACGAGGGGCCGATACGGTCTGAGCTGGGAACACATATCAGATGGGCGATGACGTGACCTCAACGCGCCCCTTCGAATGTACAAACGACCGTTCATTTTATGAATGTAACGACGTAGACTTGGTACAACCCGAAACACGGTTGCCATAACAGCGAGGGTTGGATCAGTTGGATGAGACACAAATAACTTCACTGTACAAACTGAAGGGGGTGTCGGGTGTCGGGGGTTGGGGGTGGGGGGGGTAGCGTGGTCACAAGTGACTGTCATGTTTAATAACAATTATCACCGCGCACCTGCGCCCCCGCACTAATTAACTGCTGCATATGCAAATGAGGCAGGGGTGTACAGTCGAGGGCAGCTAGTTTGTTCAGCTGCAGGATTTGATTAGGCTAACGAACGGTCAGCCGGGGCCAGGGACGAGAGGAGAGACGCATGATGGAAGGAGAGGGAAGATGGATGATAAGAGGTGCAGATGAGAGATGGATGACAGGAGGAGAGAGACCATACGAGAATAGATGGATGATAAGAGGCACAGATGAGAGATGGATGACATGAGAGATGGACGACAGGAAGAGAGAGACCATACGAGAATAGATGGATGATAGGAAGCACAGATGAGAGATGGATGAGAGATGGATGACATGACAGATGGACGACAGGAGGAGAGAGACCATACGAGAATAGATGGATGATAAGAGGCACAGATGAGAGATGGATGACATGAGAGATGGACGACAGGAGGCGAGAGACCATACGAGAATAGATGGATGATAAGACGCGGAGATGAGAGATGGATGACATGAGAGATGGACGACAGGAAGAGAGAGACCATATGAAATAGATGGATGATAAGAGGCACAGACGAGAGATGGATGACATGAGGAGAGAGACCATACGAGAATAGATGGATGATAGGAGGAGAAATTAAGAATGTTACTCTGATATGTGGAATGTACTTTCTGTGTGTGCACATTAGTTATGACACGTGTAGGAATCATCAATCAATCAGCATTAATTAACATGTAGGACTATTTATCAGAGTTAGGGTTAATAAACATGTAGGACTACTTATCAGAGTCAGGGTTAATAAACTTGTAGGACTATTTATCAGAGTCAGGGTTAATAAACTTGTAGGACTATTTATCAGAGTTATCGTTAATAAACATGTAGGACTACTTATCAGAGTCAGGGTTAATAAACTTGTAGGACTATTTATCAGAGTCAGGGTTAATAAACATGTAGGACTACTTATCAGAGTCAGGGTTAATAAACTTGTAGGACTATTTATCAGAGTCAGGGTTAGTAAACATTTAGGACTACTTATCAGTTAGCTCAATGTACAATTTCTAATACATTTGTTTTCTGTATTTTTGCAATGCCTCAAAAACGGACGTACGTTTTGAAAAAAGGCTATTTAGGGAAACATTTCCCTTCAGTTGTCACAGGCCGGGTGAGATTCTAGAAAGATCTTCCAATTCATTCTCATGCATCACATTCTTAACACGAGCGCGTCTGGGCATACCTCTGGAACAAAGCAAATTACAGTTCAGTAAACTCCACGCCCCCAATCTCAGCACACAGAGGCAACTAGCCGCCTCACAGATAAGGGGTGAATTAGGGTTTCACTCCTGGTTTTACATTTCAATTTAGCCCCAGGCTTCAGACCCATTAAAGGGCCCTAATCCGAAGCCTGTCCGGTGGGTGCTCTCCTCCCTCCCTATTTCCAGTTTTCATTTTCTATTTCTCTCTCTCGCTCTCTTTCTCTGTTCCTCCTTAACCTCGTCACACAATTCTCCACAATGTGATTTTATTACCTTGCTGGAACGATTCTCCCATTCAGACTCATTACGGGTCATTATATTCATATTAGGTTTTATTAGGAATAGGGGCACATGTCTTGTTTTTCAGAACTGGCACAGTCTTCTATAATGTCGTGTTCTAGGCGGGTCACCAGCTGTTTCATTGGCCAGAGCTACTTATCCCGATTCCGCGGAATAATTGCATCAAGGATTTTGACGAGGACTGTTCTCAGTTGCTGTCTATAAAGGAGAAATTGAGTTTTTATTTATTGCAGTCCAGCTACACGACTGAATTCTTACATGCAAATTCCTTGCATGGACATTTCTCCATCGAAAGAAATACATATGAACAGTACAGAGAGAAGACAGTGTCATGTGTTCAGCAGAGTCTGTGGTTTTGGTGGTCAATACGGTCAGGTGTCCAGAAGTCAGTGTTGTTGGTCAATAAGGTCAGGTGTCCAGAAGTTAGTGTTGGTGGTCAATAAAGTGAGGTGTCCAGAAGTCAGTGTTGGTGGTCAATAAGGTCAGGTGTCCAGAAGTCAGTATTGGTGGTCAATAAGGTCAGGTAACCAGAAGTCAGTGTTGGTGGTCAATACGGTCAGGTGTCCAGAAGTCAGTGTTGTTGGTCAATAAGGTCAGGTGTCCAGAAGTCAGTGTTGGTGGTCAATAAGGTCAGGTGTCCAGAAGTCAGTGTTGGTGGTCAATACGGTCAGGTGTCCAGAAGTCAGTGTTGGTGGTCAATACGGTCAGGTGTCCAGAAGTCAGTGTTGTTGGTCAATAAGGTCAGGTGTCCAGAAGTCAGTGTTGGTGGTCAATAAGGTCAGGTGTCCAGAAGTTAGTGTTGGTGGTCAATAAAGTGAGGTGTCCAGAAGTCAGTGTTGGTGGTCAATAAGGTCAGGTGTCCAGAAGTCAGTATTGGTGGTCAATAAGGTCAGGTAACCAGAAGTCAGTGTTGGTGGTCAATACGGTCAGGTGTCCAGAAGTCAGTGTTGGTGGTCAATACGGTCAGGTGTCCAGAAGTCAGTGTTGGTGGTCAATACGGTCAGGTGTCCAGAAGTCAGTGTTGGTGGTCAATAAGGTCAGGTGTCCAGAAGTCAGTGTTGGTGGTCAATAAGGTCAGGTGTCCAGAAGTCAGTATTGGTGGTCAATAAGGTCAGGTAACCAGAAGTCAGTGTTGGTGGTCAATACGGTCAGGTGTCCAGAAGTCAGTGTTGGTGGTCAATACGGTCAGGTGTCCAGAAGTCAGTGTTGGTGGTCAATACGGTCAGGTGTCCAGAAGTCAGTGTTGGTGGTCAATAAGGTCAGGTGTCCAGAAGTTAGTGTTGGTGGTCAATAAAGTGAGGTGTCCAGAAGTCAGTGTTGGTGGTCAATAAGGTCAGGTGTCCAGAAGTCAGTATTGGTGGTCAATAAGGTCAGGTAACCAGAAGTCAGTGTTGGTGGTCAATACGGTCAGGTGTCCAGAAGTCAGTGTTGGTGGTCAATACGGTCAGGTGTCCAGAAGTCAGTGTTGGTGGTCAATACGGTCAGGTGTCCAGAAGTCAGTGTTGGTGGTCAATAAGGTCAGGTGTCCAGAAGTCAGTGTTGGTGGTCAATAAGGTCAGGTGTCCAGAAGTCAGTATTGGTGGTCAATAAGGTCAGGTAACCAGAAGTCAGTGTTGGTGGTCAATACGGTCAGGTGTCCAGAAGTCAGTGTTGGTGGTCAATACGGTCAGGTGTCCAGAAGTCAGTGTTGGTGGTCAATACGGTCAGGTGTCCAGAAGTCAGTGTTGGTGGTCAATAAGGTCAGGTGTCCAGAAGTTAGTGTTGGTGGTCAATAAAGTGAGGTGTCCAGAAGTCAGTGTTGGTGGTCAATAAGGTCAGGTGTCCAGAAGTCAGTATTGGTGGTCAATAAGGTCAGGTAACCAGAAGTCAGTGTTGGTGGTCAATACGGTCAGGTGTCCAGAAGTCAGTGTTGGTGGTCAATACGGTCAGGTGTCCAGAAGTCAGTGTTGGTGGTCAATACGGTCAGGTGTCCAGAAGTCAGTGTTGGTGGTCAATAAGGTCAGGTGTCCAGAAGTCAGTGTTGGTGGTCAATAAGGTCAGGTGTCCAGAAGTTAGTGTTGGTGGTCAATAAGGTCAGGTGTCCAGAAGTCAGTGTTGGTGATCAGTCAGGACAGATGTTGAGCCAATGCAATATGTGCCTGTTACATAAGCCAGTACAAACAGATCCTCACAGGCTGGTAGGGACAATGCAATATGTTCTGTATGACTCTGATAATGGTCTACCAACCCCCCCCCAACTACCTTCCTGACCCCCCTGCTCCGCCAATCGGAGAAGGGATAGATAGAGGTCTGGGTCATGTAAAGTTCTAACGTTGGCCCGGCTCAGTTGAGTCACGGTGTCGTAACCCACATAGCCCTCAACCTCCCTCTCTCTCTCTTACCCTCCTACTCTCTCTCCCTCTCTCACTCTCCCCCTCTCTCCCTCCTACTCTCTCTCTCCCTCCTACTCTCTCTCTCTCACCCCCCCCCCCGACCGATGAGAGAGAACCAGGTCTTGCTCCTTTGGATCTGCCCACTCCTGTTCCCTTTTTCTTCTTCCAGTCGAGAGGAGGAGACCGAAAGAAAGAGAACGAGAGAGAGAAGTGTGTGTGTGTGTGTGTGTGTGTGTGTGTGTGGGGGAGGTGGAACCAAAGTGCGGTGTCCAGCCCCCACCTCCACTGCTCTGGGGGTCTTTGGTGTGGCTTGGGTATGAAGCCGCGGGGAGGAGGGTGAATGAGGGCGGAGGACCGTGGCGCGGTGGAAAAGGCTGTGGCCGGGCCGGGAACATGTGGTAGTAATCTAGTTGTTTTACTGTCTGGCTCTGGCGGTGAAAGTGTTGGGCAGGGGCTACGGGCGGTCTGGATTGTGTCAGAAGCCGCCGCGATCGAGTTACCCTGACAGCGCGAGGAGAAGGCCAGCCCAGGTCCTGGCTGCAGAAGACAGAAAGAGAGGAGAAAGTAAGAGAGGGGGAATGGGGGTGTGAAAGAAGGGAGCTGGAGGAAGAAAAGAGGAGAAGTGAAGAGAAGGGGGGTTGATGGCTCACCCAATCAGTTGACTCGGTAGGCCTCCTGGACGAAAGCCCGTTTGAGAACGATGTGTGTGTGTGTGTCCATGTGTGTGTGTGTGTCCATGTGTGTGTGTGTGTCCATGTGTGTGTGTGTGTCCATGTGTGTGTGTGTGTATGGCTGTGAGAACCCAGGTCAAAGGGCTGCTTGACATTGAGGTCCACTAGAACTAACCCCAGCTGAGAAAACAAATGGCCTCTCTTCCCTCTCTTTGTCTTTCTCTGTTACATTCTGTTTCTTTCAGGTTCTTTCCGTTTCTTTCAGGTTCTTTCAGTTTTTTTTTCTTCAGTTTCTTACTCTCTCTATACTGTATGTATATCTTTCACATAGAAAAGACAGAAGTCAACTGTTAAAGTTGTGACACACCTGGTCCAGTAGAGGTCATCACTAGAAATAAGATCTAGTGCCAACCTGACCCCGCTGGTCAAATACCAGTTACGAATACAAAAACGTAGGGAGTGAAGCTGAGTAAAGACACACACGTAACACACACACGCACACACACTCACACACACACACGCACACATAGACAGTGGAGACAGGGGACACCCCAGGGTCATTGACGGTCAGCGTGATAAGTTGTCTGCTGTGGAATTAACAGGAACCAGATGGAGCTTTACCTTTACTAGACAGAGACGTTTGCCTCTACGTGTAAACGTGCATTAGGGTCCGGGTCCCGGAAAGAGATTTATCCGTCTATGTGAGCAATGTCTGGTGACTCCCCCGTTTTGGGAGGATTTAGTACATTCCTGCACCATGGTGAACTGGGAGGGGTCTTTGGACTGGCAGAACTTCACCTCTGGTGAGGGGGGAGATTTAGAACTATTGTCTTTCCTGTTGCGTTCCACTGAGCTTCTTCGTGAACGGATGACCCGACCTGAAACGAAGCCCCCAAGGGCTCAGTGACACTTAAATTCTCTCCGGCCCTCTGGGAGTGGCTCCGACGAGACCAGCCGATGATTCGAAGTTGGGGTGGGGGTATATTTAGCCAATCAGGCATGAGGGGGCGTGGCCTATATGGTCAATATACCACGGCTAAGAATTGTTCTTAGGCAAGACTCATCGCTGAGCATGGACACAGTTATATTGGCAATATATCACGATGCCCATAGATTACTTGTGACTTGATATACAGCACCGCGGATTTGAGCCAAACCGAATGAAAGATTCAACGCACCGGTTTATTAGAAACAATATCGCTCCCATTTCGTGGGATTTTTTCGGACATAATATGGGGAAAAAAGCCTCTAATGAATGGCTGTCTTTTAGAGCCCGATCTCATGTTGCCACAAACGAATAACAAAAAGAGAAAAAAACCACGATCTGTGCATGACGAACGTAACATCCTCTAACAAAAACACGTTCACAAACAAAAGAGCCCGCTCCCGATCCGCGCAAACCGAGCGCACCCGCCGTGTAGAGTCAACCCCCGTTTGACCCAATCACAGGCTCTTGTGGGCAGAACCTGAGTGCGTGGAGAGTGCCTCTATCATCCTTATCGCTTTAGCGATAATGGCCGCCACATAAAAGACGACCCGGGCGCCCTCCGTGAATGCCACGTCGGCCCAATTAGCCGCTATGCATTTCATGCAATTTATAAACGGTTCCTCCGCGCTCATTATGCCCTCAGGTTTTCGTTCCCGGGTGACCCGCTGGGCGACTCCACCGGTCGACCGGGCTGACGACACGCGCCGACCCCTCGGAGCTGTTGAAATAACGGCTCGCTATTGGTCGGGATTGGCTCGTCCTTCCAGGCTGTGTTGTTATGCATGCGTCCACGACCATGTAACCGAAACGGCAACATAGACCAGCTAGCGGTGTTCAGGTCCTAACCTCCCTAACCCAGCTAGCGTTGAGTCCCGACCCTAACCTCCCAGTTAACAGTGTTCAGGTCCTGACCTCCCTAACCCAGCTAGCGTTGAGTCCCGACCCTAACCTCCCAGCTAGCAGTGTTCAGGTCCTGACCTCCCTAACCCAGCTAGCGTTGAGTCCCGACCCTAACCTCCCAGCTAGCAGTGTTCAGGTCCTCCCTAATGTCTCCTTTACCTACACCTGACCTCGGTGAAGCTCGGTGGCCAAATTTAGTTTGGAGGCGTGCCACCGTGGGAGAACCGACAGCCCCATTAATCAGCAGGAGTCTCCTTACTCACCGGTGCCAGGTTAGAAACAGAGCAGAACACACACACACACACACACACACACACACACACACACACACACACACACACACACACACACACACACACACACACACACACACACACACACACACACACACACACACACACACACTCACACACACACACTCACACTCACACTCACACTCACACACACACACACACACACACACACCACACTCACACACACACACTCACACTCACACTCACACACACACACACACACACACACACACACACACACACACACACTCACACACACACACACACACACACACACACACACTCACATCACACACACACACACTCACATGCACACACACACACACACACACACACACACACTCACACTCACACACACACTCACATGCACACGCCACACACATGCACGCACACACTCACACAAACACACACTCACACAAACACACACTCACACACTCACACACACATGCACACTCACACACACATGCACACGCCACACACATGCACGCACACACGCACACACGAACACAAACACATGCATGCCCACACACACACACATACACACGCACATGCACGCACGCACACACACACGCACACACACACACACACGCACACACACATACGCACACACATGCACGCACACGCACACACGCACACACACACATGCACGCCCACACACACACGCACACACACGCACACGCACGCACACACACACACACACACACACACACACACACACACACGCACGCACGAACACACATTGTTGTTTATTTCATCCACACACCATCACCAGCACCATCCTGTCCTAGAGAGTACCCCCTCTACCCGCCTGGTCATCCATCCATCCATCAGTCACACCCTCTCTGTCTCTTTTTAATCTCTCTCTCTCCCTGCTCTGACTTATCTGGGTTTTCTATCTGTCCGAACTGAGACTTCTACACCCGGATCACCACACACACACACACACACACACACACACACACACACACACACACACACACACACACACACACACACACACACACACACACACACACACACACACACACACACACACACACACACGCACACACCCACTGCTAGGTAAGATGGATTGATGTGGCTGTTTCTGAGCCTACTGGAGTATCCCATAGTGGATAAACCGGGGATAAAAGATGGAAAAATCTGAATATGTGACATTTATACCAGTGCCTGTAAGGAATATGAAGAGCTGGCTGCTGTCAGCATGCTTATAGACCTCACAGGGAAGATCTGTGCACCATTTACAGTTTTTAGCAATCCCTTTGACCATTATCTCAGAACCTTAATGTAATTTTCCACAACTCTAGACACAAAACTCACAACAGTAAACACTTGTAACACAGGCTCTCCAATGTTCAAAACATTGCATTTTGCATTCATATCTTTAAAGATACCTTGCATTTGCACAATCAATGGTTCAAACAATAGATTTATCATGGAATACCATGGGTACATTGATTTAGATCACTCAGACAAAAGATACCCATAGTTTCACTAGTTAGTTGTTAGTCCAATCATTAGATATTGGTGTACAAAATTAATGATACATGTTCCATTATGGTACTACAAGCAAATGAATCCCTGTAAATGTACTTCTGTGGTAAAGAGACTAGTACAAACAGAAATAGAATACAATCACAACATATGTTTATTTGAATCAAAGCAAAAATAATTAGCTATGAAATAGAAAAACAGAGAGAGTACTGTAAAACATCAAATGCAGTGTTCCTCAACTTGCTTGCTTGTACTGTAAGAAACAAAACAGGAGTGATTACAGTACTTCTACATTGTCATCAACTCTGTGTTGTGGATTTGGCCACTGGTTCTCATCTACATCTCATTGGATGTTTTCATTAGCCAAGCATATTGGATTTTTTCTTTTTTTGCCTGAATTTCATTGGACACTATGCTGTTGCTGCCGCTGTCTTGGTCCGTGGCCTTGTCCTCTACCACGTTCCCCCACATCTCTCGACCACCTCTCAGAAGGGGTGCCTGCCATGCCATTCCTTTGACCAACACGTCTTCCTCGTCTTTCTCGTCTTCCTGCCACCGCTGCTTGACCTCCATTGTGACCTGGATCACCTGCTGGCTCCATGTTACGAATCACTATGCTCTTGCAATTGGATCCAAATCAACTCTTTATGTATATACTCATTCCACACTGTGCACTAAATCATCAGTAACGGGTTGGCTGAATTGGACAAGCAATTACAAGGGCCTGCATCTATACAGTGTAGTACTGTCAGTACTGTAAATAGTCTAAAACGGTGGTGCAGTATTTGGGACCATAGACACAGTGTCTGATGAAGCATCAAAGTATGATAAAATATTAGGTTACATTCATGGATATTGTAGTCTAATTGGTTCATGCTCCATGCTAATTGGTGACAAAAAATCTCTGTATCTTGAATCTTTTATGATTTACTGTAAACGTGGAATATTGTTTGTCAGTTTCCATAAAACTATGCATTAAGAGTAATGCAGCAAATACTTATCATTTTGACTAGTTGTATCAATTGATAGTTAGATCTATGAAATGAAATGAACAGACTATCATTTCAAACGTAATGTAGGAATCGCATTTTGAAATAGTAGTACTTTGATGTTACATTGTATCATATTGAACCGGTGATAAAAGTTAAATGAACAAATGATCTTCAGTTTAGGTGTATTGTATCCAAGCAATGGAAAAAACGTGTTAGACTTTTGAGAAAAGTGCATTTCGATCTTCGGTTGTGAGTTTTGTGTCTAGAGTTGTGGAAAATGACATTAAGGTTCTGAGATAATGGTCAAAGGGATTGCTAAAAACTGTAATGGTCATAGACTGTGTCATAGACTGTGTCATAGACTGTGTCATAGACTGTGTCATAGACTGTGTCATAGAAGTCGATATGTTTATTGCACATAAAAACATTTTATTTTGCACAAATATTTATATGCTGTGTCATTAGGTTTATCTTCTATATAGCCAAAACATATCTGGGTAATATATTGCATAATTCCTATAGATTAATGAAAGTTAAAAGAGAAACAGATGTTTTCCGCTAATGACAGCATTTATTTCAGAAAAACAAGTCACATCAACGGCAAAACATTCACATTAATATTCGTCACCCTAATAATTTGAGTGTGGCCACTTCATTAACTACCCAATTTATCATGCTAATGTTATGCATATATCTGCATAATAAATGACTGAAGTTACAGGCACGCAGGTTACAATAGTGTTGAACACCAAGTTTTGGATTGCAGACAAATATTTTGATTATTGACTCAGGAATATGTTCGAAGCTATGTTAAAATGACATGTAAACTATGCTTTGGACATCCTTCATTGCGTAAAGTAGTGGCTAAAGGCTAAAGGGGAAACTTCATAAACGTTTTATGAATGACATCATGATAGTGAGTTAACCTGCACAGGTAGAATTTACCCTGAATGATGTAAATCTGTAACTGGACATCAGACCAGACATAGTCTGATGAGTGCATTTAGCTTTCGCCCCAATTGGTTTTCTTGTCAGAAATCAATTGGAGATCTCAGCATTGGTCTTTTGGAGGGACGTCAGTCCGGTCTGTGTGTAAATATTTAATCTTCTCTCCTCACATCAGTAGCTCTTAACGATGTGGACCATGCTCTCTCTGTCTTCCTCCCTCTCCTTCTGTGTACGTGTGCATGTGTGCTTGTGTGTGCGTGCGTGCGTGTGTGTGTGTGCATGAGTGTACTGACTGCACGTCTCTCTTCTGCCCTTTGGAAGTGACAGGGTTTGCGTTTTAGTCCACTTCAGGACCAGGTTAAATCGTTTGAGATCTATTATTAATACTGACAGTCACGTCGACCCACATGAAAGCCTTCGAAGTTCCAAAACGGCCGAGAGGAGAAATAAGCGGTGAACTTCAGCCTGTTCACTATTATCACGAAGAACCGACCTCCTTTCAGTACTTCAGATCTTAAACAAGGTCGCTGTCGTACAAAACTTTATTTATTGACGTTGCACATTTGTGCTGTGGTTTTCGTCAGAATTTGGCCACAGTCAATATAAGGGGATGCCCATCTTGGTCTTCAGACTGTACCATTTTGTAAACCTGCGGTTTTAAGGGGTGTTTATATGACCAGACCAAAGGATATCAGTAGCCGTTCTGTATAAAGGAATGGTTATCCCCCTCTGATCTGTCAAACATGTGAGGGAACAGCTTGACACTATTTTCCTCCCTGGAAAACTTGGAAGGTTTTGAAAAAACACAGTAGCCAACAAATTTGACTTTTAAGAGAATTTTTTATTCAATAAAGCTTCGTCATCCCAGCAGTCAAAATAGCTGAAACAAATC
>CM055741.1:7422402-7452402 GCA_029465975.1 Dallia pectoralis
GTCGCGCGTGTGGTCGGACGAGAGCCGTGGCAGAAAGGCTCGGCTAATACGTAGCGCGTGTAGAATTCATTCTGACTGGAACGGTGCAGTATTGAAACGGCCTGAAAAGTGTATTGTCCTGTCGTCAGGTGCTATGTGATGCAGACTCGACAACGATACACGCCACCGATTAACGTAGCGACGGAGAATTCAAGAGTAAACTGGAAAAAACGTTGAAAACCGTTGAAAAACGAATTCTCGACACATTTCAAACGCTGACCTCTAGTAAACTACTGATCGCGGAATTGCAAATGACCGTTGTCAATGCTGGGGAACATTGACGTAGCATTGACGCTGAAACGAATATCACACCCGCGGAAAACATCCCCGCGGTACCCGCTGCATTTACCCGACCGGGTCCCAGGGGGGAGCTATTTTCAAATCAATTTCAGTCGGCCGACCCGAAGGTTCAAGTTCAAGTTCAAAGTCACGGAACAGAGGAGCCAGGCACAAGGAATTGCCACCCACGAGCGGACTGCCGTCGAGCCAATTGTACGTGAACCCTGGTAGATGAGATCAGCCTAGGAGCGGCGGCGCGGAGCTATTCACCCTGTCTGTTATAGAGTAGGAGAGTCCCTGTCACATTACAAAACACCTCTGGAGGAGCCCCCCACACATATCTCTCTCTCTCTCTCTCTCTCCTTCGCTCTCTCTCTTTCTCTCTCTCTCACTTTCTCTCTCTCTCATATCTCCCTTTCTCTCCTTCTCTCTCTCTTTCACTCTCTCTTTCTCTCTCTCTCCCTTTCTCTCCTTCTCTCTCCCAGCCTATAATTATGCTAATGGTATGTATATAACTGCGGCTCTACCCTGTTGTTGAACGCTACTCAGAACCCCCCCCGCCCTCTCGCCTCCCCACCCCCTCGCCGTCCCGCTCTGGCTTTTTTCTCCTTTTGGATGTAGGAGCACCCGGGCGCAGAAGGAGGCCCGTAGAAAGGGATAGAGAGAGATAGCGCTCGGTGGCAAGTGTGACATGACCAGCGTGCTCCGCTGTCACGGCTACCGCCACGGCATCCATTGTCTGGCGAGGAGAAAAGAAAAGGGGCAAGCCGAAGGAGGAGGACAATAGGAGGAGGAACGGCCCGTGCATATTAAACGGCCGGCCGGGGACGTTCACGGGGAGGCGAGACGGAACCTGGCGGTGGCGGAGACGGGACGAGGGGAGTACGGAGGGCCGGCGAGGGAGAAATTACGGAGTTAAAGACAAGAAAGGGAGCAAAGGGAGTGTGAGCGAATGAAGCAATTAACGAGAAAGAGGCCAAAGTGAGGGGCAGGGGGGTTGGCGGGGCTGGGAGGGGCTGAAGTCCATTCCTAAAACTGTAGGAAAGGGGCGGGCCAAACATGCAAACGATGAAGTACCTTGGCCCACTTCGCCGGAGCGTCGTTTGTGCGCGGCGCTTCTCCCCACAACCGGGGTGGCTCTCTGTGTCAGATCCCACGAGCAAGTCACCCTCGGTATCGTGTGCCGCATGTGTGTCTGGTTTCGGCTCTCGGCCCCCTGCCTTCCCACGGAGGGGTCAACAGAGAGGGTGTGGAGTCCGCCGTTGGCTCTCTGGCCCCCAGCCGTCTCATACGCCTCTGTCTTTCCTCAGCTTGGTGGCCCCGGCAGTGTGGTGGCCATCTGTCCCCGTGTCACTGTCAGCGGAGAACACACTGTTTCCCCTCTCTCTTTGCCTCTCTCGCTCCGATTTCCTTCCTGCGATCCTTTCCTCGCATTGCTCTGTTTGTCTTTCCATCTCTCTCTCTCTCTCTCTCTCTCCCTCTCTCTCTCCCCTCCCTCTCTCCCCCTCCCTCTCTCTCCCCCTCCCTCTCTTTCCCCCTCCCTCTCTCTCTCTCCCCCTCCCTCTCTCTCTCTCTCCCCCTCCCTCTCTCTCTCCCCCTCCTCTCTCTCTCTCTCTCCCCCTCCCTCTCTCTCTCTCCCCCTCCCTCTCTCTCTCTCTCCCCCTCCCCCTCCCTCTCTCTCCCCCTCCCTCTCTCTCTCTCTCCCCCTCCTCTCTCTCTCTCCCTCTCCCTCTCTCTCTCTCTCTCTTCCCCCTCCGTCTCTCTCTCTCTCTCTCTTTTTTTGTTTTGCCTGCCCGTTCTCTCCTCTGTCGTTCTCCTCACTTCCCCATTTCTCTCTCTGTCTTTCCGCTCTCTCGTTCTCCTCTCTACGGCGCCGAGATATTCTATCTTTAGATCAGGGTGCACCTGGCCTCCACTGGGCCATAAAGTTATCACTGCATAAAAGAAACATACGGAGGAAGTTCCTCTGACAGAAGATTTGTAGACCCTGCAGATCACCTGATCGAAAGTGGACAGCGAACAGTTTGCCAGTGAAAAAATAAAACAGGAAACTGTGCACAGCTTGTATCTGTAGTTTTTTGACCATAACAGCATTCTGTGGAGGACTGGAGGACTTTTCAAACCACTTGTTTTAGGCTGACTGTGTCAGTGTGTGCAGAATAGCTGCCTAACCCTCGTTGGCCAGATAATGCATGCTGTTGAATGTGACTGAGGGCTGTTTGCACACATGGGCAGGTTCTGAAGTGATGTAAATAAATGTACCGGTCGAACAACACTTAACGTGATCGCTTATAAGCCCAACATCCATTTGAACCGACCATTGTTTTGGGAAAGTGGCATTTAGTTAATTCCTTTTTCATTAAAGCACAGGAAATGGAACAACCATTACAACGTTTTATTTTCTCACTTTCTTGTGACTTAAGTGTCAAAGGAGTTGTGTAGAAGTTGCCTAACCAGGGCTGCCTAACCAGGGTTGCCTAACCAGGGTTGCCTAACCAGGGTTGCCTAACCAGGGCTGCCTAACCAGGGCTGCCTAACCAGGGTTGCCTAACCAGGGTTACCAAACCAGGGCTGCATAACCAGGGTTGCCTAACCAGGGCTGCCTAACCAGGGTTGCCTAACCAGGGTTGCCTAACCAGGGCTGCCTAACCAGGGCTGCCTAACCAGGGCTGCATAACCAGGGTTGCCTAACCAGGGCTGCCTAACCAGGGCTGCCTAACCAGGGTTGCCTAACCAGGGCTACCAAATCAGGGCTGCCTAACCAGGGCTGCCTAATCAGGGCTACCAAATCAGGGCTGCCTAACCAGGGCTTCACCAACCTCGCTGGAGTCGGATGGAAAGCAACAACAAATGGCACAATAAAAGAGTTAGGGAATAATCCTCTGAGTAAAATCAAAGCAGTCGATCTCGTTACGTGAAAGTGGTAAGTGGGTTTTGCGCCACTCAAAACATCAGACGGCTGAAAAGATCCTCCGGCGGGCGTTGTTTACACATCTCTAATTTGAGTGACAGACGATCCACATCGACCCGCTGCATGGTCTAAAGAGAAGCCTGCCCTTCGTCATCCGACGAGGGCACATGGAGGAGGATGACGTAAGACGCGTGGCATTTCATGAAAGGAGAGAGAGAGAGTGACGAAGAGGAAGAGAGGGTAGAGAGACCTATAGAGATTGAGTGGCAAAGAGGAAGAGAGGGATAGAGAGCGAGAGACCGACAGAGAGAGAGAGAGAGAGAGAGAGAGAGAGAGGAAGCGAGAAATAGACAGAGACAAAGAGAAAGAGAGGGATAAAGATAGCGACTGTCAGATGGAGAGACAAAGAGGATGAGAGGTACCAAGAAAGACCAACAGAGGGAGAGAGAGAGAGGGGAGAAGGGATGAAATAATCCAGTAATTGTCATGAGATCTACAGCCGCCCTTACAGACCAGAATGTGTCAGTGTATCAAGTTGAGTACATCGTTATATTGTGGGTGTGGCTGTCCACTCTCGTATTAGTCTGTGTGAGATGGAGAGACACAGACAGGGACGCACAAAAGACAGAGGGACAGATAGAGACAGAAAGAGAGAGAGAGAGAGAGAGAGAGACAGAGAGAGACAGAGAGAGATGGGAGAAGAGAGAGAAAGAAAGAGGAGCAAACACTCGGACACAGCTCAGCTAATAGCCAAAACATTGTCGTTAAGGAATTCACCAGATTAATTGCCCAGAATACCTGGAAACGTCTGAGATCTAGTGGCTGTAGGTTTTAATTTCCTCTCCGAGTCCTAAGCACTAAACCCTCTGTGTTGATACTGGCCGGACCAGAGTGCATCACTCAGAAATCTTCCTCAGGGATCCATTATTTTCTCCTTCGTTTAGATGGAAACGAAAAGTGGCCAAGCAACTGGCAGAGCAACTAGAGCCCATATATATATATACACAACAAGCGTAGCTAGAGGCTTGCCTGGCTAGAAGGGTGAACATACAATGTATATTCTATGTGTAATTTCATTCATTCACTGAACAGGCTCGGAGGTAAAATATATTCAGTACCAGTCATAAGTTTGGACACCTAACGTATTCACTCGAATAGCTATTTGTCTCCAAAACATTTGACTGGTACTATATATATTTCACCTCAGAGCCTCTTTAGTTTCACTTGGGAATGTTGCTTGTGGCAATAGAGAGAGAGAACTGCTGGCTGGGCCCTTTCGTTGCTGCCTAGCAATTGTTTGCGCAAAAAAATACTATGCCTTATTTCTCAGGTAACTGCCAGCGTTTTCAATGTTAGCCATTAGCTGCTAAGCACTAACAGACCCACATTTCCATTTTAGCTGTTAATTTGTTAGCGATTTCCTGCAAAGCACAAACAAACTCTATCTCTATAGTAGGTGTTAGCTGTTTAGTTGTTTGCGATTTCCTGCAAAGAACAAACTCTATCTCTATATTTAGTGTTAGCTGTTTAGTTGTTAGCGATTTCCTGCAAAGCACAAACAAACTCTATCTCTATATTTGGTGTTTGCTGTTAAGTTGTTTGCGATTCCCTGCAAAGAACAAACAAACTCTATCTCTATAGTTTTTGTTAACGGTTTAGTTGTTAGCGATTTCCTGCCAAGCACAAACAAACTCTATCTCTAAAGTTTTTGTTAGCTGTTTAGTTGTTAGCGATTTCCTGCAAAGCACAAACAAACTATATCTCTATAGTAGGTGTTAGCTGTTAAGTTGTTTGCGATTTCCTGCAAAGAACAAACTCTCTCTCTATATTAGCTGTAGCTGTTTAGTTGTTAAATATTTCCTGCAAAGCACAAAGAAACTCTCTCTCTATATTAGCTGTTAGCTGTTTAGTTGTTAGCGATTCTCTGCTAGATAGTGCTTACTCTCAGTCTAGATCTCCCATAGGCACCTCATTAATGTCACATCCGCTCCTCATGACTTCATGACGAACGTGCGCTTAACCAGATTTGCAAACACAAGGAGTGTGAAACAGGAGTGAACAGGACTAACTCTGGCCGAACCTCTCTGACCTTGATTTAAGGGCCGTCCCTAAACCAGGCAGAGGGCTATCTTTACCCCGGGTGACCTGGGAGAGACACAGTCATCAAAAGAGAACACACACACACACACACTACAACCACACACTACAACCACACACTTTGCCATGGTGTGTGGTCATTCAGGAACAGCCTTTAACAGACACAGTCGTCCTTCCCTGGATGTAGTAACCTGTCATAATCTACCAGACCTATTATCAGCTCCTGCCAAGATTTCATTGAGTTATTTCTTATAAACACATTTTTAGTTACTTTAACCTCGTCCATCTGATCGGTCTGTTATTCTTATGGTACGATATAAGCACGATGTTCCATTTGTGGAGAACCAACACAATACTTTGTCCTGTCAGTGGTCTGTGATATCCCGGCGATCCAGGAACGGTGAACGTCTTCAAACTCCGGGGATTATCTTATCCCGGCTGTGGTATATCTGAGAGAGAGACAACAAAAGAGAGAGAGCAGAAGACAGAGAGAGAGCAAGTGAGAGAGGGCAAGAGAGGAAGAGATGCATTGTACGAAAGAGACAAGATTGAAAGAGAGAGATTACGCAGGCAGAAAACAACGGTAAAAGAGGGTTAGGAAAGCAAGAAACAGGCGGAGAGAGACAGAGAGACACAGAGAGTAAGACAGGGAGAGATATAGAGACAAAGGCAATAAATAAGAGAGACAGAGAGAGAGACAGACAGGGAGAGACATAGAGAGAGACAGACAGGGAGAGACATAGAGAGAGACAGACAGGGAGAGAGCGGACAGAGCCAGATCTTATTTGCATGGAGCCTCTGTCCACCAGGGTACCAATTTCATGGACAACAACATAGAGAGAAATAAATTACCCACGATATGGACTTACTGTACGTTGCAGGACAGAAGCAAAACAAAACAAAATCACGCCATCGGCCATTTTGAAGACTTCAAGCCTCTGTACAATGTTTTTGCAAAGGTTTGTGCCTTGTCCGTAAAACATGACCAAATGGAAGAAAGAAAAAAAATGGAAAAAAATAAACCTTCCTCACTCTCCAATAGACAGCTCCACCCGCCACTCTTTACCCAACACCTACTATTCTCAACCCTGACCTTTGACCCTCTAATCCTGCACCTCTCCATTCAGCACAGCTGGTTCGGGCCAAGGCCCAGCCTTCACCTCCACATTAGCGGGGTCTAGCCGAGGAATCAACATAAAAAGCACCATGAATGGGGAGCTTAAACTTCTCAGGCTGGACATGAAAGCTGAGAGCTATGTGGCTGTCTGGTGACGCCCGGGCCCCAATCCGGCCCAAGAGGCCCCCACTCCGGCCCCAGAGGCCCCCACTCCGGCCCCAGAGGCCCCCACTCCGGCCCCAGAGGCCCCCACTCCGGCCCCAGAGGCCCCCACTCCGGCCCCAGAGGCCCCGGGGGGTAATGACATGTGTCAGCCATCCTGGTACCGGACCCAGACGGTCCGAGCTGTTGCGCACCCCATTGTCCCGCGCTGTATCCCTGAGCGAAACCTTAAGAAACGAGTTTAGGTCTCGGGCTCGGGACGGTTGTAATCGAAAGTGTCGGTGGGAGAGTGTGGGGGGGAGGCGTCTGGCCAGTCGGTGGGGTTTTAGATTGTGCCGCGGAATTTCGTCCCGAGCGTGAAACCATTGTCCACTCCTTGTTCACCCCAAACTCTCCTTTTCAGAGTCATCGATCGGCGCCTTCGGCAAACGGCTGAATTAACCCCCGATCAATTCCTATTCTACCTCCGCTTCCTGCGTGTTCGTTCCTCCCCCACACGCCGTCCTGGTTTCCTGCGTTCCCTCTCTTTCCCCGGCCCCTGGTCTCCAGAGATCACTGGCTGGGAGGGGATTCGACAAACACACACCTTCTCTCCCGGCCGAGATCGATAGTTTATCAACAAGCCATGAGGGGCCCGTGCACTTGTCCCGTGTGATCTCCGGCGTTAAAATGCTAACAGCGGCCATCTCCTCGGCCCCGTGCCTCTCCGAGACGATCAGACGGAAGAGGGGGTGATGGAGATCGGAGAAAAGGGGATGGACGGAGGGAGGGAGGTGTAGAGTCAGAGGTGTCCGGGGGCTTTTGGAAATTTGTCGCTCTGCTCGGGTGCTTTTAGGTTGATCTGCATCTGATTAGGGGGTAGGGGCGAGAGCAGCGAGCGGTGTCCTTCACCCCCGACCCTCCCCGGCCCTCCCCCGTATCTCCCCCGTCCCTCCATTATATGGCCATGGAACACTGAGATCCATCATCCTCTCAGAAGCCTGCCTGGTTCGGCCCTGCATGGGGACTTATTAGACTGGCCCCTAGTCAGGCCCTTTACATAAATAACATACACACTGACTCAACCCACCATGTCCTATTCATACTGTAACATACACACTGACTCCACCCACCATGTCCTATTCATACTATAACATACACACTGACTCCACCCACCATGTCCTATTCTTACTATAACATACACACTGACTCCACCCACCATGTCCTATTCATACTGTAACATACACACTGACTCCACCCACCATGTCCTATTCATACTATAACATACACACTGACTCCACCCACCATGTCCTATTCATACTATAACATACACACTGACTCCACCCACCATGTCCTATTCATACTATAACATACACACTGACTCAACCCACCATGTCCTATTCATACTATAACATACACACTGACTCCACCCACCATGTCCTATTCATACTATAACATACACACTGACTCCACCCACCATGTCCTATTCATACTGTAACATACACACTGACTCAACCCACCATGTCCTATTCATACTATAACATACACACTGACTCAACCCACCATGTCCTATTCATACTGTAACATACACACTGACTCCACCCACCATGTCCTATCCATACTGTAACATACACACTGACTCCACCCACCATGTCCTATTCATACTATAACACACACACTGACTCCACCCACCATGTCCTATTCTTACTATAACATACACACTGACTCCACCCACCATGTCCTATTCATATTATAACACACACACTGACTCCACCCACCATGTCCTATTCATACTATAACACACACACTGACTCCACCCACCATGTCCTATTCATACTATAACACACACACTGACTCCACCCACCATGTCCTATTCTTACTATAACATACACACTGACTCCACCCACCATGTCCTATTCATATTATAACACACACACTGACTCCACCCACCATGTCCTATTCATACTATAACACACACACTGACTCCACCCACCATGTCCTATTCTTACTATAACATACACACTGACTCCACCCACCATGTCCTATTCATATTATAACACACACACTGACTCCACCCACCATGTCCTATTCATACTATAACACACACACTGACTCCACCCACCATGTCCTATTCATACTATAACATACACACTGACTCCACCCACCATGTCCTATTCTTACTATAACATACACACTGACTCCACCCACCATGTCCTATTCATACTATAACACACACACTGACTCCACCCACCATGTCCTATTCATACTATAACACACACACTGACTCCACCCACCATGTCCTATTCATACTATAACACACACACTGACTCCACCCACCATGTCCTATTCTTACTATAACATACACACTGACTCCACCCACCATGTCCTATTCATATTATAACACACACACTGACTCCACCCACCATGTCCTATTCATACTATAACACACACACTGACTCCACCCACCATGTCCTATTCATACTATAACACACACACTGACTCCACCCACCATGTCCTATTCATATTATAACACACACACTGACTCCACCCACCATGTCCTATTCATACTATAACACACACACTGACTCCACCCACCATGTCCTATTCATATTATAACACACACACTGACTCCACCCACCATTTCCTATTCATACTATAACACACACACTGACTCCACCCACCATGTCCTATTCATACTATAACACACACACTGACTCCACCCACCATGTCCTATTCATACTATAACACACACACTGACTCCACCCACCATGTCCTATTCATATTATAACACACACACTGACTCCACCCACCATGTCCTATTCATACTATAACACACACACTGACTCCACCCACCATGTCCTATTCATATTATAACACACACACTGACTCCACCCACCATGTCCTATTCATATTATAACACACACACTGACTCCACCCACCATGTCCTATTCATACTATAACACACACACTGACTCCACCCACCATGTCCTATTCATACTATAACACACACACTGACTCCACCCACCATGTCCTATTCATATTATAACACACACACTGACTCCACCCACCATGTCCTATTCATATTATAACACACACACTGACTCCACCCACCATGTCCTATTCATTCTCACTGTGGCCCGTTGGACCCAGCACCTCGTGTCCTGCTGACATCAATCCCACATCCCCGCCCTTGTCGCCACCGTGACCTCGGTTCGTTGGTGACATCTATTTCCCGATTGGCTGCACACATCTCTGCTCATATCGCACGGGCCCGCCTAATTTGTTTTTATGCACGTTTAGTCAAGAACGCTACGCTGAGCGCGACGTTTGTGGAAACCTACTAACATGGACGATGGCTCCGGGTTTTCTCTGAATAGAGGTGGAGATATGAGGGTTACTGGGGGTGATGGTTCTGCCGGTTCTGTTGCTGTATGCATAGATGACCGGGCTCATGGCGGCCAGAGACCAACGGAACAGGTGAACACAGATTCAAACCCGAGGTCAAACCCGAGGTCAAAGCCGAGGTCAAACCCGAGGTCAAAGCCAGAGCCTCTAGTGTGACATTCTTTAACATTTTCCTCCCATTAGCCACACCTTTCCAAACCAAGACCCCGCCCTCAACAAGAAACAGTCCAACGGTCCACTTAGAACCTCTGGGTCAGTTCAGAACCAACACATTAAGAATACGTGCTTTATTAGAAACACACACACACACGTGTAAACCTACAGTCACACACCCATACACATACATACACACACACACACGCACGCACACACGCACGCACGCACGCACACACACACACACACACACACACGTGTAAACCTACAGTCACACACCCATACACATACATACACACACACGCACGCACGCACACACACACACACACACACACACACACACACACACACACACACACACACACACACACACACACACACACACACACACAGATTAATGTATGTATCAGGATAACTTATACAATGATGTACATTCCACGGGCGTGGTTCCAACTGGAAACTATTTAATGGAGTTTAAGTGAATCAAATAGAGCTAACGGACCAATCGTCAGGGCCTCACACCTTCTTCTTTATTTCTCTGAATTGCGACACCCTGGGACTGTTTTTCCCCTGGTGATAAAAGAGAAATGTGACAATAAAACATATCGACACAGTGGATCAGTTTGCAAGGTGTGTAATTGATTTGGAACAAACCTGTTTTGTCTTGTCCTTGGGTGTTGACATGCAGTCTTTATAGAGGTTTGTGACATATCGTTATCGATTGCCTCAAGACGGCATGGTCTTGTAGGCGGATCCGTTTTTCCTGTTCTGGAAGGTTGGAGTCTGAACAGATTCCAGTTCCCTCCCTGTTAGAATCTCCAGTCAATGTTGTTGCCAGCAGTCGTCCATTTAATAAAGTCAAAAATAAATTACAGGGGTAGTTTGAACCCAAATCAAGTATTCCTTTCAACAGGTATTGTGTCTGAAGGCTGATACACTCATATTTCACAATTCTCCATCCTCAACTTTCACCCAGACTGGAGAACCATATAGCCTTGTCCAAAATCATTTCATATTTAATTAGCAAAGGCAGCATTGCTTGCAAAAATAACCTTGCTAACTCTGTATGCTATTATCAGCAATCCAATCTAACCATAAGTATCGTGACATAACATACATAAATCCGCAAAGGAACCACCGAATCTCACGTTATCGTATCTAGCTAAATATTGTCCACATCTCCATTACAGCGTTAAACCGAATGACATTTTTACTGACAATAACAAACAGGTTTAAACCGAATACATTAACGTGTAACAATTAGACAACGGTGAACAGTGTGGACATCATGTAGCACAACGTGTCATTGTTTTCCACATTCGGACGCAGACGGACGGCTGTCTGAGCATATGTGCGCCTCGGGCTGAAACGTGCTCTCGTTTCACCTGCACCACTCTGGGATCATGTCAATCTCTCTCCATCCGTTTCTCTCTCGTCCGGCTCACCGGTACAGAACACATTCATGTGAGTCATCCTCTCTTCTATTCCTTCATCTCGCACTTCGTCCATCCCTCCGTTCATCCCACCGTCCGTAAGCCCGAGCCGTGTTTTTTTCTCCTATAATACATCGACCAGACGGGGAGAACTTCAAACAAATTGCATTATTAAAAGACTATTACCTGACTATCAGAGACGTTAAATCAATTACTGGTCCTTTATATTTATAGTCATTTTTAACGCGTTTCCTATCATTGGCTATCTAATCAAACAGGTGTATTTTAGCTTGGTGACTAAAAATGTCCCAGAGGGAGGAGACACAATCCTATTCTCCTCAAGCAGAGTTACGAACTGTAGGAGGTCAAATGTCACCATATAGAGCACAGCATACAGTATGTACAGAAATAATCGATCCCCCTTCACATAATATATATATTGGTAATGAGTCAGAACACTGTGTTGCCAGAGTACCGTCACGCTCCAAGTCACTTCATTGCAGTAGAGCAGCATGACTTCAAATCCTGTTTGCCCGGAGATCCTGCAGAAGGCAGTGCAAATTAGCTCAGCTGGTAGGATGGTTAGCTGTCACTTGTCATAAAATAACAGCGCCACCGTGTGGGGGATTAGGCACCTGCACCCTAGATCGCTGTTGTTGTCAGGAAAACGCGCTGTCCTCCAGTACAGGTGCATCCGTGTCTAACTGCGCCTGGACAAGCAGCAGACCTCCGTCTTCTCTCCATTCTCTTCTCTCCCCTTCTCTCCCTTTTTCCTCTCTCCCTCCACCTTATCTCCCTCCACCCTCTCTCCCACTGTCCTCCACCCTTTCCCCTATTCACCCTGCTCCCTCCATTCACTCTCCCTCCCTCCTTCCTCCACCCTCTCTCTCTCTCCGCCCTTTCTCCTTCTGCCCTCTCTCTTTCTCTCTCTCTCTCTCTCTCTCTCTCTCTCTCTCTCTCTGAATGTAGGTCAAGGCAGGCGGGGGTAATGGGAAAAGCCTAAGGCGTATCTGCCAGGCAAATCATCTGATAAAATGATTGAAGTGTGTTTTTTTACCCACTAGAGGAGGAGGTACAAGGACCGGGGTGGGACATTGAGATTCGCGAAGGTGTGTGTGTGTGTGTGTGTGTGTGTGTGTGTGTGTGGGTATGTGGACGTGTGAATATATGTGTGGAAGGGTTAGATTAGCCTCCCACCAGGAGGCCTGCAGTAGAAGGGGAGGAAGGTGGAGATGATTGCCACTTTAGGACGATAAGAGAGGTGTGAATTAGTCACCTACACCAGCACTTCTCAAAGTCCGGACTCCGGTCCGGATCCGGACCCGGAGGGAATTCAATCCGGACCCGCCTTCGTTTCGTATTTCAACAGCAGTAATTTTGTGTAAGAAATTAAAGGTATGAATTTCCTACTTTGATAAACGCATTCCCGTCAAAATCATTTGTCTAGTGTTTATGTCTCTTTGGAGATGGTCCGAAATTAAAGCGAAGGCGATATATTTAAAGTTTTCCTCCGTGATTCAGTTGCCATCCCGTATATTAAAGTATACTATAAGTATACTAAAAAATGGATAGTACACTTTTAGTTCACTTTTGATATACTTTTAAGAAGTATGCTTAGAAAAAAGTATATTCAAGTATACTATAAGTATACTACAAAATGGGTAGTACACTTTTAGTTTACTTATGATATACTTTCAAAAAGTACATTTAGTTAACTTACTTGAACTTTTAAGTATACTACCAAATAGAAAAACATTTTTACACATTTCTTCTGGAGATGTACGTTTTCTTTTATTATACAGCAAAAACAGTCCAAATATTTTTAAGTAGATTACAAGTCATTTTTTTAGATCCATCTTTTATATTCTAATACTCATGTCTATGAAATATTATGCATTGCAGATTGAATCCTTTTTGTTACTGAAGCTCCAATCATTCTGCCGAACATTTTGGAGCCCTATATTCATATACTATACTAATAATAATCAATTGGAGTATTAATAAAAATGTCTAATTCAGCCTTTGCTGTATGTATTGTGAGGAATATTTATAAGTCAGATATGAATAAAAGCCCCGGACAGACAGGACATTAACATATATTTGAACATATTTTACATGCATTAACTGAGAAAAATGTCCAAAGAAGCATCAGAAGAAGACGGATGGAGGCGGAGCTGATTAGCGACGTCACTTCCTGTTACCTGCGCGCGAGCAAAACTTCATATGTTGAACCGGAGATATTGCAGCATGTTTCAGTCGCCATAAACTACGCTTTAAACTCGAGAATCAGGTGTAAGGATTCCAAAAAGTACCAAGTACAGATGGAATGAACAGGTGAGTTTGAGCTAAATTCTAACTTTATCTAGGCCTATATGAGATAACAGCTAACTAGCTACTTGGCTATGATTAATGCTAACATCAACATTAGCTAGATAGCTACTTACGTCTGAGCATGTAAGAAGACAAGACGTAACTAGCGCTTGTTAACAATTACTTATCTTTATCTTTTGTTTTTCAGGTAACTGGTAGCTACAGTTACTAATTAGGCAAGGTTGCTAGGTAGCTTGTTTGTAAGAGGCAGGGAACAGGAATCACCCTGTACTTTATCCTAGTAAGCCATATACCCACTAGTTTGCTGATAAATTTTTTTTGTTGTTGTTGATGCTGTGTGTTATAAATTGTAACACGCTGGGTAAACAGTTGCATTTAACTATACACTAAATTATGTTTCTTACCCTTTCTCATCCATTGTTCCCTCACTCGCGAACAGGACCCCGAGGTACTTGAACTCCTTCACTTGGAGTAAGGACTCATTCCCTACCCGGAGTAGGCACTCCACCGGTTTCCTGCTGAGAGTCATGGCCTCAGATTTAGAGGTGCTAACCCTCATCCCAGCCGCTTCACACTCGGCTGCGAACCGATCCAGTGAGTGCTGAAGGTCACCGACCGATGAGGCCATCAGGACCACATCATCCGCAAAAAGCAGTGATGTGACCATTAGCCCACCGAACGGGAACCCCTCCCCCCCATGACTACGCCTTGATATCCTGTCCATGAATATTACAAACAGGATTGGTGACAAAGCGCAGCCCTGGCGGAGGCCAACCCCCACCGGGAACGAATCCGACTTACTGCCGAGGACACGGACACAGCTCATGCTTTGAGCGTACAGAGATTGGATGGCCCTGAGAAGAGACCCCTCACCCCATACTCCCGCAGCACCTCCCACAAAGATCCCGGGGTACCCGGTCATACGCCTTCTCCAGATCCACAAAACACATGTAGACTGGATGGGCATACTCCCAGGCCCCCTCCAGGATCCTTGCGAGAGTAAAGAGCTGGTCCGTGGTTCCCGGCCAGGACGAAAACCGCATTGTTCCTCTTCAATCTGAGGTTCGACTATTGGCCGAACCCTCCTTTCCAGCACTTTGGAGTACACTTTACCAGGGAGGCTGAGGAGTGTGATACCTCTGTAATTGGCACACACTCTCTGGTCCCCCTTTTAAAGAGGGGAACCACCACCCCGGTCTGCCACTCCTCTGGCACTGTCCCAGACTTCCATGCAATGTTGAAGAGGCGTGTCAACCAAGACAGCCCTTCCCCACCCAAAGCTTTTAGCATTTCTGGACGAATCTCATCAGTCCCTGGGGCTTTGCCACTGTGGAGTTGTTTGACTACCTCAGCGACTTCCCCCAGGGAAACTGACGATGACCCTCCATCAGCCTCCAGCTCTGCCTCTGTACTAGAGGGCGTGTAGGTCGGATTCAGGAGCTCCTCAAAATGCTCTTTCCACCGCCCGATCACATCATCAGTTGAGGTCAACAGTGTCCCATCCTTACTGTACACAGCTTGGATGGTTCCCGTTTTCCCCTTCTGAGGTGCCGAACGGTTTTCCAGAAGCATTTTGGTGCCGACCGAAAGTCCTTCTCCATAGCTTCTCCAAACTTCTCCCACACCCGCTGCTTTGCCTCTGACACGGCAGCGGCTGCAGCCCTTCGGGCCTGTCGGTACCCTGCAACTGCCTCCGGAGTCCCCAGGGCTAGCATATCCCTGAAGGCCTCCTTCTTCAGTCGGACAGCTTCCCTGACCACCGTGGTCCACCACGGTGTTCTAGGGTTACCACCCCTTGAGGCACCTAGGACCTTGAGACCACAGCTCACCGCCGCAGCTTCAGCAATAGAAGCTTTGAACATTGCCCACTCAGGTTCAATGCCCCCAACCTCCACAGGGATGCCTGAAAAGCTCCGCCGGAGGTGTGAGTTGAAGATCTTTCGGACAGGGGCCTCCTCCAGACGTTCCCAGTTCACCCGCACCACCCGTTTGGGCTTACCTGGTCTGTCCAAAGTCTTTCCCCACCCTCTGATCCAACTCACTACCAGATGGTGATCAGTTGACAGCTCTGCCCCTCTCTTCACCCGAGTGTCCAAAACATGCGGCCTTAGATCAGCCGATACGATCACAAAATCGATCATTGACCTTCGGCCTAGGGTGCTCTGGTACCATGTACACTTATGCGCCTCCTTATGTTCGAACATGGTGTTTGTTATAGACAATCCATGACTAGCACAGAAGTCCAATAACAAACGACCGCTCGGGTTTAGATCAGGGAGGCCGTTCCTCCCAATCACGCCTCTCCAGGTGTCTCCATCGTTGCCCACATGTGCGTTGAAGTCTCCCAGCAGAATGATGGAGTCCCCTACTGGAGCCCTATATAGGACTCCCTTCAGGGTCTCCAAGAAGGCTGAATACTCCGAACTGCTGTTTGGTGCATAAGCACAAACAACAGTCAGAGTTTTCCCCCCCACCACCCTTAGGCGTAGGGAGGCAAACCTCTCATCCACCGGGGTAAACTCCAACACCGCCGTGCTCAGACGTGGGCTCGTGAGTATCCCCACACCAGCCCGCCGCCTCTCACCCTGGGCAACTCCAGAGAAGAGGATCGGAGGAGCGGGGGCGGTGTTGCATTCGCTTCACCGCACCGTTGTGACGAAAAGAGAGCTGAGCCGAAAGGCAAAGCTCTCGATCTACCGGTCAATCTTTGTTCCTACCCTCACCTATGGTCATGAAAGCTGGGTCATGACCGAAAGAACGAGATCGCGGGTACAAGCGGCCGAAATGGGTTTTCTCAGAAAGGTGGCTGGCCTCTCCCTTAGGGATAGGGTGAGAAGCTCAGTCATCCGAGAGGAACTCGGAGTAGAGCCGCTGCTCCTTTGCATAGAAAGGAGCCAGTTGAGGTGGTTCGGGCATCTTGTACGAATGCCACCTGGGCGCCTCCCTAGAGAGGTGTTCCAGGCACGTCCAGCTGGGAGGAGACCTCGGGGAAGACCCAGGACTAGGTGGAGAGATTATATCTCCACACTGGCCTGGGAACGCCTCGGGATTCCCCAGTCAGAGCTGGCTAATGTTGCCCGGGAAAGGGAAGTTTGGGGTCCCCTGCTAGAGCTGCTACCCCCGCGACCCGACCCCGGATAAGCGGTTGAAGATGAGATGAGATGAGACCCTTTCTCATTTCTTCAGGCTTCAGAGGAAGTTAATGTCAATGCAGAATACTCTGTATCTGATCCCAACAGCAAAGAGGGAGACATACCCAATCTCAGTAATGAAGAGGATGATGACATACACAATCCCAACAGCATGGAGGACAATGTACACGATCCCAGCTGTGAAGAGGAAGACGTAACTGATCCCAGCAGTGAAGAGGAAGACGTACACAATACGAACAGTGAATGGGGCGACAATTCATCTGCCTTGGTATGTTTCACGCAAGTGTGTATTTGGAATCCTAATTTAATATTGCGCAATTTCACAAATTTTGATTAAAGGTTAAATATATTAATCATGTTTGCTTGTTGTCTTGTGTTTTTTTACAGGGCATGCTAGGGAGAAATTTTAAGAAATAACAGTGCAAGATGTCCGGAGGATCTTGCGCAAGAAGTGCAACAGTGAATGCTTCAAACAAGTAAAGGCAGAAAAGATGTGAGCATGCATTTCATGTACAAAAAAGAAGCATATTGTTTAATAAAATAACCATGTTTATTTTAACGTTTAGAGTTCAAAATAGTATAATAAATACTTTTTTTTTTTTAAATATATGTATATATCAATATTTTAAGTGTTCATAGCTGGTTACTCCCCCTTTAATGTAGCCTTGACAAAATTATCTCATGAAAATATTTATGAAAATATTTATCTGTTTCGCAATAAATGTGTCTAAGTCACATTGTGTGTCTTGCCTCTCAGATTTATTTAGGTATTTTGAATATGTACTGTTTTTCTTTTATTTTAAAGATGTTAATTACACTTGAAGACAAAAGTATATTTATTCTAAAGTTTTAAGTGGAACTCTTACCTGACACATGACACTGATTGTTAGAGTATTGTTTAAGGTTTACTTGACAAACATGGCTTGTACAGTTATACTATGTGTTTAAATCTATTAGTAAGTCATAGTAAATTGACATTTATTAAGTTTACTTCTTGAAGTACTTACATGAGTTGAAAGTGTACTTGAAAGTATTCAAATGTATACTTAAGTACTTCAAGAAGTGTACTTCATGAACTGAAAGTGCACTACACAGGTTACTTTAAAGTATACAAAAGTATACTTTTAAGTACTTTAAGAAGTCTACTTCATAAACTAAAAGTACACTACACAGGTTACTTTAAAGTATTCAAAAGTATACTTAAAATAAACTAAGTGTACTCTAAAGTGTACTAAATAAACTAAAAAGTGGGCCAATTTAGTCTACTTAGTATAAAAATAGTATATAAATAAGTACACTTCTAGTATACCTTAAGTACCTTAATAATAGTATACTTTTTAAACTTAAGTATACTCACAAATATAAACTTAAAGTATACTTTTTTTTCTTTAAGGGATGACATCCAGTAAGTGTATACTTTTGACGTAATCGGGCACGAGCCGCGCAGCGCGACACTTCACCGCAGTAAGCGTTTGAATGGGTGTGGAGGATGTCATTGTCCAAGAAAAGAAAGGTTGATGGAGAAAATAGAGTTTTTAAAGACGATTGGACAGAGAGGTATGCGTTGATTTTGCCCCAATCCAGCACGAAGCCATTCTGTTTGATTTCTAACGAGACACTTGGAGTTGTGCAGAGTTGAAATGTCAAACGGCATTATGAAACAAAACACAGTGTTTGTTGGTCCTGTGTGCATAACTTGTTCAGATGATTTTACTTGAATCGTGCAGAAAACAGATCGAAAGGGATGGAGATATATAAGAGAGAAAGAGCTGAGACAGGACAGAGAATAGGGAATATATTAGTGTGAGGGTAAAGAAAACCTCATTATCTTCACTCATGGGATGCAGACTATTTTAACACACACACACACATTTAAAGTACGATTTGTCAAATCAAACTAATTATTGTGTTAATATGCCTGACTTGAGCTATTAAATTTGTTCCTGCAGATTGATTTGTTCAATGAATGTGCAGGTTTACATACATAAATAAACTGTTAAACTGCAAGTGGATTTTGTTTAGTTTTTGAGTACAACTCAAACCCAGGGTGAGATCAATAAACCAATACAGTGCTAATATTTGAATGGGCCCTGGGCCACTTTGTACTGTAAAATTTGGGCCCCGACATCAAAAAGGTTAAGAACCCCTGGTGTAAAGCACACTGCCACTGGACTCTGGAGTAGTGTTAAGCACACTGCCTCTGGACTCTGGAGTAGTGTAAAGCACACTGCCACTGGACTCTGGAGTGGTGTAAAGCACACTGCCACAGGACTCTGGAGTGATGTAAAGCACACTGCCACAGGACTCTGGAGTGGTGTAAAGCACACTGCCACAGGACTCTGGAGTGGTGTAAAGCACACTGCCACAGGATTCTGGAGTAGTGTAAAGCACACTGCCACTGGACTCTGGAGTAGTGTAAATCACACTGCCACTGGAGTAGTGTAAAGCACACTGCCACTGGACTCTGGAGTAGTGTAAAGCACACTGCCACTGGACTCTGGAGTGGTGTAAAGCACACTGCCACAGGACTCTGGAGTAGTGTAAAGCACACTGCCACTGGACTCTGGAGTAGTGTAAAGCACACTGCCACAGGAGTCCAATGGTTCCGGACCTTTGACATTGATGAAAATTTTGATTTGGACCTTTGAGTGTAGACTTTGAGAACCCCTGACCTACACCGTCACCTGGTTTACATCACCTGGGCTCCACACATGTTCTAATGGAGCGTGGCCTGGGAACACGCATCACACAGCTACTTCCTGTCGCTACGGGCAGACTGAAGAGCCGCAGAGTGCTTTTCTCTATGTGTTTGCTCTGTTAGGAGGCAACGTTTTGCATCATCTGTTGATGTATGTGCACAGATCTATGTCTATGTGGATCTACATTATATTAATCTATATCAATTTACATCTATGTCTATATGGATCTGCATTATATTCATCTATCTATTTACATCTATGTCTATATGGTTCTACACATTATATTCATCTATCTATTTACATCTATGTCTATATGGTTCTACACATTATATTCATCTATCTATTTCCATTTATGTCTATATGGATCTAAGCCACCTCCAATGTTTTTAAGCCACCTCCAATGTGGCTCTAGCTGAACGTTTCAGGCCAGTTATGACATCTTCATCTGGTTGTCAATCACAGGGAAAGTCATCTACCCTGCCACTAAAATGTGATTCACTGAAATCGCTCTGGCAATTAAACAGCACCCCATCGTGACACAGATACGTTATCCAAGCGAATGGTACCTTTACTGAAAGTAGCATCGGTCTGTTGTGTGATAGGTTGAAAAGATGCTTCATTTCTGTTTATTTCTGATAAGTGTTGGAGCTGTTAGATCTTTGTTACCTCTTTCAGGAGTATTACAGTTGCTCTTGTGCTTTAGCCTCAACTTCATCCAAAGCTGAGAGGAACCGAAGAAGCTTTAATATTCGGTTAATCAGTCGTTTCATTTATTTTTTTACTTTAGCCCTGTTAGCGTATTTAGCATATGTCGCTATACCATAACGATCATCGGCGCTAACGGCTCATGAAGGTGTTTTCCGGGCTGCTGGTGGGGAAAGCGTTTTAAGCACAAGTCGGGTAGCATTTTAATGAACACAAGGGAAATTATTCAAGGGAAAACCGCGAGAGGCTGAATACCACGGCCCCCCTCCTACCCTCAAGTAGAAAACACTACTGTTTGGTCGGCGCGCTAGCTATCGCGAAGTGTTGACGGATATGCAAACAGCCACGCCGGGTGTTAATAATGGAGGGAGCAGAAGAAATACAGCGAGAGTAAGAGGGATGTGAGGGTGCCGACATTAGGTGTTGATTGCACTTTGCTGTGGGCTGTGGATAGTGGCGAACTAGTCAACTCAAGTGACGGCTAGCCGTTATTCTTACAGTGAAACAGGCTATGCTATCATCGCTGCACTGAGACCAGTGCTGCAGTTAGTAATAAGGAAGAACAGGGACATTTGGAAACGGGGAAAGAAACACTGTTATCAGTCTTCCCCCATCACCCCTTTCCTTGATGCTTCAGTATTTATCTCTCTATTTCCGGGTTTATTCATCTTCCTCTTTCTCATCCTCTCTCCTTAATTTCTTCCTTTCTCCTTCATCTCTCCCTCTCTCTTTTATTTCTCCATCTCTTCCTCTATCCTTCACCTCTTCCTCTCTCCTTCATCTCTTCCTCTCTCCACCTCCTCCGCTCTCCTTCATATCTTCCTCTCTTCATCTCTTCCTCTCTCCACCTCTTCCTCTCTCCTTCATCTCTTCCTCTCTCCACCTCTTCCGCTCTCCTTCATATCTTCCTCTCTTCATCTCTTCCTCTCTCCTTGATCTCTTCCTCTCTCCTTGATCTATTCCTCTCTCCATCTCTTCCTCTCTCCTTGATCTCTTCCTCTCTCCTTGATCTCTTCCTCTCTCCATCTCTTCCTCTCTCCTTGATCTCTTCCTCTCTCCATCTCTTCCTCTCTCCTTGATCTCTTCCTCTCTCCATCTCTTCCTCTCTCCTTGATCTCTTCCTCTCTCCTTGATCTCTTCCTCTCTCCATCTCTTCCTCTCTCCTTGATCTCTTCCTCTCTCCATCTCTTCCTCTCTCCACCTCCTCCGCTCTCCTTCATATCTTCCTCTCTTCATCTCTTCCTCTCTCCACCTCTTCCTCTCTCCTTCATCTCTTCCTCTCTCCACCTCTTCCGCTCTCCTTCATATCTTCCTCTCTTCATCTCTTCCTCTCTCCTTGATCTCTTCCTCTCTCCTTGATCTATTCCTCTCTCCATCTCTTCCTCTCTCCTTGATCTCTTCCTCTCTCCTTGATCTCTTCCTCTCTCCATCTCTTCCTCTCTCCTTGATCTCTTCCTCTCTCCTTGATCTCTTCCTCTCTCCTTGATCTCTTCCTCTCTCCTTGATCTCTTCCTCTCTCCATCTCTTCCTCTCTCCTTGATCTCTTCCTCTCTCCATCTCTTCCTCTCTCCTTGATCTCTTCCTCTCTCCTTGATCTCTTCCTCTCTCCATCTCTCCACACTTTTCCTCTGCTTTCGTTCTTGTCCTCCCTCACCTGTCATCAGTGTTGCCGTGGTGACGGCAGACAGATGTTAGCCTTTACGGAGATCACATCACTGGCTGGGGGCGAGTGCATCACCAGACACACACAAACACAACCTTCGTATATATTAATGTTTGTTGACATTTGCTGAATGTTTGGATCTGTATAATAATCCGCTATGTGGTCAACCAATACAGCTCATAGAATGTCCTCATAGAATAAAAATCATTCTGCCACACACATACATGCAAACGTATATTTGAACACTAATTATTTGGCTGGAGCAAATTACATAATATTCTTAATGGCAAGCATATGCTACCTAGGTGGCAAGGTGGCCTTGTGGTTAGGTACTAAGGCTTTGGTCCGGTAGGTCGCTGGTTCTAATCCCCCCGCCATTTTTACCTGAAGTCAAATCAGGTAAAAGGCATTAAGTTTTACAACTGACAAGATTGGTATATTCCTATTAACACATAATTTGTCTGGATTAACTTCCCTACTCCTACTGTATGATTAACTCCCCTACTCCTACTGTATGATTAACTTCCCTACTCCTACTGTATGATTAACTCCCCTACTCCTACTGTATGATTAACTCCCCTACTCCTACTGTATGATTAACTTCCCTACTCCTACTGTATGATTAACTTCCCTACTCCTACTGTATGATTAACTTCCCTACTCCTACTGTATGATTAACTTCCCTACTCCTACTGTATGATTAACTTCCCTACTCCTACTGTATGATTAACTCCCCTACTCCTACTGTATGATTAACTCCCCTACTCCTACTGTATGATTAACTTCCCTACTCCTACTGTATGATTAACTTCCCTACTCCTACTGTATGATTAACTTCCCTACTCCTACTGTATGATTAACTTCCCTACTCCTACTGTATGATTAACTTCCCTACTCCTACTGTATGATTAACTTCCCTACTCCTACTGTATGATTAACTTCCCTACTCCTACTGTATGATTAACTCCCCTACTCCTACTGTATGATTAACTTCCCTACCCCTACTGTATGATTAACTTCCCTACTCCTACTGTATGATTAACTCCCCTACTCCTACTGTATGATTAACTTCCCTACTCCTACTGTATGATTAACTCCCCTACTCCTACTGTATGATTAACTCCCCTACTCCTACTGTATGATTAACTTCCCTACTCCTACTGTATGATTAACTCCCCTACTCCTACTGTATGATTAACTCCCCTACTCCTACTGTATGATTAACTTCCCTACTCCTACTGTATGATTAACTTCCCTACTCCTACTGTATGATTAACTTCCCTACTCCTACTGTATGATTAACTTCCCTACCCCTACTGTATGATTAACTTCCCTACTCCTACTGTATGATTAACTTCCCTACTCCTACTGTATGATTAACTCCCCTACTCCTACTGAATGATTAACTTCCCTACCCCTACTGTATGATTAACTTCCCTACTCCTACTGTATGATTAACTTCCCTACTCCTACTGTATGATTAACTTCCCTACTCCTACTGTATGATTAACTTCCCTACTCCTACTGTATGATTAACTCCCCTACTCCTACTGTATGATTAACTCCCCTACTCCTACTGTATGATTAACTTCCCTACTCCTACTGTATGATTAACTTCCCTACTCCTACTGTATGATTAACTTCCCTACTCCTACTGTATGATTAACTTCCCTACTCCTACTGTATGATTAACTTTCCTACTGAATGATTAACTTCCCTACTCCTACTGTATGATTAACATCCCTACTCCTACTGAATGATTAACTTCCCTACTCCTACTGTATGATTAACTTCCCTACTCCTACTGTATGATTAACTTCCCTACTCCTACTGTATGATTAACTTCCCTACTCCTACTGTATGATTAACTTCCCTACTCCTACTGTATGATTAACTTCCCTACTCCTACTGTATGATTAACTTCTCTACTCCTACTGTATGATTAACTCCCCTACCTCTACTGTATGATTAACTCCCCTACTCCTACTGTATGATTAACTTCCCTACTCCTACTGTATGATTAACTTCCCTACTCCTACTGTATGATTAACTTTCCTACTGTATGATTAACTTCCCTACTCCTACTGAATGATTAACTTCCCTACTCCTACTGTATGATTAACTTCCCTACTCCTACTGTATGATTAACTTCCCTACTCCTACTGTATGATTAACTTCCCTACTCCTACTGTATGATTAACTTCCCTACTCCTACTGTATGATTAACTTCCCTACTCCTACTGTATGATTAACTTCCCTACTCCTACTGTATGATTAACTTCCCTACTCCTACTGTATGATAACTTCCTGTCCGCGGTAGCCCACATCCAACATGGTGCAATGTCCCGTTTTACTACCCTGGGGCATTGGGATTCGTTCATTACACCACAGGCAAGAGTGCCCCCTAGTGGTCATTCAACACAGCTTCCCTGATGCAGAAACGCACAAAACAGAAACACTGACACCCACTCTTTGTCATCATATCAACACGGATCCCATATCAAAACCGTGACCTCATTGATCTCTCCACAGGGTCCCACAGAGCCCGGAACATTCCAGAAATAACCATTTCACAGTAGTCTGCCGTCATGTTGAACCAAGGGGACAATATCTATATATATGTATACACATCAGAACGAACATTCAGAATGGCCTGTCAGCGTCCAAGCTATTATTCCATCAGAGAGATTTGCATGCGTGTGATCTATTAAAACCAACCCCCCCACACACACACACACACACACCGCCCTGCTAAGTCCACTATCATAATGCATATGAATCAGAAGAGGATTGTGTGTGTGTGTGTGTGTGTGTGAGGCATCAACCATCACCAACTGATTTATAACCAAGTGTCTGGACCCGGCTGGGGGAGTCTGAGACCCGAGTGTCTAGACGACATTTGTGTCCTGCGCGTCCGGTGGCTGATTGTCTTATGCAAATGAGGCCAGGGTGACATCCCAGCATGCCTCGTCAGACTATATATGTGGGTCATGTGACTCGGAGATGACGGTTGACAGCACTCCTTTCTGTTAGCGATTGTGTGTGCGTGTGAACTGTTGTTCTGCGCCGTCAAAGGCCTCGCTTTCGGCGGGCCAGATATAAGACGGGGACGGCTAGAGGAGTGAGAGGACCCGCTGCCCCGTGGTCTTGACCTCGACGGGCGCCGTCTAACTCGAACCTGTTTTCAGCCCTGGGTGAAACGCGCGGGCTGTTTTCTAAACGGGACACAATTTCCTATCTGTTAGCGCAAGGTCAAACACTAAAACCGGGTCGCTGCGAGGTCAACGACTCGCAAGGCACCTTCGAAAATTCCCCGCACCTTCGTGCAGTGGGAACCTTTTTTCCACCGGACGCCCAGTTACTTCTGGCGAGCAGGCGAAGGGTGTCAGGGAGTTTGGGAGAGGAACTGAGGACGGAGGACGGAGGGGGGGTCTGTCCTGACAACCAAGGGCATGAATCGCGAAAATGGATTTCAAAGCAGATGACCTGCTAGCTGATCTCATGATCTATGCCTCGCAGTCGTTCGCTCCCCAAACAAGCTCTTCGTTCATTCTGCCCCCCCCCACACACACACACACCCACCCCACACTACGCCCCACCCCCCCAATCCCTCTCAAAGGGCCAGAGGAACCCCCCCTCCCCTCCCTCACATGACACAGCCCAGGGCATTATCATAGGATATGTCCAGAGGTCCATGCTGACCTTTGACCCCGGCTGTCTGGGCGAAAGGGGGCCCAGCGCCCCGGCTGAACACAAAGACAGAACGAAAGACGGGGGGGGAGAGAGGGGTGAGAGGACGGGGAGAGCGGGCGGGGGGGTTCGGGCAGCTTTGTGAGGAGAGGCCCTGTGACTGACAGGTCATTTTTCACCCGTCTTTTTTTATGCCGCAATTTTATCTGGCAAAGTAACGCCTTAGCAACCATGAGAGTGCAGATTGGAGCCATTTTATAATGCTGAGAGGTTGACCCGCTACTCTCACTCTTCCCATTCCACTGAACGGCACTCCGAGTTCAGGAAGACATTTGCGCTCACTCCCATTCCCGTCGAATGTATGCCGCACAGCTCCGCGATCGGATCCTGTGTGAATATCGGAACGAAACGGACAAGAAACATTTCATTTCCGCTAGCGCAACTGTAAAGTGAGTTGTGTTTAGGTGTTTGTTTCTGGCTAGTGTGTGTGTGTGTGCGTGTGCGCGTGCGTGCGTGTGTGTGTGTGTTTGTAAACATGAACTTCTGAACAGACCCTCCAGCCGCAGCTCGGCTTCCCCCCGTGTTATCTGGCGGAGAATCAAAGCGGGCGAGGAGATGCCGTCCAAGTTTGGAATTGGATTTTATGCCGGATTAGAGGAGTCGGTCTGAATGGCTTGTGAGTCACCCCTAATGGTGGGCTCATCTCCTCGCTCGGGAGGATCGGAGTGAAAATTACACCGTGTGTGTGTGTTTGCAAGCGCTTGTGTGTGCGTGTGCGTTTGATTGGCTAGTGTGTGCGTTCGTCTACATCGATTAGGACAATCAGCTTGATGACGCTTAGCAGGTGGCCGGGCCTATCAAATAAACTGCAGAATCCACGAGACACATTCGGGCCGATCGAAACGACGTCGCTGAAGCGTCGTCGCGAAAAAGCCATCCCATCGCTACGCATTCGCACGAATGGAATGTTTGCTTTTGCCCGGCTCGTGTTACGTCGTGACGCTTGACGTTACGTTCCTGGGATTTATTTACAGATAAATAGTGCCGTAGTCAGACACATTGAGTCTCTACAGGATAAGATGTCTGCTAACCCCCAGGACCTTCCATCCTATCCGCGTGCCCAGTTCTGGTGAGGTGGCTGTGCTCAGGGTCCGGGTTTGGGTCATTCACTTTTTGAATGTAATCGATTGCAGTTACATCCGGAAAATCCTAATCAGTAATGTAACATTTGAATTAATCCAAACGCAACAATGTAACGTTCATATTTTTCTGGTTACTGTAAAAGTACTCCACGAAGTAATCGGATTACAAAATCTTCACCTGTAATATAATCGATCACAGTTACTTTTTCCCAGTGATCCGTTACTCCCCAACCTTAACCGGGCTCCGTCCTCAGCCACGTGTCCTTCCCACCGCTGACCCATGCCGAGGCAGGCCAGATGGAGACAGCAGGGCCTGGAGGTCTGGGGACCTGGGGAGGTGCCGTACAGGGGGGAGGGAGGGCTGCGGTGTGGGGGTGGACTGTAGCCGTGCTGGCCTCTCTCCCCGGTGATCCTGGCCTGAATGACACGGATGAATAACAGAGACATGCCGAGGTACAGGCTGCCCTGCCGCTGACCTCGCCGCTGCTCCGGCCAGGCCGTGGAGACTGTGTGTGTGTGTGTGCGTGTGTGTGTCTGTTTGTGTGTGTGTGTAGGAGAGAGAAAAAGCAAGCGTGTGTGTGTGCATGTAGGAGAGAGAGAGAGATCAAGCATGTGTCTGTGTGTGTGTGTGTGCGTGTAGAAGAGAGAAAGAGCAAGTGTGTGTGTGTGTGCCTGTGTGTGCGTGTAGGAGAGAGAGAGAATGTGTGTGTATGTGTGATTCAGTCTGCTCATGTGAGTGTGTGTCTGTACGTTGTTTTCTAGTTCATGTGTGTGTGTGTGTGTGTGTGTGTGTGTGTGTGTGTGTGTGTGTGTGTGCGTGAGTGTGACGAGTTGGGTAACATAAACAACATGCTACCTTTGTCAAAGGCCAGGCCGCGTGCTGGGTTGTGTCCCAAACCGGGATGACATCAAGATATGAAACAAGGCTGAGGCATGTCAGTGTGTGTGTGTGTGTGTGTGTGTCAGTGTGTGTGTGTGTCAGTGTGTGTGTGTGTGTGTGTGTGCAACAATTGTAGGACTCTGGTCAGAGAGTGAGTCAGACTCAAACACATAAAACAAGCTGGAATCGGTTCAGAGTGAGTCCGACTCGAACACATAAAACACGCTGGAATCGGTTCAGAGTGAGTCCGACTCGAACACATAAAACAGGCTGGAATCGGTTCAGAGTGAGTCCGACTCGAACATATAAAACAAGCTGGAATCGGTTCAGGGCTTCAGCAGACCACACACATGTTGTGAACAGGGTCGGATATTTACGAGTGCCTCATAACAGTTTAATTGTGAGCTACATTACTTACAATATATCATGTCAGCTGGTTGCCCCCGGAAACGGTGATGGACATCTCTGAGCCGAGTGACAGGCGCCACGTGACTCCTGCGGCATGTGTCTTGGCGCCATAGCGACACCGGCGACGCTGTTATATGCAAATGCCCGGCGATCCGTCCTGGCACGGAGACGAAGCATATTGGCGTCTGTGGCTGCCAAGTGTCTTGTGGTGCCCTCTTACCCGGCCCTCGTGTTACACGCCTGGCAGCGCCCACCGGGAGTGGGGGGGGGCTGATGAGGGCAACACCTGGTCGCCGTGCCCGTGTTGGCTTGTACGTGGGCACACACACACACACAATCACTGACGTCATAAGACTGTGCATTCCAACACATCGAGTGTGTGCGTGTGTGTGTGTTCGAGCACGTGCCAGCCAGCCGATGCCAGCCGCCCGCAGTGCTCTTCACTCTGCCATGCTGTGCCAGCCTGCGTAGATGACGCCCTATGTTCGCCCGTGTCACAGGCTGTGTATCAGTAGCACGCCGCCGTCACTTAGCCGGGCGCAGTCTGCGTACAGGCCGCCTCCCAAACACCCCCCCCGCCCCGGCGAAGTGCACTACAGAGAGGTGACAGAGTCCCGTTCGCTGTCCGGCTGAGGGAGGAGCGTCGATCGACGCTACAGAGAGAAGGAAATCGCCCGAGGAGATGGGTAAGAGCCGGGCCCCTCTAGCCAACGTTCTGTGAACCTGGCGACCCCGGTGACCCCTGTGGTTACAGGTCAGGGTCACTAATAGGGAGCTGAGAGGGAGATCAGAGGCGTCTATGTGGGTCAGCCCTGTCAACACCCGAACCCAGGCTATTCAAGGCTAGAACCCAGGCTATACAAATCAAAACGGGAGCTGGTTGTGGTGAACTCCTCGCGCCTCCTCCTCCGTGTCCCGGTCCTGCTCTCCCCCTGCTCTCCTCCTGCTGTCCTCCTGCTCTCCTTTGCTCCCAAACGTGCTGCCGTACAGGGCCAAAGGCTCCTAATGTGTTTCTGCATCCAAAGAGTAAAAGCATACAGAGACAAAAGGGGATTTTTTTCCAACTCCTGTTTACGTGATTTCCTCCGTCGGCCAGGAGTCTGTCTCTTTCTTCTTCTGTGCCGAGATTTAAATGCATTTTCCTTGTCAATGAATACCACATGCACGCAGGTCATGTGCACGCACACACACGCACGCACACACACACACACACACACACACACACACACACACACACACACACGCACACGCACGCACGCACACACACACACACACACACACACACACGCACACACACACACACACACACACACACACACACACACACACACACACACACACACACACACACACACACACAGACACAGACACTGAGACACACACACACACAGACACTGAGACACACACACACGCACGCACGCACACACACACACACACACACACACACTGAGTGGTGTCCACAGGCAGGTCAGGTTCGATGTGAGTCGTCTTCCTGCCCTCCTGATTCAATGAGAAGCTCCAGATGATCCCACATGTGGCAATTCTCACTCCCTCAGAGGAGGAAGAGCAGTCAGGGGGTGAATCGGACAAAAGGAAGTGAAATGGTGACTGTACTGGGTTCTACATTAAACTAGCTTCATGTAAATATCCTAATATTGCTGGATGTGAAATGGTGACTGTACTGGGTTCTATATTAAACTAGCTTCATGTAAATATCCTAATATTGCTGGATGTGAAATGGTGACTGTACTGGGT
>CM055741.1:7457402-7482402 GCA_029465975.1 Dallia pectoralis
CCCAACTATTCTCTAACAACCAGACGGTCCAAGAGAGAGAGTGAGAGAGAGAGGGTGTGAGAGAGAGAGTGAGAGAGAGAGGCTGTGTGAGAGAGAGAAAAGAGAGGGAGAGAGAGAGGCTGTGAGAGAGAGAGAGGGTGTGAGAGAGAGAGAGTGAGAGAGAGAGGCTGTGTGAGAGAGAGAAAGAGAGAGGGAGAGAGAGAGGCTGTGAGAGAGAGAGAGAGAGAGAGAGAGGGAGAGAGAGAGAGAGAGGCTGTGTGAGAGAGAGAAAGAGAGAGGGAGAGAGAGAGGCTGTGAGAGAGAGAGAGAGAGAGGGAGAGAGAGAGAGAGGGAGGGAGAGAGAGAGAGAGAGAGACAGCGTTGTAACCATTGTCCCGCCAGGCCGAGCGTCAAAGAGCACGAGGGGAGCTTTATAGCGGCTCTCTGGCCAAGGCTGTGATCCCTGTTCCCCTGAGAGCCATTTACAAGCATTAAAGAACTGGAGCGCGTTCAGCGCAGCTTGGCAGAATATCTGTGTTTTAGCGCGCACTCTTTTTCCCCCTCGGTCTCTCGTACTGGCCTTTCATGCGTACGCTCTTTATTGGGACGGAAATAGACGAGACTCGGCCGTTGAATTCAACTCGAATGTCTGTCTTCTGATATTGTTTTTCCTGGCGGGCAGGTACTCTGGGCTCTTCAAACAGCTGATCCCGAGCTGATGAGTCGGCTTATGGATTTCTGACATCGATGAATCGCGCCTGAGTAAAGCGCGCATTCACGCCAACACACACACACACCAACACACACACACCAACACACACACCAACACACACACACACACACACCAACACACACACACCAACACACACACACCAACACACACACACACACACACACACAAAAGCCTTGATCTTTCTTAAATACGTACTGCCTAAAATTAGCTGGTGATAGATTTCCCCAACTCGTTTTCCAATAGGAAGAATAGACAGACTGTTGTCAGGACTACTAACATAGTTTGAGGTGAACATCAACGTCAGTTTGGCGAGCGTATTACTGAGAGAAAAAAATTCATAATTTCTTACAATAAATCTACAGACAAAATGATAGCACACATAATAGAAAGATAGGATCAATTTAAACATATTTTTCAACTTTTCCACCCGGATTAGGCGTACATAAAATGGAACCGGGATTGGGGATTTCTTGCCGCAGCACTGAGATCATATTCCCAATTATGTTGCAGTGAGTTTCCTTGCAAGTTAAATCCACATACAGCCTTTTCTTAGAAGGGGGTATGTGGGGGAGGGGGGCAGTGTAACACACGCAGAGGCTGACAGCAGTTCCAGTACCACCAGAACAATGTGCAGTATTATTTTTTCATGCTTACTCTGCCCCGTTGACCCCTAGGTGACATTTGCCTAAATCTGAATGCTAATGATCGAGCTTCATTATTAGCATTATTTTGCATCGTCACCATAACAACCCCCTGTCGGATCTTCTTCGTGAACTCCGGAGTGACGGAACAAAAGGCGCCATCGGAGTTGCCCGTCATTTCGTCACGACGGCGCGTCATCCTCGCGCTCATGGGAAAAACTCCTCACGTCGGGTCACAGATCCGGATCGGGGAGCGGTAATCTGCGGTGTGTGTGGACTGTGTAATCTGCTGCGTTTGATTGGTCCCCGGATGCCTCTAAAGGCCACGCCGAGGCACGGCGAGGAACAATGGCGAGGAGAAGCCGGTAATTTTCAACATGGCCGCCACGCTTGTCATCCCAATTATAACGGGGGCAAGGTTGGCCCCGCGACAATAGTCGGAACGCGGCGCGACTCATCCACGGCTGTTGTCTCCGTGAACCCCCCCCCCCCAAATAAGGATGGCATGAGGGAATAGGGCACGTGAAGCTATACATGCAACTATGTCTCAAGTTTTCACGTTTGGCCTGTGTGTGTGTGTGTGAACCGCGTCTGCTTGTGTAGACTGGCAGGTGGGTATTAGTAAGAACGTTTATGTCTGTGTGTGTGTGTGTTTGTTGGAAGGGTTTGAGTCAGGGAGCTTGGTATGAGGCCGCGGTGTTGAGGCTAACCCTCGCTGACGTAGAGAGATGCCTGGAGGCCTCCTCAAACCCCGGCCCTTACACACGACATGAAGCAGACAGTCCTGCAGCACCGAGGATGCCACGAGCAGGAAGCAAGATGGACATTATTTAAGATTGGGGAGAGGGAGAGAGAGAGAGAGAGAGAGAGAGAGAGAGAGAGGGAGGGAGAGAGGGAGAAAGAAGGAGAGAGGGAGAGGGAGAGAGGGGGAGAGAGAGAGGGAGAGGGAGAGCGAGGGGGAGAGAGGGAGGTGGGGAAAAGGACGTCCGGACAGAGATGTATTCATCTGAGGTGAAGTGGTTGGGACGTGTGTGACATTAGGACGTTGGGATGTTTGGTGGGAGTCGAGTCGTTGATCCATATGATTCACATTGATCCATATGATTCCTGTCCGCCGTGTTCACCAGTGAGGTGACGCATCGTAACAGAATGGCGAGCGCACGTCGGTAGGCTTCATGTCAGGCGGCCCTCAGTGGCCCCATGTCAAAACATGCAGAGGCCCCGTGTGCTGAAACGGAAAACGTAGCATTTAACAGGTTGACCACAGACCACTGTTTTGTCTTTACAGAGACTTGAATTTACTGTACATATGAAAATAATAATAATAAACGATACACCAAGCAATAAAATATAACAGCATATAACGTTGAATTGGAATTTAAATTCTTAAATTTTATTTGTCTTTGGCCACAGCATAAATAAAAACACATCCCTTCACGGCGAGCATGTGATCGCAAACATCGATGAATTCGATCACTGTAGGCAGATGAGACTGAGCTGAGTCTCTTATAGCCGTGTAAAGTAAACAAAGACATTCAGTATGGAAACGCCAGTGTGTCTTAGACCTCTAAAGCACCCCCCCCCCCCCACCCCAGACCAAGAAAAGGGAACTTGACAAGAACCAGACTACGGTTTAAACTTTGGCCTGGTGCATTTTTCTCAGTCCCACGGCATGAACGCGTTGAGGTGCTGTTGACAATCTGATTCCTCTCAAGACACACACCGGTGAAAATGGCCATTGTAGAAAAGGACCTCTGTGGCTTTTATTTCACTCGTCGTTCGTTAAGAAAAACGCTGCAGTGTTATAAAAGATCTACGACATATTCGTTAAATGTTTCCTCTGTTTCGGCGTAGATTCCTTCATGGTCGCCCGGCGATCTTCGTCGTTCCACAGTGTTTAGTAACGAGGCAGCTTTAGATATGCTTGCTAGTGGGATTAAATTTGTTCCCCTCACCCCCACTCTCCCTCACCCCCGCCTCCCTCCGTCCCCCCCCCTTCCCTCCACCAATATCAAGGCCTCCTCCACCCTTGCCCGGCTCACCCGTCTCTGTTCACAGGCCAGCAGTAGTTAATGATAGTTATTGACCAGCCCAGCACTGGGATAAACAGGGTTCACTGGCGAATCACAAATCTGCCTCGGGTCACACAGTCAGCTAACACTAAGATCATCTCTCACTGGGTTCGGGGGGAAAAAAGGCGAACATTTGAAACTGTCTTGGGAGAGCTCAGCGCTGTTCGCCTTTTCGCGGATTAATGCTTTGTTCTCTAAACTCTACGAGCAAATCAATAAAATGGCGAAACGCCAGACGTCTTCATCCTCCACAATGGTCTGGATTGTATCTCAAAGGGAAAAGGAGGAGCGCCTGAGCCCTCCTTCGTATCTCCTGCTCCCGCTGCTCCCGCTGCTCCCGCTGCTCCCGCTGCTCCCGCTGCTCCCGCTGCTCCCGCTGCTCCCGCTGCTCCCGCTGCTCCCGCTGCTCCCGCTGCTCCCGCTGCTCCCGCTGCTCCCGCTGCTATCTGCAGCATTCCGTGGCTGGCGTGATTTCCTATTTCTCCTAATCGTTCTAATTCGGGTTGGGTCGTTTGCGAGACGGGGTGGTCAAATGGCAAAAGCCATTTCTGCCTCATCCGAAATTTGCCATTTTAGGATGAACCCGGATCACGGCCACTCGGGGATTAAGAACGAGAAAACAATACCATCTTCGGTTCAAACATCGCGCCCGCGCATATTACATTACGTTGTGAAATAAACCAAGGTCCGACCGCGTCGAACCGATAAAGCCCGATCGACGTTTTCATTAAAACCCGGCGAAACGATAAAGCGGGCCGTGGCGTCGGGAACTTTTCTCTCGTTAAAATCCGGTGCCCTCGTTTCGTTTCTCCGCCCGATGCCGGACTCCCACAGACCGGCGGTACGGGGCTCTTTGTGTCTGTGTTTCCCCATGAATAGGAGGCTTAACCACGGCCTGGAGCAATGCATCAACACCCCTCATTGGTAGCCAATGCATTATTCATTTATTTCTATATCGTCGGAGGGGCATAAGTTTGGGTTTATTTTTGGGGCGACCCTCTCTCTCATCAGCACCGACCCCCCACGCCCCGCACGCTCTTAGGTTTGTTTTCGGGGCGTTCATCCCTGTCCGAACGTTCATGGGCCCTCAACTTTATCAGGCGACCCGACAGAGATGAAAGCAGGTTCCCCCTGTTGATGATCTGCGTGATTATCTCCGTTTCTGGTTAGCCCGCTAATTCCCGACCGCTCATTGGAAAAAAGCTAGTTTTTTGTCGGCGAGACTGTCAGCACACACTGCCGCGTGATCTCGGGATGTGCGGTGTCGTGTCGGTATTCCGCGCAAATCACTTAATTACTGCGCATGCTTTTACGAGAAAAGTGAGAAATGTCCCTACACACGGTGGCTCAGTACCGATTTATTTCCACGAGAATGACGCCTGCTTCTCACCACTGACCCGAAGCGTATGTGCGCCGGCCAGCACCAGGTGGGCCAATTGTCACAAGGTCGCAAAACACCACTCTTTTTTCCTTGACCGGGGCACAATTTCAAAGTCTGAAACAAACTAAAGTGATTGTTACTTCTCTTTACTCTTTTCTCTCTCATTTCTTTAGACGAATTAAACCGTCGCACCTGGTACGGTTGTGCCGTCACAAAGCTACATGTTCTAGTTCTAATTCTAAAGGTGCACCTCATGGCTATGTCTTTGCGCCCCCCCCTCACCCACAGGTCTTCATCTCTTCCCAACAAAGATCTCCCCCAGGTTCTCCTTCTCTCTCCTCCTCGTCTCGCCACTCCAAAAGAATAAAGTAGGGGACTAATGAGCGTGGGGTCTCAAGGGCCTGCTGGTGCCCGAGTACACTAAGTGCTGTTTGGAGGAGAGGGGGTGAGGATAGGAGGAGGAGGAGGGAGGGGAGGGCACCTCCTCCGCCTTTATTACAGGTGAAAATGGAAGGTCAAGAGGGGTTAATGTGCCAGTCTTGCATCGGTGTTCTGCATCACCATGGCAGCGAATCGACGACAGTGTGAATAAAAGCCCGGGCGCATTTAAAGCGGCGAGGCCCTAACGCGCGGCCGGTCACCCTGATTTGTTTTTGTCCGATCCGTCCCTGAACCGTACGGGTTCGCCATTCGGCTGACCGCGAATGTAGTGGGACAATGAAAACATTTTCACTTGCATTTAGACGGCACATAAAATCTTGCATGTCAACAATGTCACAACGGAGAATCAATCTCCATTTAGCGGGAATGAAAAGTAAGGTGGCTTCCTAGCCTCAGTGTGTCAGTAGCCCCCTGCTTTTGGGGTTCTTAGCGCTACGTTAGAGCCACAGCATTTATAGCCATATCTCCTCTGACCTGCTGACATCTGCGTAAGGGGAGGGGGGGATTTAGAGGGCATTAGCCGGGCAGAGTGCCCCCCGAAATACCTCACGGCAAGAGGAATGTCTCGTTTGAAAACGCTTGTGTTTTCCCCGAAGCTGTAACAGGTCCGGAGCGGCACGCAGAGCATGTCAAGGGGTCAAAGTTCACATAATAGAGTTTAGGGTGGTCGGGTTCAACTGGAGATTGACGAGCAACGGCGATTGGCCAGCCGCAAAGAAGGGGCAGGCAACGGAGAGCCGGGCTCAGCTAAGAATACAGTGTGGACAACTGGATTCGCTCGTATCACATGGCACTTTTAAAATCACTGCACTGCAAGTCGCTCAGGATGAAAGCGTCTGCTAATTTACCAGAGTGTAAAATGTGAATGTAACGAACGCATTTGCGAAACGCAAAAGCAAGGAGAATAGGTTTGTAGGTTGAAGCAAACCCTTGAAGCAAGACGCCAATTTGACCTCGTTCCCCTCTCCCCCCCCCTCCTCTCGTCGTCTGCCAGTCGAAAAAAACGAAAACGCAAAAGGGACAAATCTGAAATCATTTCACAGGAGTTGTTGACCCGAAAAAATGAAACAAAACGTTGCCACCTTGACCATCCGGTTCCAATATAATTCCAATATAATTTATAGAAGATTCTGCACTTTTATTCCTTCTCTTCCTTCTTACTCTCTTTATCTGCATGTGTTGGATCAAAGGTTTTCATTAACGGGGTTTCATTCCCTCCCTGCATTGTTTGGTTCCCGGGAAGAACAACAGGGCCGTTTTTATTTTTTACTACAGGCCAGGTTCAGTCGGAGAAGAAACAGAGCGGTTATTCCTGAGTTTACATCGACCACGAGAGGCTCCAAGTGAGAGGAGATGAAAGCGTCTTTGCTGACCTGAAAGATTAGCCCTAGTAGGGTAGACTAGTGGGGTAGGCTAGTAGGGTAGGCTAGTGGGGTAGGCTAGTAGGGTAGGCTAGTAGAGTAGGCTAGTAGGGTAGGCTAGTGGGGTAGGCTAGTAGGGTAGGCTAGTGGGGTAGGCTAGTAGGGTAGGCTAGTAGAGTAGGCTAGTAGGGTAGACTAGTGGGGTAGGCTAGTAGGGTAGGCTAGTAGAGTAGGCTAGTAGGGTAGGCTAGTAGAGTAGGCTAGTATATTGGACTAGTAGGGTAGGCTAGTAGAGTGGACTAGTAGGGTAGGCTAGTAGAGTAGGCTAGTAGGGTAGGCTAGTGGGGTAGGCTAGTAGGGTAGACTAGTAGGGTAGGCTAGTAGGGTAGGCTAGTAGAGTGGACTAGTAGGGTAGGCTAGTAGAGTAGGCTAGTAGAGTAGGCTAGTAGGCTAGTAGGTTAGTCTAGTAGGGTAGGCTTCTGCCAGCTGTCTAACGCCGTAACACCCTGGGCCTTTCTCACTGGGATCCAGATTGGCCATCTCCGTACGACACAATGGACCACGTTACTTTACAGGGGAAGACGAGGTGAAGAAAGAGAGAGAGAGAAGGTTAAGCGATGATGGAGAAATATTCATGAGAAGAGAATTAGATGGAGGTGAAGAGAGTGAGAGAGAGAGAGAGAAAGAGAGAGAGAGAGGAGAAAGAAAAAGGACAGAAAATGAAAGGACGGGGAACAGCGAAGGGAATGCAGAAATGAGAGGGAACATTTCTAACTGACTGTAAATCCATTAACCGGTGCAGTGCCAGTGGCTCCTACTCTCCTCGTCTTCCGTTGCTTAAGGATGGAGGCGGACAACAGGAGAATGGTGATCAACATAATTGCTTAAAGTGTGTGTGAATATTCATGACCGGCAATCTTATTATTTCAACTCACCCACAATGCCGTCGCAGCAGTTGAATGTAAATTGCATGGATTTTATTTACATAAACCCCCCCACCCCCAACCCACACCCCCGACACACACACAAGCACACACGCACAGAGAAATGCAACACCCAGCCCCCCCCCACCCCTCCAGCGCGTTGACTGCAGCTGTGGGTGTCAAGGTTGGGTGCTACTATCTCTATAACTGGCCTGTAGATGCTCAGCTGGCACTGGGTTCCCAGGCATGGAGGGGGCGTGAGGGGGGAGGCAGGGAGCGGGTTTGTCCACGCAAACAGTAAGGGGGAAAACACTTTCCCATCACAGTTTAGACTTAATCTCCTCATGACAGTGTCGGGGGGGGGTGAAGGAGTGTGCATGATTGTCGTTGAGGTGGAAGGGGGTGGGGGGTGGGGGAGGTTAATAAAACGAAACCGATGGAAACCGAAAGATGGGTAAGAGGATGTGGGCTGGGAATGGGGGGGAGGGGGGGTGGGCAAAAAGGGGGCACACAACAGCCATAAGCTCAACCTCCCCGCTCAGTGCCCCTGCCCATGCCCCCGGGCCACCAGATGGCACAGTATCATCCCCCCAGAGGGGAAATCCCCCCACACACACACACACACACACACACACCGCACTCTGATTCACTCACACACCGCGGAGAGAGAGCGTTATCGGTAGGTTTCATCGGCACGTACGTCCCGCACCTCAACCGTGCGTTTTGTACAAAAACTAAGACCTGACGGCTTTGCGGTGAATCTCCAGGCAACCTTTCAACCAAAGCAAATAACTGATACAATCGCGGCGCACCCAGGCCTGTCGGTTCGGTCGTGGTTCAACCAGGGGCTCGTCCGTTCACCTGTTCCGCTGCTGGCTCGAACGGCGATCGGGTCATCCGTCAAACATCTGGAGCGCTCTCTCTCTCTTCTTTGTCTTTCTGTCTCTCTCTCTCTCTCCCTCTGTGTCACATTGGGACTACAGCCTCATTAAAGATGCTATCTCACCTCCACCTGCAGAGGTTTACACACACACACACACATACACACACACAGAATGTCATGTATTATCTATGACAGAGTGAGTCATAAAACCCCCAGATGTTATTATCTATGACAGAGTGAGCCGTAAAACCCCCAGATGTTATTATCTATGACAGAGTGAGCCGTAAAACCCCCAGATGTTATTATCTATGACAGAGTGAGCCGTAAAACCCCCAGATGTTATTATCTATGACAGAGTGAGCCGTAAAACCCCCAGATGTTATTATCTATGACAGAGTGAGCCGTAAAACCCCAGATATTATTATCTATGACAGAGTGAGCCATAAAACCCCCAGATGTTATTATCTATGACAGAGTGAGCCGTAAAACCCCCAGATGTTATTATCTATGACAGAGTGAGCCGTAAAACCCCCAGATATTATTATCTATGACAGAGTGAGCCATAAAACCCCCAGATGTTATTATCTATGACAGAGTGAGCCGTAAAACCCCCAGATGTTATTATCTATGACAGAGTGAGCCGTAAAACCCCCAGATGTTATTATCTATGACAGAGTGAGCAGTAAAACCCCCAGATGTTATTATCTATGACAGAGTGAGCCGTAAAACCCCCAGATGTTATTATCTATGACAGAGTGAGCCGTAAAACCCCCAGATGTTATTATCTATGACAGAGTGAGCCGTAAAACCCCCAGATATTATTATCTATGACAGAGTGAGCCATAAAACCCACAGATGTTATTATCTATGACAGGGTGAGCCGTAAAACCCCCAGATGTTTTTATCTATGACAGAGTGAGCCGTAAAACCCCCAGATGTTTTTATCTATGACAGTGTGAGTCATAAAACCCCCAGATATTATTATCTATGACAAAGTGAGCCGTAAAACCACCAGATGTTATTATCTATGACAGAGTGAACCGTAAAACCCCAGCACACAGTGTTTTCCTGTACGTTCAAATGTTTTGTCTGTCTTGGTGGTGAATATTAGGCTGAGGGACGAAGACAGTCAGGATTGTGTGTGTGTTCTAGCGACTCCTTGTGGCGGATTGTTGCGCCGTTGACTCCCGTGAACGAGCGGTGTGATCGGTAGCTGCACTTTGTTTTCCGCGTACCGCTGCGTCATTGGCCGTATTACCCAGGCTGTGTGTCTGACGGGCCTGACTGTGTGTATGCCGGGCCTGACTGTGTGTATGACGGGCCTGACTGTGTGTATGACGGGCCTGGCTGTGTGTATGACGGGCCTGGCTGTGTGTATGACGGGCCTGGCTGTGTGTATGACGGTCCTGGCTGTGTGTATGACGGGCCTGGCTGTGTGTATGACGGTCCTGGCTGTGTGTATGACGGGCCTGGCTGTGTGTATGACGGGCCTGGCTGTGTGCAGCGATCCTACAGCGGAAGGGATTAAACAGACGGGCTCCAGTCTGCCGTCCCCGCGGCTTATCCGAACCCTTTAGAGGGAGAATAACAGAGAGGGGGTGACAAGAGATACAGTGAGACGGAGAAAGAGAGAGCAGGAGAGAGATGAAATGAAGACAGAGAAAGTGAGGTTCTCCTTTTGATGTGTTTTCCCCTGCGGATGAGGCAACCGGGGGGAAGAGCTCGGCGTTGGTCGTCGGGGAGCCGTAGCGAGGCTGACTGGTTTATTAAACGCTAACGCCGAATTCCGGCGCCCCGATGCCTCCGAGCATTATGGGTGATTAGCGTCGGCGTAACCCCTTTACTTAATTCGTTACCGGACCACGGCAGCTAATTTGATTTGATATTATTTTAATAAAGTTCTGTGATGATTCGAGGAAGATTGTTCCAGGCTATCAGAAATAATTTTCCAGTTATTACAGCCGTTCAGGGCCGTGCTTTGATAGTGGCAGCGAGGCCCGATGTGTTGAGAATATATTAGCGGAGCCTACGCCGCGAAGCTAGTTAGCCCGATCGCCGCTCTGAATCTCAGAGTGTGGGAAGTGTTCCGTCGACGCTGGATGTGTTCTGGAAGAGGTTATTCAGCAAAACACGGCAGAGGGTGTACTCGATTCCCGAGAGAGAGAAAAACGTGAGATAGAGAAAAGAGAAATCGGAGTGTAGACAATGAAAAGAACAGAAGGAAATCAAGATTATGAGACAGAAAGAATGAGAAAGAGGAGAAGAGAGCGTGAGGAAAATGAAAGAATAGTTCCTATATACAATTGGGCTTACACATGTCTACATTGTGAAATCCGCCGGGGCTACACAGATTCTTTTCCGAGGGTTTAATTCATACAGGCTTTTGAAAACGGGTGGGTGTTTTATGACATGAAAACCACGGCCAGCAGTTCAGTTCATCTCCCTCGCGGTAGTAACAGAGAGCGCGTTTCTCTGGCTTCTGTTGCGCCGCTATATTGCGCTCCCGGATTCGTTCTCCCTGGGTTTTGTCCGGCGGGCCAGCGAGTGTTGGCTTTGTAATCACTGTCCACAATGGCCTTTGTCCACCTCATGTCAGAGTCTTGTCAGTTGAGTAATCTCCGTCCTGTCGCCATTCAGTTCTTTGCGTATTCCTCGAGCGACGCCGTTCAGAGAACACGCATTCGTCTCACATTATTCCCCTAAGCCGTCTCTCCAGACTCAACACGTCGGCGGGAATATTTTGGGGGTGGGGGGGGGTTTCGGGGGTCAGTGAAGGGGGTCGGCCGGCCGGTCGGTCGGGTAGCTAACAATGTTTTTGTTTTGCTTTTTCCTTAAATCCCAAATGACACAGATTTCCCTCTGAAAAGATAAGCCCCAGTCAAAGGCCGCAGGAGATGTCTGAGTCCATGTGAAAAGAGTTGAGGGTTTTGGAACGGGCGGGGGGGGGGGTCTAAATTACCTTCGCCGGGGTCTGGCGAGAAGGGCGCGAGGGTTGGGAGGGGGTACCCCCTCATTCATTAGTCCGTCTGGGGGCCAAGGCGGGGTCAAACAATGTGACGGTTGTTCTGCGAGACCCCCAGACCCCGGCAGACATGTTTAATGGCCACTGTTTCCTCTCCAGACAGAAGAGAGAGAGAGAGAGAGCAAAGGGAGAGAGCAGAGGGAGGGGGGAGAGAGTAGAGGGAGAGCGAGAGAGAGAGCTAAGGGAGGAGGGAGAGACAAAGAGGAGGGACAGAGGGACGTACAAGGAGACAATGATTGATATTAGGAGAGGTAAAGAATGATATAGAAAGAGAGAGAGAGAGAGAAAGAGAGAGAGAGAGAGAGAGGGAGTGTGTGATCATTTGAGTGATTAGCGGATCAGAACGGAGCCGAGGCATTTTGGCCGGTGGACGTTTTGTGCTACTCATGTTTGTACCAGTGCTGGACAGAGAAATAACACTGGAAGATGCCTCTGACTATTTCACCAGACCCAAAGGTTCGGAGGTCACCGTTTTAAACAATTATTGGGGTTGACAGTTGTTCAGTTACTAAGTGGAAACATTCAAACGAGTGTGTTTAGCGATCCGCAAAAATACAAACATTTGTGTATTTGAGATACTGGGATGGTGTCGACATTGGCCAACATATTGGGCAAAAACTGTGTTTGACAAAGACGGTCTCTGAATTTAATTCCTTTGAATTATTATAGATGGAGGTTCAAGAGCATGTGAGGGAAAGCACAGCTAACGCTGCCGCTACATGGAAACGCCATCAATTATGGAAATGAAATGCAAATCATATGTTTATCGTTTACCATGGACGTTTTAGCCAAGACTTTCATAATGTCAGAATGTCAAAGGTTCCCGTAATAGCTAGCGTTCTTTAAGTTCCGTAGTTCCACTGAGATATGACTCCGGGAGTTCACGGCTGTGGCTTCGGGCAGAAATCAATGACCACAGAAAGGTTTCCGAGTTCCATTGAGTAACCGGTAATCAAGGTTAGGAAGGGAGGGCATTCATGTGGTGAATGCTCCTGAAATATGGAGAATTAATGTGCATATGTAGAGTGATTAAATCAAAAATCCAGCAATAAATCCAGTAGTAAACAGAAAAGAAACGTTTGTATCGATCGTGGCCGGTGGGCTATTTTACATGTTATCGCGTCGACCTCGACTGACTGGCGGAATCGGACGTGTAGCAAATCGCGACTGAGACGATAAAAAGCGACGAAGAATCGTAACACCCCGCCACGCGTGACTTCACAAAGTCACTTGCGCGCGGAAAAGGTGAGACGAAAAGTGACATTGGGATTTCTGCTTTGTAAAATCCCATTGAAAGCCACCGGATGAACAATATGTGTCAGAACGAGGCACCACTTCCCAGTAGGCTCTCAGGAGGTCCTGCTCCTGCTCCCCAGTGTACCAGATTGTAATTTGCCACTTTATGCCGACATCAATTATTTTAATTGTCAGAGTTCCCCGCTCTGGACCCGGGTAAGGTCTCCCTCTGGTGGATCTGGAGAGGTTGGCATCTGCACGCACCTGTCACCATTCCCGTAATCACACACCTGCACCAAGTCTTCAATCACCAGGGTATAAGAGGGAGAGCCTGACAACCAGCCGACGTCGGATTGTTACCTAGAGTCACGTATGTCGACCTCGGTCATATAAAGTCTCAGTCAGAAGAATTCTAGTCTTATCGAGAGCTGTTTGTTGTTTTGTGTCGTGTTAGTCCGTGTCCCGTACTTACCTCTTGTCTCGCCTCCTCCGTTACAGTTTGTTCCTGTTCTGTTCCTGCACTCGGAGAATCACTGGACACCCTGCACGTTCTGGGATATCGTCACCTGGGATTCACCTTCATCACCGGCACTCCTCACCCCCGCTCCTGTCTGCTCATCACCATCAGTTGTTTTCCAAATAAAACATCCATCTGTTCACTTGCCATCTGACTGCCGTGTCATCGTTCTGCATTTGGGTTCTTCCTCATCACAACCCTGACAGAACAATCCGACCATACCATGGACCCAGCGAACTTGGACGCGGTACGCCAGGCGATATCATCCCAAGGAGCCATGTTGGGACAGCACCAGTCCTCGCTTCAAGGAATAGTGGACAACCTGAGATCCCTGTCGGACAGCGTTGCCGCTATTCAGGCGCATCTCAACACACCACCCCAGCCTCCGGCACCCAGCCCGGCTGAACCAGTTTCGGTGGTCATGTCGATTCCCGACCGCGAGCCCCAGGTCCCCATGCCAGACAGATACGACGGACACAGTGGCAGGTGCCGTTCGTTTCTGATGCAGGTGGGACTGGTGTTTGAACAACAGCCCCGTTCTTACCCGAGCGAGAGAGCCAGGATTTCTTTTATACTCGGGCTACTACGCGGTGAGGCGTTGGAGTGGGCGTCGGCCGTATGGGAGAAGCAGGGCGCAATCACCCAGTCATGTGAGTTGTTCACCGCAGAGATGCGGAAGATTTTCGATCACCCCGTTCGGGGTAAGGACGCTTCGAAGCGACTATTGTCAATACGCCAAGGTTCACGTAGTGTAGCAGAGTATGGCATCGAGTTCCGTGTTCTGGCTGCGGAGAGTGGCTGGGACGAGGAGGCGCTACAGGGCGTCTTTTACAATGGATTAAATGAGGACATTAAGGACACGCTACTCTCCTATCCGGAGGCACAGGGCTTGGAGGAGCTGATCCGGCTAACCACACGGATTAATAACCGTAGTAGAGAGCGGAGACGTGAACAGGCTTCAGCACCAGGGAGAGCCCCGTGTCCCAGAGTCAACAACCCAGAGGGAATTACTGACCCCGAACCCATGCAATTGGGCCGTTACCAGATCTCGGAGGCGGAGCTTCGGCGCAGACGCACGTCCAACAGCTGTCTGTACTGTGGGAAATCGGGCCATTTTCTATCGTCTTGCCCATTGAAGGGGGGAAACGGTTCCGCTCACTAGAAGTAAGGAGGATTCTAGCGAGCGAGTGTCTAGGTCCCTCCTCCCACATATCTCGGACGCCGCTTAGGATTTCTGTTAGAAGGGGCACTACAGTGATGGAGGTGGAGGCACTCATTGACTCGGGGGCTGATGACAATTTTATGGACCACAAGCTGGTAAACCTTTTAGGACTCAGTAGAGTTCCTCTTCAGGAGGTTATTGAAGCTAACTCCCTAGATGGCCGATTATTGGCCAGAATCACGGACAAGACAGAGCCGGTCCAGCTCCAAATTTCGGGTAACCACTTAGAGCAGATCAGTTTCCTTGTTTTTAAGTCTCCTAGAGTACCCGTGGTTCTGGGTTACCCCTGGTTAGCAAAGCACAATCCGACGGTCGACTGGTCCACTAGCCGTGTTTTAAGTTGGAGTGATTTCTGTCTGGCTAATTGTCTTCAGTCTGCTCGTCCCCAGGGTGTTCAGCAGGAGAGTTCGGTGCCTGTTCCTGACCTCACTCTTGTACCTCCCGCCTATCACGACCTGGGTGAGGTGTTCAGTAAACAGCGGGCGTTATCTCTACCTCCTCATCGACCATATGACTGTCCCATAGAACTGCTGCCTGGGGTCGCCCTACCCAAGGGCAGACTCTACAACATCTCCAGGCCAGAGCGGGAGGCCATGGAGAACTACATCAAGGATTCATTGGCTGCTGGAATCATCCGTCCCTCGTCTTCTCCGCTGGGCGCAGGGTTCTTTTTTGTAAAGAAGAAGGATGGCACACTCAGGCCGTGCATAGACTATCGGGGGTTGAACAACATCTCGGTCAAGAACAAATACCCTTTACCTCTGATGAACACTGCTTTTGATTCCTTACAGGGCGCTACGGTGTTTACCAAGCTCGATCTACGCAACGCCTACCACCTGGTCCGCATCCGTGAGGGGGATGAATGGCTCACTGGATTCAACACTCCACTGGGTCACTTCGAGTACATGGTAATGCCATTCGGGTTAACAAATGCTCCGGCTGTCTTCCAGTGCCTGGTGAATGACGTGTTACGTGACATGCTGGGTCGCTTTGTTTTTGTCTACCTGGATGACATCCTAGTGTTTTCACAGAATCAGGAGGAACATCAGAGGCACGTCCGCCAGGTTCTACAGCGGCTGCTGGAGAACCGGCTCTTTGTGAAAGCAGAGAAGTGTGAATTTAACACCAGGTGCACAAGCTTTCTAGGCTATATCATCGCCCAGGGAGAGGTGAAGATGGATCCCAAGAAGGTGCAGGCCGTCCAGGAGTGGCCCAGACCCAACTCCCGCAAGGAGCTGCAAAGGTTTCTGGGGTTTGCGAACTTCTATAGACGGTTCATCCGTAATTACAGCCGGATTGCAGCCCCTCTAACAGACCTGACTTCCAGTCTCAGAGCGTTCCGGTGGTCTCCTGGGGCTGAGTCGGCCTTCCAGGAGCTCAGGGAGCGTTTTACATCGGCACCCGTCCTCTCCCAACCAGACCCGTCTCTACAGTTCGTGGTAGAAGTTGACGCGTCTGAGGTCGGAGCCGGGCGGTGCTCTCCCAGAGAACCAAGGAGGACAACAAGCTTCATCCCTGTGCGTTCCTGTCTCACCGACTCTCCCCGGCGGAGAGTAACTATGACATTGGCAATAGGGAGTTGCTTGCGGTGAAGCTGGCCCTGGAGGAGTGGAGGCACTGGTTGGAGGGGGCGGAACAACCGTTTGTGGTGTGGACAGACCATAAGAACCTCGAATACATCCGGACAGCCAAACGGTTAAATTCCCGACAGGCCAGGTGGGCTCTGTTTTTGGACGCTTTGATTTTGTCCTGTCTTACAGACCCGGATCCCAGAATGGGAAGCCTGATGCCTTGTCCAGGGTCTTCTCGAAGGAGGAGACGAGGAAGACGCCAGAGACCATCCTGCCACTGAGACGGGTTGTGGGAGCCCTCCAGTGGGGGATCGAAGGGAAGGTTCGGGCAGCCCTTAGGGGGGACCCGGGCCCAGGTAATGGCCCTCCGGGTAGGCTGTTTGTTCCCGAGGGGACGCGACCGGCAGTGCTGGAGTGGGGCCACTCGTCTAAACTGACCTGTCATCCTGGAGTGGCACGTACCATGTCCTTTCTGCGCCGTCGATTCTGGTGGCCGGCCATGGGTGAGGACACCCGGGCATACGTGGCGGCCTGTCCAGTGTGTGCGCAAAACAAGGGCTCAAACCGGCCCAGCGTGGGACTATTGAGGCCATTGCCGATCCCTCATCGTCCCTGGTCCCATCTGGCCATGGATTTCGTCACCGGACTTCCCGTGTCTGGGGGTAACACGGTGGTACTAACGGTAGTGGACCGGTTCAGCAAGTTTGCTCATTTCCTGCCGTTGCCCAAGCTCCCGTCGGCCAAGGAGACAGCGGAAATTATGGTAAGGGAGATATTCCGCATTCATGGTCTTCCTGTTGACATTGTCTCTGACCGTGGTCCTCAGTTTGCCTCAGCCTTGTGGAGGGCTTTCTGCACCGCCGTTGGAGCTACGGCCAGCCTCTCTTCCGGGTTCCATCCTCAGACTAACGGTCAGGCTGAGAGGGCCAACCAAAAGATGGAGTCGACCCTACGATGCCTGGCTTCCTCTAACCCCACGACCTGGTCTGAGCAGATCCCATGGGTGGAGTACGCGCACAATACGCTCCCCACTACAGCGACCGGTATGTCCCCTTCCAGTGTGTTTACGGCTATCAGCCTCCACTATTCCCATCACAGGAGAAGGACCTGGCCGTACCATCGATACAGCAGCAGTTTCGCCGATGCCACCGGACATGGCATCGCGCCCGGATATCTCTGCTGAGAGCCTCAAATCAGTACCAGCAACAGGCTAACCGCCGACGCACTCCAGCACCATCCTACTCAGTGGGAGACAAGGTATGGCTGTCAACCAGGGACCTCCCCCTCCGCACCGAGTCCAGGAAACTGTCACCCAAGTTCATCGGTCCCTTCCCAATCCAACGTGTCATCAACCCCACTGTGGTCCGCCTCAAGCTCCCTCGGTCCCTTCGTGTACACCCATCATTCCATGTGTCCTGCATTAAACCTGTGTCCTTTTGTCGCCTCCTTCCCCCACCTCCTCGGCCGCCTCCCGTATGATTGATGGGGCCCCGGCCTTCACGGTAAAGAAGATTATGGACTCTCGGAGCAGAGGGCGGGGTTACCAGTTTTTGGTAGACTGGGAGGGTTACGGTCCGGAGGAGAGGTGTTGGGTTTCCCGGCGTCTGATTCTGGATCCCAGCCTGATCCAGGACTTCTATCGGCGGAAGCCGGGAGCCCCAGGTGGACCGCCTGGTGGCGGTCGTGGGGGACGGGGTACTGTCAGAGTTCCCCGCTCTGGACCCGGGTAAGGTCTCCCTCTGGTGGATCTGGAGAGGTTGGCATCTGCACGCACCTGTCACCATTCCCGTAATCACACACCTGCACCAAGTCTTCAATCACCAGGGTATAAGAGGGAGAGCCTGACAACCAGCCGACGTCGGATTGTTACCTAGAGTCACGTATGTCGACCTCGGTCATATAAAGTCTCAGTCAGAAGAATTCTAGTCTTATCGAGAGCTGTTTGTTGTTTTGTGTCGTGTTAGTCCGTGTCCCGTACTTACCTCTTGTCTCGCCTCCTCCGTTACAGTTTGTTCCTGTTCTGTTCCTGCACTCGGAGAATCACTGGACACCCTGCACGTTCTGGGATATCGTCACCTGGGATTCACCTTCATCACCGGCACTCCTCACCCCCGCTCCTGTCTGCTCATCACCATCAGTTGTTTTCCAAATAAAACATCCATCTGTTCACTTGCCATCTGACTGCCGTGTCATCGTTCTGCATTTGGGTTCTTCCTCATCACAACCCTGACATTAATTGCATTAGACAAGGCGTTTTAGAGGATCCCTCTCTTCGACAGCTGAGGGACATGGTTTTTTCTTCCTTCTCCCTTATTCCGTCCCTCTCTCCGTGTCAGGACCCCCCCTCCACCCCCGGCACCCGCTCCAGCACAGAGATTCTCCGAAGAACAAGCGATTGATGAAGTGGCGCCAGTAGTGCAAAGGTGGACGCGGATTGAATGAAGTGAAATCGGTCTTTACCTAAAGGCTTCGGGGCGGTCGCATAACTGACCACAGGCAACACGCTTGCGTTAAAAAACACTTTCCCGCCTGCGCCGTCCGCTCTAAACAGGCCCGACGCCGTACGTCGCAACGGTCCCGTTTTGGCTCTCTGGTCCGGCGGATTAGCGGGTCGTGTCAAGTGTAGATCATTGGAGGACTTTACATTTACAAACCTGCGCTGCCTCTAAATTAACTGCGCCGCCAGGGACCTTAAAACCTGCTCCGGAATGAGAGAAACAGATGGGCGAGCATGTTAACGAGCGTCGCGGTGTTGTCCGACGGCACAGTCATCTACGTAAGGGGCCAGAAGCCTTGGCTTGGAGCGCGGGTTTGGACACAGTGGCCAGACTGACTGGCTCTCTCCGTCTCACTCTCTCTCATGATGTCTTTCTTCCTTTCTTTATCTCTCTCTCTCTCTATCGCCATCTCTCTTCCTCTCGCACGATCTCACTCTCTCTCTCTTACTTTGTCTTCCTTCCTTCTTTCTCGACCTGCCTCCCTCTCTCTCTTCTGCCCCCCCCCCCCAACCACCACTCCCCTCTCTTCGTCTCTGAGGAGGAATGGCCTCACTTTGCCGGTGCCAAGGCCTGGTGTTCTGGGATACGGGACTGGCATGGGCATACAGCAGACGTTGGCATGGGGACAGCAGCCGTTGGCACGGGGACAGCAGTGCTCTGGCAGAGGAATACAGGCATTCGAGTTAAACGCCTCAAACTGGTCAAATCAAGAGCGTTCCGTTCATTCGGACCATCTTGTGTGTGTTTTTTTATATAAATGTGTCACCGGGCGCCTGAGATAAGGGTACGGGTTGGAGGGAAATCTGAAACATTTGCGTGGCTCGTTTTGGAAGAGAGAGGTGTTTTCAAAGGTTACTGCTTAGCGCCGCTTTGAGACCATAAACACTGACCGGTACCCGAGCTTGGCTAAAGCCAACGGTGGTGTGATGAAAGAAAGAGCAGAGCGGAACTATGCCCGTTTGGACTGAAATAATGCGTGTGTGTGTGCCCGTAATGTCTTATGTGAGCGGGGAGCGTCTCCATTTGAGCTCTGAATCCAGAATTGGGTCAGAGTTTAAAGGGATCTGCTTCCCATTTGATGGGTTGGCCACAGCGCTCACCATGGCTAATGACAGGGGGATTTGCCTTCCCCACGTTCCCGCTCGCCCTGAGCCTGGGAAAACACAGAGCAGGGAAGAAAAGACTAGAAGAACACGAGACAGCGAGAGAGGTTGCGAGCGAGTGAGAGAGAGAGAGAGCCCGAGAGGGATAGAGAGAGAGGGAGAGGGTTTGCGAGCTGAGACAGCACTGCAGCAGAGAAGTCAAGCAAAGGAGTCTGGCCTCCCTCAGCTGTCCTATGTCCAATAAACTGTAATGTCCTTTAAGTTCAGGCCTGGCTTTAGGACCTTGCAATAAATGTCACTGTGAATGCTTTTCTCTGCTGTTGTAAAGCAAATGTTTACTCTGTGTGTCCATATTGTGATGTCCATTGATTATCTTGCGTGGGGCATTTTGAGGTACCCCATCGACTGAAAAAGCCAGAGTGAACGACATCCTCCAGCGGATGGTGCGGGGCCCCCTGTTGGCAGGTCGGGATACTGCGCCCAACTCACCTCTTGACAAACTCAGTTTCCTCGCACCAATATTTTGAACGTCAGATCTCTCGGGTGGGACAATTTTTTTTACTCTCTGCCTGTTAAGATAGACAGAGTCTGACTCGTTTTTTTATGGAATTGTTCTTAAGTGATTTGTCTCTTTGTTTGATTCGAATTATGTGTTTTTTATACAGCAAGACCACTATTCATCATCAGTAATCGTCGTCTGTCTTCAAGCTAACGTGGCAATAATGGCATCATGATATAGCACAGATATCTCACACCCGGGCACACACTCTTCACTGCAGTGCCAAGCGAGCCTGTTAATTGGCCAATGAGGTAATATTTGAAAACCATGTTTAATTAAACGACACCGGGACAGATGGGCCCAGTGCGGGAATTGACACGGGTGCAGTACTGGCTGTGGTCGAACATCATGGAGGATATCGTTGTTGTTTTGTCTCTCCCTCTGTAACTCTCCTTCTTTTGTTTGCTCTCGTTCTCTCTCTCTCTCTCTCTCTCTCTCTCTCGTCTATCACCTCCCTCCTTATCTGTTCCTCTCTCTCCCTCCCTCCCTATCTGTTATTTTCTCTCTCTTTCTCTCATCTGAATTAGTGATGAGACTAGTGAGGACAGGAATACCAGTTAGCACATTAGTGATGTAGCCTCCAGGCCTTACTGTCTCCACTCTCACTGACACTTAGAGAGGGGTTGCAGTCTGCTGCTCTATCATATCACCAATACAGTGGTTGCAGTCTGCTGCTCTATCATATCACCAATACAGTGGTTGGGTCTGCTGCTCTATCATATCACCAATACAGTGGTTGGATCTGCTGCTCTATCATATCACCAATACAGTGGTTGGGTCTGCTGCTCTATCTTATCACCAATACAGTGGTTGGATCTGCTGCTCTATCATATCACCAATACAGTGGTTGGGTCTGCTGCTCTATCATATCACCAATACAGTGGTTGGGTCTGCTGCTCTATCATATCACCAATACAGTGGTTGGATCTGCTGCTCTATCATATCACCAATACAGTGGTTGGGTCTGCTGCTCTATCATATCACCAATACAGTGGTTGCAGTCTGCTGCTCTATCATATCACCAATACAGTGGTTGGGTCTGCTGCTCTATCATATCACCAATACAGTGGTTGGATCTGCTGCTCCACGTTCTATCATATCATTGTGTCAGTGTGTCATCTCTCTCTAATCTGTCTCTCGTTAGATCTCTCTCCCTTCTCTCTTGCTGTCTTGCTATCTCTGTCTTTCTCTATTGCTCCTTTCCTCTCTCTCCTCTCTCTCTCCCTCTCCCCCTCGCTCTCCCTCTCCCCCTCTCTCCCTCCCCCTCTCTCTCTCTCTCTCTCTCTCCCTCTCTCTCCATCTCAGTTTCTCTCTTCATTCATTCACGCTGTCTATCTATCTTTCTCTATTTGATTGTCTTGAGTTAGAAAGTATGTGTCATCATTTGGATGTCAGTACATGTGTGTTTGTGTGTGCGCACGAGCGTGTGTAAGTGTGTGACCAATCTATACGGCACAGAGTATAATTTGTTCAGGGAATATTATCGGACCAGCGCTGTCCTTCGAGTTGCACCTGCATGCCAAGATGCCTAGTCATGCTAAACGAACAGAAAAAGACATTACAGCCGTCAGATGAGAGAGGGCTGTGTACAGCTGTCATACACATCCTAGATGAGAGAGGACTGTGTACAGCTGTCATACACATCCTAGATGAGAGAGAGGACTGTGTACAGCTGTCATACACATCCTAGATGAGAGAGGGCTGTCTACAGCTGTCATACACATCCTAGATGAGAGAGGGCTGTGTACAGCTGTCATACACATCCTAGATGAGAGAGGACTGTGTACAGCTGTCATACACATCCTAGATGAGAGAGGGCTGTGTACAGCTGTCATACACATCCTAGATGAGAGAGGACTGTGTACAGCTGTCATACACATCCTAGATGAGAGAGGGCTGTGTACAGCTGTCATACACATCCTAGATGAGAGAGGGCTGTGTACAGCTGTCATACACATCCTAGATGAGAGAGGGCTGTGTACAGCTGTCATACACATCCTAGATGAGAGAGGGCTGTGTACAGCTGTCATACACATCCTAGATGAGAGAGGGCTGTGTACAGCTGTCATACACATCCTAGATGAGAGAGGGCTGTGTACAGCTGTCATACACATCCTAGATGAGAGAGGACTGTGTACAGCTGTCATACACATCCTAGATGAGAGAGGACTGTGTACAGCTGTCATACACATCCTAGATGAGAGAGGACTGTGTACAGCTGTCATACACATCCTAGATGAGAGAGGACTGTGTACAGCTGTCATACACATCCTAGATGAGAGAGGGCTGTGTACAGCTGTCATACACATCCTAGATGAGAGAGGGCTGTGTACAGCTGTCATACACATCCTAGATGAGAGAGGACTGTGTACAGCTGTCATACACATCCTAGATGAGAGAGGACTGTGTACAGCTGTCATACACATCCTAGATGAGAGAGGACTGTGTACAGCTGTCATACACATCCTAGATGAGAGAGGACTGTGTACAGCTGTCATACACATCCTAGATGAGAGAGGACTGTGTACAGCTGTCATACACATCCTAGATGAGAGAGGACTCATTTGGCCATGAAAATGGCCAAACGTGACACATTTCTACCACAAGATAACGTTTCAATGAGTTGTCATGGCGTCTCCGGGACGCTAGGAGGCTGTGCCATGTTGTCCTCGATGTCCTTAGGATTTTCTTATTTAGCAGTATTATTAAGATTAAAGTTCTTGTAACTTTGTTTCACAGTTTGTTTCGTTTGTTGATTAGATACCGAAATTCGTTTCACGGGAACAGAATGTTCGGTCAGTTCCAGTTCGTGACAAGGTTGCAGACTGGGGTTTGGTTAACATCTGGAGGGCATTGGAGGTTTTGAGACGATGGAGGTCGGGGATGGACCGACGCTGAGACATCTACCAAAAATATGAATATTGATATACGAAAAACACAAATTACAAAGTCGACACAAATTACAAACCATAGCGTTTCTAAAGAGACTTCTAAAGAGACTTCTAAACAAGTTGTGAAGAAAAAGCCGTGGTTCTTCCCTTCGAATTCAATATTAAATGCTGGGACTTTAGAAATGTTTGAAATCCGAAAGATACTGGACGACCCCTCAATACCATAGCCAGGCATCAAATTGCATTTCAATGAAGATTCATGTTGTGTATGTTATGACACACGTGTATGTTATTTTAAGACAGATAAAACGTTTTTGGATTAGACTGCTGGGACATTTTGTTTAGTACACTTAGGTGATGTTGCCGCAAATATGTAGGACAGAGTGCCAGGACGGGCATGGTTAGAACATAGGTTCGGACAGTACGCCTGTTAAGTTAGCACAGTTATGGCATATATTTTGAGAGAGTTATAGCAGTTTTGTTATGACAGTTATTAGATAATTTAGCAAACGTGTCTTAAATACATTGCTATTATTTTAAAGGGGTTGACTTTAGCACAGCAGTTATCATTCCAGAAAACCAAACGTCTAACTCAACCTTACTTCAAAACTTCTCTCTCCCCCTTTCTCTCTCTCCCTCTTTCTCTCTCTCCCTCTCCCTCTCTCTCTCTCATTCCTTCAGCGATGTTGTGGTCAGCCTTTGATATCTGACGGCTGCGATTATGTAGTCAGCTGCGAGATTTTGCCTGATATTTTCCATGTGATTTTCACTCTAATGGATGTTTTGAAGGTTTCCGTATATATGAGATATCCATTTACAGCTTCGGAGACGCTGCTACGTCGGAGGCCCGGAGCCATTTCAAATAGCGGTTAATGCTAGGCTCTACTCACTATGTTTATATTAACGAGCGGAGAGTGACATTTTGTGGCTAACCCATGAGGCGAGAGAAAGAACATGAAAGTCGGTTCCATCTTGGTGCTAAATGGTAGCTTGGGTTATTCCGCCGAATGGAAAAATGGTAGCAGGTTGTTGCTTCGCGCACAACCTCCCAGGAAGACAAATGCAGAACACGCTCTACCACTTGCTGAGTAATATAGCCTGGCAGAATAGATTGGGAGTGGAACTGATGTGCCGACTCTCTGTGGTCAGTAAAGGTCCCATGGTTCTGATCACAACAGTAGAGATGTTAACCCAGATGTTCTGACTCTCTGTGGTCAGTAAAGGGTCCCATGGTTCTGATCACAGCAGTAGAGACGTTAACCCAGATGTTCTGACTCTCAGTGGTCAGTAACTGTCCCATGCTTCTGGATCACAGCAGTAGAGACGTTAACCCAGATGTTCTGACTCTCCAGCAGACAAACCGAACAGAGGTCTTGGACGATCCTCAAACAGACCCCGTCTGCAGCCCGTTTAACCACGGTTCTGCCCTCCTGAAGAGGGGCCACGACCTTTAACCTTTAACCTTTGAAGGAGGTTGCTCCACCCCCATAACAAACGACAACAACAGCCGTGTAACTCCTGTTTTTACGGCCACATTGACACGAGCCCCGTAAGCGGTGTTTAACGAGGAACTTGTTCGACACACGCCCTCAAAACCGACTGTCGCTGTTGTTCTAGCGCTAGTAACAGTCGGAAAGGTCTTCCCCGCGGCGGGGACTAGTAAATAAGTGTGTGTGTGTCCGCGTGCGCGGACTCCCAGTGGCCCTGGGGTAAGTAGTGTTTGATGGCCGTGTGATTTGTTTGTTCAGCCCCGACGGCCGTCCTCCCCTGGCGGTGTGAACGAGGGGAGGTGCACGAGGGAGGTGTACGAGGGAGGTGTACGAGGGAGTCCTCTGGATCACACTAACTGGTGCTCCCTTCGCCAATGAGCCATTTAATCTCCTTTCACACAGCTAAATCAACATCCCGCTTCAAACACACACACACACCCAACACACACTCAATACACACTCGGGGTTTCTAGAGAG
>CM055741.1:7489902-7519902 GCA_029465975.1 Dallia pectoralis
GGTAGAGAATGCCGTGATGTCACCGGAACGGGGTCTCCCCCTGCACCTCGCTCCCCTGCTCCTCCGATGTGGCTTTGAGACGGGCTCCTTGGCGCTCAGAGAAATCGATTTGCAAGGGGTCCAGAGCCCGGCGGTCCGGAGAGCCCGTTTATGCACGCAGGACGCTCCCTCCATAGGAACACAATGACCCGGTCCGACAAAAGAGATGAGAGAGAGAATGAGGGAATGGAGAAGGGTGAGGGAGACGGGGTGAGGAGCGGGGGAGAGGACGGGAGGAAGATTTGGGGTTTTTGGGGGCACCGGGCCAATAGCAGCAGGACAGAGGGGAACTGATACACAAACCCCCCCGCGCACCCCCTCTGCTCCCCTGTCCCTGTCTGGTTAGAAAGGTCAGTGTGTGTCTGGAAAAAAAGGGGTCCCAGCACCCCAAACCCAGCCCTCAGCACTCACCCCCCCACACACACACAAAACCCACCTCACCCCCCACCCGTTCTCTTCTCCATTGAAGGTCAGCGTTAATCGGCAACACTTAAAACGGCAATACACACTTAATACACACTTAATACGGCAATACACACTTAATACACACCTAATACACACTTAATACGGCAATACACACACTTAATACACACTTAATACACACTTAATACACACTTAATACACACTTAATACACACTTAATACACACTTAATACACACTTAATACACACTTAATACGGCAATACACACTTAATACACACTTAATACACACCTAATACACACTTAATACACACCTAATACACACTTAATACGGCAATACACACACTTAATACACACTTAATACACACTTAATACGGCAATACACACACTTAATACACACTTAATACACACTTAATACGGCAATACACACACTTAATACACACCTAATACACACTTAATACGGCAATACACACACTTAATACACACTTAATACACACTTAATACGGCAATACACACACTTAATACACACTTAATACACACTTAATACACACCTAATACACACTTAATACGGCAATACACACTTAATACACACCTAATACACACTTAATACGGCAATACACACACTTAATACACACTTAATACACACTTAATACACACTTAATACACACTTAATACACACTTAATACACACTTAATACGGCAATACACACTTAATACACACTTAATACGGCAATACACACTTAATACACACCTAATACACACTTAATACGGCAATACACACACTTAATACACACTTAATACACACTTAATACACACTTAATACACACTTAATACACACTTAATACACACTTAATACGGCAATACACACTTAATACACACTTAATACACACAGGTTCAATCGGCACCCGCACACACCCATGCAAACACGCACACACACACACACCCGTACACACACGCACACACACAGACAAGTACACACTCACTTACACCCGTACATACACACCCATGCAAACACACACCCGTACACACACGCACACACACACACACATACGCACACACACACCGACACTGGTCTGAATGGTCTGTTCGATTGAATGGGAGGACCCATTGAAAGGGATTTATGTGTGTTGGTCAGCCTGGACCCCCCCACACACCAGACAATACCCATCACCACCCCACCCCAGATCCCCCCAGCCTCAATCTGAATAAGAGAATGGCCACATTCACACTGAAAACCCCGTAGGTTTGTCGCCTACCACGTGAACAAGACCCAGAAGACCAATCAACAGTTCTGATCGAAATATTAGTGATTTTTATAGCGGGTATATTGATGCCGGTCATGTGACACTGGTCATTACTAAACAGTTGTCCTCTTTCCCCAAAGTTCTGCTTAGCTGCAATGCAATTTGTCCAGAAATGCTTCAAATATTATATCCTTATGAAATAAGGGTAGCGAACAGAACAAAATGTGTCTTTTGAAAGTTAGTGTGTGTGTGTGTGTGTGTGTGCGTGCATGCGTGTGAGTGTGTGTGTGTGTGTGTGTGCGTGCATGCGTGTGAGTGTGTGTGTGTGTGTGTGTGAGTGTGTGCGTGTGTGTGTGTGAGTGTGTGTGTGTGTGTGTGTGAGTGTGTGCGTGTGTGTGTGTGAGTGTGTGTGTGTGTGTGTGTGTGTGTGTGCGAGCATGCGTGTGAGTGAGTGTGTGTGTGTGAGTGTGTGTGTGTGTGTGTGTGTGTGTGTGTGTGTGTGTGTGTGTGTGTGTGCGTGCATGCGTGTGAGTGTGTGTGTGTGTGTGTGTGTGTGCGTGCATGCGTGTGAGTGAGTGTGTGTGTGTGTGTGTGTGAGTGTGTGTGTGTGTGAGTGTGTGTGTGTGTGCGTGCATGCGTGTGAGTGTGTGTGTGTGTGTGTGCGTGCCTGCGTGTGAGTGTGTGTGTGTGTGAGTGTGTGTGTGTGTGTGTGCGTGCATGCGTGTGAGTGTGTGTGTGTGTGTGTGTGTGTGTGTGTGTGTGTGTGCGTGCATGCGTGTGAGTGTGTGTGTGTGCGTGCATGCGTGTGAGTGTGTGTGTGTGTGTGTGTGTGTGTGTGAGTGTTACTCTACACCACGTTGTCCTGACAGTGGTAATCTGTTACAACTGGTCTAGGTGTCTGGTAGCTCCAATTTCATATGCTAGGTTGAAAGAAAACAGAACAATGTGCGTGTGTGTGTGTGCGTGTGTGTGTGCGCGCCTTCGTGCAAGTGTGTCAGATCCAGCTCTATGTTTTCATGTGGCATCAACGTCCCCAAAAAGATCAAACCAGACAACACGTCTATTTACGGCTCTCAAGTTTAGAGTAGGACTACTGTTGGTGTGGCTTTTTGGTATTCCAGTCCCCACAACAAACAAAACTATCTCTCCACGTGTGTGTGTGTGTGTGAACATCCAGCCCCTCTGTGAGGTCATCCTCTTGTCCCGGTTCTCTGACATAATAGAAGCGAACCACCAGGGCCAAAGGGCCCCTGGATGTGAACCAGCTGACCCTGAGCAGCTAGACGACCAGACCAGCAGGCCCGACGGGGGAGGGGGGGTGGGACGTGGGACATGGGGGAGGAGAGCTCTGGGAGACCAGGTGTCCTGCTGGAACTCTCCTCCCCCTACCTCCTCTCTCACCCCTCCCCCTTTCATCCGTCCTCACCCGTCGCTCTCTGAACCCGACGGAGGGGAATGTTTCTCGGGGGGCAGCCGCGGGTCAATGTGAGCGGAGGTTTCGGTTCATTGTGTGGCCTTCGCTCGTCCCCTTTCCGCGCTGCGTTTTTCTTTTTACTACTTATGTCTGGTCGTGTTTAGGTGTCCTCCCTCTCCGCACCGATATAGTCCCACGGACCAGCTGGCAGAAGAGGAAGTACCAGACACAACACACACACAGAGAAAGAAGGGTCTGGCTAACGGACAATGAGCTAGACACATAAATCACTGGAGGAGAAAGACAGACAGACAGACAAATAGATAGGAGAATAAGTGCTTGTGCGTGTGTGTGTGTGTGTGTGTGTGTGTGTGTGTGTGTGTGTGTGTGTGTGTGTGTGTGTGTGTGTGTGTGCGTGCGTGCGTGCGTGCGTGTGTGTGTGTGTGTGTACACGTTTGTTACTGTGTATCAGGGTTTGTGTCAGAAGTGTGTGTGGATAAGCGTGTGTGGGTGTGTGTGTGTGTGTGTGTCATCTTGCTCTATGTTGACATGCGAGAACCCAAAGTCTAAATACAGTCAAACCAGATTAGTGGCTCCCCTCAAGATGTTTTGGCATGTCCCTGCTAGGGAAAATGACCAGCTTCACCTGGGCTCAGGGGAATATTTACTATTGGGAGTAGTGTTTTCATTGTGGTTATGTTTAGCTGTAGGCATTATCAGTTTAGGGTTCAGAGTTATACAAAGGTTATGTTTAGGTGTAGGCATTATCAGTTTAGGGTTCAGAGTTATACAAAGGTTATGTTTAGCTGTAGGCATTATCAGTTTAGGGTTCAGAGTTATACAAAGGTTATGTTTAGCTGTTGGCATTATCAGTTTAGGGTTCAGAGTTATACAAAGGTTATGTTTAGGTGTAGGCATTATCAGTTTAGGGTTCAGAGTTATACAAAGGTTATGTTTAGGTGTAGGCATTATCAGTTATGTTTAGGGTTCAGAGTGAGGTTATGTTTAGCTGTTGGCATTATCAGTTTAGGGTTCAGAGTTATACAAAGGTTATGTTTAGGTGTAGGCATTATCAGTTATGTTTAGGGTTCAGAGTGAGGTTATGTTTAGCTGTTGGCATTATCAGTTAGGTTTAGGGTTCAGATTTATAGTAAGGTTACATTTGGGCATCAGGTTATTGAGGTTATGGGTAATTGCCTGGGTCCTTGGGTCTCTGGGTGTCTGTCCTTTATCCCTGGGTCTCTGTGGGTTGGGTCGAGGGTTACTCTGGGTTCCTGATCACTGGATCGCTCAGTCTCTCTGTCTCTGTCCTTTGATCTTTCACTCTCTGAGTTTTTGGGTTAATAATATCTAGGTGTATGTGCCTCTGTGTCTTTGGGTCAAGGTTTGGGTTCTCTGGGTTCTCTGGGTCTCTTTGGGTCCTTAACCCTTGGGTCTGTGGGTTCTTAGGTCTTTAGATCCCATATCCTCTGGTTCTCATGGGATTTGGTATCTGAGTCTCTGGGTCTAATGTTTCCTGAGCCTTAAACCTCAGGGTCAGAGTTTAGGTCTCTTGTTCTGTGGTCACACACACATACACACACACACCAGTGGTCACATACACACACACCAGTGGTCACACACACACACACACCAGTGGTCACACACACACATACACACACACGAGTGGTCACACACATACATACACACACACACCAGTGGTCACATACACACACACCAGTGGTCACATACACACACACCAGTGGTCACACACACACATACACACACACGAGTGGTCACATACACACACACACACAAGGTGGTCAAACACACACACACACCAGTGACCACACACACACATACACACACACCAGTGGTCACACACACACATACACACACACAAGTGGTCACATACACACACACACACACACAAGGTGGTCAAACACACACACACACACACACACCAGTGGTCACACACTCATACCCACACACCAGTGGTCAAACACACTCACACACACACACACACACACCAGTGGTCACACACATACACACACATCAGTAGTCAAACACACACCCATACACACACACCAGTGGTCACACATAAACACACACCAGTGGTCACACACACACACATACAAACACACACACACACACACACATACACACACACCAGTGGTCACACATACACACCAGTGGTCACACACACATACACACACACACATACCCCAGTGGTCACAAAACCCAGCGGGCGTCTCGCCAGCCCAATCCTGCCCCAGACCTGCCCCTGATCCCGGTCAGAGGACACCCCATTCATCCTCATGCCCGCTAATGGAACCCCCCGCGGATCCTCCAACGCCCCCCCCGCCCCATGAGCACCGGCCCCAGTCCTATCTCACCCTCCATGGCCACAATTGTTTAGAAAGATTAGGCTTAATATGAATATCCAGAGACAGAAAGGGACTCCCAGACTGTGAAAGCTATCAAAGGCATATTTGCATCTAATTCTCCAGCCACCTCCGCCCTCACTGGCCTGTCCTCTCCTTATTGGTCCCTCCCCTGGTCTGCACAGCCCCTCCCCTACCGTGGTTAGTCCCCCAGCACAGGCTAAACCAGACCAATCATACGGGGGGGATTATTGCGTCTCAGCCACGATGAATAATGGATGAATATATATCTAACCCTCTGGGCCTTCAACAGCCTCCTCTCAGCTGGCCTTGGCTGGCAGCCATCCACTGGTCTGTCCGTCTGTCGGTCTGTCTTTCTGTCTGTCTTTCTGTCTCTCCGTCTGTCGGTCTGTCCGTCTGTCCGTCTGTCGGTCTGTCTTTCTGTCTGTCTTTCTGTCTCTCCGTCTGTCCGTCTGTCCGTCTGTCCGTCTGTCCGTCTGTCCGTCTGTCCGTCTGTCGGTCTGTCTTTCTGTCTGTCTTTCTGTCTCTCCGTCTGTGGGTCTGTCTGTCTGTGGGTATGTCCGTCTGTGGGCCTGTCTGTCAGTGTGTCGGTCTGTCCGTCTGTGGGTCTGTCCGTCTGTCTGACAGCCACATAATTCGGACGGTTGATAACCAAAGAGGGACATTTCAGGCTCTATGTACGACGCAACACATACAGTATATGTACCACGCTTACTGTATTTAAGGTATATGTCCCAATCTATCTAGGAACACAGCCGCGACTGGGTTCACGATGTCCGAGCGGTAAGCCGCGGCCCAGAGGCGACTCGCGCAGAATGTGGCGCACGGAAAGTGCCCCGGCGCGCGTTACAGCACGCCGTCAGTGTAGCGAAAGATAATGAGCTGTCAAAAAAACAGAGGTTAAGCTGGAGTTTTTCTGGGACCGTGGGAGCGGCGTCTGAGCTGAAAGCGACGCCAGCCGTCGTCCTTTATTTTAAACTCTCCTTGATTTCTTACACTTTACCTCCTTTCAATCCGGTCGCTACTCTCGTCCACTCTGCCGGGGCATTCAATGGCTTACAGAGGAGCACGGAGATGTCAGCCAGTAGGATTCAGACAAGGGCACACCTGTGTGTGTGTGTGTGTGTGTGTGTGTGTGTGTGTGTGTGTGTGTGTGTGTGTGTGTGTGAGAGAGGCTAGACCGGGTCGTCTGAATAGAACACGTTCAGCAAGTCTGTCCGCTTGGGGCCGGGAGGGCAAAGTCTTTTGTGGCCCTTCCATTCGATCGGAGCCACTTACACACTTACCCAGATTGGACCGGGAGACAACACACACACACACACACACCAAGGTGCAATTAGGAATTGGACAAGACGTTTTTTGTGAGCATGTGTTTTTTGTGGACTCCTTATTTAAGCATGGTTGGGGGTTTATGCTTTGTTTGTTTGTTCTCTTCAAGGAGGTCCATCTAGAGTAGACCAACTCTCTATCTCTCCCTCTGAAAAGGCCTAAGCAGCTGGGCCGGGCCACATAAAGATACCACAACAACTGACAACGTGCATTGTGGGTCCCGGCCCATTCAGCTATTGGTCCTGCCAAGCACCAGTGGTTTAGACAGATCCCATAAAGACCATAGAATCAGGGATTGTCCGAGGAGTCCCTGTTTTTGGAGGTAACTTCCACTTGGTTTAGGGGGTGACTGGTTGGGAAACTCATCGGTTTTAGAGGTGATTGAAAGAATATGTCGAAGACATGGCCGAACAAATAAAACACTGCTAGGGGTTGACATGAACTAAAGACAAACCGTGTCTTAATACAGAACATTTATTAAAATAGACAAACGGTTATGTAAAACTGGCTTTTAATGTAATGCATTCAAGTTTAAAGGGAATATGAGTACAATGTCATATATTGATTGTTTATCATTTACAGTTCAGGTGCAAATGAGAGTCCAGCTCCAAGATAACATGCGAGAGCAAGAATAGAGACAGAAGCGAGAGAAAGAAGTGAGACAGAAGTGAGAGAAGAAAGAAAGACAGGCGTGGGGGAGAAAAGAGAGAAGAAAGAAGAGTTTGTGTGAGTGAGATAGAAAGTTCATAGAGGCCAGTATGTCATTACTCCTCCCCACAAACACACACACACACACACACACATACAAACACACACACACACACACACACACACACAATGACACAGATACACACAGAGACACACAGAGACTCACACCACACACACACACACAGCGACACAAATACACACATATACACACAGAGACACACTCACACACATACAGCGACACAGATACACACAGAGACACACACCACAAACACACACACACGCACACACCGTGCACACAGCAACACAGATACGTACACATACACACACACACACACACACACACACACACACACACACACACACACACACACACCCACAGCGACACAGATACACACACATACACACAGAGACACACTCACTCACACATACACACACAAATACACACACAGACTCTGACACACACACTGACATGCAAACAAACATAAATGTATGTTAAGCAGTGACATGCCGTGACACGCACACCCCCCTCCACACATACACACACACACACAAACACACACACACACAGACTGTGAATAGACAGTGAACAGTATGTGTCGTCTGTAATAAGGTCAACAGGTCAATCATGTGACCATTCCACCCATCAGACCCCCACCCCCAGGTCACCCCTCTCTCCAGTCTCACCCCACCACACCCCTCTCACCCTCTGTCAGCCCTACAGCAGCTGGGCCATCTCTGGGAAAAAACCCTAACGCACACATTCGACACACACACATCGACGTGCACGCAAACACACTTTCTCCCTCTCCCTTCCTCCCTCTCTCTCTCTCCCTCTCTCTCTCACACACACAGAAACACGCTCCCAAACAGGTTAACGTACTGTACGCGCTGTAGAGCAGGAATGTGACAGGACAGATGAGTGCTCTGGTCTTAAACGACTGAAAGACCTGTTTCCTCTTGTCTTTTCACAGAGCAGTCAGATCCATTCAGCATTAGATATCGCCCGTCAGATGTCTCACCGACCGGGCCAGGCGAAACTAAGGCCTGGGCTTTTATTTGTCTAGGTCACATGGTCCGGCAGCAAGAAACCTTGTTTCCGAAGTGAAATGTCGTAAGGTCCAGTTTGTGTCCTTAGCTGCCTGGAAATAGTCGGGTCTGAACTTTGGCCCTGTAATGTCATGAGTTGTAAAGTGGCGCCCAGTTGTTTATTACTGTACTATACACAGGAGAGACAGATTCAGACAGACTAGCACACACATAAACTCACATTGTTCTGAACAGGTGTGAATTTGCTCAACAGAAACGTGGGTTTTGACCCGGGGCCACACTCTGTGCACCCCAGTTCAAGGACCGCCTTATTTCCTGTTCGGGCGGGGACTCTGGAATCTGGAATCGGTTGCCTGGCAACTCAAACTGCTTGCTGCACCCGGGAACGAAACCCGTGCGTCCTGAGCAGGGAAACCGCACGCATAATCACCGGCACACCCTGACTCACCGTCTGTCGAATGTCCACTGGGTCAGGTCGACACCGCGCAACAACGCGTTGAACTACGACCCCAAGGATAATGTGACGTGCACCACTGACAGGATAGGGCCGGCCAATAAACTTGCCTTTCCGTCGATATAGAACTGCAGACGAGGTCAAAGTGAAATCCTTATCTGGACGTTGTCAACCGCTGAAACTGCCTTTGCGACTCGCAGCGTTTGAAGTTTTGCGCCGCGTTCAAAGCCGTCTTGTCGCTATTACTCGAACGCTGAAACGCCAGGTTCGCTGACGGGACGCAATATGAGCGAACAGGGGGTGTCAGCGACCCAAATTGTTTCCTCGCCCCTTCCATATAGCCTCACCTTTGCCCTGACCCCTGAACCCTGATTGCAGGAAGTGGGCCATGTAGGGACCGTTGGGTTGTTCGCACGGCATACGATTGGTCAGACGCTCTGTTGGGCGTTGCGGCGAGCCGGCGTGGCGGTGGTCTCTGGTTCACCTTACGCGAGACTCCTCGAGAGGAATTAGCGCTCGCAAACCAACCGGCGCGGCGTTCCTCACGCCGACGATGTCTCCTGGTTGACAGCTCTCAGGCGTCCCTTAAAGGGGCCGCGGGCCATGGGGGTTCCGGGGGGTCCCGGAGATGTCTTTCTTCTCGCTGTGTGGCCGTGAAGGGACAGGACCGACGGCCACGTTTCCTTGGCTGCCTGGCTGGCCACAGACCCGCACAGAAGCCAAACGTTTTGGCCGGGGGTTGGTGGGAGGGCAAGTTCCCTCTCCATTCCACTCCCCCCTCCTCCTACAGTCCTTTTCTCCCGACTCACCCCCACCCCCCAACACCCACCCCCACCCCCCCACCCTCGACTTAGACAGACATGGCAAACATCCTGGACGTTTCCTTTCTGCCGGTCTGGTTCAACAAAGGTGTTCAGTCATGTGAAACCTAATCTAGAGCCCCCAAAAACCTGACCTCTGACCTCTTCCATCTTCACATGAGGTGGGGGGTGGGGGCAGAGCAGGGCAGGAAAAAAGCAGGCTTTTGGGGAATGGTCATGTGTGTGTGTGTGTGTAGGTTTGTGTGTGTGTGAACACGCATGTGTGTGTGTGTGTGTGTGTGTGTGTGTGTGTGTGTGAGGGACGTGTGAGGGAACAGCACAGGCGTGTGAAAGAACAGCAAATAACTTGTGAGGGAACAGCACAGAATGTGTGAGGGACTACCCTCCCTAAGCAAACACAGGCACACACAAACACAAACACCCTGTACCCTGCACGAAGAATTCTTCAGGACTCGGCTTTATCTTAACTGTCAACACCAAGGCAGGGACTTCTATCTGTGGACTTTAATCTTGCCCCTCTCGACAAACAGCGCCGGATCAGACAAGAAGAGCGATTAGTCTCTCCCGTCGGCTCTTCCAGTTGTGGAGAAAAAAGGTAAAGAAGAAACCAACACGGGGACTGAGAGGGGGGAGATCAAATACAAGAGAAAGAGAAAGGAGAGAAAAGGAGATGAGAAGAAGATAGGAGACACGTGAGGGAAGGATATAGGAGACGAGGGATGGTGATTAAAGATAAAGAAGTGAAGGAAGGTCAATGAAGGTGGGAGATATAAATGGGGAGGGACAAGGGGAGGGAGGATAAATAGAGAGGCAGAGACCCAAATGACCAGCCAGGCCCAGATACAGGAGATAAGAGGTGAACTTCCACCCTGTCTGACAACAGCTCAAACACACCTGGCAGACGCCACACACACACACACATACACAAAAGCACACGCACACTCACATGCACACGCACACACACACACACACACACACACACACACACACACACACACACACACACACACACACACACACACACACACACACACACACACACACACACACACACACGGGTGATGACATACCAAGAGAGGCATTGTAGTTGAATAGGATCTGTGACTGTGTTTGTGTCTGTCTGCACGTGTGCACGTTCTTTCCAACCATTGTACCCAAAAGAAGAACAAAAGAAAAACAACAAGCGACCGATTGAAATATTTACGTAATACTTTTTATTTTTAATTTCCTCAAGACGAAATGGCTGAGTGTCGAGTGGTGCGGACAACGGTTGTTGAAAATATAATCTCTGAAAAAAAACAACAAGGCAACAGAAAAAAACACAGGAATTCCAAGAAACCGAATGATGTTGTCGATGACCTTTGGTCATGTCAGAGAAAAAAAAGAGAAAATCAGATGAGAGAGAAAATGTATTGATTCGTTGCGATGTGTGACTCTGTTCTGAACAAAGCCGTGTGTGTGTGTGTGTGTTTGATCATAATAAATATGGACATCCACTGTTGGAGGTCATGTTCAAGTTCAGTTCAGAATAAACAGCGTTTTAGAACAGACATAGAAACAAAGGAATGAAAACAAATATGTACCAATGTACCAACTGCCATTTACACAAAATACGCATAGCCTAGTTTACATTAGCGGCTCAACCAGGCGTTACGTTTTTTCACCCAACCAAATGATTTCCATTCAAAATATGCTTTGCATATGAGATTTACAACTTTTAAAAAAATCAACAAAAGCACTGTGAAAAAAAATGGAACAAATAAAACAAATGTTTGTTTCCAGATTGACGCTATAGTCCGATATATCGATTGACTGCATAATGACTGGAATGTGATCAGGTGTCAGAGGCGAGAGGACAGTAAAAAATAGTACGCTATCGAAAACCGAACAACAGCTTGTATTACTGCATATAAAATGGCAGGAGATGGAAATAAAAAACTAAACTAAAAAGATATATACAACCAACGGTTTTACATTGTTCCGGCACATTCCGACGGAACTGCTTGAAAAGACCATCACATGGCTTTTTCGTATCCATAGAACGCACGCAAACGTTGCATTTTTAATAAACATACTTATTGTTTTGATCAAGCATACAAATTATTCACACTATAGTAGTATTATCCTGCCAAATTTGGAAAATATTCGGTGGCAGCTTGCTGGGCGATTTTTTTCAACTACTGAAAAGGGCACCTTGTTTTTAAACCTTTCAAAGAGAACAAGCAAACAGTTAAAAATACAGTCTTGAACATAAATGCTAGAAGTACCTATGCTATAAGTGAACATTAATTTCAAATACCATTCTAAATACAGGAAAAAGTACAGCGTAAATGTGTATTTTAGCATATTCGGAATTGATGTGTGAGTGTGCGTTTCTCCTATGGTTTCTTTTGTACGTTTGCTCTATACAGTATTTTCATTGTTATCATAAAAATCTTTACCCCGGCGCAACTTTTGTTTAACCTGAAGACCTGTGTGCGGCGAAAAGGCAAAACGATGACAGTCACGTTCATTTTATATACATAATATAGGGACGAAACATTGAGCGTAATCATTAAAATCACAAGGGAGAAAAATCCAGACCAACTTAAATAGTCTCCCTCAAATAAAAGTGTGTTATTTAAAAAAAAATAATAATAAAATTTGTAATAGTAGAAAAAAAAGTATTGCCTTATTTGAACAGCAACGTCTTTCTTTCTGCTCTGAAGCAGGAGAGTATGGCGGGTTCCTGCATTGTAACTCTAGCACCCGGAGGATCCGAAAAAGGTCCCCCGGGCCACAAAATGGCCGGCGACGGTTTCCCGTTTCACCGTTATCTGCGCGACGCAATGACACCACGTCAATCTGTCAGCGTCAGAGAAATGTTTTCCCTCGGGTGTCCGTCTGTAAACTGGGAAAATTGAACAGTGCACATATTTCGTCCTGGGAAATGTCCCAGTTCGTATTGTTTTATACTCAACCGACTCTACCTCCGATTAGAGAGACAGATACAGAGTCCAAGGCAGAGTGAGAAGTGCTATATCGAGAACGTTGCAACAGGAGGGCGGTGGGGGGCGGTTTTTAAAGGGTGAACTACAACAACAACGACGTATAACGTGTCACTTCAAAGAGCACAGAACAACGTGACAGGTTCAATTTGCATACGAATCTAGTGGGGGACTTGTTGGATTGATGAAACGTTTGAGTACGGAGAGAAATTCTAGTTTTGATCTTTTCCAACGAAGAATACGTTCGGGCAAACCTTCCGCTTTTTAGATATCTGATATGGTAAAAATTTACGAATTCGCTTTTTGAAGAGCTTATTTTGAATTTATGACATTAGAAACATGGTGAAGCCCCACCCCCATCCCCACCGCCCTCACCCATTTCATATCAGCCTGGTTGGTCGGAACTGAAAAACCTCTGTCTTCAGGTGCCCGGCCGCCATGGCAACAGACTGTCATGGCCGACACGCAGAAGATCCCAGCAACAAGGATACATGGTCAACATAGGTTTGTGCTACTTCACACAAAACTTTTCTAAAACCTTGAGAAAAAAACCCACCCCAACACATTAAGAGCTTACATGTGCAGAGTGATAGAAACCATTCAATAAATGAAAATGTACAGTACCAAACAGAACTAAAATAAAACCCTATTGTACTCTATGAACGCCACCTAATTTCCACAAAACACGTCAAATGACCGTAAACAGAATGAGAAACTGGAGTATATCATACATGAGTCAGGCAGACTATTTACCGGAGATATATATAATTTTTTTTCAACTGGTTCCTGTTAGGTCACATAGAAGGATGGCATATTAGTCAGGTGCTTGATGCAAGAACCCGTTTTCCTCTGTTAAACACTTAGCTATCATTTGTAGCTGAGTCTCAGAGCTTACAGCAAAGAGGAGGATAAACTAATGCAGGTGAAATATTCCAAGGCACTATTTTCTTTCAAATAATAACTGCTAATTTAGAATTGATATACCTTTTAAAAGAAACAGAACGATGTAGCTAAGTGCCTACCGTTTCCTAGGCAAACAAAATTTATATTTGAACCCGGTATAGAAAGAGCATCTTTTAGAAAGATATTTTTTTTCAAATGTGACCCTGCTTTTTGCACTCAAGGTTTCGGACAGTACACTACTGTCCCCGTGTTTCAAACGCTGAACTGTACATGATATGTGAAACGGCGTTTCGATCCAGCATGAGCTTTTTTCTTGTTTTCTTTTGTTGTGAAAAATCAAAAGTACCAACCGACAGCAACAACAATTACAACCGACCGATGAAGAACAATTTTCTCAAAGTATCCAAAACACACAGAGCATGCCGTTCTGTTTACAAAAAGTACAAAACGTGTTAATTATTGCACAATGGAAAGGCTCAAATGTTTTGCATCCGGTGCAACAGTACCGCCCCCAAATAGTGATCACGCATTCGTCTTTATCGACGGCACAGGGTTCCTAACTGGCTCCAGACCACTGCCAGTCACAGTCTCCCCGCCCCAAGCCGCTATCCGGCGAATCGCGAGCGGCGTCTGCGCCCAACTCCTCTACTCAATCTTGATTTCCGGGGTTGTCGGCATGGGTCGATCGCTGTGCCACTTCTTCATGTGTTTCTCCAGGGTGCTGTAGACGCTGAAAGGCATGTGGCAGATTTCACATTTGTAAACGTCCTTGCCCATCTGCCCGTGGGTCTTCATGTGGCGTGTAAGCTTAGAGCTCTGGGCACAGGCGTAACTGCACAGGTCGCACCGATAGGGTCGTTCCCCCGTGTGGCTACGGCGGTGCACCGTCAGATTGCTGCAGTTTTTGAACACCTTGCCGCAGAATTCGCATGTGTCGCTCCGCCGGCTGCCGTCCTTGGAGCTCGGACGACCGCCGCTCCCCGACAGTTGCGGGGTACTGGCGCCGCTACCCGTCCCGCTCCGGCCGGACGCGCCGCAGCCCCCGTCTGGTTCCTCGGGAGGGGTGGAGTAGCGCAGGCTGCCGTTCTCTGAGGAGTGTTCGGAGGACGTGGCGAAGGGCGATTGTCTGGTGGAGTCCCCTCCGAAGCTTAGGAAAGGGTCCTTGAGTTGTCTAGATGCTGCGTAGCCAGCCAGCCACTGGGAGTAGACGTTGTCAGTGTTGGGGATGGTGGGTGTGGGGGGATCCAGGTCTTTCTCCACCTTGATACGCTTGGCTAAGGGGCTGAGGGAACTGGGGCTGCCAGTCAGTAGCTTCCTGGTGAGCGCCTCGCTGGAGAGAGCACCCAGGCCATTGGAGGTCGGCGTCGTGCCACAGATTTTGTCGGCCCGGTCCGACTCAAGGGCTGAGTCATCGTCGCATGGATCCTGTGGGGTGCTCCGTCGGTTGGGGAGGGAGTGTGGGTGAAGGGCCTCGTTGTTTTGGTGGTGCCGGGCCCCTTCCAACCTCAGGCTGAAATGGTAGTCGTTCTTACCGCTTTCCTCGGACTCCATCTCTTCCTCGCCTTCTTCTCCTTCCTCCTCCTCCTCATCCTCCTCCTCTTCTTCCTCCTCTCCCTCTTCTTCGTCCTCCTCTTCGTCTTCGTCTTCCTCTCCATTTTCGAGTAGACCGTTGTTCTCACTCTTGAACTTGGCCACCACGGACTTGAGGGCGTTGGTGGCGCTGCCCAGCAAGTCACTGGTACCCGGCTCAGGGGAGCTGGCAACAGACTGGCTGTCCTCCGACTTGGCATTGAGCGAGTTCTTCTGCGAGTGCGTCTTCATGTGACGCTTCAGCTTGCTGGCCTGCGTGCAAGCGTGGTTACACAGGTGACACTTGTACGGCTTCTCTCCCGTGTGGCTGCGGCGGTGCACGATCAGGTTGCTCTGGAACTTAAAGGACTTTCCGCAGAACTCGCAGGACTTGGCCTTGAGCGGCGTGGTGGGCTGCGCCGAGTTGGGCGTGGAGCGAGACCCGGCCAAAGGCGATTGGGAGGTGGAGAGGGGAGGTGTGGCTGAGAAAGGGGGCTTGGAGCCCGACTGGAAGGGCTGGAGCAGCCGCTGGATGGGGCTGGGCCTGTTAGGTGACAGGGGCGGGGATGAAGCCGTGGGGTTGCCCGCTAACTCCCGCAGTCTCCTGGAGAAATCCATGGCGGGCGGCGGGTCCAGGGGCACAGAGTTCAGCCGCATCACCCTTTCGAAGGCGCTTGGGTGATGGGTGGCCAGCGCCAGGTCGTCTGGGCTCAGGTGGTGCCTCGGAGGTGGGCTGAACAGCGGTGGGGTCCGGGGATAGCGACCATCGCGTGGCACCGAGGCTGACCTGTCCCGGTCTGACCCGGACCCAGGCATCCTCAACAGGCTGTAGGGGCTCCCATCGGCCAGGTGGACGCCATGGAGTGGGGGCTGGGACGTGCAGTCGCCCCCCATTCCGGGTAGGGCAGCTACCCTAGGGGTCAGAGGACTGCCAGGCTCGCTCTCTAGGTAGATGCGGAGGCCGTGGGTGTTCTGGGCGTGCTGGAGCAGGAACCAGGCGCTGCCAAAGGGCTGCTTGCAGGTCGTACATGTGTAGCTGCTTGGCTCGTCATTATCTGTGGAAAGCAGAGCAAAAGAGAAGGGAGGTTAGTTAACTTTGTGAAGGAGACCGATTGGATCGCTATCTGTAGCTCTCAAATCACCAAACAATTTGGACTTCCACACCAAAGACGTCTGTTGGAAACACTTGCTACAATTTCACCAGGGTACCGGCTCAGATTTCACTTCGCTTAATTAATACGCAGGGGTTTAAACACATATTTAATGAAACACAGCGTCAAAAAACATTATTATGGTAATACGCCAGTAACGAGGTCTGAGGCAGAACAGACCGTTTACACAGACGAGGAGGCGGTTAGGAATATTTGAAACAATAATTGACTTTCAACGGTACTTGCGCGATGACCTGAGATTTGCCTGACAATGCGTTTGTAATCTCGTTAAACACACTCGACCAATTGTCCACAGACGCGTTTGGGGGTTTCAAGGGGCCACAGAAAGATAGTACCTAATGCAGATACATTAGCACAGAAAAACAAACACCAAGGTCAGTCTGGACAGTTAAGACTCTGAAAAAAAATAAACATGACCAAATGTGGCGGAATAGAAATGTATCATATGCATAATGCTTGTATGTCTGATGCCACATTGTATTTGTCTATTTGTGAACCTGTCAGGCGAATAAGAAACAGGACGAGCGAGAAAGAGAAGTGAGATATGTAAGTAAATAGCGAGCCACCCCCTCCCCCTTCCCTTAGGGCTCCGCAAATGTGTCTCCTCTCCTCCACCTCTGCTTTCATTTCTTCACTGCTTTAGTTTCTTATCCTTTTTCTCCGCCTGTGTTTTTTACACCCCGTCAGGCCGACACTTAGCCGTAAACGCAGATGGCACGCACGCCATAAAGTCTGGCCGTAGTTAAGATGGCGACCGGGCGAAGCAGAGCCAGGTTTTGGCAATGAAGGCCAATGGGTGAAAACTAAAATGGGCGGGTTAGAATCCCGGCCGGTTCAGGTATCCTGGTGCAGAAGAGTCCTCACGTGTTTGTCTTAACCACGACCTCGTAACCATTCCACTTAATGAGACGATCTGCGGTATCGACAACTGTGTCGTGTGTTACAGGTTTACCCATCGGTTTATTCGAGACAAGCGACGGGGCCGTGGATTTCTCTTCAATCAAAGTGTGGTCCTTTAAAGACCGACATGCAACAGCCAAATGTGCATCCAATCAAAGGCAGCTCTGTAGAACCCTTTTTGTTACGGAAAAAGGATCTGGGGGGGCTGGCAAATTATGGATCATTACAATCTGCAAAAATTATAGTTAATTGCTGCCACCTGCAAGGGGCTCTGACCTACTATGGAATTTTTCATCATAAAAAGGCCATTTGCCCACGTTTTGACGTTCCACTTATACACACACATGTAAAAAACGCCCTGCGTTCACGTTTATCAGGCCATTATATTATGCATTGGCGGCAAGTTATAAGCGACTATGAGTGTTATGTTTTTGATTCATGTTTTTTTTTGTTACAGCATAAAACCTGCAAGACCCACATTGCTCATAAAACGTTCATTTGCAACCACGCTTTGTTGTGGAGTTCCGCCTCGACTTGAACGTCGATGCTCAGAACCTCAGCAACCCGCCCCACCCCCCTTATAACACGTGCCGACCGACCTGCAGTCTCGTCGGAAAGTCATTTCCCGAGAAAACACATGAATGTCCCCGTTTACAGAAAAGAACACATGCGCATCTACCCGTCTCCTAGCCCCGTCTGTCAGCGGGGCGTTTGAGGGGCGTGTGGTGCAGCGTGAAGGTGCCATTCCCGGCGACGGCCTGAGACAACAGTTGCGTCGGAGACTGTCGCTGCGGAGATGCCACAACACTGCACTTACCGGCCCCCGTCCACCCTCCCCCGCCCGCCAGCTCGGTTGCATTTGCATACGCGTCAACAACACCCCTGTCTCCCGCTATGCAATCACCTGACCCGGATGACGTCTGAAGCCTCCCCGCTCACACCAACACACTGGAACAACGGAGGGGATAATTGATACCCCGGTTGAAGACAGAGGACATATTGATTGGAACTCAACCTGACCACTGGGCCGTTCCTATTGACGACACCATGGAGATGACGGTGTAGCTAAATCAACTTGTCTGTGGCTACTTCCCAAATGGCCTACTAGCCTTCCCTAGCCAGTGCACTTGCTCACCAAGTCCCCGGGGAGCCACTTTGTCCCCCCCTCGTTTTAATGATTCTGTCTGAGAAAAGGTGACATGGAAGCGGAGAAAGACTTCCTGACAGGGCGTTTGATGGTTTTGAAGATTTTAAATAGAATATGTGAGAGCTTGGAGGAAGGATCTAATGAAATAGAGCTCTGGTGTTCTCCAGTCCTCTAATTAAATCAAAAAGAAGACAACCCTGTCAAAAGGCTGCCTGGAAGCTCTCGTGCTGAAGCTAAGTCCAGGTTCCTTTGAAATAGGATCAGCCCAGGAGGAACTGGGCTGAAACCGTCTGCCATTTCACGGCCAAGACTTGGGGGATTTAGAGAGCTAGAGAGAGAAAGAGGGAGAGAGATAGAGAAGAGAAATGAAGAAAGCGGAAAATAAACGAGGGAAACAACTGATCCAAGGCCATTGCAAACGCGTTGCAGCACCAACGCTGAAGAGATCTGTCCGTCGGTACAAAGAGCCGCCATCGCCGGGGAATATGATCCATGCGACGTTTGCAAAGGCCCACGTACCGACGCAAAGGCGAAAAGTAAATGACGCGTCTCAGACAAATATTGGCGAGCCGGGCCATTCAGCAGGCTCCCTTCAAATGCGTAGCCGAAGCCGGCCTGGCAGACAAACGGAACCAGACGAAGCGGTGTTGGTGGGACGATTCTGAACAGTCTAGTCTGTCGCTTTGCACACGCATATTGACACACTCCCATTGTTCTGCCTCCAGCCGCCCGACCCTGTAACCCTAAACCCCACCACCCCCTTCACCGGTGTCAGTCCCGGCTAGACCAGCCCCCCCTCCTCCCCCCTCGCCCCAGACATAACAAGTGGACATCAGAAGCTGCACCAAACCGGGCCAACTTTCCGCCGCTTTGGAGACCGGGCTTCGGACCACGGCGTCCTTGACCAACCTCCGACGGGTCACTCCCTCCCCTCTTCGCGACCGTCTGGCTCTTACACATGCTGGTCATTTAGTTAATGGAGCGGAGTCGTTATTGGATTAGCGCAGCATCGACTGTGACAAACAGAGACAAGGAGACATCGGACGTCAGGTCAGCCATTTTGGAAAACCGTTTGTCGCTTGGGCTTCCGGGCACGCCTTCTGCGTGATAATGCTAATAAAACTCCTCGGCAGTATTAATGCGTGTTAACGAGTGTTGGGGGGAGCAAATTGAGTGCGGCGACCAAAAGAGGTAATGTGATAAACCACTATGTTTATGTCGTTTGCATATTCGTGGTCACGGTCACCGGTTGACGACGGAGTTTGACGGCGGTCCAGCCAGCCATTAGCCGTCCTGTGAGTGTGCATTCTCTCTCTCCATCAGTATTCACCACAACGTGGTGGGTCCCAGCTGGTCGTGCCCCAAACTCTCTCTTTTACACACACACACACACACACACTCACACACACACACTCGTCTTTGTTCCAGGCCAGACTGCTTTGTGGTGAGCCGAGCCACTGGTCACAAACAAAGGCCTGTTTGACCAGTGCTCGTTCCGAGACAAAAGCCGGCGCAGGAAACACGGTTTACCGCAGAGAGAACAGGTCGGCCAACTGCACCGTAACCGCTCTCCAACCCGGACAATCGCGAACGGGGGAACCCGGAACTGAAACGGGCCTATTAGTCTGTCAGCAGCCAGGTCCAATCAGACCGCTAGCCCACTAATTGCACGGAGAGAGGAGAGTAGGCGAGCATCCCAAGGAGAAACAGACGCGGACCTGGAACCAGGAGACGTTGGGCTCTGTGGAGACCCGGTCGTGGACGCCGATATCAGAGGACGGAGCCCCGGCAAGGATGAAGACCCATTAGAGACAGATGGCTTCTAGACATTCACAGAAGACATGTTCACTGTGCATACACCACACAATGGACAGAGACCAGAGAGGGAAAGAGGGAGGGGGTAGAGGGGGGTTATGTCTGTGTGTGTACAGTACTTGTGTGTGTTTTTCCAAGCATCTCAGCATGTGAGTTTCATTCATGTACAAGTGTGTGTTTGTGTTTTATCTGGCACAAAGTGTTTAATTTCTTTTTGAATATGCATTTTGTGCACACGCATGTGTGTGTGTTTGTCAGTCGTGTGTGTGTCTGTCAGATGTCCTCGGCATCTCCACTCCACGTTGAACTCCACTTGAACCGGCCAGGACATCCATCCGTCATGCCATAAAAATAACCCCAGCCATGTGTGGCATCTCCCGGTACGACAGTACCCGGAATGGGTCAGCCTGTTCTTCAGCGCCGATCACATGAACAAAGATCCTGTGCTTAGAACTCAGAACTGAGCTCAGGGACCGTTCAGTCCCAAAAATCCCAAAACTAAGCTTCCAGATTCCTGACGACATAGACAAATGGAGACGTTAAAAGGTGTATAGCTGCCAAGTGTTTGTTAAAATACAGCGCACTGGGCAACATATTTCTTAGGGAAAGACGGCGGTTCCCCGGTGTTTCGCTTGCGGTTCCCCGGTGTTTCCCCGGTGGTTCCCCGGTTTACTGTACCTGCTCAACTGCTCGGTTGACCAATCGGTATGCGAACACACTGACAACCACTGACATCGTCATGTGATTAATTCCATGATACTGATCAAAATACAGGAACGTGGGTTTTGTATGTACCTATGAAACACAGTGGTCACTATCCAAATACACCAGAGAACCGAGCCTCTATAGAACCGGACACAGAACGTACACACCCACAACAATCCTCACAGGTAAGGCAACGGCTATCGACCAGTGGCCTCTTGAAATGAATGGAGAAAACAGAAGAGGCATGACTGTGTGAATATATACAATCATGAGAACATACACTGGTATAGGTAGTCGAGTGCGGTGCCTTGGACTCAGTACACACAACCAATCAGTGAGCAACAGGGTAGATGCACAGTGGCTAAGAAAAAAAACTTATGAAAGAAACATACGAGGGAACCAGGCACTACATGTACGCATTCATGCGGGGCTTTGCTGAAATCATTGGCCGTAACGGTTCTCTGCTGACATCGATCAATCTACAAGGTTGCAGATGTAAAGAATGAGGGCCCTCGGAGCATTCCACACGATAGCTATCACCGTAGCAACGCACGTACAGTACCTCAGCCGCGGAGCACAGACAATGTGGACTGGAGAGAATCTGGAGATGTGGGGAAAAAGAGGAGAAGGAATAAAGAGAGGGAAGGAGTGTGGAGTTAACGAGGTCAAAGGAACGGGAAGGTACGGGAGAAAAGAGAATAGGAAAGATGGGGTGTTTTTGAGGGGTGGTGGGGTTAAGGCCAAGGGCCTGACAGGCAGAGACCTGCAGATTGGGAAGGTCTTTAGCAGCTGGGAGTGTTTGTGTGTGTGTGTGTGTGTGTGTGTGTGTGTGTGTGTGTGTGTGTGTGTGTGTGTGTGTGTGTGTGTGTGTGTGTGTGTGTGTGTGTGTGTGTAAGAAATAGAGGATCCTTCCAGGCTGAGCAAACACTCTCTGTCTGGGGCCAGAATTTCTCTCTCTGTACCCGAACTCTTTCCCTCTCTCTCTATTTCACTCCCTCATTCTATTTCTTCTCTTCAGCACCGGCACACACCCCTGTTCCTCACTTCAATGCACGGCATTCCCTTTAACACGCTCGGATGACAGTACTGAGAAGGCTCAAGGTAGCCCAACCCAACCCCCCTCCCCAGAAACACTCGACCCTTGGCTTCACCCCAGTCCATCCTACACTCCTCCCAACCCGCTCTCCAGTCCGGGTGAAGCCCGTCTCTAAATCCTTCCATCAGGGCAGAGAGCAGAAGAGTGTACAGGTGCTTCCTTTTTTCCACCCCCTTCGTGACCTGAGATCTAACTTGTTTTGCTGGAAATAATATTCCTCGAAGCCCTGAGCTCACAAAGACCTAAACGGGTAGACTGCGATGTTGCTACGGAAAAGTGAAATATTCCAGATGTGCTTTCCCTCTCCTTGAACCACCGTCACCAGCGGGATTCCCAAGTTCCCCTGTCCTTGGCGTCGGTCAGGCGGGAGGTGGGAAGCCACTCCTCGCCAAGTCCGCGTTCCCTCTCACATTGATCCCCGGCAAAAGAGTGACCCCTCAGCTAGCGGCTATCTAAGGAATCAGACATATCCCCTGGTTGTGGTTACAGATCATTAATCTAGAAGCCGGCATAGATACACAGGCCGAACATTTAGCAAAACACCAAACAAAGGTTGTTTTAGACACCCAGTTTTTTTCTGCTACATCTCTGTCTCGGAGCCTCGGGGCAGGAGGCAGCCAGTGGCTTGGAAAGGTCATGCGAGCCTGCGACCAATCGGAAGCTCGCTCCAGTCCACGACACCCCAAGGCACTGCGGGACGGGGGGGGGGGAGAGAGAGGTAAAACGAGGGGAATGGGACAGAACACAACAAGACCAGTGTGTCTGAAGACTCGCCCAGAGCGGCCGAAGCAGAATGATCCTTAACAATCCTCCCGTCTGGTGGTTACAGTATGGTCACAACTAGGTCAGCTGGTTAAATAGTTAACGTTCAGGGTCTGTCTTCGCCAACAGGCCAACTCTGTTGCTAATCCGCAGCTAGGTTTAGCCCACAGTAACAACGCTACCAGGCCAATGGGCCTCGGTTGAGGTCCAACAGGGAAGCGCTTAAGTGCGGGCAGATCTTCATCCATAATGCAGGACCCGAGTACATGTTTCATGGCGGAACAGAGGACGAATATTATTGAGAAAGTTGGATGTTCTTATTCTAATAATCGGAGTGCCTGGAATCGTTGTCGAGCTGGAAAGTTATTTGTCACAACGCAGAGAAGACGAAGACAAACGTGTCTGGAGAAGGAGACGCTTAGCGCCCGACATTCCTACTGCCAGATATTCATGACTTATTCATAGAGGACTTGGGGGGAAACAGCACAGAGGCACTTATCCAACCCGAAACAACTTCCAAATTAGATGAATTTTTAACATCCCATCCTGACAAGCCGCAGCTCCCCCAACACTTGCCCCAGTCCCCCAACACTCGCCCCAGTCCCCCAACACTTTCCCCAGTCCCACGACACTCGCACCAGTCCCCCAACACTCGCCCCAGTCCCCCAACACTTTCCCCAGTCCCACGACACTCGCACCAGTCCCCCAACACTTTCCCCAGTCCCACGACACTCGCACCAGTCCCCCAACACTCGCCCCAGTCCCCCAACACTTTCCCCAGTCCCACGACACTCGCACCAGTCCCCCAACACTCGCCCCAGTCCCCCAACACTCGCCCTAGTCCCCCAACTCTTGCCCCAGTCCCCCAACACTCACCCCCAGACCCCCAACACTCGCTTCAGACCCCCAACACTTGCCCCAGTCCCCCTACACTCGCCCCCAGAACCCCAACACTCGCCCCAGTCCCCCAACACTCGCCCCAGTCCCCCAACACTCGCCCCAGTCCCCCTACACTCGCCCCCAGAACCCCAACACTCGCCCCAGTCCCCCAACACTCGCCCCGGCCCCACATGACATTGACACTAGCAGAAAGAGACTCTCAAAGGAGGAAGTGGCAAACCCGACATTGACCTACAAAATAATGGCATCATCTTTTCTCTTCCTTTCTTTTTTGTTCTTTCACTCTTTATTTCTAAGCACACGTACATCCATTTTAGAAGTAAAGGGGGGAGGGGCCAGTCAATGCCACACATTCGATAATAATCGATAAGAGTCTGCAAGACGGATGGACCATATGCTCCCCGAAGGCAAGCCCCGCCTCCTGCTATTCTGCCCTATTGGGGCCCTGCTGTAGAGCAGACCCTGTGCAGTTAATTAGAGACATGTGGTCCATGGTTGTAATCTATACCATGCCCCAGTCCTGTGAGGACTCCTGCGGGCCCCACTGTTCACTGTCAGAGCACGAGGTCTGATCCAGGATCAGCCACCCACACGTCCCCATCGCACTGTGAAGTGCTTTTAGGGGCTGCAATGATAAAGAATAAGAAGGCCAAACCGATTCTAGATCCGCTTGCTGGACGCAGGCTTTGTGCTGAGGAGCAGGGAGGGTGGGGGGAGGGTGAGAGGAGGGTGGGAGGCGGGTGGTAGGTGGGTGAGAGGAGGGCGGGAGGAGAGTGGGAGGAGGGCTGGAGGGGGTGGGGAGTCATGGTGGTGGGAGGAACTTGGCTTGCTTTTACCTCTCCTAACCCAGCCTGGCCTTAAGTGGCTTCGCTCCATGTGACCAAGCGTGAGGTAGCTGAGAGCGGGAAGATAGCTGAGGGCCGCGAGGAAGCTGAGGGCCTCGAGGAAGCTGAGGGCCGCGAGGAAGCTGAGGGCCTCGAGGAAGCTGAGGGCCGCGAGGAAGCTGAGGGCCTTGAGGAAGCTGAGGGCCTCGAGGAAGCTGAGGGCCGCGAGGAAGCTGAGGGCCTTGAGGAAGCTGAGGGCCGCGAAGAAGCTGAGGGTCGCGAGGAAGCTGAGGGCCTCGATGTAGCCGAGGGCCGCGAGGAAGCTGTTTGCAGAAAGTGTGACTGAATCCAAAACAACAGAGCACAGACAGATCCAGCTATCAGCCCGGGGGCGGGCGTCTACGTCAAATGTCAACAGGCATACGACCCAGGTAAAATTAATTAAGCGGATCGTATCAGAACCGAACCTCGGGCCGCGTCCCGGTAGCCAGCTGGCGGCCATAAATCGTGATTTTAACGAGGCGAGGGCCTGAGATCTCAAACCGTGCTGGAATGTTACCTGTGCACCCGTGCCAGAAGGCTGTCTGAGGTCTCCTATACATCAGCATGTGTATAATAGGGCCCGATATCTCGGCGTAGCAGTCAGCCCACTGGGAAGATGGCAAGGCTGTTACCGCGTGGTTGGAGAGGTGGGACTGGCAGTGGGGAGGGGGACTATTAGGTCATCTGGTTGAAGTAAACACATTTAGGCTACAAAACAAACCCCGAAAGGGAGAAGGCGAGAGATAGGGAGGGAGAGAGAGGGAGGGAGAGAGAGAGGAGGGATGGAGAGAGAGAGAGGGAGAGAGAGAGGAGGGATGGAGAGAGAGAGAGGAGGGATGGAGAGAAAGAGAGAGGGATGGAGAGAGAGAGAAAGAGAGAAAGAGGAGGGAGGGAGAGAGAGGGAGGGAGAGAGAGAGAGGAGGGATGGAGAGAGAGAGAAAGGGATGGAGAGAGAGAGAGAGAAAGAGGAGGGAGGGAGAGAGAGAGAGAGAAGAACAAGCAGAAGAAAAGAGACCACCATAACCTAGCTTAGCAACACTGACACGAGTCAACAGAAAAATTTAAATGGACAAAGAATTCCTTATATTTTTTCTTGAATGGCGGTGGCCACATTTTCAGTTTTAACCCCCCACGGCTTGAGCTCTCTTTGAAAATACAAGGAGGGAGACAGAGAAGACGGGGTGAGAGATTGTCCGTACGACTATGTCCCTTCAGTGACAGCTGGATTTATACGCAGACAGCTGCAGGACAAACTTACAGCGCAGTTCACACTCCTCCAAGCCATCCTCGTCCACACACACTCACATCCACACACACACACACTCACTCACACACACCTTCCACAGCAGGCAGGACGGCGCACATAGGGACCAGGACCCCCAGGACACGGGACAAGGGTCTCGGTCGTAACTTCGAGAGACGTCCGGCGATCCCGGAGTTACAGAGAAACGGACCGCTAGCCAGGAGAGCGAGGGTCGGCTGGTGTTTGAAACCCCGGGGTTCACCTGGCTAGCTGAATCAGTCGACCCCCGGGGGGAGGGCGTACAGGACGAATGTCCGTGCGCTAGCTGTTTGCTGAAAGTGTGACAGAATCCAAAACAACGGAGCACAGAAACAACTGTCACTGCGTCGTTTGTAAAGCCTCACGGCTCACAAACGCTCACACACTTTAACACCCCCCCTCCACACACACACACACACACACACAACCCTTCTGGTGTACCCTCAACAGCTCTGTTGCGTCGTCACGCCAAACCCCTGTTCCTCGACGACCCCAGCACCGGCCACGACTCAAATTCCACAACCTCCCCCTTCTCCCCCCAAGTGACGTTGGGGGAATTGACGGCTTCTGCGAGACGAGACTGACCAACCCCCGCTACGGTCGCTGTCAGAAAGTGTGAGGTCAGAACCAGCTCGGCAACTTGTCCATATACGGGACGACGGACGCTAATCGTTTACGATCGGCACCCTAAACGTAGACGATAAATACGAGAGAAAAAACGCTGCAAACAAAGTTTCGCCCGTATAGCACGTGTAGAGGTGACCGTCGCGCAAAGTTAGCGGCGACCGCTGTGTAACAAGCATCGCACTGCGACAACCCTTCCCGGGAGATACGCAAGATACGGGGAAAAGCGGTAAAGGATAGGCAGATTCGGAATTGGAATGGAAGGATTAGAAGGAGGAATAAAAACCGGAGGTTGAGGTGAATTAAAGAAGAAAACGAGTGTTGCACAGGCAGACGGCCATCCAACCCTTCCTTAAGGACCGCTCGATTACATTAGCGCCAGCTGCTTCCTTTGTCTAGTGGCGGAGCTAGTGCCCGAAAAGCTGCTAAGATTTCACTTAATCTGCTCCAGAAACCTAAGTGTCGGCCACTCAAACGGGGGCTAAAAGCACCACTCTCGGGTAACTGAAGGGAGACGGGGGGCTAATAATAGCCATGCCGGGCGGCCAGCGGTTACTCGGGCCCGGCAACTGGGGGGAAGCTGCGACCGGGCCGTCATGTCGCGTAACCGAAGTCGTGTGCGGTTGGGGGTGCATGGGGAACTGGCCACGCCCCCATTCGACCGGCACTACTGACCGATCAGTCGGTCTCCCCACCTCAACCCCTCCTCCCCCAGGCTGCTTAGCCTCTGGTGATTAGCCTCTATGCTAATACACAGAGCGACCCTCACTATCCTTCAAGCCACAGGCGGGCCGGATACCCAGAGTGGCGGAATATCCTTCTTCTGTCTGCAACCGGGTCAAGTCACATAGACACACATGTTCACAGCATGTTATGCAGATTGACTGGGAGGTGTGTGTGTGTGAGAGTGTGCGTGTGTGTGTGTGTGTGTGTGTAAATGAGGGGGAACCTAGGGGCCCCACTGCCAGACCCTCACATAATGACAAGGGCCAGGCGAGGAAGGGAGGGTCCAAGAGGGGTCCGGTACAGTCAGTTTGTGAGTGGGTTAGAGGGGGACCGGTGGGTTGAGGGGCACTGTCCAGTACTGGTCTGGGACTAGTAGTCTGGGAATAGACTCACTAGGTTTCTTAACACTTGACTTACTAATCAATATCTAGTCAAACCACACAAGGCATCGACTAAATACCCTGGCCCACTGATGTTCAGAAAAGCGATGTGTGAGGATTGTTAGTCGTATGTTACAGGAGGAAGAGAGTCTTCTTTTGCAAAAACTCAGTTCATTGGTTTAAGTTTCCAAGAGGGAGATGTTTTGGCTCAAGCCGCGAACGAGATGCAAAGAGAAAGCGGAAGCGACACAGAAAGCGAGCGAGAGAAAAGAGCGAGATTTGAAAAGAAAAAAGACACGCTAAAATAAATTAACCTTTTGTAAATTTGCGCGTCGCTGTCCTCGGACTCTGAGGTTACAGCCAGAGTGGGCGATCAGCAATGAGAGAGAAATCACTTGGCCCGTCACCAGTTGCCCGTCTACCACTACAACTTGACCCACCTCGCTAGTGTGAACGTCTGGTGAGGAGCGCAACACTAAGCCCTGAGGTGCACCACACGGAAAAACGTCACCGCCGGTCGTTCGCGGAAAACAAAACAGAATGTTTTTATAAATGCATGAAGAGGGATAGTTCCCGAGACTTTGAACGAGAAGGTAAAGATGTGTCGTCGGGTGATCACGCGAAGTCAAGATGACAGACGAAAGAGACAAAATGTTAATCGGCACGGACGTCTGAATGAATGACAAAACGGCGGGGGAATACTGAAGAAGCAGACGCACAGACTCATCCTCAAAGTATTCAGTGAGAAAATACACCTCACACACACACACCTAGCTCTCAGATCCGGGCTCCAGAAAGACTTCCTGTCAGCAACAGTTGTCTGTGTTTACGTCTGGGCTACAAGGTAAACAAGAAACAAGGTCAAGGAAGAGCTGGAGTCTGTCTACCCCCATTGACAAGTCCCCAAGGCTGTTTCAACTGTTCTCAGACCTGTGGTAGAGATTCCCTCTAACAGATATGACCGGCCTCCATGGTGGCTTGGACTGTAATGCTCATTTCAGGAAGGAGGGCGACAGGGTTTTTAGGTGTTGTAGAGGGGACAAGACTTCTATTTGTTTTTTTCGAACCGTCTCTAGGTACTGTCTTGAATTGAAATCACACCAAAACAAACCAGATTTTAGTTGCAATCCCACTAAATCAAATCAAATTTCAACTCATCGCCAAACTTATAGGAGTCTATTCTTCAGTCCGGGTCACTTGAACAGCAGACGACCAGACGACCAGTCATGACACAATCCTGACACCGCGGCCCGGTTACTACGGTGACCCCATTAGCCAGCCTGCTGCGGCGGCTCCTTCTGGGCCCTGGATGTACCGCGACACGTCGTCCAATGAAAACACACCCGGCCCGCGTCCTCTTCTCTGCATAATGACCTATAATACATGCGGCACCAGGCGGTGGGAACCAGGCGGTGGGAACATGGCGGACCCACGGTGTCCCCTGCTTCCCTCGTGTCACGCCAACCTCTCGCTGCCGGGTGACACGTCAGTCCACGGACCCATCGAACTCTCTCACTACATATCTCAGGGTTTCATTTCCCTGCTTGCTATTCCTCTCTGTTTCACTCTCTGTATTAGACTTTATCTCATTAACCACTCTACTAGCCCTACATATATATGTTCCTTACTGTGTCTGTCACTCTATCACAATCTCTATCACTTTCTATATCACTGTCTACATATCACTGTCTACATATCACTCTCTATATATCACTCTCTATATATCACTATCTACATATCAGTCTCTATATATCACTCTCTATATATCACAATCTATATATCACTCTCTATATATCACCCTATATATATATCACCCTTTATTTATCACTCTCTCCATATCACTCTCTATGAATCATCCTCTATATATCACTCTCTACATATCACTGTCTCTATATATCACTATCTACATATCACTCTATATATATCACTCTCTATATATCACTCTCTATATAGCACTCTCTATATCACTCTCTCCATATCACGGTCTAAATATCACTCTCTACATATCACTGTCTCTATATATCACTCTCTACATATCACGATCACTCTTGTTATCCCTCTTTCTATATATCACTCTATCACTTTCTCCTTCCGTCACTCTCGATCCCTTTCTCCTACGTTCCCTCGCTTCCTCTCCCTCTCTTCCTCTCCCTTCCTCTCCCTTTCTCTCCCTCCCCAACCAGACACATGGCCGTAGAGAGCAGACAGCCATCTGGGAGCGGTGGTGGTGGTGGTGGTGGGCTTTGTCTGGGTCCACCGGGGCCCCATCCCCCCGTTACCACACAACTCCCAGACACCCTCAGTCCTG
>CM055741.1:7524902-7537402 GCA_029465975.1 Dallia pectoralis
CAAGGGACGGGAGGCCGTTTCGTGGAGGAACGTGACGTGAGCAAATCAACGCTGCCCATAAGATGGAATATTATCCGGAAACCTGCAGGACAGGCTCCACATGACTTCTCCTCAACTAAATATAGGCCAATTAGCCTGCTGGCTGGGATCGGGTGGCTGCCGTTGAAGTGCATGGCGTGGTAAAGGACTGGATGGAGATGACCCCTGACCCGTGACCCTAGTCTGTCTGCCAGGGTTGTGATAGGAGAGCACGGGGACGTGCGTTCGCTTCTGACACGGGCCGATTTTTCATCTCGGCCAGTGCAAACAATGCTCTTTCATCGATCACTTTCAATCTCTCCCTCCCCCTCTCACTCTCTCTCTCAGTTTGATATCCTTTAAAGTGTGTGTGTGTCTTTGTGTGTGCGTGTGCGTGTGTGTGTGTGTGTGTGTGCATGCACTCATGTCTATGCATTTCCTGGCCGCCTTGAGACGGACAAACGTGTTGAGGCAGTGGGGTGGATTGAGAGAGGTAGTTGGGAGTGTTTAGAGGGGAGGGGCTGGCTGAAATAGAGATCATATGTTCCTGACAGGCCTTGCTGTCACACAAGCTCCACATCAGCGGGACGGACTCCTGCATCGCATTCACTGTAGACAAACAGAGAGCAGTGTGTGTGTGTGTGTGTGTGTGTGTGTGTGTGTGTGAGTGTGTGTGTGTGTTCGCAATACTAGTCTACACCTGAAGACCCTGGGGCCGTTTAGACAAACCCAATCCAGGAAGCCTGGAGAACACACAAATAACACACACACACACACGTACCCCTTGCCTCAACATTTGCCCCCACCCCTCTCAGCCCTGGGGCGAAGGGCTCCGTGCCAAGTCTGGCCTGGCATGACACACTGAGGGGTGTCCTCCGGCAACGCTTGCCAAGTCAAAGACTCTTTCATGTTCAGCCTAGCCTGCACGCCGGGGCCAGTAAAGCTTTAACACAAAAACACATGGATAATATGCACCGAACACTTGAACCGTACACAGTTAAATTCATTCAGGAACAGAATAAAACATCCAACCGAACAACAGCCTGGTAAATCTCTATGGACAGCGTTTGTGTGTGAATTCCGGGGCTTAGGCTTTCTTTAGGAGAAATGAATCATCAAAGCATGACTTTTATTCGTCTTTATGGTTAAAAGTCAGTTGCGCTCGTGTGACATGCAAATATGACTCGGTGAGGAAGTCTTGTACAAGTCCAACGCTTCAAATCTGAAAGAAACACTTCTTCCAGGGTAAATAATGATAATAATGAATATTTCAAAACCTGACTGGAATATTGGAACACACACAAACACACAAACACACCAACACACACTTAACATGTACAGTGGTAAATATATACTAGAACACTGTCCTGGACTATACTGGTAAATATATACTACAACACTGTCCTGGACTATACTGGTAAATATATACTAGAACACTGTCCTGGACTATACTGGTAAATATATACTAGAACACTGTCCTGGACTATACTGGTAAATATATACTAGAACACTGTCCTGGACTATACTGGTAAATATATACTAGAACACTGTCCTGGACTATACTGGTAAATATATACTACAACACTGTCCTGGACTATACTGGTAAATATATACTAGAACACTGTCCTGGACTATACTGGTAAATATATACTAGAACACTGTCCTGGACTATACTGGTAAATATATACTAGAACACTGTCCTGGACTATACTGGTAAATATATACTAGAACACTGTCCTGGACTATACTGGTAAATATATACTAGAACACTGTCCTGGACTATACTGGTAAATATATACTAGAACACTGTCCTGGACTATACTGGTAAATATATACTAGAACACTGTCCTGGACTATACTGGTAAATATATACTAGAACACTGTCCTGGACTATACTGGTAAATATATACTAGAACACTGTCCTGGACTATACTGGTAAATATATACTAGAACACTGTCCTGGACTATACTGGTAAATATATACTAGAACACTGTCCTGGACTATACTGGTAAATATATACTAGAACACTGTCCTGGACTATACTGGTAAATATATACTAGAACACTGTCCTGGACTATACTGGTAAATATATACTAGAACACTGTCCTGGACTATACTGGTAAATATATACTAGAACACTGTCCTGGACTATACTGGTAAATATATACTAGAACACTGTCCTGGACTATACTGGTAAATATATACTAGAACACTGTCCTGGACTATACTGGTAAATATATACTAGAACACTGTCCTGGACTATACTGGTAAATATATACTAGAACACTGTCCTGGACTATACTGGTAAATATATACTAGAACACTGTCCTGGACTATACTGGTAAATATATACTAGAACACTGTCCTGGACTATACTGGTAAATATATACTAGAACACTGTCCTGGACTATACTGGTAAATATATACTAGAACACTGTCCTGGACTATACTGGTAAATATATACTAGAACACTGTCCTGGACTATACTGGTAAATATATACTAGAACACTGTCCTGGACTATACTGGTAAATATATACTAGAACACTGTCCTGGACTATACTGGTAAATATATACTAGAACACTGTCCTGGACTATACTGGTAAATATATACTAGAACACTGTCCTGGACTATACTGGTAAATATATACTAGAACACTGTCCTGGACTATACTGGTAAATATATACTAGAACACTGTCCTGGACTATACTGGTAAATATATACTAGAACATTGTCCTGGACTATACTGGTAAATATATACTAGAACATTGTCCTGGACTATACTGGTAAATATATACTAGAACACTGTCCTGGACTATACTGGTAAATATATACTAGAACACTGTCCTGGACTATACTGGTAAATATATACTAGAACACTGTCCTGGACTATACTGGTAAATATATACTAGAACATTGTCCTGGACTATACTGGTAAATATATACTAGAACATTGTCCTGGACTATACTGGTAAATATATACTAGAACACTGTCCTGGACTATACTGGTAAAAATATACTAGAACACTGTCCTGGACTATACTGGTAAATATATACTAGAACACTGTCCTGGACTATACTGGTAAATATATACTACAACACTGTCCTGGACTATACTGGTAAATATATACTAGAACACTGTCCTGGACTATACTGGTAAATATATACTACAACACTGTCCTGGACTATACTGGTAAATATATACTAGAACACTGTCCTGGACTATACTGGTAAATATATACTAGAACACTGTCCTGGACTATACTGGTAAATATATACTAGAACACTGTCCTGGACTATACTGGTAAAAATGTACTACTAGAACACTGTCCTGGACTATACTGGTAAATATATACTAGAACACTGTCCTGGACTATACTGGTAAATATATACTAGAACACTGTCCTGGACTATACTGGTAAAAATGTACTACTAGAACACTGTCCTGGACTATACTGGTAAAAATGTACTACTAGAACACTGTCCTGGACTATACTGGTAAATATATACTAGAACACTGTCCTGGACTATACTGGTAAATATATACTAGAACACTGTCCTGGACTATACTGGTAAATATATACTAGAACACTGTCCTGGACTATACTGGTAAAAATATACTAGAACACTGTCCTGGACTATACTGGTAAATATATACTAGAACACTGTCCTGGACTATACTGGTAAATATATACTAGAACACTGTCCTGGACTATACTGGTAAAAATATACTAGAACACTGTCCTGGACTATACTGGTAAATATATACTAGAACACTGTCCTGGACTATACTGGTAAAAATATACTAGAACACTGTCCTGGACTATACTGGTAAATATATACTAGAACACTGTCCTGGACTATACTGGTAAATATATACTAGAACACTGTCCTGGACTATACTGGTAAATATATACTAGAACACTGTCCTGGACTATACTGGTAAATATATACTAGAACACTGTCCTGGACTATACTGGTAAATATATACTAGAACACTGTCCTGGACTATACTGGTAAATATATACTAGAACACTGTCCTGGACTATACTGGTAAAAATGTACTACTAGAACACTGTCCTGGACTATACTGGTAAAAATGTACTACTAGAACACTGTCCTGGACTATACTGGTAAATATATACTAGAACACTGTCCTGGACTATACTGGTAAATATATACTAGAACACTGTCCTGGACTATACTGGTAAATATATACTAGAACACTGTCCTGGACTATACTGGTAAATATATACTAGAACATTGTCCTGGACTATACTGGTAAATATATACTAGAACACTGTCCTGGACTATACTGGTAAAAAATATACTAGAACACTGTCCTGGACTATACTGGTAAATATATACTAGAACACTGTCCTGGACTATACTGGTAAAAATATACTAGAACATTGTCCTGGACTATACTGGTAAATATATACTAGAACACTGTCCTGGACTATACTGGTAAATATATACTAGAACACTGTCCTGGACTATACTGGTAAATATATACTAGAACACTGTCCTGGACTATACTGGTAAATATATACTAGAACACTGTCCTGGACTATACTGGTAAATATATACTAGAACATTGTCCTGGACTATACTGGTAAATATATACTAGAACACTGTCCTGGACTATACTGGTAAATATATACTAGAACACTGTCCTGGACTATACTGGTAAATATATACTAGAACACTGTCCTGGACTATACTGGTAAAAAATATACTAGAACACTGTCCTGGATTATACTGGTAAATATATACTAGAACACTGTCCTGGACTATACTGGTAAATATATACTAGAACACTGTCCTGGACTATACTGGTAAATATATACTAGAACACTGTCCTGGACTATACTGGTAAATATATACTAGAACACTGTCCTGGACTATACTGGTAAAAATATACTAGAACACTGTCCTGGACTATACTGGTAAATATATACTAGAACACTGTCCTGGACTATACTGGTAAATATATACTAGAACACTGTCCTGGACTATACTGGTAAAAATATACTAGAACACTGTCCTGGACTATACTGGTAAAATATACTAGAACACTGTCCTGGACTATACTGGTAAAAATATACTAGAACACTGTCCTGGACTATACTGGTAAATATATACTAGAACACTGTCCTGGACTATACTGGTAAATATATACTAGAACACTGTCCTGGACTATACTGGTAAATATATACTAGAACACTGTCCTGGACTATACTGGTAAATATATACTAGAACACTGTCCTGGACTATACTGGTAAATATATACTAGAACATTGTCCTGGACTATACTGGTAAATATATACTAGAACACTGTCCTGGACTATACTGGTAAATATATACTAGAACACTGTCCTGACTATACTGGTAAATATATACTAGAACACTGTCCTGGACTATACTGGTAAATATATACTAGAACATTGTCCTGGACTATACTGGTAAATATATACTAGAACACTGTCCTGGACTATACTGGTAAATATATACTAGAACACTGTCCTGGACTATACTGGTAAATATATACTAGAACACTGTCCTGGACTATACTGGTAAAAAATATACTACTAGAACACTGTCCTGGACTATACTGGTAAATATATACTAGAACATTGTCCTGGACTATACTGGTAAATATATACTAGAACACTGTCCTGGACTATACTGGTAAATATATACTAGAACACTGTCCTGGACTATACTGGTAAATATATACTAGAACACTGTCCTGGACTATACTGGTAAATATATACTAGAACACTGTCCTGGACTATACTGGTAAATATATACTAGAACACTGTCCTGGACTATACTGGTAAAAAATATACTACTAGAACACTGTCCTGGACTATACTGGTAAATATATACTAGAACATTGTCCTGGACTATACTGGTAAATATATACTTAAACACTGTCCTGGACTATACTGGTAAATATATACTAGAACACTGTCCTGGACTATACTGGTAAATATATACTAGAACACTGTCCTGGACTATACTGGTAAATATATACTAGAACACTGTCCTGGACTATACTGGTAAATATATACTAGAACACTGTCCTGGACTATACTGGTAAATATATACTAGAACATTGTCCTGGACTATACTGGTAAATATATACTAGAACATTGTCCTGGACTATACTGGTAAATATATACTAGAACACTGTCCTGGACTATACTGGTAAATATATACTAGAACACTGTCCTGGACTATACTGGTAAATATATACTAGAACACTGTCCTGGACTATACTGGTAAATATATACTAGAACATTGTCCTGGACTATACTGGTAAATATATACTAGAACATTGTCCTGGACTATACTGGTAAATATATACTAGAACACTGTCCTGGACTATACTGGTAAAAATATACTAGAACACTGTCCTGGACTATACTGGTAAATATATACTAGAACACTGTCCTGGACTATACTGGTAAATATATACTACAACACTGTCCTGGACTATACTGGTAAATATATACTAGAACACTGTCCTGGACTATACTGGTAAATATATACTACAACACTGTCCTGGACTATACTGGTAAATATATACTAGAACACTGTCCTGGACTATACTGGTAAATATATACTAGAACACTGTCCTGGACTATACTGGTAAATATATACTAGAACACTGTCCTGGACTATACTGGTAAAAATGTACTACTAGAACACTGTCCTGGACTATACTGGTAAATATATACTAGAACACTGTCCTGGACTATACTGGTAAATATATACTAGAACACTGTCCTGGACTATACTGGTACAAATGTACTACTAGAACACTGTCCTGGACTATACTGGTAAAAATGTACTACTAGAACACTGTCCTGGACTATACTGGTAAATATATACTAGAACACTGTCCTGGACTATACTGGTAAATATATACTAGAACACTGTCCTGGACTATACTGGTAAATATATACTAGAACACTGTCCTGGACTATACTGGTAAAAATATACTAGAACACTGTCCTGGACTATACTGGTAAATATATACTAGAACACTGTCCTGGACTATACTGGTAAATATATACTAGAACACTGTCCTGGACTATACTGGTAAAAATATACTAGAACACTGTCCTGGACTATACTGGTAAATATATACTAGAACACTGTCCTGGACTATACTGGTAAAAATATACTAGAACACTGTCCTGGACTATACTGGTAAATATATACTAGAACACTGTCCTGGACTATACTGGTAAATATATACTAGAACACTGTCCTGGACTATACTGGTAAATATATACTAGAACACTGTCCTGGACTATACTGGTAAATATATACTAGAACACTGTCCTGGACTATACTGGTAAATATATACTAGAACACTGTCCTGGACTATACTGGTAAATATATACTAGAACACTGTCCTGGACTATACTGGTAAAAATGTACTACTAGAACACTGTCCTGGACTATACTGGTAAAAATGTACTACTAGAACACTGTCCTGGACTATACTGGTAAATATATACTAGAACACTGTCCTGGACTATACTGGTAAAAATATACTAGAACACTGTCCTGGACTATACTGGTAAATATATACTAGAACACTGTCCTGGACTATACTGGTAAATATATACTAGAACATTGTCCTGGACTATACTGGTAAATATATACTAGAACACTGTCCTGGACTATACTGGTAAAAAATATACTAGAACACTGTCCTGGACTATACTGGTAAATATATACTAGAACACTGTCCTGGACTATACTGGTAAAAATATACTAGAACATTGTCCTGGACTATACTGGTAAATATATACTAGAACACTGTCCTGGACTATACTGGTAAATATATACTAGAACACTGTCCTGGACTATACTGGTAAATATATACTAGAACACTGTCCTGGACTATACTGGTAAATATATACTAGAACACTGTCCTGGACTATACTGGTAAATATATACTAGAACATTGTCCTGGACTATACTGGTAAATATATACTAGAACACTGTCCTGGACTATACTGGTAAATATATACTAGAACACTGTCCTGGACTATACTGGTAAATATATACTAGAACACTGTCCTGGACTATACTGGTAAAAATATACTAGAACACTGTCCTGGACTATACTGGTAAATATATACTAGAACACTGTCCTGGACTATACTGGTAAATATATACTAGAACACTGTCCTGGACTATACTGGTAAATATATACTAGAACACTGTCCTGGACTATACTGGTAAATATATACTAGAACACTGTCCTGGACTATACTGGTAAAAATATACTAGAACACTGTCCTGGACTATACTGGTAAATATATACTAGAACACTGTCCTGGACTATACTGGTAAATATATACTAGAACACTGTCCTGGACTATACTGGTAAAAATATACTAGAACACTGTCCTGGACTATACTGGTAAATATATACTAGAACACTGTCCTGGACTATACTGGTAAAAATATACTAGAACACTGTCCTGGACTATACTGGTAAATATATACTAGAACACTGTCCTGGACTATACTGGTAAATATATACTAGAACACTGTCCTGGACTATACTGGTAAATATATACTAGAACACTGTCCTGGACTATACTGGTAAATATATACTAGAACACTGTCCTGGACTATACTGGTAAATATATACTAGAACATTGTCCTGGACTATACTGGTAAATATATACTAGAACACTGTCCTGGACTATACTGGTAAATATATACTAGAACACTGTCCTGGACTATACTGGTAAATATATACTAGAACACTGTCCTGGACTATACTGGTAAATATATACTAGAACATTGTCCTGGACTATACTGGTAAATATATACTAGAACACTGTCCTGGACTATACTGGTAAATATATACTAGAACACTGTCCTGGACTATACTGGTAAATATATACTAGAACACTGTCCTGGACTATACTGGTAAAAAATATACTACTAGAACACTGTCCTGGACTATACTGGTAAATATATACTAGAACATTGTCCTGGACTATACTGGTAAATATATACTAGAACACTGTCCTGGACTATACTGGTAAATATATACTAGAACACTGTCCTGGACTATACTGGTAAATATATACTAGAACACTGTCCTGGACTATACTGGTAAATATATACTAGAACACTGTCCTGGACTATACTGGTAAATATATACTAGAACACTGTCCTGGACTATACTGGTAAAAAATATACTACTAGAACACTGTCCTGGACTATACTGGTAAATATATACTAGAACATTGTCCTGGACTATACTGGTAAATATATACTTAAACACTGTCCTGGACTATACTGGTAAATATATACTAGAACACTGTCCTGGACTATACTGGTAAATATATACTAGAACACTGTCCTGGACTATACTGGTAAATATATACTAGAACACTGTCCTGGACTATACTGGTAAATATATACTAGAACACTGTCCTGGACTATACTGGTAAATATATACTAGAACACTGTCCTGGACTATACTGGTAAATATATACTAGAACACTGTCCTGGACTATACTGGTAAAAATATACTAGAACACTGTCCTGGACTATACTGGTAAATATATACTAGAACACTGTCCTGGACTATACTGGTAAATATATACTAGAACACTGTCCTGGACTATACTGGTAAATATATACTAGAACATTGTCCTGGACTATACTGGTAAATATATACTTAAACACTGTCCTGGACTATACTGGTAAAAAATATACTACTAGAACACTGTCCTGGACTATACTGGTAAATATATACTACAACACTGTCCTGGACAATACTGGTAAATATATACTAGAACACTGTCCTGGACTATACTGGTAAATATATACTAGAACACTGTCCTGGACTATACTGGTAAATATATACTAGAACACTGTCCTGGACTATACTGGTAAATATATACTAGAACACTGTCCTGGACTATACTGGTAAAAATATACTAGAACACTGTCCTGGACTATACTGGTAAATATATACTAGAACACTGTCCTGGACTATACTGGTAAATATATACTAGAACACTGTCCTGGACTATACTGGTAAATATATACTAGAACACTGTCCTGGACTATACTGGTAAATATATACTAGAACACTGTCCTGGACTATACTGGTAAATATATACTAGAACACTGTCCTGGACTATACTGGTAAATATATACTAGAACACTGTCCTGGACTATACTGGTAAAAAATATACTAGAACACTGTCCTGGACTATACTGGTAAATATATACTAGAACACTGTCCTGGACTATACTGGTAAATATATACTAGAACACTGTCCTGGACTATACTGGTAAATATATACTAGAACATTGTCCTGGACTATACTGGTAAATATATACTTAAACACTGTCCTGGACTATACTGGTAAAAAATATACTACTAGAACACTGTCCTGGACTATACTGGTAAATATATACTACAACACTGTCCTGGACTATACTGGTAAAAATATACTAGAACACTGTCCTGGACTATACTGGTAAATATATACTAGAACACTGTCCTGGACTATACTGGTAAATATATACTAGAACACTGTCCGGACTATACTGGTAAATATATACTAGAACACTGTCCTGGACTATACTGGTAAATATATACTAGAACACTGTCCTGGACTATACTGGTAAAAATATACTAGAACACTGTCCTGGACTATACTGGTAAATATATACTAGAACACTGTCCTGGACTATACTGGTAAATATATACTAGAACACTGTCCTGGACTATACTGGTAAAAATATACTAGAATACTGTCCTGGACTATACTGGTAAATATATACTAGAACACTGTCCTGGACTATACTGGTAAATATATACTAGAACACTGTCCTGGACTATACTGGTAAATATATACTAGAACATTGTCCTGGACTATACTGGTAAATATATACTTAAACACTGTCCTGGACTATACTGGTAAAAAATATACTACTAGAACACTGTCCTGGACTATACTGGTAAATATATACTACAACACTGTCCTGGACTATACTGGTAAATATATACTAGAACACTGTCCTGGACTATACTGGTAAATATATACTAGAACACTGTCCTGGACTATACTGGTAAATATATACTAGAACACTGTCCTGGACTATACTGGTAAATATATACTAGAACACTGTCCTGGACTATACTGGTAAAAATATACTAGAACACTGTCCTGGACTATCCTGGTAAATATATACTAGAACACTGTCCTGGACTATACTGGTAAATATATACTAGAACACTGTCCTGGACTATACTGGTAAATATATACTAGAACACTGTCCTGGACTATACTGGTAAATATATACTAGAACACTGTCCTGGACTATACTGGTAAAAAATATACTAGAACACTGTCCTGGACTATACTGGTAAATATATACTAGAACACTGTCCTGGACTATACTGGTAAATATATACTAGAACACTGTCCTGGACTATACTGGTAAATATATACTAGAACACTGTCCTGGACTATACTGGTAAATATATACTAGAACACTGTCCTGGACTATACTGGTAAATATATACTAGAACACTGTCCTGGACTATACTGGTAAAAATATACTAGAACACTGTCCTGGACTATACTGGTAAATATATACTAGAACACTGTCCTGGACTATACTGGTAAATATATACTAGAACACTGTCCTGGACTATACTGGTAAATATATACTAGAACACTGTCCTGGACTATACTGGTAAATATATACTAGAACACTGTCCTGGACTATACTGGTAAAAAATATACTAGAACACTGTCCTGGACTATACTGGTAAATATATACTAGAACACTGTCCTGGACTATACTGGTAAATATATACTAGAACACTGTCCTGGACTATACTGGTAAATATATACTAGAACACTGTCCTGGACTATACTGGTAAATATATACTAGAACACTGTCCTGGACTATACTGGTAAAAATATACTAGAACACTGTCCTGGACTATACTGGTAAATATATACTAGAACACTGTCCTGGACTATACTGGTAAATATATACTAGAACACTGTCCTGGACTATACTGGTAAAAATATACTAGAACACTGTCCTGGACTATACTGGTAAATATATACTAGAACACTGTCCTGGACTATACTGGTAAATATATACTAGAACACTGTCCTGGACTATACTGGTAAATATATACTAGAACACTGTCCTGGACTATACTGGTAAATATATACTAGAACATTGTCCTGGACTATACTGGTAAATATATACTTAAACACTGTCCTGGACTATACTGGTAAAAAATATACTACTAGAACACTGTCCTGGACTATACTGGTAAATATATACTACAACACTGTCCTGGACTATACTGGTAAATATATACTAGAACACTGTCCTGGACTATACTGGTAAATATATACTAGAACACTGTCCTGGACTATACTGGTAAATATATA
>CM055741.1:7539902-7596041 GCA_029465975.1 Dallia pectoralis
GTGTGCGTGTGCGTGCATGTGTGTGTGTGTGTGTTCTACATGGATCTGTATCTGGCCAATTGGGATGTTCTGTATTCTACAAGGATCTGTATCTGGCCCATTGAGATGTTCTGTATTCTACAAGGATCTGTATCTGGTCTTTTGAGATGTTCTGTATTCTACATGGATCTGTATCTGGCCCATTGAGATGTTCTGTATTCTACATGGATCTGTATCTGGTCTTTTGAGATGTTCTGTATTCTACATGGATCTGTATCTGGCCCATTGAGATGTTCTGTATTCTACATGGATCTGTATCTGGTCTTTTGAGATGTTCTGTATTCTACATGGATCTGTATCTGGCCCATTGAGATGTTCTGTATTCTACATGGATCTGTATCTGGTCTTTTGAGATGTTCTGTATTCTACATGGATCTGTATCTGGCCCATTGAGATGTTCTGTATTCTACATGGATCTGTATCTGGTCTTTTGGGATCCTTCTGTATTCTACATGGATCTGTATCTGGCCCATTGAGATGTTCTGTATTCTACATGGATCTGTATCTGGTCTTTTGGTTTCCATGACACATTTAAGTCATTAGCAGCACCCTGACAATAACGGTGCCTGTGTCCAGTAATCCCTAGATATATTTCATACTGTGCTGTAAAAACAATTAGGCCGCCTCACCTATATTCCCCCGATTATATACAGAAATGTATGTCCACGGACGCTTGTCTGAGAAAACGTTTTTTTCAGCCCTTGGCGTTGTCTATTCGGCTTCATTTAAAATTGTTTCAACAACCGAAATAGGAAATCCTTAACTAAGGTGTTCAGTGACACATAGACAATTAGTGGCTCCAGGAGTATTCCTCAAACGAACGCCTCACCCGTGACAGTTCGGCCTAATTACATACGTACACTGTTTAATGTGTTTCCGCTGTACGGTGAGAACCGGCAGGAATGTATTTAAGGGCCCGCGACACGGGCGGCCGTGTGAAAGCCGGAGCGAGGTGGAAACACGGGACTTCTGTCATGGTGAGTACGAGAGAGAGAGAAACAGGGACCGCATCCCAACCTATTCCATGCGAAGTGCACTCCGTTCGACAACGCCCCCGTAGAAGCTAACGGAGAAACGGAACATCCCTACGTTTCTCAATCTGCCCTGTCAGCAGTCGGAATGACAGCCGGAGAAACATTCACAGTCCTACCAGCCACAACTTAACCCATAGTTTCTCAAACCGAGATACAGTATACAAACGAAACAACCCTGTTCGTATAAATCGGGGCGACAAGCGATGTCACCTCGGATCGATACCCGGGACTGTAAATCACAGACAGTGACACATATCCAGCAGTGAAAATCAAACTCCACATCCATCTGCTTTGACCAGTACGTAAAACAGCTTCTCTCCTCTACGGTCCGATAAACTTGAGCCTTTAAGCTTCACCAAAACTTCGGAATATGAAACCCTACTGACACTGCTGAATTCCTGGGCGACGTCAACAACCAACGGAGAAACGTTTACATCGGCGTTCATCACAAGTCTTCGTCACGAGTGCCGGGTTACCTGTGATGGACTCCTGCTTGGGGATTATTCCGTGTGTGGGCGTCGATAAACAATCATCGTCGCGGTCGCGCGGCGATGACGACGATGTCCGAACGCTTGCCTCCGCGGGGAACCGGGGATCGTCTCGGCATGGGCCCGAAGCCGGACGGGGAAAGGGGAGGGGCTCGGACGGGGAGCGCCTGAATCCGCCGTCTAGGCGCTTGTCCGTACAGGGGCCGCCGCGGCACTGGCGCCGTTTGTGCTCGATGAAGAGCAGAATGTGCGCCAGCGGGAAGAGGGTGTGACACTGGCCACAGGTGAGCATGTCCTGGTCCCCCTTCGCGGGAGACTCGTCGTCGGCTCGCTGGCCCAGCCTGGGATGGCTCTTGTGGTCCCCGTTGTGGGGGAGAACAGCAGACAGGGGTTCAGCTGGAAAAGAGGAAGAGGAGACGGTGAGATGTGGGGTAAATGATGAGCGCCTGGTTACGTCTGGTCCTGTAACGTGCAATTATCAATAGCGTGGTGCGGACAACAGCTGGAGCAGGGACAGAGTCGGATGAAGAGTCGGAGTGTCTTGGGTGGGGAACTATGTCTGACCGAACCTGAAGGGAATCGTTTGTCATTTGGACTATAAGCATAGAGGAGTGGACAGGGGGGTTAAGGACGGTTCGAACAAACGATTCAGAAGGAGATCTGCGGTCCATCATATGACCGCAGCGTCAAAGAGGGCTGAGAAAGCGTGACTGCCGGCTAGTGATGGAATATGCATTTAGGTCTATTTATAACGGCGTTATTACCCGGAGCTAATATCGAGGACACGAGCGGCAACAACAACAGCCGGCCCCTTGAGTCGGGAGTAAACAGGGATCCTGAGGAAGAAACTAGCTCAGTGACCGTGACACTTCAGACAGTTAGTTAAGTAATATAGCTGTTATAAGCTCCAATAGGGAGCACATGCAACTCCATTACCGTCCAATCACACCCTCAACTATCATCACTGTTACCGCGAGGATCGGCGCCACGATTGCGGCCCTTCAGTCCCACTAACCGGGGAGACGCCCGCGGGGGTTCGTCGTGAACGCGACGCCGAAAGACGCCCGCTCGTTAGCGAACACGCAAGGCGGAGAGAAACAAGGGAAGGCGAGTGAGGAAGGAGGAAAGAACCGAAAAAAAAGAAAAGAGGAAGGGAAAAACACTCGTGTGTTTTTTTTCTCGACGAGCCAGTCGGTGACACCATTCGTTCAGCGAGCCGCCTGCTGCCTAAACCCATTCAGGAGCTTGACCCTCTTTATTGTCGTACCAATCTGGCGGTTTTAATGAACCCAACACCTAGGAGAGTCAAAAAATAGATTCTAATTTGAGTTCAAGATGATTGCACCCCATTTCGTTAAGAGTGCTCGGAATCTGGCGAACCGAGGTTAGATATTGAGGGGCGTATATAGAGTAGGTCCCCGGTGCCCCAACGGCCAGTCTTTTTTGTCATAGTTAATCTGGCGTAAACTATACAACTCCGGGGCAAACAGGAATGGCGAGATAAAATGTGATGATTCTGGGCTCTGGTTCTTAACCTTTAGAATCCTGTATCGGTTGGCCGATGAGGGAGGGGGCGTGTGAGTTGGTTGGGGGGGGGGTTGCTATGCAAGTGAGATTGGTCTACCTGTATGTGAGGGAGGGGGCGTGTATGTTGGGGGGCGGGGCGTGAGGGGTTGCCTATGCAAGTGAGACAGGTCTACCTGTATGTGTGGATGCTTGTATTGGAGCAGGAGGGACTTCTACATTTCTCATTGGACCATATCTACTAGCAGACGCTCACAGCATCGCAGACCGAAAAAAAGCTTTTCGTGGAGTGAATCATGGCCAGAAAACAAATCATCCGTTTCCAATGGAGTTTCAGTCTACTGCAGTATCCGGAAATACTTTTGGCGGTGTTAAACATGGTATAAACATGTTATTCGAAGACTAAGCCTTAATATTACATGATAATGTAATATCACTCAATATAAGTGCGCTTGATATCCTAGAATTTATACCCATAAACCGTTTAATGAAAATGACTAATACTTTAATAAGGAAGTCGTTCCCCTAATATAGGCCACATAAGGAGCTGTTAAAATACATAAAATACTGAATAACTAGAATATAGGCTAACTGAACCCACAATGCCTTTGCCAACAAGGATGTGATCCAAAAACGTGTCATATTTCAACAACAAAAAAACAGGGTCTCTCATGATAATGTGGATTTAATTAACCATTTTGCAACTATGGTTAATTGTCATTTATGTATATGCGATTGGAATTCCATAATATGGGAACTACTACACGTCTCTGAGTTAAAGGGTTAAGCGTGCAGTGCTTTAGGGCCTAATGTAAGACTTAGAGACTAAAAGGTAATCATGTCGAGCTATATAATAGGGGTATGGTTGAAGCATTAAATACAATTCCGCTGACTGATAATTGTGTAGAAAACCTTATGAAAAGACTCATAATGAAATGCAAAAAAATATATACAGAAAAAAATGTCACTATTAATTTTGCATATCAGAGAGCAGGTAGGCCTATACGTATACGATCTTACAAGCACATTGAAATTAACGTCAAATATAAGTCCGCGTATTTCTCGCACGACGACCGAGCCTATACAGAAGCAACGAGAAAAAGCAATAAAGTGGCCAGATCAAGTTCAAGTTCATAGATATAATATACCCTGTATGTCCATAATCAAACTACGCCCCCTGCCGGCCACAAGCCGAACACCCTCCAATTGAAGGCATCTGTGATGTGTTACGAGGACCTAATTTGCTTCTGTCGAGAACGAAATAGCAAGAGAGTTGGAAACATGGTAGAATTAAACAGAAATAACGAAAAATCAATATTACTCCTAATATTACTCCTACTTGTACACTAGTTTACAAATTAGTGCCTATACATTGTAGTTTAAAAGGTAATCGATCACCCTACCTGACCAGACCACGGGATAAACAACATGATTGCACAATACAATAGAATATATTACCAATATGTAGTGGGTATAAATCTAGTAGATGAGTCTAAACCCGTTCCCACTGTGGTCACATATAGTGTTCACGGACACCTCGGTGTCCCGTCTCTGGAATTACGGTAAACGTGTCAGAAACAGGACATTATTATTGTAGGCTATGCATCTAATTAAACATCAAATGAACACAATCGGGGTAATTCGACCAGGAGGCTCTAATTGTGTGATCATGAACTCTTTAACACGCGGGCTTGATGTTCCGCACACGAGGTCAGTTGTGGGCTATTGAGTGTGTAAACACCACTTCTTCCCATTCAGAAACACCAGTCGAAAAAAAAACAAATAGTGATAAGGAGGAGGAATTGCTTTTTACGCGTTTGCTTCTGCATGGCTGCATAATCCGATCTGAATAAATGGCAATAGGAGACTTTCATATATGCAAAGGTCCCATATACAACCTATGTGATATTAATGGCATGAGAGCAAACGTTTTGTCGGGTTTCACGCGGAAAAGAGGCTTAATCATTTTGGTTTTCCATATGCAATATGTTGAAATGACATATGGTTGGCACTAGAAAGAATAAAAAGTTATCCAGTGCATTGAGAAAGCCTTTTTGCACGCTTAAGTTATGCCCACTTGCACTCGGGTCCGCGTCCAAGTCTCCAAAGAAGTTGGTCTGGTTCCGAAAAGACCCCGAGTGCCCCCCGAGTACGCGTTCTGCTCGACCAAATGATTCAACATTATATGTCCAAATGTACTCACGCGAAAACTCCCGTCTGCTCAGGTGCTGCGGTTTGCCTTGCTTGCGGCGAGACATGTCGGTTATAGCGGCGGCTTTCGGTTTAGTTCACATCGGTAGAGCCGTCACACGACGCGATAGACTCCGGGGGAAATATCTTCATCGATGCGTTTGACATCCGCGCACATACAAAAAAATGAATTATAGATCACAGCGAGATGACGTGCGCGCCACGGGCTGTGCGGCAGTCTTCATGACTTTTTTTGCGCAAAGAGAAGGACGGCGTTTGAGCGCAGCCCCCCGTGTGAGCCGCAAGTTCAAGTGCGGACGTGACGCTCCTGCGAACTTGAACGTCAGGCGGACGGACGGGCACAGACGTACGAGACGTGGGCAGGGCGAAGCTCAGGAGAGGGAAGGGGGCAGAGGAACATCAATGGACGGTCATTATGGGCTCCGTATGGAGAGGAAAAAAGAAGAAGGGACCCCGGAGACGCCAATGGACAGAGAGATCAGGGGACCGAGCCAATAGAGGACGAGGAGGGGAGGATTAGAAGAGAAAGAGAGAGGGGGGGGAGAGCGAGAGAGAGAGAGGATAGACAGGGGAACGCAATTAGAAATGAACGTGAACCTTATAGGTTCCTGCCTATCCAAGTGGCAGCCAAGGATATTTGGAAACACGTACGACTGTCAGACATACAGATATTAATTAATTAATGAATATAGAAAAAACTATTGGTTGTGAAGAGAAATGGATGAGGTCGAACGAATCAAAAACACCTATGCAGAATATCGAATACATGTTGGGTTCCGTGCGTATCCGACACGTTCAGGATAAATTGGAGAAAAAAACCGATATGGCTTCTATGTGCTAAATTACCATAATATCAATTGTAAAAGTGGGCTATAAACAGAACTCGAGCATCTACTGTTTATATTGAGTCTCTAATGCAGCTTTATTAGTGTAGTTTGAATAGCCTATTTATATAATGCCACATTTCAGCAGTCCATTAACCATATTTTTACCAAAATAAAATAAACATTCATTACAATCTTGACCAGACATAATATTAAAATAATCGAGTATACAAATCTAAAACAGTCCCTTTTCTGTCCTTGTACTTTTGCGGTTTTCAGTATAGTTCCAGGTGGAACATTTTCTGTCTCCACGCCAAGTCTATTTATAATCTGTTTCAACATCATTCAGCTTTTAACCTGGTTCTAAAATGTTTAAATACCTTCAAGCGGGTTATTTAATGGGTTCCCCCCAACACAAGTTTGTAGATGGAGCTCTTATAGGCAGATATTGGCTACTTATTTTGTCGTTGTCGTGTGTGTGTGTGTGTGTGTGTGTGTGTGTGTGTGTGTGTGTGTGTGTGTGTGTGTGTGTGTGTGTGTGTGTGTGTGTGTGTGTGTGTGTGTGTGTGTGTGTGTGTGTGTGTGTGCGTGCGTGCGTGCGTGCGTGCGTGCGTGCGTGCGTGCGTGCGTGTGTGTGTGTCAAAGTTCACCTAAATTGGTCAATGTAGGCCTACTCCAGGATGACATTTTTCGGTTTAGTTTCCCCGGCATCGTTTGGAAATGGTAGCATTTGAGCATTTTTGGCACAAACCTCTTCAAGTCCAGATACAGATTCAAAGTGTTTCCACATTTGACATGTCAAAGTGAACAAAAAAATCTAAATTCATTACAAACACAAATCAGATGACAACACATCGCATATTTGCACACACGTATTGGCGGCTCATTTGATTTATATTGAGCAGAGGCACTTGTAGCAGGCAGTTACAGCCATCATATCCTGTAAACCAGCTTTGCACATGGAGAGCGACAACCTCTCCTATTATTCTTTGTAGATTTACACTGGCTCTGAACAGTTCGTATTGGGTCTTAGTCACCAAGATGTCTTCTGGGAAATGCAACACAAAATTTGATGTATAGGTTTCTTTTGGCTGCTATCCCATGAAGTTTTTTCTGTTTTTGTGAAGCACCCACTTGTACACTACGCACAGTATAAAAGTATTTTAAATGTAATGTGGAACTCCACACAGGCCTTTATAAATGTTTCTACGATCACCTGCGTCCAATCAAATTATCAGTATATGATTACATGTCATTTGTCAAACAGATACAATTCAAGTAACAGTGCCAATATAAGCATTATTCTAGCACCTTGTTCTATTCATCCATAAAGGCTTCTGTTAGGCCTCACTTTCATACATTTGGACAATTCGTACGTGGCTTGGTTTGTCACTTGGTTAAGTCTCTGGATCAGATGTTAAAGACAGCTTGTATAATAAGGCCATTAATGTCACAGGAATTTGGGTGAAGTATCCTTCAAACATGAAATTCATTTATGCAAAATGTTTTTCTTGCCCCAGAAATATTAGCTTAATTTCTTTTTATATGGATATACCAATGAACGAAATATTTTGTACACACATAAAGTAATAAATGGATGGATGTTTTCACAATGATTATAGCCTATTCTTGTACCAAATATGTCATATTCAGATTACTGAATTGGTTTTGCTTATACAAATTTGTTTTGTATATATTTTTATAAAAAATTTAAATAATCAGGCTGTAATGTTACTGTTGCTCAAAAATTATTGAGATATAATGCAAATTATATTTGCAGAAAATCCTACTGTACGTCAACTATTTTGTCTTCTGTTCATGCATTTTTTTTGCAAATGCTTCGCAGTTAAATACCTTCTTTTGTAAACATATACATTTGAATGTCTTACACATTGCCACATGTTGAACATGGTTACTTTACAGACGACCCGAGTAAACATGACCAACTACTGTGATTTAATCCGTCTAGGAGAAATTATCGTTTTTCTTCGTGGAAATCATTTCAGGCTGAAGGCCTCTTGCCTCGTATATATGCTTGGTATCAACTTCGCTTCTTGGTTATGTTTCCAGCAGGCCACTGCTCCTTATCCAGTCAATACAACGGCGCCATCTAGTGGTAGTTTGCTAATGGTGTGTTAATTCTCAATCGAATAATCGTTTTGTTATACGCTGTGTGTCACGGTCAATAACTTAGACTTAGTGTGTTTGTGTGTGTGCGTGTGTGTGTGTGTATCTACATGTTACTCATGTGGGAGACTTCAATTTGTCTCTGAAATGTTGTTGTCAAAAAATAATAATAAAATTACATTACTGGTAATACATCAGGGGAATTCTAGTAAACTAATACTAGAAAAAGGTCTATATATTGAGCCTTACTGTCTACCCCTATCCAACAATTTTGTCTCTGTGCATTTCAGATAAATGGTTAAAGCGCCTAACTGCATTCTAACCAAAGCCTGAAGGTGGCAGCAAAGTCCTCTCTCTTAATGAAAATGAACGCCATTAGCGGGTTTTGCTGCCGATGAACTTGATTTACCAGTAAAACAACAAAACATATCACTTTTGCAAAAATATTGTAAAAACGATGCTCTGACCATTTTTGCATTTTAAAATCACTAAGCCTAGAAAGATTTCCATTGCCAAAAGTACTGATCCAGATTAAAAAAGCAACTTCAGTGAAAATCTGTTGTTAAATTCAGTAACTTCATCGGAAACCATGTTCCGCAAACAGGAACTCTAGACACCAGTTGTAAGTACCGAGTGCATTTGATCCACCTCGAAAAGTTTGCCCAGGTAACCAGGTATGAAGGTGAACGGAAGGCTCCATTGTTCCCTTTCGTCGTTCCCGTCAATTTGAGTAACTCTGTGAGTAAAACTAAACCTTCCCAGAGTGGTTGCGGTTGACAGGGTTGACTTGGTTGATGCTTGGTAAAGTGGGTGGATGTTTTAGGCATGTTGGGCCCTGTCCAGGGTTTACCCTGTTCTGTGCCACATTTTCATTGGACCCTCCTGACTCAGTTTCATGATCTATGTTGCTATAGACTGGTCATGCATTTGACCTGGATTTATTCTATAAAAATATTTTATTTGAAATTTGAAGAGGAATGGCCCCTCAGAGCCTGGTTCCTCTCTAGGTTTCTTCCAAAATTTGACCCATCAGGGAGTGTCTGTCAACTGCGTCAGTCCTAACTGCGTCAGTCTGTCCACCCTTTCTGACAGATTCGGTCTCTCCACCCTCCCTGAGGACTGCCTCTAGTGATTGATTGACAGTTGAGCCAGACACTTGAGTGAACACGATGTTATTGCCCTGTACAGCTGTAAAATCCATAGCGGGTAGAGCCAAATAGAATCTCTGGTCCCCTGGTCTGGCATCCTGCCATGTCCATCTCTCAGTGGGCTGTTGACTCTCCCAGGTCCTTCATCATCACTAAAGGCTTGCTTCATGAGGAAGAGGAGAACTCTCTGAGGCCAACCGTCGTAGAACAGTCTGTCTCGGCTTGGTTAATAAGTTCACACATTGTCAAAAGCTTCTAACTTCTAACTAGCTTCTAACAGCTTTCAAACTAAAGGACTATTGGCCAAAGTGTCTAGTAACTTAGAGCTTGATCAATACGTTATTAAAATCGTTACGCTAGTGACACAAAATTAAAGCTGTACGTTTTTTAATCAAATTTCCTGGCCAACAGTTTGTGATGTTCCGTTATTCTGCCCAACAACTAATGATGAGCAACCTGCTCCAATATTCACCCATAAGGCGTATTAGGCTCTATAGCAGCGTATCAATTATGTCCAATATCTAGTGACCTACTTCTCCACTCTCTCCCCTCTCTCCTCTACCTCTCCTCTTTCTCCTCTCTCATTCCTCTACCTCTCCTCAACCTCTCCTCTGTCCTCTCTCTCTTCTCTCATTGACCTCTCCCCTATATCCTCGCTCTCTCCTCTACCCCTCCTCTTTCTCCTCTACCTCTCTCCTCTCTTCTCTCTCTCTCACCTACCTCTCCTCTACCTCTCCTCTCTATCTTCTCTTTACTCACTCTCTCTCTCCTCTACTTCTCCTCTCTCTCTTCTCACTCTTTTCTCTCTCCTCTCTCCATCTCTCTCTTCTCTACCTCTCTTCTCTCTTCTCACTCTCTCTTCTTACTCTCTTCTCTCTCCTCTCTCTCTCGTATCTCTCTCCTCTACCCCTCTTCTCTCTCCTCTCTCGTCTTATCTCTCTGAAGTTTGGCAAATACATTGCACGGTACATTATGTCTTATACCGCTGTTTAATAAAGACTGATAAAACAAAGCGACACTCATGTGTTCTACCAGTAGGTGGCAGTATGTGTTACCGTATGACGGCCACCAAATGATTTACCTGATCCACCACAGAAGAGATGAACTCATATAACTAGATGATGTTCGGCGGTGGGAGATCTGCGGAGGTAGCACTGTTTGTCATAAACGAAACCACTCTGAATCATAAACAGGGAAGTGTTTACACAACTAATACTGATGTAGCATTTCCATCAACATAATAGCATTGTGGCACCGCGGAACCCGAAGTGAAATATACCACGGTAATGTGATAATATGATGGAGACATGAGAGTGAGAGCGAATGAGTGGTAGATGGAGTGAGCTACAGAGAGTGGTGAGGAGAGATTGGGATCTTAAAGTGGTTCATCAAGAAGGACGTCAACAGTAGCATATCTGAAGGTCCTGGCCTTAGGTAATGATTGATACAGTTAATCTAAGCTTCTCTTATGATTGGAGACAGTCAGCCCAGGCATCTACATTGACCGGATATGGTTAATCCAAGCTTCTCTTATGATTGGAGACAGTCAGCCCAGGCATCTACCTTGACCGGATACGGTTAATCCACATTCTCTTATGATTAGAGACAGTCAGCCCAGGCATCTACCTTGACCGGATACGGTTAATCCACATTCTCTTATGATTAGAGACAGTCAGCCCAGGCATATACCTTGACCGGATACAGTTAATCCAAGCTTCTCTTATGATTGGAGACAGTCAGCCCAGGCATATACCTTGACCGGATACAGTTAATCCAAGCGTCCATTATGATTGGAGACAGTCAGCCCAGGCATATACCTTGACCGGATACAGTTAATCCAAGCGTCCATTATGATTGGAGACAGTCAGCCCAGGCATCTAGCTTGACCGGATACGGTTAATCCAAGCGTCCATTATGATTGGAGACAGTCAGCCCAGGCATCTACCTTGACCGGATACGCTTAATCCAAGCGTCCATTATGATTGGAGACAGTCAGCCCAGGCATATACCTTGACCGGATACAGTTAATCCAAGCGTCCATTATGATTGGAGACAGTCAGCCCAGGCATATACCTTGACCGGATACGGTTAATCCAAGCGTCCATTATGATTGGAGACAGTCAGCCCAGGCCTCTATCTTGATTTGATACAATCAGTCACGCTCACCCACAGAGAAACAACCCTCCATCCGAGTTTTCCTGGTGATTGGAAGCTGACCGGCATTTTACAAATCACGAACCATGTGAAGGGAATAGGTAATATAAAGAACAGCTGTCTGCTTTCCGTACACTTTCAGGCGTTGTCTTGCTCTTTCCCTCTCTACTTTTTCTCCCGAAGCAATAATTAATAGAACAAGGAGCTCCTTGGCCCAATCCATTATAGTGACCATTGAGCGAGGGAGATGTAATGGAAATTAGACCCCGCAGGTCTCTAGTTTGACGTTGCAGTAGATTCCGAACAGGAAGTGACACGCCCCTAGTCTTCATTATGTTGCTTACGTTGATGTGGTAGGAAGTCAATGTTCGCACTGACTCACATGCGGATGTCTCCGTTCGGATACTGGTAACGCTCTCTCAAATGTGTCTGATGTCCCGTTGAAGGTTTTAAGCCCTCGGACCCCGCCCCAGGACCAGCTAAATATCCTAGGCGTGGTCCATCTGTATTTATGGACCTGCGTCTCATCTGAACATGGACATTCTTTGGCGTGGCCCGAACGAATGAGGAACTCTTATAATATTTACCCGGCACAGTCAGAAGAGGACTGGCCACCCCTTAGAGTCCGGTTCCTCTCTAGGTTTCTTTCCTGGTTTTGACCCTGTGCATCAATTCTTGTTGGCGTTGCTTGCTCTTTGGGGTTTCAGGCTGGGTATCGAAAAAAGCACTAACTGTGACACCTGCTGGTGGAAAAGGGGATTTAGAAAATAAATATGATTGATTGAGAGAGAGAGAGAGAGAGAGAGAGAGAGAGAGCACATTGGCCTAAGTAATGGAACTTGATTACGGTTGTTTACAAAGCGTCTTTATAACATCTAGCCTTGTTTTCCGACGCGCGTCCGTCAATCCCACTCAGGGAATCCGTCCATCCATGCTTTCATTCTGATGCAAATCCCCCACGATGCCTTTTTACGAACAGCATTCGTGGTAAACAAAAGGAACGCTATAGCGGAATGCCAGCATGAATCAGCGACGCCTCACAGCGAGGGCCAAACACAGGGGGGGCCAAACACAGCGAGGGCCAAACACAGCGGGGGCCAAACACAGCAGGGTTCAAACACAGGGGGGGCCAAACACAGCGGGGGGGCCAAACACAGGGGGGCCAAACACAGCAGGGGCCAAACACAGCGGGGGCCAAACACAGCAATGGCCAAACACAGCGATGGCCAAACACAGCGAGGGCCAAACACAGAGATGACCAAACACAGCGAGAGCCAAACACAGCGATGGCCAAACACAACGGGGGCCAAACACAACGGGGGCCAAACACAGCGAGGGCCAAACACAGCGAGGGCCAAACACAACGGGGGCCAATCACAACGGGGCCAAACACAGCGGGGGGCCAAACACAGCGGGGGCCAAACAGAGCGAGGGCCAAACAGAGCGGTTATGGCCAGCTCCAAATAGCGCACACAAATCATAATAAACATAGCTGGCTGCAGCCTTGACTCTTTCTCCCTCAGTAACTCACGACCATTAAAGTTAACTTTGTCAAAAAATCATAACAAACCGTTGGTCACACTATAACTCCCCAGTGAACCACGAGGTGACCCACAGAACACCACACACACAAACACACACACGTGCTCATCTCTTTATCGCCTATATCCTCGGTATCCTGAGCAATTTATAACAAATCAGATTGATCGGCGCTAATACAGATCTGTCCCGTCTCCCTCCTCCTGACCCACAGTCAGAGTCGGAGTACCATCCCAGGAACCCAAATAACCGGGCCAGGCGGCCCGTGGAAACACAAATCAATATGCAGGAGGAAATAGATCTGTAGCGAGAGGTGGCCGTCCAAGGTCAGAACCTTGTTCACCCGCCCTGCACCACTTCCTCAATCGGCTGTCTTCCCACTTAACCCCCCCCCCCCGTTCACTTAGAGAACGGCACCGGATGTTGGAGACCGGGAGTCCAGTCGCCGGCCACGCATATGGCGAAGCTAATTATAAATAAATAAATTCATGTCTTGGACGAGATATTTTAAACCTGAACCATTCATTAAAAGCATTTAGAGAGTTAAATATTGCGGCAGATTGGACCCGTCGCGTCGTGAAGACAGTGATTAACTCGCGGGAGCCGAGACACAGGGCAGGTGAACTAAAAGGCTTCAATGCCGGACTGACACATTTCACCGTGTGTGTTTTTTATTATCTAACCTTGGCTAAGGCACTTGTGAGTGCGTACACGTTCACACACGTCACGTTCACACACGTCTCCAGTGAATATCTTCCTATTGACCTGGGCCAACAACGCAGTCACGCAACACAGCTAGTCCGAGGAATTATTGGAATCCAGACGAAAGTGCATTAAGATGATCGTGTTCCTGTAGGCTAGTGTCACGAGTGGTGAGTTAGGGTACTGCACTGTCTGGTTTCGGGTGCCCACTTCCTGGTTTATGTTGGTTACAGCTGTTGGGGTTTTGCAATCACTGGGCTATAAAGGGGATTGCTAGATGTCACTCTTTGCTCTTCATTGTTACATGTCACGATTGCGTTAGAGGTGTGTGTTTGTTGTTAGACGGGTTGTTTTTGCATGTTTGTTATAAGACGCTGTACGCGCACTTTCATTTGCAGTTTGGCACCAGTTTAGCTTTTCCGCCGTTTACGGTTTGTTTTGTGTTGTTGTCACGAATAAACCTTTACTGAAACGGATACCTGGCTTTGCACATGGCTTATTACGCCACACCGTACCAGCAGCATGACAGAATGAAGAGCCACCTAAGCCAGCGGAGCCAGACGGTGAGTGGATTCCACGGGGGGGCAAGCTATAGCGCCCCGTCGGATGAAACTCACCGTCGCCCCACGGAGCGGTGGGAATGGAATCGGCCGGAGACACCACAGGAGCGGTGGCTACGTCTCCGGCCGTATGCTGAGTACGAACCATCAATGCAGCATTCAGGGTCTGTGAAAATGGGTCCGCGGGCCTTCTATGAAGGCAAGAGGACATCCCGGAGGCGCCCCAAAGTGATTTTTGGGGGGGAGCTAACGGGGTGTTCAAGGAGGTCCGCGGAGAGAACACCCACGACCCTGGTGCTGCCACAGCAACCACCCACTGCTCCGGGGCTGCAGCCAGAGCCAGCAAGAGCTCTGGAGCTGAAGCCAAAACCCCAGCTCCAACAGGGCTATGACCCTTTCCGGCCACCAACCTCCAGGGCCCAGAGACCACCTAAGGGCCTGGAGAGCCAGCCGTCCGAGGTGATTAGGAGATGGTGGGGGGTGTGGTTCACCCTGCAGGACCAGCCTCTCCCACTCCAGTGCAAGAGTGCCCTGAGCGGTCCCTTCCACCACAGCAGGAGTTCCAAGATGAGCCCCTCCCACCTTTGCTTGAGTGTACTGAGCGGCTCCTCCCTCCTCTGCGTGAGTGTCTAGATGAGCCCCTCCCACCTTTGCTTGAGTGTACTGAGCGGCTCCTCCCCCCTCTACGTGAGTGCCCGGACCAGCCTCTCCCACTGAAGCGTGAGTGTCCTGAGCGGCTCCTCCCCCCTCTACGTGAGTGCCCGGACCAGCTCCTCCCACTCCAGTGTGAGTGCCCTGAGGGGCTCCTCCTTCCGCCGCCAGAGCTCCCAGAGCGTCCCTGCCTGCCAGAGCTCCCGGAGTGTCATCTCCTTCCTCCGCCAGAGCTCCCAGAGCGTCCCTGCCTGCCAGAGCTCCCGGAGTGTCATCTCCTTCCTCCGCCAGAGCTCCCAGAGCGTCCCTGCCTGCCAGAGCTCCCAGAGCGTCCTTGCCTGCCAGAGCTCCCAGAGCGTCCTTGCCTGCCAGAGCTCCCAGAGCGTCCTTGCCTGCCAGAGCTCCCAGAGCGTCCTTGCCTGCCAGAGCTCCCAGAGCGTCCTTGCCTGCCAGAGCTCCCAGAGCGTCCTTGCCTGCCAGAGCTCCCAGAGCGTCCTTGCCTGCCAGAGCTCCCAGAGCGTCCTTGCCTGCCAGAGCTCCCAGAGCGTCCTTGCCTGCCAGAGCTCCCAGAGCGTCCTTGCCTGCCAGAGCTCCCAGAGCGTCCTTGCCTGCCAGAGCTCCCAGAGCGTCACCGCCTGCCAGAGCTCCCAGAGCGTCACCGCCTGCCAGAGCTCCCAGAGCGTCACCGCCCGCCAGAGCTCCCAGAGCGTCACCGCCCGCCAGAGTTCCCAGAGCGTCACCGCCCGCCAGAGCTCCCAGAGCGTCACCGCCCGCCAGAGCTCCCAGAGCGTCACCGCCCGCCAGAGCTCCCAGAGCGTCACCGCCCGCCAGAGCTCCCAGAGCGTCACCGCCCGCCAGAGCTCCCAGAGCGTCACCGCCCACGATGGCCGCCGCCACGCCCACGTCGATGGCCGCCGCCACGCCCACGTCGATGGCCGCCGCCACGCCCACGTCGATGGCCGCCGCCACGCCCACGTCGATGGCCGCCGCCACGCCCACGTCGATGGCCGCCGCCACGCCCACGTCGATGGCCGCCGCCACGCCCCGTCGATGGCCGCCGCCACGCTCCACGATGGCCGCCGCCACGTACACCAAGATGGCGGAAGCCTTGCCGCACAAGACGGCGATCGGGCCACCAAGGCCCTTTAAGGGCTGGACCTGCTGTCTTGGACTAACCCTTTGGGTATGACAGTGGGTCCTTGCCTGTTGCTCCCTTGTTTTTTTGTATGTTGTTAATGTTGGTTGTTGTTGGCTATCTGGGAGCTAGCCTTAAGTGGGGGGTACTGTCACGAGTGGTGAGTTAGGGTACTGCACTGTCTGGTTTCGGGTGCCCACTTCCTGGTTTATGTTGGTTACAGCTGTTGGGGTTTTGCAATCACTGGGCTATAAAGGGGATTGCTAGATGTCACTCTTTGCTCTTCATTGTTACATGTCACGATTGCGTTAGAGGTGTGTGTTTGTTGTTAGACGGGTTGTTTTTGCATGTTTGTTATAAGACGCTGTACGCGCACTTTCATTTGCAGTTTGGCACCAGTTTAGCTTTTCCGCCGTTTACGGTTTGTTTTGTGTTGTTGTCACGAATAAACCTTTACTGAAACGGATACCTGGCTTTGCACATGGCTTATTACGCCACACCGTACCAGCAGCATGACAGCTAGAGATATCCAGTAATGAAACAAAATGTTTAGAGATATGCTCCCAGTTCTGGAACAGGAAACAGTCCATGCCCAAGGACACACGGAATATGACAGATGAACAGAGGATTCGGTTGTTCCCCGGGCAGGCTGCCGCGCCTGGATCCGTGGGAGGTCAGATGACAACAATAGATCAGCGATTAGCAACATGCGGGTTAATGTTACTAGGGCCTCATTTCAGGTCAACAAATAAAAGCCCATTCCAACGGCTCCTAACCAGGCTCCACTGATCCAGATATACCGCAGTTAGCAGGCTTTTGTTCCGACCCAGCAACGAAACTTACTTGATAACTAACTCAATAGCTTTCATTTGATGATTCAGGTATGCCAGAATAACTTATTCGGCTGTTTTATGGGGCTTTTTGCAAGCACCTGAGGGAGCATACTGTTTCACTTTTGAGAGAGCAAAACTTTCTGGTCTAGCACTTATCGAAATTACCCATCTAAATTTTCCAAACTATTGTGACGCATTGAGCCTTATTCTCTGATTATACAAATGATAATATAACCAGTAGCAGTGGATGTTAGCCTACATTAGCTAAACCGTGAAATTGATGCAAATAAAACCTAGTGGTAGCAGCGTGTGTTGGCCTCGCTTAGCATAACTGTCCAGTTCAAGAAATGCTAATCTAACCTAGCGGTAGCAGCGTGTGTAGGCCTCGCTTAGCATAACTGTCCAGTTCAACAGATGCTAATCTAACCTAGTGGTAGCAGCGTGTGTAGGCCTAGCTTAGCATAACTGTCCAGTTCAACAGATGCTAATCTAACCTAGCGGTAGCAGCTTGTGTAGGCCTAGCTTAGCATAACTGTCCAGTTCAACAGATGCTAATCTAACCTAGCGGTAGCAGCTTGTGTAGGCCTAGCTTAGCATAACTGTCCAGTTCAACAGATGCTAATCTAACCTAGTGGTAGCAGCGTGTGTAGGCCTAGCTTAGCATAACTGTCCAGTTCAACAGAGGCTAATCTAACCTAGCGGTAGCAGCTTGTGTAGGCCTAGCTTAGCATAACTGTCCAGTTCAACAGATGCTAATCTAACCTAGCGGTAGCAGCGTGTGTAGGCCTAGCTTAGCATAACTGTCCATTTCAACAGATGCTAATCTAACCTAGCTGTGGCAGTGGGTGTTAGCCTAGTTAAGCCTACTCCAATTATAATAACACGAAGCCATATGGAGGAGTGGACCAACGGATGGGAGATTAACTGCTGGGCTACTATTTAAAGCGGCAGATGAAAAAATTGTAATTGATTGTCTCTGAGCCGGCAGAGCTAAAAATAAGCCACTTGTCTTCACAACCGCTACAGTCAGGACAGACGCCGTTATGTCATTGCATAATTCACACTTTAAACACACAATCTAAAGGCCCTTATCATGTGTAACACAGCGTGCCCCTCATGCTGATCAGCATGTCCCCAACACGAATGGGAAAAGCTACACATTTAAATGATCAGGTCGTCCGGAACCAACCAAGCCAAATTAATGTTCTGGTAAACGTTTCGCGTTGAGGCAAATGTTTCCGAACGGGCGGCTGGGTACGCCGACGGCCATTATTAGCGCTCCCTCGTCGCCCAGCTCCGCGCCCCGGCTTGTCGTTCTCCCAGATGGCTAGACCTGAGCCCGCGGCGCCGCAGATGGGAAGAGGATGACATATTTAGGCAGCACGACTGACTCCGCTGCTCTCTCTGTCTTCCAGGCACATGGGTCGGCCCGCTACGCTCAGGCAGATCTGGTGTGGAGAAATAGACATCTGCACGTGCATATTTGTTACGCTGGTTAAGTCATCGGTGGCGATGCTCGATGTTACGGGCGACTGGCAGGGGAGGGGGATGGTGGGGGGCGCTGGGCGTTGAGTTTATGGGCGCTTCTTATTCCGAAACACTCTCAACAACTCGTCGATTGTGCCATTCCCAAGTGATAGGGGTGTAGGGGTGTATGGGTGTATGGGTGTATGGGTGTATGGGTGTGGGGTGTATGGGTGTATGGGTGTATGGGTGTGGGGTGTATGGGTGTAGGGGTGTGGGGTGTAGGGGTGTAGGGGTGTAGGGGTGTATGGGTGTATGGGTGTGGGGTGTATGGGTGTGGGGTGTAGGGGTGTAGGGGTGTAGGGGTGTATGGGTGTATGGGTGTATGGGTGTGGGGTGTAGGGGTGTAGGGGTGTAGGGGTGTATGGGTGTATGGGTGTATGGGTGTGGGGTGTAGGGGTGTATGGGTGTATGGGTGTATGGGTGTATGGGTGTATGGGTGTGGGGTGTAGGGGTGTGGGGTGTATGGGTGTATGGGTGTATGGGTGTATGGGTGTGGGGTGTAGGGGTGTGGGGTGTAGGGGTGTATGGGTGTATGGGTGTGGGGTGTATGGGTGTATGGGTGTATGGGTGTATGGGTGTGGGGTGTAGGGGTGTAGGGGTGTATGGGTGTATGGGTGTATGGGTGTATGGGTGTGGGGTGTAGGGGTGTATGGGTGTATGGGTGTATGGGTGTGGGGTGTAGGGGTGTATGGGTGTATGGGTGTATGGGTGTGGGGTGTAGGTGTGTATGGGTGTATGGGTGTATGGGTGTGGGGTGTAGGGTGTAGGTGTGTAGGGAGGTATGGGTGTAGGGGTGTGGGGTGTAGGGGTGTGGGGTGTATGGGTGTGGGGTGTAGGGGTGTATGGGTGTATGGGTGTATGGGTGTATGGGTGTGGGGTGTAGGGGTGTATGGGTGTATGGGTGTATGGGTGTATGGGTGTATGGGTGTATGGGTGTGGGGTGTAGGGGTGTAGGGGTGTAGGGGTGTATGGGTGTATGGGTGTATGGGTGTATGGGTGTGGGGTGTAGGGGTGTATGGGTGTATGGGTGTATGGGTGTGGGGTGTAGGGGTGTATGGGTGTATGGGTGTATGGGTGTGGGGTGTAGGTGTGTATGGGTGTATGGGTGTATGGGTGTGGGGTGTAGGGGTGTAGGTGTGTAGGGAGGTATGGGTGTAGGGGTGTGGGGTGTAGGGGTGTGGGGTGTATGGGTGTGGGGTGTAGGGGTGTATGGGTGTATGGGGGTAGGGGTGTATGGGTGTGGGGTGTAGGGGTGTAGGGGTGTGGGGGTGTAGGGGTGTATGGGTATATGGGTGTAGGGGTGTGGGGGTCTATGGTTGTGGGGCTGTATGGGTGTATGGGTGTGGGGGTGTAGGGGTGTAGGGGTGTGGGGGTGTGGGGCTGTAGGGGTGTAGGGGTGTAGGGGTGTGGGGCTGTAGGGGTGTATGGGTGTAGGGGTGTAGGGGTGTGGGGCTGTAGGGGTGTGGGGCTGTAGGGGTGTGGGGCTGTAGGGGTGTAGACTGACAGGTGTAGACAAAAACAATTAATTCTCATGTTCGGACGAAATTACAACAATGCGGAAATTGGTAGGAAAGATCACATGGATACATTGAAAAGATCACATGGATACATTGAAAAGATCACATGGATACATTGAAAAGATCACATGGATACATTGAAAAGATCACATGGAGACATTGAAAAGATCACATGGATACATTGAAAAGATCACATGGAGACATTGAAAAGATCACATGGATACATTGAAAAGATCACATGGATACATTGAAAAGATCACATGGATACATTGAAAAGATCACATGGATACATTGAAAAGATCACATGGATACATTAGAAAGATCACATGGATACATTGAAAAGATCACATGGAGACATTGAAAAGATCACATGGAGACATTGATAAGATCACATGGATACATTAGAAAGATCACATGGATACATTGAAAAGATCACATGGATACATTGAAAAGATCACATGGATACATTGAAAAGATCACATGGATACATTGAAAAGATCACATGGATACATTAGAAAGATCACATGGATACATTAGAAAGATCACATGGAGACATTGGAAAGATCACATGGATACATTAGAAAGATCACATGGATACATTAGAAAGATCACATGGATACATTGAAAAGATCACATGGAGACATTGAAAAGATCACATGGAGACATTGAAAAGATCACATGGATACATTAGAAAGATCACATGGATACATTGAAAAGATCACATGGATACATTGGAAATATCACATGGATACATTGAAAAGATCACATGGATACATTGAAAAGATCACATGGATACATTGGAAAGATCACATGGATACATTGAAAAGATCACATGGAGACATTGAAAAGATCACATGGAGACATTGAAAAGATCACATGGATACATTGGAAAGATCACATGGATACATTGGAAATATCACATGGATACATTGGAAATATCACATGGATAAATTGTGGCTAGCAGGTTATGGGGGTAGCAGGTGATGTGGCTAGCAAGCTTTTTTTCCTGTATCTGCATCTTTCTTTTCTACCCTTTCAATGTCGATCTCCATCTTCTCACACTTTCATCCCCTTCCTCTCCTCTCTCCTCTAAATCACATTATTTAGTCAGCCTTGTCTCTGAGTGAGAAATATGAAAGCTTTACTTTTATCTGTCATCTCTATGGCGGTGCTTAAATATGGGATATTGACAATGCAGAGTTCAGTATTTACGTCCAACTGACAGTGACTTGTTGTGTAATTATTCAAAAAATAATGAACATTTTAGTTAGTTTTTATTTGATTCTTTTTGCTCGGTTTAGTGACAGTTTTACTTCAACTTTCGTCTCATTTATGGCTTAATCGTATTTTACTTTCACCTATGGTAAATAAGTGGTTAGAGGCCACAGGCATTTCCATAGGGGCGGATAAAAAAATGTTTTATTTATGACTGACCTAATGTATGCAGGAAAAATGATGTCCGGATGATGTGAATACATTGTTTAAGTGCAGATCAGTTCACATATGGCTGCTGAACGTGATATGGTGTTGTCTTGATCCTGAAAAACTGATCTGTTCCTGTATCACCGTTGTGGAGAAACAGCGTCTGGGTGCAGTTCAGACAGAAACAGCGTCAGTGTGCAGTTCAGACTGAAACAGCATCGGTGTGCAGTTCAGACTGAAACAGCACCGGTGTGCAGTTCAGACTGAAACAGCATCGGTGTGCAGTTCAGACTGAAACAACATCGGTGTGCAGTTCAGACTGAAACAACATCGGTGTGCAGTTCAGACTGAAACAGCATCGGTGTGCAGTTTATACTGAAACAACATCGGTGTGCAGTTCAGGCTGAAACAGCATTGGTGTGCAGTTCAGGCTGAAACAGCATCGGTGTACAGTTGAAAGAACTTACGCTTACGAGCGCTTGAACGCTAACGGGAACATGTGAATGTGTTCAAATGAGCCTGGTTTAGCGGTTAGCAGCTAATATACGCTGAGGCTAATGTTGCAAATTGGCCATCGCTGTTTATACTAATGCATTCCACACACACGCAGGTACGTGTAATCGGAATCCAATTTGCATCTGATCAATCAAGAGCAATTAAACGAGTAGACATTACGGAGTGCTCTCGCTTCCTGCTTGAGTTATGCATACAGAGTTTGTGTTCTGTTTGCTTTCCACAGAATGTCATATACATTCCGGGTGAAGGGGGGTTTAAAGTCACAGCCTCTGGTCCAGCGAGGACGACAAATCCCAGAGGATCTTTTTTCTCTGAACAAATGGGAGAGGGGGATAGAGATGGAGAGAGAGATGGAGAAAGAGGAGGGAGGGAGAGACGCACAGACAGGACTCCTCTGTCTCCGTTTGGCCTGTGTTGTAGGCGTCCCCATTTGGCAACTCACGCTCCCTATCCATTCTGGACGAGTTTGAACAGAAATGCAGATAAGATACGTGAGAAAGTCCAGGAGGGCGGAGCTGGCAGAGGAGAAATTTGCAACCGTTGTTAAAGTGAATGAACAAAGTGAATGAGATATATAGTTATACTTATACATTAAATTTGTATTCAATCCATTATGAATTAACTCTGTTGTGTTGTGAATAGCCAATCACATGCTCAGGAAGGTATTTCACGTGCTGATGGGGAGGAAGAAAAGCGCGGCGTGTTCAATGGGACACGCCGTGCGAGGTGTCTGATTGCCCGTGTGTGTGTGTGTGTGTGTGGCTTTGGCACAGGGGTGTGGTCATCAAAATGGCCTTGTGAACTATTCTACTTGATTGACTGCTTCCATTGGCTGACGAGATCTCCGGAGACATGAGCCGAGACAGTAAAAGCCATATTTAAGTGCTTTGATTTCCTGTTTTATCTTCCCGGTCCACAAATCTAATTGCGATCTTCCGCCGTCTCTGAGAGGGGGTCGGTAGGAAAGGAGTGAAGGGATGGATGGAGTGAGGGAGCGAGGGAGTGAGGGAGCGAGGGAGGGAGGGAGCGAGGGAGTGAGGGAGCGAGGGAGGGAGGGAGCAAGGGAGCAGAAACTGACTGACAGATATAGAAAAAAACAGCGAGAGACATCCACTGGGGAGAGAACGGAGGAGACTGAGAGGGATGATTGATTGACAGGCTTAGAGACAGAGAATGTGAGAGGGTGAGCTGCGAGCCACGCAGAGGAGCCATAGAGACAGAGCAAGAGAGACGGAGATCCTTTATGGCGACCGGGTGCCCCAGATATTCATTAGAGGGCCAGAATGAATGGACGTCCCTGGCTCTGACACGACCACCAGACTGGCTGAATGGGCTTTGATCATCGTACAGACTGTCTCCGGCTGTCAGCCTGGCCCTCCTGTAGACACGCACAGTAGACGCCAGCCACAGTCATTCGTTCAGGTTCCAGAACCAGGAAGAGACAGGATTAATTGTCTGTACTATCGCGTATACAATACTGACTTCATTAATCATCTGTGTTATTGTATAAATAATACAGCCAGATCATGCCGTAGTGACCATCTGTGCACTTCGTGGTGTTCTTTCCTGTATTCTCTGCGGACGATATCTTTACATCAGAGGGGGGTGAAGGAGTGAATAACAACACCCATTAAAATCCTGGGGGCTTTTAATATCCTGGACTTTGATTGGCTGAAAGCAGTAGTGTATGAGACTGTATCCCTCCGGGTATGACAGCTGACATGCTATTAATGATCTAATAATGTAATAACGGCAATAACACACATTCAAAGGAGGGGCGATTGTGACATATATAGCACAGCTACGGGCACTCACGGTTGCAGCGTGCCCAAAAAAGTTGGTTGGTCTGTTAGCTGCATAAAATATTCCCTTCTGCCGCTGACAGTACACATGTAGAACTAACCTTCCTCTATCAGTATATAGAGACACATGATCCAGCTATATGGTGACAGTACACGTGTAGGACTAACCTTCCTGTATCAGTATATAGAGACACATGATCCAGCTATATGGTGACAGTACACGTATAGGACTAACCTTCCTCTATCAGTATATAGAGACACATGATCCAGCTATATGGTGACAGTACACGTGTAGGACTAACCTTCCTGTATCAGTATATAGAGACACATGATCCAGCTATATGGTGACAGTACACGTGTAGGACTAACCTTCCTGTATCAGTATATAGAGACACATGATCCAGCTATATGGTGACAGTACACGTGTAGGACTAACCTTCCTGTATCAGTATATAGAGACACATGATCCAGCTATATGGTGACAGTACACGTGTAGGACTAACCTTCCTGTATCAGTATATAGAGACACATGATCCAGCTATATGGTGACAGTACACGTGTAGGACTAACCTTCCTGTATCAGTATATAGAGACACATGATCCAGCTATATGGTGACAGTACACGTGTAGGACTAACCTTCCTGTATCAGTATATAGAGACACATGATCCAGCTATATGGTGACAGTACACGTGTAGGACTAACCTTCCTCTATCAGTATATAGAGACACATGATCCAGCTATATGGTGACAGTACACGTGTAGGACTAACCTTCCTGTATCAGTATATAGAGACACATGATCCAGCTATATGGTGACAGTACACGTGTAGGACTAACCTTCCTGTATCAGTATATAGAGACACATGATCCAGCTATATGGTGACAGTACACGTGTAGGACTAACCTTCCTGTATCAGTATATAGAGACACATGATCCAGCTATATGGTGACAGTACACGTGTAGGACTAACCTTCCTGTATCAGTATATAGAGACACATGATCCAGCTATATGGTGACAGTACACGTGTAGGACTAACCTTCCTGTATCAGTATATAGAGACACATGATCCAGCTATATGGTGACAGTACACATGTAGGACTAACCTTCCTGTATCAGTATATAGAGACACATGATCCAGCTATATGGTGACAGTACACGTGTAGGACTAACCTTCCTGTATCAGTATATAGAGACACATGATCCAGCTATATGGTGACAGTACACGTGTAGGACTAACCTTCCTGTATCAGTATATAGAGACACATGATCCAGCTATATGGTGACAGTACACGTGTAGGACTAACCTTCCTGTATCAGTATATAGAGACACATGATCCAGCTATATGGTGACAGTACACGTGTAGGACTAACCTTCCTGTATCAGTATATAGAGACACATGATCCAGCTATATGGTGACAGTACACGTGTAGGACTAACCTTCCTGTATCAGTATATAGAGACACATGATCCAGCTATATGGTGACAGTACACGTGTAGGACTAACCTTCCTGTATCAGTATATAGAGACACATGATCCAGCTATATGGTGACAGTACACGTGTAGGACTAACCTTCCTGTATCAGTATATAGAGACACATGATCCAGCTATATGGTGACAGTACACGTGTAGGACTAACCTTCCTGTATCAGTATATAGAGACACATGATCCAGCTATATGGTGACAGTACACGTGTAGGACTAACCTTCCTGTATCAGTATATAGAGACACATGATCCAGCTATATGGTGACAGTACACGTGTAGGACTAACCTTCCTGTATCAGTATATAGAGACACATGATCCAGCTATATGGTGACAGTACACGTGTAGGACTAACCTTCCTCTATCAGTATATAGAGACACATGATCCAGCTATATGGTGACAGTACACGTGTAGGACTAACCTTCCTGTATCAGTATATAGAGACACATGATCCAGCTATATGGTGACAGTACACGTGTAGGACTAACCTTCCTGTATCAGTATATAGAGACACATGATCCAGCTATATGGTGACAGTACACGTGTAGGACTAACCTTCCTGTATCAGTATATAGAGACACATGATCCAGCTATATGGTGACAGTACACGTGTAGGACTAACCTTCCTGTATCAGTATATAGAGACACATGATCCAGCTATATGGTGACAGTACACGTGTAGGACTAACCTCTCTCCACCCCCACCAACCCACCGGTCTGCCTGACTCCAGTTTGTTTGTGTAATATGTGTCTTGGCCTTGGTCCAGATTGAAGGAAGTGCAGCGGTAATGCGATTATGAGACGCACCAAATCTCGTTGGTTGTCACCTGCGGCAACCGCCGTCTACAGTACATCAATTGATGGAGCTGTGAGTTTGACAGTGTGTGTGTGTGTGTGTGTGTGTGTGTGTGTGTGTGTGTGTGTGTGTGTATTTGTTGCTCGTTGTGGATGGGGTGAGGAAAAATGGGCTGGGAAAATCGAGGTTGTGTCAGTTCGGGTGCGTTTATAAACATTATTTATTTGAGACTTTGTGGGTATCAAGCAAAACCATGAAAATAAAGGTTCAGTTCAACTAGAGCTTTATAGGATGCAATGGGAAAAAGGCCAAATATAATAATAAGTAATAAACCGGGCAATAAAATGTGCTCTGCATTAGAAATAATAGAAACCAATGTAGTATAAAAAAGGAAGAACACAAATAATATCATTGCATTTCATATGGCAATAAGTTTATTAAGATATTAATAACAGGCAGAATTTTTTTTTTTTTTTTGCCTAGTTTTAAAGTTGGTCAACGTTGGAGCATGTTTAAGATTTTCGAGCAGTTTGTTTTAACTCTGTGCAGGTTTGAAATCATTTTTACACATCCATATGATTCAGAATTTATTAGAGATGTTCAAGAAAATGAGCGTTGTGGTTTGAATCTTGTCTCTACACAGACTGTTGATCTGTTTGGACACACCAGTCCTCTGTGATACAGTAAGAGCTTCTACAGTTAACCAATAACAGGACTGCATATCACCTTCAAATTAAAGGTATGCAGTAGGTTTTAGCAGCCGTAGGTTAACAACAGCTATTTCAGTCCAGGTTACCATGGTACCACACGTAATTTGTCTACATTAGGAGCCATATTGGTAAATGACGGGGAGAAACGCTGACTGTTCGGTATTCTGTCAGAGGTAATGTCCAGAGGAAGGCAGTTGTTCTGCTTCTGTTGGATTCATTTCTAATTCAACGAGGCACTGTTTCGTTCTCCGGATTGTCCACCCCGCCTCTGAGAGAGTACAGCGCCAGGCCAATCTTCTGGCTTACGATTCGTCCCTGTTACTCGAAAAAACCATTTGTTTTGTGGTCATCCATTTTATGAGTCAGTCTCCCTCTCTCTCTCTGCCTCTCTGTCTTTATCTCTCTCTCTCTCTCTCTCTCTCCGTTTCTCTGTTTTTTGTCCACCGGGGAGAAAATCAATGTGGGTTTAGTGGACCTCGTGTTCTTTGGGTGGGATGAGCAGACTGGACACTGGAGGCGAATCTCTGGCCCTTATCTCTTCCTCTGTGCAGGAAAGGAAGAGCTCGTATTTGGGACATTGTTCCAAGTCAATTCACAGGATATGACTTCCTTCATTGTGGAGGATATTTGTAAACGAATATTTACAGTGAATTATGTGGTAAAAAAAATTGGCGATGTGAATGAACTATGTGTACCAATATTAGCATATTAGGATCAGCCATACAATATGTGTTTATATTAGGATGTCAAAAGCATCATAACATGTCAGAGAAGAGCAAGTATGACAACAAATATCACAGTTATATAATGACATGTCTCAAATGAGCTATTCTGAAAGACAGTGTTGAAACGGCTGACGCTGGCAATCACAGACTTTTATTCGCTGGGACATATCTTAGGCTCAGAAATGTACAGCCATATCGCTTTAAGATTATTATGTTTGCGGTCGTACAGTATACAGTCAGGATACATTAAATGACCTAAGTTATTCTGTTTTATTTACAGCGATAGTCCCCCTCTATCTGAATAATTACACTCCCTGGGAACGATTGTAGAAACACGCGATTACGTTACTGGTGAAACGTATCTACCATGCATTTACATACAAATCGCCTTCAGACAGGGTGTTTGGTCACTCAGCGTTCACAGGCACCTGTCATCCACATCATTACTTTTCTGATACTGCCATGTCAATGTCACCTTGGCAGGTTTTTTAAATGATTTGGTACTCCGCCCATCTGAAAAAGACACTCCGACCAGGGAAGAAACATGAAAACAGCAACAGATTGGACAGGGTGGCCGAATTCTGGTTCTCCAAAGGAGAAACCAAATATCATCCAGCTTCCAGTAAAATAAAAACCGCAGAAGATTGCATTGCAAATGGCAGGTATCCAGCTGATGGCTCCCAATCCAATAGTATCTCCCAGTATGAGCTGCCAGTAAGACCTAACAAAGCATTATGTTATCGCCTGATTCCAGACTTACTGTGTTTTTCTCATAGGTTTCCATCCATCTCTTCTCTTCCCTCTCCATCCATCTCTCTCTTCCTTCTCCCTCCATCTCTCTTTTCCCTCTCCATCCATCTCTTTTCCCTCTCCATCCATCTCTCTTTTCCCTGGAACGTGCAAGCAAGGCAGAATACGGAAGGACGGCTCAGGTCATCGGAGCGTCCGGGTGTCCCGGGATCCCCTGCGATCCTGCCGGCGTGGGCGCGAGGAGAATACTCACGAGGAACGCCCACAACCCACGGCCTGATGGGAAAGTGAAGGGCGGCTTGGGATGGGTCAGGGTTTGTTCGTTGTAACATCTCCGCGACGCCGCGTTGCTGTTTCGGTACTGACGGCTGGTTTGAAGGACACGGTTGTGTCTGCCTTTTTGATACCCACAATTTTAGACTCAGTGTGTGTTTTGTTCCATTGACCTGTTGCCACTATGTCCCACTGACTATTTATGACCGGTGGGGTTGACCTCTGAACCCCCAGCGTCACTGCGACACCTCACACACACACACACATGCAGTCTAAAGATTCTCTGCTTCCTTCACATTTATTTTACGCCGTGGAGCTAAGCAGAGAAAACTAAGAAAGAAGAACTCCTGTAATTAAGAATCTATGTGAGTCTACTTGAATCTATGTGAATCTATATGAGTCTCCTTGAATCTATGTAAGTCCAAGTGAGTCCATGTACACTGTAAGTCTATGTAAGTCTATGTGAGTCTATGTGAGTCTATGTGAGTCTATGTAAGTCTATGTGAGTCTATGTGAGTCTATGTAAGTCTATGTGAGTCTATGTAAGTCCATGTGAGTCTATGTAAGTCTATGTAAGTCTATGTGAGTCTATGTAAGTCTATGTGAGTCTATGTAAGTCTATGTGAGTCTATGTGAGTCTATGTGAGTCTATGTGAGTCTATGTGAGTCTATGTGAGTCTATGTGAGTCTATGTACGTCTATGTAAGTCCATGTAAGTCCATGTAAGTCTATGTGAGTCTATGTAAGTCTATGTAATTCTATGTAAGTCCATGTGAGTCCATGTAAGTCCATGTAAGTCTATGTAAGTCCATGTGAGTTCATGTGAGTCTATGTGAGGGGAACCTTCCGAAGAGGGGGGGTCCAGATCTACACCCCGCTATTAACCTCTGATGGATGTGTCAGTACTAAGAGGTAATTTAGATGTCGGTGTCTGGAGACCATCTAACTCACTGAAGTGTGACTGTGTGTGTGTGTGTGTCCGTGTGTGACTGTGTGTGTGTGTGTGTGTGTTTGCGGAGCTGATTGGAGCTCTCTGGATGACAGCAAGATGTGATCTGTTGGTCTATACCTCACCGCTGTCAAGCTGCTGAAGTGCTTGTGTGTGTGTGTGTGTGTGTTCATTAGTGCTTGTGTTGGAGGAAGTGGAGAGGGTCGATGTGTGTATGTTCCCCAGAATGTGTGTGCTGTTGCGGTGAGGAGATTTATCTGTAAGGAGGATGCCTGTCTGGATGGCTGCCGTCAAGTGGGCGTGGACAGATGCTGTGGACAGTGAGCGTGGACAGATGGCAAAGGCAGTGGTCGTGATCCGTGGGTGTGGACTGATAGCATAGACAGTGGTCGTGAGCAGTGGGTGTGGACTGTGGGCGTGGACAGATGGCAAAGGCAGTGGTCGTGAGCAGTGGGTGTGGACAGATAGCATAGACAGTGGTCGTGAGCAGTGGGTGTGGACAGTGGGCGGGGACAGATAGCATAGACAGTGGTCGTGAGCAGTGGGTGTGGACTGTGGGCGTGGACAGATGGCAAAGGCAGTGGTCGTGAGCAGTGGGCGTGGACAGTGGGCGGGGACAGTGGGCGTGGACTGTGGGCGTGGACTGTGGGCGTGGACTGTGGGCGGGGACAGATGGCAAAGGCAGTGGTCGTGAGCAGTGGGCGTGGACAGTGGGCGTGGACAGATGGCAAAGGCAGTGGCCGTGAGCAGTGGGCGTGGACAGTGGGCGTGGACAGATGGCAAAGGCAGTGGCCGTGAGCAGTGGGCGTGGACAGTGGGCGTGGACAGATAGCATAGACAGTGGTCGTGATCCGTGGGCGTGGACAGTGGGCGGGGACAGATGGCATAGGCAGTTGTCGTGAGCAGTGGGAGTGGACTGTGGGCGGGGACAGATGGCATAGACAGTGGTTGTGAGCAGGGGAGTGGACTGTGGGCGGGGACAGATAGCATAGACAGTGGCCGTGAGCAGTGGGCGTGGACAGTGGGCGGGGACAGATGGCATAGACAGTGGCCGTGAGCAGTGGGCGTGGACAGTGGGCGGGGACAGATAGCATAGGCAGTTGTCGTGAGCAGGGGGAGTGGACTGTGGGCGGGGACAGATGGCATAGGCAGTGGCCGTGAGCAGTGGGCGTGGACAGTGGGCGGGGACAGATAGCATAGGCAGTTGTCGTGAGCAGTGGGAGTGGACTGTGGGCGGGGACAGATAGCATAGACAGTGGTTGTGAGCAGTGGGTGTGGACAGTGGGCGGGGACAGATGGCATAGACAGTGGCCGTGAGCAGGGGGAGTGGACTGTGGGCGGGGACAGATGGCATAGACAGTGGCCGTGAGCAGGGGGAGTGGACTGTGGGCGGGGACAGATGGCATAGACAGTTGTCGTGAGCAGGGGGAGTGGACAGTGGGCGGGGACAGATGGCATAGACAGTGGCCGTGAGCAGTGGGCGTGGACAGTGGGCGGGGACAGCGAATGGTGGGCGTGGATTTAGATGTCCCTGTACATTTAGATATAGAGCGTGTTGTTGTTTCATCCCAACGCCTGTCTCTCAATGCCTTTAAAAACAATAACGGATGTCTTTAAATTAAAACGCAGCCGCTGACATTCTGGCAATTTCTGGAGTATTCCAAGCCGTACGTCCCACATAATGCTCTAATAAGAAACACGTTAACAAGAGGTTGTAACTGTGTGTTTGCCAGCCCCTTGGATAAACACCACGACCTGGTCCCGTCTCCATCTGAACCCTTTCAGCTTCGCCTGACTGCAGGCCAATCTGCTATTGATTTCTCATCGGTTGATTTGTTTAACCACCAAGAGGCAGTTGTTATTGCCTTGTTAGGGTGTCAATAAAGCCTAAACAGACACCGTTTTTTTTACTTGGATTGTTACTGTGGACAATACCTTCCTTAATTTTTTTTTGTAAACGAATAATAAAATAATAGTGTTAGTGTTAATTTCCTCTTCTTGTCAGATAAAATAAGGTGTTTTGTGTCATGTGAGGTGAGATGTATGTAAACTGTCTGGCACTGTGCCAAGTGTACAACCGGTTGTTTTAAACAGCTGTCCCAGATGACTCGTAAGTAGTAGTTCTGGCATCAGGACTGTCCTAGTCCTCCTGCTGGCCCGGCGCACTGCGTATCTCCGTAAAGGAGGTGTCAAATGTCCTCTGCAGTAGTTACAGTACCATACGACCCTACTACTCCATTTCCACATGGGCCTGTTGTCTGTGTGTGTGTGTCTGTGTGTGTGTCTCTGTGTGTGTGTTCAGGTAATTGCGCACATGCTGTTTTATGTGATCGGTGTGTGCTGGACGCTAGGTGTGTATATGGGTGTTTTCTGTTTGTTTTCCACTACACACCAAACGTATTCAATCCCCTGTGGATCGCAGTGTTAGAGATGGAATGAAGATCCAGAACCCACACAGAGAGGTAACAGAGGTCATAACATAGAGATGGAATGAAGATCCAGAACCCACACAGAGGTAACAGAGGTCATAACATAGAGATGGAATGAAGATCCAGAACCCACACAGAGAGGTAACAGAGGTCATAACATAGAGATGGAATGAAGATCCAGAACCCACACAGAGAGGTAACAGAGGTCATAACATAGAGATGGAATGAAGATCCAGAACCCACACAGAGGTAACAGAGGTCATAACATAGAGATGGAATGAAGATCCAGAACCCACACAGAGAGGTAACAGAGGTCATAACATAGAGATGGAATGAAGATCCAGAACCCACACAGAGAGGTAACAGAGGTCATAACATAGAGATGGAATGAAGATCCAGAACCCACACAGAGGTAACAGAGGTCATAACATAGAGATGGAATGAAGATCCAGACACAGAGAGGTAACAGAGGTCATAACATAGAGATGGAATGAAGATCCAGAACCCACACAGAGGTAACAGAGGTCATAACATAGAGATGGAATGAAGATCCAGAACCCACACAGAGGTAACAGAGGTCATAACATAGAGATAGAGATCACAGAGGTAACAGAGGTCATAACATAGAGATGGAATGAAGATCCAGAACCCACACAGAGGTAACAGAGGTCATAACATAGAGATGGAATGAAGATCCAGAACCCACACAGAGAGGTAACAGAGGTCATAACATAGAGATGGAATGAAGATCCAGAACCCACACATAGGTAACAGAGGTCATAACATAGAGATGGAATGAAGATCCAGAACCCACACAGAGGTAACAGAGGTCATAACATAGAGATGGAATGAAGATCCAGAACCCACACAGAGGTAACAGAGGTCATAACATAAAGATGGAATGAAGATCCAGAACCCACACAGAGGTAACAGAGGTCATAACATAGAGATGGAATGAAGATCCAGAACCCACACAGAGGTAACAGAAGAGGTAACAGAGGTCATAACATAGAGATGGAATGAAGATCCAGAACCCACACAGAGGTAACAGAGGTCATAACATAAAGATGGAATGAAGATCCAGAACCCACACAGAGGTAACAGAGGTCATAACATAAAGATGGAATGAAGATCCAGAACCCACACAGAGGTAACAGAGGTCATAACATAGAGATGGAATGAAGATCCAGAACCCACACAGAGGTAACAGAGGTCATAACATAAAGATGGAATGAAGATCCAGAACCCACACAGAGGTAACAGAGGTCATAACATAGAGATGGAATGAAGATCCAGAACCAACACAGAGGTAACAGAGGTCATAACATAGAGATGGAATGAAGATCCAGAACCCACACAGAGGTAACAGAGGTCATAACATAGAGATGGAATGAAGATCCAGAACCCACACAGAGAGGTAACAGAGGTCATAACATAGAGATGGAATGAAGATCCAGAACCCACACAGAGGTAACAGAGGTCATAACATAGAGATGGAATGAAGATCCAGAACCCACACAGAGGTAACAGAGGTCATAACATAAAGATGGAATGAAGATCCAGAACCCACACAGAGGTAACAGAGGTCATAACATAGAGATGGAATGAAGATCCAGAACCAACACAGAGGTAACAGAGGTCATAACATAGAGATGGAATGAAGATCCAGAACCCACACAGAGAGGTAACAGAGGTCATAACATAGAGATGGAATGAAGGTCCAGAACCCACACAGAGAGGTAACAGAGGTCATAACATAGAGATGGAATGAAGATCCAGAACCCACACAGAGAGGTAACAGAGGTCATAACATAGAGATGGAATGAAGATCCAGAACCCACACAGAGGTAACAGAGGTCATAACATAGAGATGGAATGAAGATCCAGAACCCACACAGAGGTAACAGAGGTCATAACATAGAGATGGAATGAAGATCCAGAACCCACACAGAGGTAACAGAGGTCATAACATAAAGATGGAATGAAGATCCAGAACCCACACAGAGGTAACAGAGGTCATAACATAGAGATGGAATGAAGATCCAGAACCAACACAGAGGTAACAGAGGTCATAACATAGAGATGGAATGAAGATCCAGAACCCACACAGAGAGGTAACAGAGGTCATAACATAGAGATGGAATGAAGGTCCAGAACCCACACAGAGAGGTAACAGAGGTCATAACATAGAGATGGAATGAAGATCCAGAACCCACACAGAGAGGTAACAGAGGTCATAACATAGAGATGGAATGAAGATCCAGAACCCACACAGAGGTAACAGAGGTCATAACATAGAGATGGAATGAAGATCCAGAACCCACACAGAGGTAACAGAGGTCATAACATAGAGATGGAATGAAGATCCAGAACCCACACAGAGGTAACAGAGGTCATAACATAGAGATGGAATGAAGATCCAGAACCCACACAGAGGTAACAGAGGTCATAACATAGAGATGGAATGAAGATCCAGAACCCACACAGAGAGGTAACAGAGGTCATAACATAGAGATGGAATGAAGATCCAGAACCCACACAGAGAGGTAACAGAGGTCATAACATAGAGATGGAATGAAGATCCAGAACCCACACAGAGGTAACAGAGGTCATAACATAGAGATGGAATGAAGATCCAGAACAGGTCATAAAACATAAGAGACCGGTCAAACAAACATGCTTAGTTTCTTCTCAGTGATTCTAAAGATGCTGTTCAGGTTCTGTACCAGTTGTACATATGAATTAACATAGTGTGAAATGGATACCATATTACCACAGTTAGCAACATAATGCAACAGTTAGCAACATAATTCAACAGTTAGCAACATAATTCAACAGTTAGCAAACAAAATTCAACAGTTAGCAACATAATTCAACAGTTAGCAAACATATTTCAACAGTTAGCAACATAATGCAACAGTTAGCAACATAACATTTAGCAACATAATTCAACAGTTAGCAACATAATTCAACAGTTAGCAACATAATGCAACAGTTTGTAACATAATGCAACATTTCAGGGGACCCTTTAAGCAGTCCTTTCCACACTAGTTATGGTCATAATGTAATGGTTCTGTTGCATCGCATTAAGACTCATTTATATCACAGAGAGTTGTGGTCATGTACGCCTCTTCACACCCCTAATATGGAGGCCCACGGGGTTTGGCACTTCCTTGGTGTCGAACTGAGGTAATGTGTCGAGGTAACAGGAATAATTAAAACTGCCATTGTCACCCTCTGCGGCCCCTAGGGAACGGGACAATACTGTTCCCTCAAATGACTTCCGCAGACAGACTACACACGCATTATCTGTACAGAGAGGAAGCAGGTCCCCATTTACAAGTCTCCCACACCATATTAATCACTTCAAGACGACGACGGGAAGGAGAATTACCCTTGTTAATGGAACGGCCGGGTCACGGGAGCCGATGTGTTGCTGGGGTCGGCGTGGGAACGTCGAAGAGTCCATTACTGCGGCGCAGTTTCCATACCCAGGATGAGTCACGAATATCGCGACACCGGGCGGTTTGAACCCGATACGGTTGGGACCGGTGTCGAATAGGGTCGTCGCCTCTCGTTGAGCTCTAGCGCACCCACAGGGTGGGTATGGCTACTAAGATGTTTGCTTTGTTGGTTAAAACCCACGTGTTCTGGTTAAGATATATACACATGCTCTCAGGAACCCTCAGATGTTGTCATAAATACATTGCGGCACTGAACAGACACACGATTTCCCTGTGGGCCTCATCTAGTGTGCTTATGGGTCTACACAGATATATAGACCTAGGATGTATAGAAAAGGAGACTGTAAATCTAGACTTCTTTGACATCGATGCGCCAGCTGTTGTCGTATATAACCAGGTCTCTGTTAAGCACGGAATATTAACCGCTCTTCACGGTTGCATTGTTAGGCTGGTCTCCACATGCCTGTCGTATGTCACGTATGTGCTCAGGTTGTATGTTTTCACGTGTTAAGCATGTCAGTGACGCACACAACACACACAACATACACATTCAAACAGTAGGCGATGCTAATGGTTTAGCACATACAACCTTCACTGTCAGAGCTGTGCTTTACGTTGTCAGCGAGAGACAACGACGTCTGGTCGTGTGTTTGGAAAATACTCAAACTAGTCCTTCCATTTGCCGCTGTTAACATAAAAGAATGATATTTTCTGTGTTGGAGAAAAGCTCAGATGTATTAAGCTTGGTTCGGCAAAAGCAAAAACAATTTAAACATATGCAATGCCCGGGGCTGCTGGGAATAGAATTGACTAATAATTAACATCAAAACGTTAACATGAAAGCAAGTGCTAATTAATATTTAGCAAACTAGCATTTAGCATTTCTATCCCAGCCGCCGTCCCCGCAGGAAGCCTGATGCCTCTCGCCAGGCTGCCATAATAAATCACAATATTTTCCCCAACTGAACAATCTGAATAAATCAAACGTTGTATGGATTTAAAAAATACATACATTTGACAACATTTATGTTGTGCGTTGCCTCAGCTGTCCTTTATGTTTAGGACTTGGCCATTACAGAAGTTACCGTCCTCCAACCCTGTCTTTGGTCACTTGCTTGGTTTAGAATATCACATACAATCTCATTAAACAAAAAACGGTCCAGCGCAAAACCTCATGGCTCTCCAAATATAAAATGGCCATCAATTATCGCTCTGATAACCTCATTAGTGATTCTGGCCACACAGACGCTGGTCGCTGTGTTAGAGGCAGTGTGTGTGTGTGTGTGTGTGTGTCTCAGACAGGCTGTTGGCAGGTCCGTTTCCCCTAACGAGGAGAAAAGTGCATAGTCACAGGGAGAGAGTTGACTCCCCCTCCCCCCTCTCGCCTCACCCCTCCCACTCCCAATGTCTTTCCAGGCTGTTCTCCTCTCTCCCTTTTTGTTTTCGATCATCCAGATCTCTCTCTCTTCATTTTATTCAGTCATCTTTTGTTGTTTCTCTACTCCCGATTTTTCTTCTAATCTTGCTACATTCTCTCTCTTCAATCCTCTATCCGTCTTGTTTTTCTGTCTTTCTCTCCCTCTGTGTCTATTTCTCCCCCTCCTCCTTCGTATGCTCTCGGACGCTGCATATGACAACGGGGAAATGTTTCGACCTTATCTAGGAGGAGATGACCATTTCATATAGATACCCGATTTTGTTGCAATAATATCATGCGCATTGAATTCAACTCTTTTTCCTTACACTTTATACGATCTGCAAATGATCAGCTGTGAGTCCTACTGTTTATTCGTTACCTAGCGTGTCTTATGTATGATCAGTTATGTATTGGGTTGATAACGTGCTCCTATTTTTACACGCAGCATCTGACATCTGGTCATATGTTCCCCAAAGATCGGATTGACAACAAACTGATGCCCGTCCCGTCCTGACTGTGACGGATGTGAGGCTATAAATATCAAATCTCTGACTACTTTCTGTCATCGTTGAGACGTGACAACCGACTGGACAAAATATATCACATTAATTAAATTGATTTATTGATGGCCGATTCGCTTTGATAGACGCCGCTCTGTTACGTTAGTCAGATGTCACTTCCATAACTGCCGCTCATCATTATCCTGACATGATGTGTGTGTGTGTGTGTGTGTGTGTGTGTGTGTGTTTGGGTGTCCATGTGTGTCAGTCATTGGTGTGTGTTGATGTATCCGAACAGTGCTGTCACTTCTTGTCTCCTCATGGGGACGTGTTTAGATGTTGGCCGGGAAGGCGGAGGATGTTAGATTTAGAAGGGGGTGTTAGACACACACACACACAGACATACACAGACACACACAGACACCGACACACACAGACACACACACACACACACATCCCTCCTCAAATCATTGACGATATTGGGTTTGGCCTCCCACCCTCTCGTTCCTCTGGCCCCCCTGTGGATTCGGTTTGTCAGGCTGTCAGGGTGTGTTCGTGCCACTGTCTTCTCCTCGTTTTCCTCCATCCTTCTCTGAGATGCCCGATCGAGCCTCGACGCTCCTGTGACTGAGCGGTTATACCCAGAAAAAACGTCCTTGAGTCGAGTCTCCGTATCGTGTGAGGGAGACGCGAGGTGACGTTGCCCCGTTCTGAAAGGACACTAGCCGTAGTGAGAAATCCACGTCAGCCTCGTTGTCACGAAACTCGGCGTTTACGCCAAACACTCAGATCGTTGCGCGCGGGGATAAATCCAAGCGGACGGGTTAGGGTGATCACCGTGAACCCGCTGGTCCTGAGAAATCCCCGAACTGTAGTCGAAACCAGCGGGAGCTCTTTAATCCCTAAAGCGAGAACACACCTTACGTCTTGCTTTTCTACCGCCTGTGACTGAAATAACAAGCGGTTTCTACTTATTAGGGCTGATCGTGACATGAATCCGAGTTCGTCATTGGACAAGGTCAGATCCGCTTCAATTAGCTTTGATACCGTTTCGCCCGGATAATTCACCTGTGGGCCGATTAGCGACTGTTTGATTAGCATCGCGGCTAACCGCGACTTACCGCTCACCGTAACCCGGGGAACGACCCGCGGCTGACGGGAAGACATCCACGTCGAATATATATCCACCCCGATATTCAGTTAGAAATACAGCGCTGAGTAGGAGATACAAAATCCACTTGACTTTTAACGCACTGATTCATCGCCCTGGTTGTGTTATTCTACTGTCTGCCGGAGCACATATTTTCGCCCCGCTCACTCCCCCTGACAACCTCAATCCCGAGCCTCTGGCAGGACCGTAAATAGCCCGCCATCTCCGCTAGTTACTGTTGTCACGGCGAGGTCCCGCCTCCATCTGACTTCCACCCACCCTGCCAGCCAGTGGTTCTGTTGCTAACCCAGTCCGGTCACTTCATCACTGGGCTTTTCATGCTGACGGGCCCCCCGCTGAGCGAAGGGTTGGTGCTCTGACTCGGTCCTCTCCTCCCGCTATCGCCCGTCTCAGGACAGACACGCGCGCACACGCACAGAGACATACACACCGAGACACACACACACACACACAAATACACACGCACAGTGACACACATACAGAGATACACTCGGGTAAACACTAATTGACAAGAGACACACACGCACAGGTAAACAGAGAGAGATACACAGACATAGGCACAGGTAAACACACACGCACACACACACACACACACACACACACACTGGTAAACACTCAACAGAAACACGGAAGCACACAGAGAATCATGGCCCGGACATGTTCAATCGATGCAAAGCCAAATGGATCCTGGGAAAAGGCATTTAGTGCCGTGCTGTTGACAGGACAACACTCAGACACTCTAACAGCCTGATGATCGAGCTTCCTGTCAGGGACAAGAGAGGGATGAGGGAGATGGGAGACATCCGGAAGGGAATCTGAGGCAGGGTACCTGTAGGGTGGTGTATGGGGTGGGGTGGTGTGTGTAGGGTGGTGTGGGGTGGTGTGTGGGGTGGTGTGTAGGTTGGTGTGTATGAGGTGGTGTGTAGGGTGGTGTGTAGGTTGGTGTGTATGAGGTGGTGTGTAGGGTGGTGTGTGGGTGGTGTGTGTGGGGTGGTGTGTGGGGTGGTGTGTATGGTTGTGTGTGTGGTGGTGTGTAGGGGGTGGTGTGTGGGGTGGTGTGTAGGGGGTGGTGTGTGTGGGGTGGTGTGTGGGGTGGTGTGTAGGTTGGTGTGTATGGGGTGGGGTGGTGTGTGGGGTGGTGTGTAGGTTGGTGTGTAGGGTGGTGTGTGGGTGGTGTGTGGTGGTGTGTGTGGGGTGGTGTGTGGGGTGGTGTGTAGGTTGGTGTGTAGGGTGGTGTGTGGGTGGTGTGTGGTGGTGTGTGTGGGGTGGTGTATGGGGTGGTGTGTATGGTGGTGTGTGTGGTGGTGTGTAGGGGGTGGTGTGTAGGGGGTGGTGTGTGTGGGGTGGTGTGTATGGGGTGGTGTGTTGGGTGGTGTGTGGGGTGGTGTGGGGTGGTGTGTGTAGGGTGGTGTGTATGGGGTGGTGTGTGGGGTGGTGTGTGGGGTGGTGTGGTGTGTATGGGGTGGTGTGTAGGGTGGTGTGTAGGGTATAGGGTGGTGTGTAGGTGGTGTGTGCTGTGTATGGTGGTGTGTATGGTGGTGTGTATGGTGGTGTGTATGGTGGTGTGTGTGGTGGTGTGTGGGGTGGTGTGTGCTGTGTATGGTGGTGTGTATGGTGGTGTGTATGGTGGTGTGTATGGTGGTGTGTATGGTGGTGTGTATGGTGGTGTGTATGGTAGTGTGTGCTGTGTATGGTGGTGTGTGCTGTGTATGGTGGTGTGTATGGTGGTGTGTATGGTGGTGTGTATGGTGGTGTGTATGGTGGTGTGTATGGTGGTGTGTATGGTGGTGTGTATGGTAGTGTGTGGTGTGTATGGTGGTGTGTGCTGTGTATGGTGGTGTGTGCTGTGTATGGTGGTGTGTATGGTGGTGTGTATGGTGGTGTGTATGGTGGTGTGTATGGTGGTGTGTATGGTGGTGTGTATGGTGGTGTGTATGGTAGTGTGTGCTGTGTATGGTGGTGTGTGCTGTGTATGGTGGTGTGTATGGTGGTGTGTATGGTGGTGTGTATGGTGGTGTGTATGGTGGTGTGTATGGTGGTGTGTATGGTAGTGTGTGCTGTGTATGGTGGTGTGTGCTGTGTATGGTGGTGTGTATGGTGGTGTGTATGGTGGTGTGTATGGTGGTGTGTATGGTGGTGTGTATGGTGGTGTGTATGGTGGTGTGTATGGTGGTGTGTATGGTGGTGTGTATGGTGGTGTGAGATATAAAAAGAGGGAGAGAGAGAGAAACGAAAAGACATACTAGCGGGCCCTGTGAAGTGACAAAAGCAGCTGTTACAGCAATTCACTGCCTCCCCCCACACACACACTCAAACACACACACACACACACAAACACACACCCCCACACACAAACACACACGCCCCACACACAAACACACACGCCCCCACACACAAACACACACGCCCCCACACACAAACACACACGCCCCCACACACAAACACACACGCCCCCACACACAAACACACACGCCCCCACACACAAACACACACGCCCCCACACACAAACACACACGCCCCCACACACAAACAAACACACACGCCGCCACACACAAACACACACACACACCCCCACACACAAACACACACGCCCCCACACACAAACACACACGCCCCCACACACAAACACACACGCCCCCACACACACACATGCAGGTGCCTGCGGAGCTGTGATATGGTCCCTCTTCCTGCTACCTCCACCCTCTGCAGGTTTTTTTTGGGGGGGGGTGGCACATTTAGGCACTAGGATTACAGTACCTGACCCCACCCCAGAACCCACTCCAGCTGAGTTAACAGCAGCTTCCAAGATAAGCAGACGTTTTCATCCGAAAGAGAGAGAAAAGATGGGGAATTGGACCAGTGGAAACACTCGGATAAGAATATCATCATTCGTTTTTTCGCCAGTTCTTCACTCGGACTCTCGCTGCCGTATGTCTCTGTGAAGAAAAAGACAAATCCGAAGAGCGCGATCACTTCGGGAAATCGAGCAACCGGCCGCAAGCTGGGCATTTTCCCTGCCCATATTGCATTGGGAATAACCATTTCATCCGATGCAGCTCTACTGACTCAGCCGAATCCGGTGGCGTGAACGGAGAACTTAATTCCAGTAGCTGTGAAATATCAATAGAGGCCGTTGACCGCGCGTACTCACGGTTACCCGGCGTGCGGATGATGTCATAGTCACAGTCGTGGGAGGCCGGGGCGTCATGCGGAGGCTTGTCAGGAGGTCTCCCTGCCTCCGTCGCTCCCATCTGGAGCCCCTGCTCTGTGTCTGCCTGTCAACACATGCCGGACTTTGATGGTGCTAGCACGCCAGAATCACAGTGTGTGTCTGTGTGTGTGCGTGTGTGTGGAAAGAGAAAAGAGACGAGGAGAGACATTGAGTTAGAGAAAGGTGTGTGTGAGGCTCCATACCTGCTTTTCCTCCACACCCGTTAGAAGAATGTAACGACAGGGCAAACAAGCCAAGCTGACCTGTAATAAATGTAGCAATACGCCGAAATCACAAGACGTCTGTACAATACAGTCCCCATTGTCTCATATCAATGCGTCAAGTGTGACGAGGTGTAGATGTTTGTTGCGAGCGGTTTGTCCTAAACCAGCTAGCGGAGGACACACACACACACAGAGAGACACACACACGTGTTTGCACACACACACACAGAGTCACACACACGCACGCGCGTGCGCACACACGCGGAGACACGCCACCCTGCCAGCTAAAGATACCACGATGAGGATTGGGTAAGGAGAGATCCGTTATCAGCAACAGCTATTAGCTACGGCAGAGCGCTAACGGTCGTTAGAAGAGGTAATTAGCCGCTACTGTACCGAAGGAGGACGGCTAAGAAACAGCGAGCTCATGGAGCATGTAGTCACTAAGTGTCTCTGACGTCTTGTCGCTGTTCTGCCGGACCTACATCTAGCTGAACACTGTTGACGGCCGCCCGTGCTTTAGGAGTTAGTCAATCTTGCCGCTATTTATTCTGAGGGAATGCTCTCTTTATATATATATATATAGCACAGGTCAGGCGAGGTGCAGGGGGTTGTAAGTGGGAACAAGTGAGAGGTATTAACAGGGCCGGCTCTAGGCATAAGCGACATAATCGATCGCCTAGGGCTCCGACTATTAGGGATCCCGCAACCAAAAAGGGAGAGGGCCCCACATTATATTTTGCTTAGGGTCTGATGTAGCCTTTCAGGGGCCCTGGTTGGAATTAGAAAAAAAAATCACCCGGGGAAAAGTCCGAGCTGGAAAAAAAGCGATTTTATCCCCTTGTTCTTTAAAGAACTTCTACGGTTCCCACTTTTCTATCCCTCTGTTCTCTAGTTAGGGCCTCCTGACACAGTGGGAAGCAGGGGAACTTTGTCATTGTCGCGACTCATCGGTGTAGTGTGTAGAAGAAGCCACTTGCGGAGTTCGATTGCATTTTTGTTATTTATTTAAACGTGCAAAACGAACACGTGACGACGAACGAATTCTACACACAGTAATGAAATAAAAATGTGCTATGAAGCAACTTACTACGACACAAAACAGATGCACTAGACAGAAACACTCACCAGATCTCATGTGACGTGAAACAATACTCCAGCCAAATGCAGCCCAAAATAACAACCTAAATAGCCCCGGTGTTTAGCCAACTGAGAACAAGTGCACCCAATGAAACTAACCAATCGGAACTAACGAGTGCACCCCACTAAACACCCCGAGTGGAAACCTAGTGTTCACCACACGTGACCTAGTTCACCACACTGACAGTCGTAGTGACGGGTGGACTTTGCACTCTCCTGTCTCGGTTGATTTCACTTGCCACAGGAGGATCATGAGTAAAAACAGAACAGTTTGCACTCCGCTGAAGTAGAGTTTTGAGTCCTCCACATTTTGATGAATAAAACAACGGACGTAAATGTGCTGTGTTAATGCTACACCATGTGTGGGTCTCTAGATTCAACACAGGTGGAGTTACTGCTTAAAAAAACATTAAGAAGCAGAAGAGATTTGTGAGATGTGGTTTGGACAACAAATGTCATGATCCGCTCCTGATCAGTGAGCCTGATTGAAGCTACTGCAACGAGACAAGGCCATAATCACACGATATTACATTTCATTCCGAGCTGATGTCCAGGGTCTGGAGAAGAAAGACAGTAGTTTCATCCGGTCTTGACAGCAAAGATATTTTCTATGTCAATCTATGCCGAGCAGATCCAGTGAACTCATCAGGAGATTAAAACGCTCCTTCCCTCCTATTGAAGAGTAATTGTTTATCGGGTTACTGTGCGTCTGTGTCTATATGCATATTTTCATCCACGCTCGGTTTCATATTCATTTTAGAAGGTGTCCTACGTCGTCTGGCCTATCGTTCGCATAGCTGCGTGTTACAGCAAGCCAAGCCTTTAATAACTGCTGTGTGTGTGTGTGTTTGTGCGTGTGTGTGTGTGTGTGTGTGTGTGTGTGTGTGTGTGTGCGTGTGTGTGTGTATGAGTATGTTGAGTCAGCTCTAGTTATATTGGTAGTAAATACTATGTGTGTGTTGTTTGTCTCGTGTGTGTGTGTCTCTGGTGTGTGTGGCTGGTGTGCGTGCGTGTGTGTGTGTGTAAAATGATGGGTCACCTCTGTAATCTGTGTAGTAATCAACCCGGTGTATGTGTTTATAAATGTACCTAACAGGCAGCTGCGGATCTAGATAATGTGTGTATGTGTGCAGAGAGGAGGGCATGTTGACCCGTGTGACCTTGGCCCAGTGCCCACAACTACTACTCCACAGAAGCAGCCAGACAGGCTAGCAGGGCTGGGTCTGGACACACTGCAATGCAGTAGAGCGGATCGGAGCAGCGAACACACACACACACTCACACACACACACTGTTACACCCACACACACACACACACACACACACACACTGTTACACCTGCACACACACACACACACACACACACACACACACTGTTACACCTGCACACCTGCACACACACAGAAGTATCACAGATCAGCTGATGGGGATACGCCTTAACCTACGTGTGTGTGTGTGTGTGTGTGTGTGTGTGTTTGCTTGCATCTCAGTGGAAGACCCACCTCTCACCAACCCTCTGACTACGCGTACACACCGTAGAGAACATAACAGCGGCGTGAGAAAGAGTGAAAATGACGCACAAAATGAACACGCCCACACACACACACACACACACACACACGTGAAGACCGCACACAAACAGATCATACACAAACAGACCGCACACAAACAGACCGCACACAAACCGACTGCACACAGACAGTACAAAAACAGACTGTACACAAACAGACCGTACACAAACAGACGGGCACACAAACAGACCGTACACAAACAGATCCCATACACACTCCTCAATCTGAGTCTAAGCTGTCTTCCGCTAAAGGGACCACTGGATTCCATCGACCCAGAAGCACCGGCGGTGGGGTTTTAGCAAAGCGCAGTTCTGAATAATAGCTTTCTGCACTGAAGTGAACATTGAAGAGATCCTGAAAGAAAAACACATTTGTCTCTGTTCTGTGTTCGGGATCGAGTTCATGAACGCACTGAAATGCGGTCACAGCCGTGAGGTGAGCCTGTGGGACCTGAAACGTGACATTATGTAAAACCACTGAGATCGTACAGGATTTAGTCACTGCACATTGTGCACAGACCAGAGTGTAACTGCAGGTTACATACAATGTGAAAGACCAGAGTGTAACTGCAGGTTACAGACCAGAGTGTAACTGCAGGTTACAGACCAGAGTGTAACTGCAGGTTACAGACCAGATTGTAACTGCAGGTTACAGACCAGAGTGTAACTGCAGGTTACAGACCAGAGTGTAACTGCAGGTTACAGACCAGAGTGTAACTGCAGGTTACAGACCAGAGTGTAACTGCAGGTTACAGACCAGAGTGTAACTGCAGGTTATGCACAATGTGGGTTTTTAAGGCACTGTTCGGTGTTAAAGGCAAAATGTCAGTGTTAATGGCAAAGTGTCAGTGTTAAAGGCAAAATGTCAGTGTTAAAAGCAATGTTCAGTGTTAAAGGCAACATTCAGTGTTAAAAGCAATGTTCAGTGTTAAAGACAAAATGTCAGTGTTAATGGCAATTTTTAGTGTTAAAGGCAAAGTGTCAGTGTTAAAGGCAAAATGTCAGTGTTAAAAGCAATGTTCAGTGTTAAAGGCAACATTCAGTGTTAAAAGCAATGTTCAGTGTTAAAGGCAAAATGTCAGTGTTAAATGCAATGTTCAGTGTTAAAAGCAATGTTCAGTGTTAAAGGCAAAGTGTCAGTGTTAAAGGCAATGTTCAGTGTTAAAAGCAATGTTTAGTGTTAAAGGCAAAGTGTCAGTGTTAAAGGCAAAATGTCAGTGTTAAAGGCAATGTTCAGTGTTACAAGCAATGTTCAGTGTTAAAGGCAATGTTCAGTGTTAAAGACAAAATGTCAGTGTTAAAGGCAAAATGTCAGTGTTAAATGCAATGTTCAGTGTTAAAAGCAATGTTCAGTGTTAAAGGCAAAGTGTCAGTGTTAAAGGCAATGTTCAGTGTTAAAAGCAATGTTCAGTGTTAAAGGCAAAGTGTCAGTGTTAAAGGCAAAATGTCAGTGTTAAAGGCAATGTTCAGTGTTACAAGCAATGTTCAGTGTTAAAGGCAATGTTCAGTGTTAAAGACAAAATGTCAGTGTTAATGGCAATGTTCAGTGTTAAAGGCAAAGTGTCAGTGTTAAAGGCAAAATGTCAGTGTTAAAAGCAATGTTCAGTGTTAAAGGCAAAATGTCAGTGTTAAAAGCAATGTTCAGTGTTAAAAGCAATGTTCAGTGTTAAAGGCAAAGTGTCAGTGTTAAAGGCAAAATGTCAGTGTTAAAGGCAATGTTCAGTGTTACAAGCAATGTTCAGTGTTAAAGGCAATGTTTCAGGTTGAATAATAAGTTATAATATGTTATATTGGTTGAATCATGCAAAAACAAATTCTTAGATAAAGAATACTTTATTATTTGTAATACATAGATATCTTTATATAATTGCTATAGTACCAGTAAGTCAAAAATAATAATCATATATTTATATATATTTATATATATATAGAAAACTAATTCCAATAAACTACTATGTACTTTGACTTCACTTGTATAAAACAACATGGAGAATGAATACTCACCTCCCTAGCTGGAAATATAGTAGCACAGAGTGAAGTGAGATTTTACAAAGAAGAAAATCAGGCTTACACCGTAACACTGTATCTGGTTAGAACTACAGTATTACCCAACAAGCTAACACTGGCAGCCATGTTTGTAGTTTTTGTGAGACAGCATGTTGCTGGTTCGGGGCAGTGATCTTCAGTGACTCGGACCTTCTTAAAGAGATAGTTCAAGTACATTTTAATCACATACTAAAATGTTTCCAAGGCATGGAAAATAATAACTGTATTTTTGCTGAACACTCCCTTTAAAACATACTTTTTTGCTTCGTCAACAGATGTTTGACATAAGTTTGAGATAGAGACAGAGAGAGTAGAGGATAATGTAATCAGCTAGATTTCTGTCTGGAGACGAGGGGAGGAACATTCGATTACTACAGTTTCATTACACACCAAGAAAATGGTGAATATCTTCGGAGGCTGCTGCAGGGAGAATGGAAGAGAGAGGGGGGACGGAGAAATGGAATGGAAGAGAGAGGGGGGACGGAGAAATGGATGGAAGAGAGACAAAGAGGGAGGAGGAGAAAAGGAATGGGAGAGACGAAGGGGGAGGAAGGAGAAATGGAATGGGAGAGACAGAGGGGGAGGAAGGAGAAATGGAATGGGAGAGACAGAGGGGGAGGAAGGAGAAATGGAATGGGAGAGATGAAGGGGAGGAAGGAGAAAGGGAATGGGAGAGACAGAGGGGGAGAGTAGAGGGAGAGAAGAGAGGGGAAAAAAATAATGGGAGAGAAGTGGGCCAAGAGTAGAAAGAAAGGGAATGGGAGAGACAAGGAGACGTGTGGGAGTAAAATAATGAGATAAAGAGAGAGGGAATTAAGAAATGAAAGAGAGACGAGAGAGAGTAAGAGAGAAGAATTGGAGAGAGAGAGGTGGATAATGTCAGGGAGAGACCGTAAGAGAGGAACAGCTGGAGAGATGGAGAAAGGCAGGGAGAGACCGTAAGAGAGGAACAGATGGAGAGATGGATAAAGGCAGGGAGAGACCGTAAGAGAGGAACAGATGGAGAGATGGATAAAGGCAGGGAGAGACCGTAAGAGAGAGGAACAGATGGAGAGATGGATAAAGGCAGGGAGAGACCGTAAGAGAGGAACAGATGGAGAGATGGATAAAGGCAGGGAGAGACCGTAAGAGAGGAACAGATGGAGAGATGGATAAAGGCAGGGAGAGACCGTAAGAGAGGAACAGATGGAGAGATGGATAAAGGCAGGGAGAGACCGTAAGAGAGGAACAGATGGAGAGATGGATAAAGGCAGGGAGAGACCGTAAGAGAGGAACAGATGGAGAGATGGATAAAGGCAGGGAGAGACCGTAAGAGAGGAACAGATGGAGAGATGGATAAAGGCAGGGAGAGACCGTAAGAGAGAGGAACAGATGGAGAGATGGATAAAGGCAGGGAGAGACCGTAAGAGAGAGGAACAGATGGAGAGATGGATAAAGGCAGGGAGAGACCGTAAGAGAGAGGAACAGATGGAGAGATGGATAAAGGCAGGGAGAGACCGTAAGAGAGGAACAGATGGAGAGATGGATAAAGGCAGGGAGAGACCGTAAGAGAGGAACAGATGGAGAGATGGATAAAGGCAGGGAGAGACCGTAAGAGAGAGGAACAGATGGAGAGATGGATAAAGGCAGGGAGAGACCGTAAGAGAGGAACAGATGGAGAGATGGATAAAGGCAGGGAGAGACCGTAAGAGAGAGGAACAGATGGAGAGATGGATAAAGGCAGGGAGAGACCGTAAGAGAGGAACAGCTGGAGAGATGGATAAAGGCAGGGAGAGACCGTAAGAGAGAGGAACAGATGGAGAGATGGATAAAGGCAGGGAGAGACCGTAAGAGAGGATAAAGGCAGGGAGAGACCGTAAGAGAGGAACAGATGGAGAGATGGATAAAGGCAGGGAGAGACCGTAAGAGAGGAACAGATGGAGAGATGGATAAAGGCAGGGAGAGACCGTAAGAGAGGAACAGATGGAGAGATGGATAAAGGCAGGGAGAGACCGTAAGAGAGGAACAGATGGAGAGATGGATAAAGGCAGGGAGAGACCGTAAGAGAGGAACAGATGGAGAGATGGATAAAGGCAGGGAGAGACCGTAAGAGAGGAACAGCTGGAGAGATGGATAAAGGCAGGGAGAGACCGTAAGAGAGGAACAGCTGGAGAGATGGATAAAGGCAGGGAGAGACCGTAAGAGAGGAACAGATGGAGAGATGGATAAAGGCAGGGAGAGACCGTAAGAGAGGAACAGATGGAGAGATGGATAAAGGCAGGGAGAGACCGTAAGAGAGGAACAGATGGAGAGATGGATAAAGGCAGGGAGAGACCGTAAGAGAGGAACAGATGGAGAGATGGATAAAGGCAGGGAGAGACCGTAAGAGAGGAACAGATGGAGAGATGGATAAAGGCAGGGAGAGACCGTAAGATAGGAACAGATGGAGAGATGGATAAAGGCAGGAGAGACCGTAAGAGAGGAACAGCTGGAGAGATGGATAAAGGCAGGGAGAGACCGTAAGAGAGGAACAGATGGAGAGATGGATAAAGGCAGGGAGAGACCGTAAGAGAGGAACAGATGGAGAGATGGATAAAGGCAGGGAGAGACCGTAAGAGAGGAACAGATGGAGAGATGGATAAAGGCAGGGAGAGACCGTAAGAGAGGAACAGATGGAGAGATGGATAAAGGCAGGGAGAGACCGTAAGAGAGGAACAGATGGAGAGATGGATAAAGGCAGGGAGAGACCGTAAGAGAGGAACAGATGGAGAGATGGATAAAGGCAGGGAGAGACCGTAAGAGAGGAACAGATGGAGAGATGGATAAAGGCAGGGAGAGACCGTAAGAGAGAGGAACAGATGGAGAGATGGATAAAGGCAGGGAGAGACCGTAAGAGAGGAACAGCTGGAGAGATGGATAAAGGCAGGGAGAGACCGTAAGAGAGGAACAGATGGAGAGATGGATAAAGGCAGGGAGAGACCGTAAGAGAGGAACAGCTGGAGAGATGGATAAAGGCAGGGAGAGACCGTAAGAGAGGAACAGCTGGAGAGATGGATAAAGGCAGGGAGAGACCGTAAGAGAGGAACAGCTGGAGAGATGGATAAAGGCAGGGAGAGACCGTAAGAGAGAGGAACAGATGGAGAGATGGATAAAGGCAGGGAGAGACCGTAAGAGAGGAACAGCTGGAGAGATGGATAAAGGCAGGGAGAGACCGTAAGAGAGGAACAGATGGAGAGATGGATAAAGGCAGGGAGAGACCGTAAGATAGGAACAGATGGAGAGAGGGATAAAGGCAGGGAGAGACCGTAAGAGAGAGGAACAGATGGAGAGATGGATAAAGGCAGGGAGAGACCGTAAGAGAGAGGAACAGATGGAGAGATGGATAAAGGTAGGGAGAGACCGTAAGAGAGGAACAGCTGGAGAGATGGATAAAGGCAGGGAGAGACCGTAAGAGAGGAACAGATGGAGAGATGGATAAAGGCAGGGAGAGACCGTAAGAGAGGAACAGCTGGAGAGATGGATAAAGGCAGGAGAGACCGTAAGAGAGGAACAGCTGGAGAGATGGATAAAGGCAGGGAGAGACCGTAAGAGAGGAACAGATGGAGAGATGGATAAAGGCAGGGAGAGACCGTAAGAGAGGAACAGATGGAGAGATGGATAAAGGCAGGGAGAGACCGTAAGAGAGGAACAGATGGAGAGATGGATAAAGGCAGGGAGAGACCGTAAGAGAGAGGAACAGATGGAGAGATGGATAAAGGCAGGGAGAGACCGTAAGAGAGGAACAGATGGAGAGATGGATAAAGGCAGGGAGAGACCGTAAGAGAGGAACAGATGGAGAGATGGATAAAGGCAGGGAGAGACCGTAAGAGAGAGGAACAGATGGAGAGATGGATAAAGGCAGGGAGAGACCGTAAGAGAGGAACAGCTGGAGAGATGGATAAAGGCAGGGAGAGACCGTAAGATAGGAACAGATGGAGAGATGGATAAAGGCAGGGAGAGACCGTAAGATAGGAACAGATGGAGAGATGGATAAAGGCAGGGAGAGACCGTAAGAGAGAGGAACAGATGGAGAGATGGATAAAGGCAGGGAGAGACCGTAAGAGAGAGGAACAGATGGAGAGATGGATAAAGGCAGGGAGAGACCGTAAGAGAGGAACAGCTGGAGAGATGGATAAAGGCAGGGAGAGACCGTAAGAGAGGAACAGATGGAGAGATGGATAAAGGCAGGGAGAGACCGTAAGAGAGGAACAGATGGAGAGATGGATAAAGGCAGGGAGAGACCGTAAGAGAGGAACAGATGGAGAGATGGATAAAGGCAGGGAGAGACCGTAAGAGAGGAACAGATGGAGAGATGGATAAAGGCAGGGAGAGACCGTAAGAGAGGAACAGATGGAGAGATGGATAAAGGCAGGGAGAGACCGTAAGAGAGGAACAGATGGAGAGATGGATAAAGGCAGGGAGAGACCGTAAGAGAGAGGAACAGATGGAGAGATGGATAAAGGCAGGGAGAGACCGTAAGAGAGGAACAGATGGAGAGATGGATAAAGGCAGGGAGAGACCGTAAGAGAGGAACAGATGGAGAGATGGATAAAGGCAGGGAGAGCAAGAGAGAGGAACAGATGGAGAGATGGATAAAGGCAGGGAGAGACCGTAAGAGAGAGGAACAGATGGAGAGATGGATAAAGGCAGGGAGAGACCGTAAGAGAGGAACAGCTGGAGAGATGGATAAAGGCAGGGAGAGACCGTAAGAGAGGAACAGATGGAGAGATGGATAAAGGCAGGGAGAGACCGTAAGAGAGGAACAGCTGGAGAGATGGATAAAGGCAGGGAGAGACCGTAAGAGAGGAACAGATGGAGAGATGGATAAAGGCAGGAGAGACCGTAAGAGAGGAACAGCTGGAGAGATGGATAAAGGCAGGGAGAGACCGTAAGAGAGAGGAACAGATGGAGAGATGGATAAAGGCAGGGAGAGACCGTAAGAGAGGAACAGATGGAGAGATGGATAAAGGCAGGGAGAGACCGTAAGAGAGGAACAGATGGAGAGATGGATAAAGGCAGGGAGAGACCGTAAGAGAGGAACAGATGGAGAGATGGATAAAGGCAGGGAGAGACCGTAAGAGAGGAACAGATGGAGAGATGGATAAAGGCAGGGAGAGACCGTAAGAGAGAGGAACAGATGGAGAGATGGATAAAGGCAGGGAGAGACCGTAAGAGAGAGGAACAGATGGAGAGATGGATAAAGGCAGGGAGAGACCGTAAGAGAGGAACAGATGGAGAGATGGATAAAGGCAGGGAGAGACCGTAAGAGAGGAACAGATGGAGAGATGGATAAAGGCAGGGAGAGACCGTAAGAGAGGAACAGATGGAGAGATGGATAAAGGCAGGGAGAGACCGTAAGAGAGGAACAGATGGAGAGATGGATAAAGGCAGGGAGAGACCGTAAGAGAGGAACAGATGGAGAGATGGATAAAGGCAGGGAGAGACCGTAAGAGAGGAACAGATGGAGAGATGGATAAAGGCAGGGAGAGACCGTAAGAGAGGAACAGATGGAGAGATGGATAAAGGCAGGGAGAGACCGTAAGAGAGGAACAGATGGAGAGATGGATAAAGGCAGGGAGAGACCGTAAGAGAGGAACAGATGGAGAGATGGATAAAGGCAGGGAGAGACCGTAAGAGAGGAACAGATGGAGAGATGGATAAAGGCAGGGAGAGACCGTAAGAGAGGAACAGATGGAGAGATGGATAAAGGCAGGGAGAGACCGTAAGAGAGGAACAGATGGAGAGATGGATAAAGGCAGGGAGAGACCGTAAGAGAGGAACAGATGGAGAGATGGATAAAGGCAGGGAGAGACCGTAAGAGAGGAACAGATGGAGAGATGGATAAAGGCAGGGAGAGACCGTAAGAGAGGAACAGATGGAGAGATGGATAAAGGCAGGGAGAGACCATAAGAGAGAGGAACAGATGGAGAGATGGATAAAGGCAGGGAGAGACCGTAAGAGAGGAACAGATGGAGAGATGGATAAAGGCAGGGAGAGACCGTAAGAGAGGAACAGATGGAGAGATGGATAAAGGCAGGGAGAGACCGTAAGAGAGAGGAACAGATGGAGAGATGGATAAAGGCAGGGAGAGACCGTAAGAGAGGAACAGCTGAAGAGATGGATAAAGGCAGGGAGAGACCGTAAGAGAGGAACAGATGGAGAGATGGATAAAGGCAGGGAGAGACCGTAAGAGAGGAACAGCTGGAGAGATGGATAAAGGCAGGGAGAGACCGTAAGAGAGAGGAACAGATGGAGAGATGGATAAAGGCAGGGAGAGACCGTAAGATAGGAACAGATGGAGAGATGGATAATAATTGGGGTGGGAAGTTTCCCTGTGCACCTCAGACTGATCGTGTGCACCTGTAAACTGAGAGGAGCCGTACCCGCTGTCCTTCCCTGTTCTACTCACTCCTTTCACTGCTTCTCCCATTCCCAGACGGTAGTCCATGTTATGGTGGTTGGAAAGGAGAGAAACATCTGGAATCCGGTCTCATCCGGTTGTCTCTGGCATCGTTGCCCGTAGCAGTTTTCCCAAATCTCCACCAAACTCACAATATCTTTTCACCGGTGGATAAGGGTGGATGGGCCAGACCATCAGGAGCTAAGAGAGGGGTGTCCAGTCTGAGGCTGTATTCCCAGTGGATACGGGTGGATGGGCCAGACCATCAGGAGCTTAGAGAGGGGTGTCCAGTCTGAGGCTGTTTTTTTACCAGTGGATACGGGTGGATGGGCCAGACTATCAGGAGCTTAGAGGGGTGTCCAGTCTGAGGCTGTATTCCCAGTGGATACGGGTGGATGGGCCAGACCATCAGGAGCTTAGAGAGGGGTGTCCAGTCTGAGGCTGTTTTTTTACCAGTGGATACGGGTGGATGGGCCAGACTATCAGGAGCTTAGAGGGGTGTCCAGTCTGAGGCTGTATTACCAGTGGATACGGGTGGATGGGCCAGACCATCAGGAGCTTAGAGAGGGGTGTCCAGTTGTCCAGGTGTCTATCTGGGCCAGGGGAGCAGCATGTTTGGACCCCGTAGAGGAGCCTGAGGTATTCCTCAACCCAAATGTCCCAGCTGGGGTGCAGTGTGGTCAAGAGGCATCAAAACTGTGAAAGAAGAAAAGATGCACTTTAGACACATTAGACTGTGACGAAAGAGGTTAAAAGAAAGAGAAAAACAGAGAAGTGAGCTAGAAGAATAATCAGAGGGAGAATGGATAGATAGCCAGAGAGGACGGCGAGAAAAAAGAGGAGTATTCATGTTAACAAACAAAAGAATATGAAGATGTGATTTTTTGGGTGTTTAGCGGGAAGACTGGTCGGTCGGAAAAGCTAATGTCCTGTTGTGGAATCATTAAATATTTACACAGCCATCGACTTTTAAACACACACACCTACACACACATACACACACACACACACACCTACACATGGCCAACTCGATTTAAGATGGAGGACGGCGTCTCATCCATCTCCCCCAACCCCCCGCGCGAATCGACTAACCGCCGTGTTGCTGTCCGCCACGGAGAGCGTTAGGAACACGCCTAGAACGACCGGGCAGCGTGATGTTCCCAGATCGGTTTCTCGCCGTCTTACGCACCGCCATGACCGTTGACATTCGAGACGACACAGACGGATCTGAGGCTACGACGCTAGGCTCATCGGATGACACACCGGGGGGGCTCAAGACAGCAGCCGACGGACTCCACTCGGTGAGATCCGCATACGGGCTTCGCTTTGGTTCGACGAAGGCTGTGTTTCACGAAGGCATTGTGGAACATCTACGAATGGATACATGAGATTGGTGAGATTGTACGATTCTTACCTGTCCCATAACTTTACACTTCGACAGTTGGTGGAACAGCAACCGGCCGATATCAAAGCTAGGAGAAGAGAAAGAAGATGCAGAAGCGAAGTGAGAAACGTGCAGATCGATGTCTCAGCAGTGACTCGCTATCCGAGATTCACTTGAACGCGGTTGGACGTTCTAAAAGGATATTTCTATGCTGGGAATCACTCTTTATGTAGAAGCAGAGTGGGCCACATTATCTCTAGATGGATTAGCCAATCCCAAGGTCAGGAATGTGACACTGGTCACATGACTTCACGTTCTTTATCAGAGGCATGAGATGTAAGGGCGATGTAACGTTTGGTTGACGGTTCACATTCCCTCTGCACACAGCGACAACATGACGAGACACACTAACTGCAAGGACAAACTTATCATGAACTGTTTAAAGGCTTGAAAAAAGCATCTCCCTGTCATCATTCAGCGCCGTTGGAATAATCTTCAAAGCCGAACGGCTCTATACCGGAAGTGCGAAGTGACAAAGCTTTATCGTCAATGTTTTGATATTCAGTCAGGGACGGGAATCTGGGGAAACCGGAATTGGATTTGGGGTCACGGAAAGTAGAGATAATGTGATTTTTTTGCAAGAATTTCGGGGAGCTTAACTTTCCCAGAGTTTTACCTCTGCGCTTCGGAGCTCAAACAACTGCAATTTCCCTTTCTCAAAAAGATTCATGCGATATGCTCTGTGCAAAATCTCTTCTCTCTAATACATCACAGTCCCGGATCTAGAACGTTCTGTGCAGCTCAGGACTAAGACTAATTATAACGTTATATAACGGATATTTCCGAAGTCCAGGGGGAAAGGACATAACAGACCAATTGCTAGAACAAATTAGCGATAGCCAATGTGACCAGCTTCCGTAAGGAAAAACATAGATACTCTGAACCAGCCTGGTCTAATAGAGCTGACAAAGCCTTGAATTAAAAAGTTTGAAAATAATGAGTTTGGAAATGAATGTGTTGTTTGTCCAGGAGTATTCTCTATCTGAGGAAATTGGCACACGGTGAACTCAAGAACATTATCACATTTAGATTGACAAATACGACCCACCAGAAATGGTCTGTCTGTATGCGTATCATCAGAATGTGGGTGAAGTCATCCTTCTATCACAGAAAACACATCGAAAACCATCTTTGACAAGTCAACTCTTTTTTCAGTCATGCTAAAACTAGCTTTGTAATACGAAATGTCAACTGAAGACACGATTGATCTTAGTCAAACAATAAAACACATTAATCATATTCTATGGGCACAGTCAAACCAATGTGGTAATGTTTATATCTCCAGCTTGGACGTCAGATCGATGCACGGTACTGCCAAAACACCTGGCCCCTCAAACCTCCTCAAATTAGCCTCATTGATTATTTAGGTGGTGGCTGTGAGAAAACCTGTTGAGATGCACTGTAAATAGGTGACCTTCTGGTCAGTCTGGTAGTCTGTCTTTATGTCTGCCTGCAGACGTGTTTACACATTACAAAGCTTGCGTACAACATCACTACAACATCATTAAAACGTCACAACAACATGACTACAATGTCCCTACAACGTCACTACAACATGACTACAATGTCCTTACAACATGACTACAATGTCCCTACAACGTCACTACGTCACTACAATGTCCCTACAATGTCCCTACAACGTCACTACAACGTCACTACA
>CM055741.1:7596541-7706541 GCA_029465975.1 Dallia pectoralis
TGACAGTACCGTCTGACAGTTTAGCACACTAGACTCAGGGCTTAATGCAGAACGTGACAGATAATACACAGTAGACACCTTGGCACTGGACTCAGTATATAACGTATATGGTTTTGAATGCCGACTGCGTAATAACAGTGATCACAGGTTGATCCCAACAGTTAGCGGGTTTCAGTAAGCGACCGGAGCATTTACTAATGGGGAATTTGGTTCCTTAAACACCTGTCAGCTGTCTGCTGCTAATCCCGAGGCCCATCTGGCTACACACACACACACACGCACACACACACACGCAAACACACACACACACGCACACACACACACACGCACGCACACACACACACACACACACGCACGCACACACACGCACGCACGCACGCACACACACACGCACGCACACACACACACAGACACGCACACACACACACACACACGCACACACACACACACGCATGCACACACACACACCCACACGCACGCACACACGCACACACGCACACACACACACACACACACACAGACACGCACACACACACACACACACAGACACACACACACACACGCATGCACGCACGCACACACACACACACACACAGTCTGGGCTGTGGATGCTTGGCTGTTGTTAAGTGGAGTGAAAAACTCACTGGTTAATTAGTGCCCATTGGCTGACCATGGCTGGGGCAGAAGTGTGTGTGCCTCCATAACCGTGTGTGTGTGTGTGTGTGTGTGTGTGTATGTGTTTGTGTATGGAAGGTGTCTTGGTGTTGGAATATTTTGTATGATGCTGTGCCATTAAAGGACTATTATCACTAATTCCAAAACTAAATTTTAATCCTGACCAAAATTCTTATCTTAAACCTTATCCTAAACATTTAAACGTTTCGCGAGGACAACAAAAAGTGCGTGTGTTTGTGTGCGTGTGTCCACGCCTCAAAGATCCAGCACGTTACATGCAGTATCATCATACACAACTGATGTCTCACACACACACACACACACACACACACCCAGATGCCGTATTGTGCGGATTACAGCGGAATGGCCTATTTTTGACAGCGATCGTACGGATGTTAAAGCTGTGCCGTACGGAGGGGGCGGGGATTGGTGGCGTGGCAGGGGGGGAGAATCACACACAGCCTGTATTCCTTCACACATCATAAATCAGCGGGGATCCTCCTCCGTTCCACCTGCGCGGGGAACAACTTCTAATTTACGACCGGACAAATGAAGGAACCGCATACAAACCGAACAGAGGAGGGTGTTTCACGAAGGTCAACGTCATCGTTAGCGTCGACTAAATACTGTAAGGGCGCTAATGACACAAATGTGTTGCCCGAGGACAGAACGATTGGGGCATCTTCGCCTTATCCGCTCCGGGATTCGAACCGGGGACCTTTCGCTTACCGGCCCAGAGCCCTTGACCCCCCGGCAACCGCCCGGACGATGGTCACGTAGGGCGGGTCCGCTTGAAAGCGATTGTGAATCGGTTTTTGTTTGCCGTTTTGAACGGTTCCGCTACGGTGAGCCTCCACGAACGTGACCGGCGTGCGTTCAGAGTGTGTTACTTCTCTCTTGGCTGAACAGAGGCATGTTTGGAAAATTACTTTCAATAGGCAAATGAAATATTTATGCATACATTTGTAAGGTATCCGTGTGTTTTCTGGCCCACGGTAACCACTCCTTGGTGATATAAATTATGAACAAGGAAGGGGCCACGTTATTGCCAACCTCTCCTCGCCGGTGACGTCAATGTACCCCAACCTTAGCCTCCGAGCGTCCCACAATGCATCACTCCCACACTGTTTCTTCTGGTTGCCCAGGGTCTAAATTTAATGAGTTTATCTCTCCGCACCGAAAGACACACACACTCACACACACACACACAAACAGAGACACGAGTTCACATGCTAGTGCGCACAAATACTCACAGACATACACCCACACACACACGATTTCACTTGCTAGTGTGCACAAACACACACAGACATACACCAACAGATACACACACACACACACTGTCTCAACTGCACAGCCCAAGACCTCAGTGACCCGCTTCCTAAGGGGAAACCTTATTTACACTCATTTATTTGTCACTCTCCAATGCGGTCAGACGTTATTAGTTCATTGCAGTTTTTCCACTTCATTCTAAAAGGTTCTCGTCTGTTTTATGTTGAGACTGTGGAGATCCACAGCCAATTGGTTGAGACTTGACAGAATATAATAAAGGCAGATGTGACCTCGTTCGGTTGATACAAACAATAGGGCATTTCACTACCGCATTTACAACACTTTTGTTTTCTCACACACAAGTCCCTAATTTTCACCACACTCACATTTCATAAAATTTTATTATTAATTTGGTTAGTCATACTGTTTAGGCATTTTTCAATGTGTTCTTTAGCAATAGATTGACGTTAATCTGTGGGCTGAAAAAAAAGTGTGTGTTTATGCGTGAGAAAAACAGTTTTCAGTCATATTTATACAAATATACTCCCGCTGTGTCACGAACTAGTGTGACGTGCAGGGGAATGAACCAATCACAGAGCGTATCACTTTCCATGGGTTTATATATATATATTAAAACAAACACGACAAAGAACGAGAACATCAAACTGTGCATGAAATCAAATTGCCCATAGACGGCGACTTATAAAAATACCACAACACAGATAGAACCAGCTGTGGGCATTTGCAAAACAATTCTCCTCAGAACAGAAGTGCTCCCCACTAAGCGCCCCGTGTAGAAACAAAACCTCACCACTCGTGACACATTGTACCTCACAGATATCCATTATTTAGTTCGCTTAAAAATATTTCTCGGCGCAGAATAATTTTTCTGCCTCATTTCTTGACAGTAACGTCATCATCTGATTCCAAGTGTAAAAACAAAACAGCTGTTCAAGGGGAGCTTACATTGTGAGGACCTGAGGTCTATCCCTCCCTCTGTCCCTCTCTATGCCAGTATTGGCACTTCCCCCTGTCAGCAGAGAGACAATCAAGGACATTCACTGCACCTGAGACTTCTCCGCACCTGTGTTTGGTTGGGCATTTAGCCCCTGTATTTAACCCTGCCTCATTCTGTTGGTGATTGTGGGATCATTGTTTGTACGTGTTGGATGTACGTACAGAGGTACGTTCCTGTGTTCTCCTGTTCGGAGTTTCTGATCGTTACGATCGTCTGTTTGTTGTTTTCGTGAGACCCGAAGTGTTTTCGGTGTTAGTCTGAGTAAATAAAGACTTTATTATAGAATTCTCTGCGCCTGTGTCCGCTTCCTGCTACCTGCCTGTGAGCCAGACGTGACAGTATGATCCCACCAAGAGGGACGCAGCAGAGAAGGAAAGGCTGTTCAGGGAGAGATGAACAGTCTGCCGTGGTACCGGCTGATCTTCGCCGGTGCGCGTTTCGACCTGGACCACCTCTTCCTCCACGACCATCCGCCCCACCACCCATCTGGGTACCGGTGAACTATAGAGCCATGCGGCATGGGAGAGAGCCACTCAGCCCTGAGTCGGAGTCTGAGTGGGAGTCGGAGTCTGAGTGGGAGTCGGAGTCGGAGTGGGAGGACGAGTCGGAGGAGTCGGAGGATGAGTACGGCTGGGATGCCTACATCCGGCGGCTGAGCACCGCATTACCTCCCGGAGCTCTTCCTGGCAACCCGCGGGCCAAGATGGCCGCCACTCCACAGCCCAGGAGGGTGGACACCCGGCAACCTAAGATGGCCGCCACTCCACAACCCTGGAGGGTTGACACCCCGCAGCCCAAGATGGCTGCCGAGTTGCCGTATCGTCACCTGCCCACACCCCGCTCGAAGGTAGAGCCATTGCCTTTTCTGGACATTCCCGGAATTTTGGGGGGGCGCAGATCCGAGGCCGAATTGGAGGTCCTGTTCGGTCTTTCTGTCCTTCCCGAAACTGGGTCTCCTGCCGACCCTGAGCCTGACCGGTACCCCGAGCCTGACCGGTATCCTGACCGGTATCCTGACCGGTATCCTGACCGGTATCCTGAGCCTGACCGGTATCCTGACCGGTATCCTGACCGGTATCCTGAGCCTGACCGGTATCCTGACCGGTATCCTGACCGGTATCCTGACCGGTATCCTGACCGGTATCCTGAGCCTGACCGGTATCCTGACCGGTATCCTGAGCCTGACCGGTATCCTGACCGGTATCCTGAGCCTGACCGGTATCCTGACCGGTATCCTGACCGGTATCCTGACCGGTGTCCTGACCGGTATTCTGACCGGTACCCTGAGCCTGTCTCCGCCCCTGTGAGCCTGTCGCCGCCCCTTGTGAGCCTGTCGCCGCCCCTTGTGAGCCTGTCGCCGCCCCTGTGAGCCTGTCTCCGCCCCCTGTGAGCCTGTCTCCGCCCCCTGTGAGCCTGTCTCCGCCCCTGTGAGCCTGTCTCCGCCCCTGTGAGCCTGTCTCCGCCCCTGTGAGCCTGTCTCCGCCCCCTGTGAGCCTGTCTCCGCCCCCTGTGAGCCTGTCTCCGCCCCCTGTGAGCCTGTCTCCGCCCCCTGTGAGCCTGTCTCCGCCCCCTGTGAGCCTGTCTCCGCCCCCTGTGAGCCTGTCTCCGCCCCCTGTGAGCCTGTCTCCGCCCCCTGTGAGCCTGTCTCCGCCCCCTGTGAGCCTGTCTCCGCCCCCTGTGAGCCTGTCTCCGCCCCCTGTGAGCCTGTCTCCGCCCCCTGTGAGCCTGTCTCCGCCCCCTGTGAGCCTGTCTCCGCCCCCTGTGAGCCTGTCTCCGCCCCTGTGAGCCTGTCTCCGCCCCCTGTGAGCCTGTCTCCGCCCCCTGTGAGCCTGTCTCCGCCCCCTGTGAGCCTGTCTCCGCCCCCTGTGAGCCTGTCTCCGCCCCCTGTGAGCCTGTCTCCGCCCCCTGTGAGCCTGTCTCCGCCCCCTGTGAGCCTGTCTCCGCCCCCTGTGAGCCTGTCTCCGCCCCCTGTGAGCCTGTCTCCGCCCCCTGTGAGCCTGTCTCCGCCCCCTGTGAGCCTGTCCCCGTCTCCGAGCCCTTTCCCGTCTCCGAGCCCTTTCCCGTCTCCGAGCCCTTTCCCGTCTCCGAGCCCTTTCCCGTCTCCGAGCCCTTTCCCGTCTCCGAGCCCTTCCCCGTCTCCGAGCCCTTCCCCGTCTCCGAGCCCTTCCCCGTCTCCGAGTCCGTCCCCGTCTCCGAGCCCGTCCCCGTCTCCGAGCCCGTCCCGTCTCCGAGCCCGTCCCCGTCTCCAGTGTACCTGTCCTCGGTCCCGTCCTTGTCACTGTCCCCGATCCCGTCCTTTCCACTGTCGTCGTTCCGTCCCACTCACTGTCCCGATCCCGTCCTAGTCCCCCTCTTCGATCCCGTCCTAGTCCCCCTCTTCGATCCCGTCCTTGTACCCGTCGCTTCGCCCGTCCATGCTCCGACCTCCGTCCCTCGCTCGACCTCCGCCTTTAGCTCCGCCCCGCATTCGTCCCTTCACCCGTCCCCGTCCTTGTCTTCGTTCCCGGTCCCGTCCTTGTCTCTCATCCCGGTCCCGTCCTTGTCTCTCATCCCGGTCCCGTCCTTGTCTCTGGTCCTGCTCCCGTCCGTGTCTCTCCTTCTGTTCCCGTTCGTGCCTCTATGCCCTGTTCCACTGTCATGCCTGTGTCTGTCCCAGTCCCCGAGTCTGCCCCAGTCCCGAGCCCATGATCCTGCCTGAGCCTGGTTTCCAGCCTAAGACTGTGCCCAGGTCTTCCCGGGTCGACCTCCTGACCTGCATCCGCCGGCGACCTCCCGACCTGCATCCGCCGGGCGACCTCCCGACCTGCATCCGCCGGGTCGATCTCCCGACCTGCATCCGCCGGGCGACCTCCCGACCTGCATCCGCCGGTGCGACCTCCCGACCTGCATCCGCCGGTGCGACCTCCCGACCTGCATCCGCCGAGTCGACCTCCAGACCTGTTTCTGCCCGACCGGTTCTCTCTGCCCTGCCCGTGGGATGTTTGGCGCTGCAGGTGCAGCGCATAGAGGGGGGTACTGTGAGGACCTGAGGTCTATCCCTCCCTCTGTCCCTCTCTATGCCAGTATTGGCACTTCCCCTGTCAGCAGAGAGACAATCAAGGACATTCACTGCACCTGAGACTTCTCCGCACCTGTGTTTGGTTGGGCATTTAGCCCCTGTATTTAACCCTGCCTCATTCTGTTGGTGATTGTGGGATCATTGTTTGTACGTGTTGGATGTACGTACAGAGGTACGTTCCTGTGTTCTCCTGTTCGGAGTTTCTGATCGTTACGATCGTCTGTTTGTTGTTTTCGTGAGACCCGAAGTGTTTTCGGTGTTAGTCTGAGTAAATAAAGACTTTATTATAGAATTCTCTGCGCCTGTGTCCGCTTCCTGCTACCTGCCTGTGAGCCAGACGTGACAGTATGATCCCACCAAGAGGGACGCAGCAGAGAAGGAAAGGCTGTTCAGGGAGAGATGAACAGTCTGCCGTGGTACCGGCTGATCTTCGCCGGTGCGCGTTTCGACCTGGACCACCTCTTCCTCCACGACCATCCGCCCCACCACCCATCTGGGTACCGGTGAACTATAGAGCCATGCGGCATGGAGAGAGCCACTCAGCCCTGAGTCGGAGTCTGAGTGGGAGTCGGAGTCTGAGTGGGAGTCGGAGTCGGAGTGGGAGGACGAGTCGGAGGAGTCGGAGGATGAGTACGGCTGGGATGCCTACATCCGGCGGCTGAGCACCGCATTACCTCCCGGAGCTCTTCCTGGCAACCCGCGGGCCAAGATGGCCGCCACTCCACAGCCCAGGAGGGTGGACACCCGGCAACCTAAGATGGCCGCCACTCCACAACCCTGGAGGGTTGACACCCCGCAGCCCAAGATGGCTGCCGAGTTGCCGTATCGTCACCTGCCCACACCCCGCTCGAAGGTAGAGCCATTGCCTTTTCTGGACATTCCCGGAATTTTTTGGGGGAGGGGCGCAGATCCGAGGCCGGGTGGAGGTCCTGTTCGGTCTTTCTGTCCTTCCCGAAACTGGGTCTCCTGCCGACCCTGAGCCTGACCGGTACCCGAGCCTGACCGGTATCCTGACCGGTATCCTGACCGGTATCCTGACCGGTATCCTGAGCCTGACCGGTATCCTGACCGGTATCCTGACCGGTATCCTGAGCCTGACCGGTATCCTGACCGGTATCCTGACCGGTATCCTGACCGGTATCCTGACCGGTATCCTGAGCCTGACCGGTATCCTGACCGGTATCCTGAGCCTGACCGGTATCCTGACCGGTATCCTGAGCCTGACCGGTATCCTGACCGGTATCCTGACCGGTATCCTGACCGGTGTCCTGACCGGTATTCTGACCGGTACCCTGAGCCTGTCTCCGCCCCCTGTGAGCCTGTCGCCGCCCCTTGTGAGCCTGTCGCCGCCCCTTGTGAGCCTGTCGCCGCCCCTGTGAGCCTGTCTCCGCCCCTGTGAGCCTGTCTCCGCCCCTGTGAGCCTGTCTCCGCCCCCTGTGAGCCTGTCTCCGCCCCTGTGAGCCTGTCCCCCCCTGTGAGCCTGTCTCCGCCCCCTGTGAGCCTGTCTCCGCCCCCTGTGAGCCTGTCTCCGCCCCCTGTGAGCCTGTCTCCGCCCCTGTGAGCCTGTCTCCGCCCCTGTGAGCCTGTCTCCGCCCCTGTGAGCCTGTCTCCGCCCCCTGTGAGCCTGTCTCCGCCCCTGTGAGCCTGTCTCCGCCCCCTGTGAGCCTGTCTCCGCCCCTGTGAGCCTGTCTCCGCCCCCTGTGAGCCTGTCTCCGCCCCTGTGAGCCTGTCTCCGCCCCCTGTGAGCCTGTCTCCGCCCCCTGTGAGCCTGTCTCCGCCCCTGTGAGCCTGTCTCCGCCCCCTGTGAGCCTGTCTCCGCCCCCTGTGAGCCTGTCTCCGCCCCCTGTGAGCCTGTCTCCGCCCCTGTGAGCCTGTCTCCGCCCCTGTGAGCCTGTCTCCGCCCCTGTGAGCCTGTCTCCGCCCCTGTGAGCCTGTCTCCGCCCCCTGTGAGCCTGTCTCCGCCCCCTGTGAGCCTGTCTCCGCCCCCTGTGAGCCTGTCTCCGCCCCCTGTGAGCCTGTCCCCGCCCCCGAGCCTTTCCCGTCTCCGAGCCCTTTCCCGTCTCCGAGCCCTTTCCCGTCTCCGAGCCCTTTCCCGTCTCCGAGCCCTTTCCCGTCTCCGAGCCCTTCCCCCCGTCTCGAGCCCTTCCCCGTCTCCGAGCCCTTCCCGTCTCCGAGTCCCCCGTCTCCCGAGTCCGTCCCGTCTCCGAGCCCCCCCGTCTCCGAGCCCGTCCCCGTCTCCGAGCCCGTCCCGTCTCCAGTGTACCTGTCCTCGGTCCCGTCCTTGTCACTGTCCCCGATCCCGTCCTTTCCACTGTCGTCGTTCCGCCCCACTCACTGTCCCCGATCCCGTCCTAGTCCCCTCTTCGATCCCGTCCTAGTCCCCCTCTTCGATCCCGTCCTTGTACCCGTCGCTTCGCCCGTCCATGCTCCGACCTCCGTCCCTCGCTCGACCTCCGCCTTTAGCTCCGCCCCGCATTCGTCCCTTCACCCGTCCCGTCCTTGTCTTCGTTCCCGGTCCCGTCCTTGTCTCTCATCCCGGTCCCGTCCTTGTCTCTCATCCCGGTCCCGTCCTTGTCTCTGGTCCTGCTCCCGTCCGTGTCTCTCCTTCTGTTCCCGTTCGTGCCTCTATGCCCTGTTCCACTGTCATGCCTGTGTCTGTCCCAGTCCCCGAGTCTGCCCCAGTCCCCGAGCCCATGATCCTGCCTGAGCCTGGTTTCCAGCCTAAGACTGTGCCCAGGTCTTCCCGGGTCGACCTCCTGACCTGCATCCGCCGGGCGACCTCCCGACCTGCATCCGCCGGGCGACCTCCCGACCTGCATCCGCCGGGTCGATCTCCCGACCTGCATCCGCCGGGCGACCTCCCGACCTGCATCCGCCGGTGCGACCTCCCGACCTGCATCCGCCGGTGCGACCTCCCGACCTGCATCCGCCGAGTCGACCTCCAGACCTGTTTCTGCCCGACCGGTTCTCTCTGCCCTGCCCGTGGGATGTTTGGCGCTGCAGGTGCAGCGCATAGAGGGGGGGGTACTGTGAGGACCTGAGGTCTATCCCTCCCTCTGTCCCTCTCTATGCCAGTATTGGCACTTCCCCCTGTCAGCAGAGAGACAATCAAGGACATTCACTGCACCTGAGACTTCTCCGCACCTGTGTTTGGTTGGGCATTTAGCCCCTGTATTTAACCCTGCCTCATTCTGTTGGTGATTGTGGGATCATTGTTTGTACGTGTTGGATGTACGTACAGAGGTACGTTCCTGTGTTCTCCTGTTCGGAGTTTCTGATCGTTACGATCGTCTGTTTGTTGTTTTCGTGAGACCCGAAGTGTTTTCGGTGTTAGTCTGAGTAAATAAAGACTTTATTATAGAATTCTCTGCGCCTGTGTCCGCTTCCTGCTACCTGCCTGTGAGCCAGACGTGACATACATAAAGGCACTGAGTCTGACAATATGTTATGAAAAACGACGAGCTGATAAGAGAGATCCATTTTGTCTTGTCTTTGTTTCGACTGAGACCTCTGTGATGTTGGGTTTTATGGACGATGGTTCAATACCCAGGATGGTTTATAAACCAGCTCCTTTTAAGATGCACTCCAGAGCTTCAGTTTCAAACAGTAACCAGGCATTTTAAAAGCAGTAACCTGTAATAAGTACCTTGTAAATTGTCATTTAACTTTTTCAGACACAAATAGCTACTAGCAATAAATAGATACTAAGAAGAAAGTACTATAAAATATCAACATTTATGTGTATTTGATTTTAAAAGACACAATTCCACAATGATTGACCACCAACATGTGTTTATTTCTGGAATGTATAAGTGTGCATAATTGTGTGCACGTGTGTGTGTAGGCTTGTACGTATGTGCACGCATGTGTGCATATGTGTTCCTGAAAGCAGGAAAAAGGTACGAGGAAATGTACAGCACGAGAGCTATTGGTTTGCTGCTATATTTAGACCTCCAGTCAAAGGGGAGTATATCCCAAGGTCAGAGAGAGGGAGGAAGAGCGAGGGGCAGAGAGAGAGTAGAAGAGAGAGAGAGGGGAGGAGAGAGGGAGAGAGAGAGAGAGAGAGGGAGAGAGAGAGAGGGGAGAAGAGAGAGAGAGAGGAGATGAGAGAGGGGAGAAGAGAGAGGAGAGAGAGAGAGAATGAAGAGAGAGAGGGGCAGAGGAAATAAGATAGAAGAGGGAGGAAGAGGGAGAGAGAGGAGAGGGAGAGAGAGAGAGAGAGAGGGGAGAAGAGAGAGAGAGGGGGGATGAGAGAGGGGAGAAGAGAGAGAGGGGAGAAGAGAGAGGGGGGCAGAGGAGATAAGATAGAAGAGGGAGGATGAGGGAGAGGCAGAGAGGGAAGAAAAGGGAGAGGAAGAGGGAGAAATGGGAGAAGAAGGAGAGAGAGAGAAGAAGAGGGAGATAGATAAGAGGAAGGAAGCATTGGAAAGATCTAAAAGGGAGTAGTTGGGAAGATACATGAAGGAGAAGGATGAGAGAGATTGGGAGAAGGGAATAAAATGTATTGGATTGTGACCTGGAACTACAGCACAGAATAGACAGTTAACCACACAGTATATGTGATTTACAAACTCCACAGCACCCGTCTCCCTGACAGAACTAAACACTTGGTGAGGGATGTACGGCGGGTGACTAGCGTACGGTTTAACTACAGTTAGTAATCAGCGTACTCAGTTGTCACCCCGCCGAAGAAGTGACACAACCGAGTCGCCGTCTGGAACTGTTTTCGGTTTGTCTCCTCCGGCGAGCGAACTTGGTCTCCCCCTTTTATAATGAGGACTTCCGCGCCCCATGGAGCTGCACTTTGGTCCTACGCGAACACCCGTAAGAGGAAACCATCTAATCACAAGCCTCCCTACCGGTCGTGGACAATTCGCAAACAAAGGAAGGTGTTCACACACATAATGCACACGGCACCTCAGACCCCCCGTTCTGGAGCCTCGGGAAAACGAAAGAAGCATCCCGTCCTCGTGTGAGAGACGGTCTGAGACAACAGGGGACCGAGGGTCATTTTTAGACAGGCTTGTACTCCGGCCTCTATTAAAACCTCCTGTGACTACCGCCAGTCTGCGCTGCCACTTCTCCATTAGTGCCACTGGCGCCAAGTAGCACACGGGCATCAGGCCTTACACACCGCCAGCGTCCCAAATGAAACCTTAACTCCAATCTAGTGCACTACTTCGGACCAGGGCCCAGGGACTGCATTCATTTTTTCCCACAGCCTCTACGCTCCCGATCACGCGAGCAGCTTAAGCAAATATCCAGAACATGTGATTACCGAGGCAGAAAACATGATTAGGCCTTAAGACTTCTCCATCCTTCAATGAACCCGAAAAGACCCACCACCGGTAGCAGCACCGCCACACATCATGTGGGTCCACACACACACACCCACACACACACACACACCCACACACACTCACACACACACACACATACACACTGTGGTATTACACACACTCACACACACTCATACACACACACACTCACACACACACACACATACACACACACACACACATTCACACACACACTCACACACACATACACACACACTCTCACACACACACTCACACACACATACACACACACACACACACACACATACACACATACACACACACACACATACACACACACATTCACACTCCCACACTCACACACACTCTTACACACACATACACACACACACACTCACATACACACACACTCACACACACTCACACACACACACACACACACACACACACACACACACACATACACACTCACACACACTTCACTTTGTAGTTGACGATGCTGTCGCAACCACTACCGACTTTAGGATCTAGGGTTAGGAGGTGGGGTTAGGAGGCGCAGTGAGGAGGCGGGGTTAGGAGGCGGGGTTAGGAGGCGTTGTTTGGAGGCGTTGTTTGGAGGCGGGTTTGGAGGCGGGTTTGGAGGCATTGGTAAGAGGCAGTCTGTGTTTTCTTAAGATTTTATTTCTTAAGACACAATAATCGAGAAACGCTCAGTGTGGAAAGCGGGGTGGAAGGAACTTTGAAAAGTGTGTGTGCGTGTGTGTGTAAAATGTCCGGGATACACACACACACACACTTCAACAAAATGAAATAATACCGTGGAAACCGCTTAGCGGATAATCCGATGGCGATGAGGCAGGCTGGCGTACTCCCTGACATGGTCGCAGAAAGACACATTTAATTCCCCGCCCACCAAAACGGCGTGCTCAAGTGATTTCTGACAACGGCCAGAGACAGACGCACGTCAACACAAACATGTTGAGGCGCCAGCGCTCTCATCCGCTCACTAAAGCCAATTGACACGACGTTGTCTCGCACCTTTCCCCGTCCTTTGTAGTGTCGCGACAAAGACGTCTCGTCACCTTCCAGCACTCTGCTGAGGTAGGGCATAGTGAGAGACTGATATACACAAGTCACACACAAAAAACTACCAATCATCCTTTCAATTTATTTTCTTACTGTAATATATATATATATTTATATACACTGTATATAGTATATATTTTGCTATCAAAATGTCCCCCTTTTTCCCTTTCCTGCCACATTGTAACGTCCAATTCATTGTTTTGGATTTTCTCCCCTAATTCATTGTTGTTAGCATTGTTAGCGTGATGCAATGAAGTGGCATAATTAGCACCCAGGCTTATATTGTTAGCATTAGAATTATTCAGCCAAAACAAAAACGAGTCCAACTACAGATAGAGTTTGTGTACTTGGGATTTTCCATTTTCAAACTGCAGGAAGGCTGCTGTCTATAATGTAGGAAGCAGGAAGGTGGTGAGATACATTTCCTGAGAAGAAACCCGACACAACAGACTTCCTGGCTGAGGCAGTTGTCGAGAACGTACAGTAGAGAGGTGCCGGTGTAAAGGTTGCTAAGGAACAGAGGGGATGTTGGAGTGACCGTGTCCTTCGGGGTCAGTTGGGACGCCGTGGCCCTCAGGGACTGACCTGGGGACAGTGTTTGGACAGTAACAAATGACATACCATGTCACTCAAGACTGGACGTGACAATACCACTGACTGCATGATCCACACACACATGCGCGCGTGCACACACACGCACGCACACACACACACACACACACGCAAACACGCACACACACGCACACTAGACTGTATATATTCTGTAGCCAGGTGCATCCCTCCAGCATTAACTCAACTCTCTCCAGTCGGTATTTCACAGTCCTGTCATGCTGCGGTAGAGGCCAGCAGCTATAAGCAAACACTGATACCTGCCATGTGTTACATACTTATACAACAAACGACAACACTGTGGCTCGAACACAACGTCCCGTCTGATTAAAGGGAGTCCTGTACTTGTCAAAAAACCTAATCCAATCCAAAGTTGTGCTTTTAACCTAATTCTTCCCAATCCAGGGAAGGTACAAAGCGCTAACGACACATGGGGCCACTACTATTAGCTAGCCTGTCTCAGGTCTGTTATCTGGTGTCTGTCCTAATCTAGATAGAGTGTTATGGTTCTTTTGGGGAATTTGTTGGTTTTAGTATGTATTAAAGACGCATCGACAGCCAAAACAATTGTCCGATATTGACAAGGATGGTGAGACTGGTACTTATGTTTTGTCAGAGTTGTGCCTGTTTGCTCTGAAATAAAAACATTTAGCTTCTGATGATGCTTCTTTCTTCAACAAATGCAAATTCAACCATATAGAAGTATTTTCCATACATTATAATTACAACACACTTAAGCACAACTAGCGGATTTAAACAATTAGATTATAAGTACATTCAATTTGTGTTAGTGTATATTTTACAATGTCTGGATATAGTATCTTTAGTAAATACACGTTTAATTGACCCCCCCAAATATACAGAGAATAACCGTACAACAACATAACATAAGGCAAAATAAATCTGATAAATTACTGGAGCTGCATAGACGGCATTCATGGTAGCAAAATCTGGTAGAAATCTGGTGGAAATCTGGTAGTAGTAAGCAATCATATCGAATTAAATAAATTTGATGAAGCCCTTTTTACATCATCAGTTTTTCGCAAAGTGCTTTTACAAAACACCCAACCTGAAAACCCAAACAGTATGTAAAAAGACTGAGGACTTGAAAGTTCTAGTATGCAGCTAGTAAGGACTTAGATGTTCTAGTATGCAGATAGTAAGGACTTAGATGTTCTAGTATGCAGATAGTAAGGACTTAGATGTTCTAGTATGCAGCTAGTAAGGACTTAGATGTTCTAGTATGCAGATAGTAAGGACTTAGATGTTCTAGTATGCAGATAGTAAGGACTTAGATGTTCTAGTATGCAGATAGTAAGGACTTAGATGTTCTAGTAAGCAGATAGTAAGGACTTAGATGTTCTAGTATGCAGATAGTAAGGACTTAGATGTTCTAGTATGCAGATAAGGACTTAGATGTTCTAGTATGCAGATGAGGACTTAGATGATCTAGTATGCAGATGACGAGATAGTTGTTCTAGTATGAAGTTAGCAGGTAGTTGGTTCTACGTATTTTTGTCCTTTTGCGAAGTAAGACAAATAGTTCACCTTGAGGAAAATGTTCATTATTTTCTCTCTCACTGCTTATCCCAACATGTCTCTGTCTCTCTCACCCCCTCTTTCTCACCCTCTCCCAACCCCAATCTCTCACCCCCTCTCACATCTCACCCCCTCTCTCTCCCTCTCTGTGCCAAACAGAGCCACTCAGCAGTCAGCATTTTCACCTCAGCTAGAGAAATCCTCATGAGCCACTGTGGGGTAATCAAACACCAGCCAAAGCGGTGCTTTGAAATAATTTGGTGGCACGGTAAAGAAGGTGGGTGAGGGGAGGTCAGGTGAACAACTTCTTATGAGGAACATCTCACTACAATACGCTTCAAAAGGGACAGTTAGAATTCAACCAAGGTGATAATTCCAATGATTATCAGCAAACAGCAAAAAATAACAAACGTGGATGACAGGAGAAACAATGGCGTGACCTATCTGTTATAGAGAACATCTTACATCACTTCCCCCGACTTCTTCTAGTACTCTTTTAAGTGTGGTTCTTTGTAGTCGCATCAAAAACACCCGGGCTTCATTCAACTTCAATCGGACTCGTTTCCCAGGGTCTTCCAATGTACATACAGTATATTGTCGTCTTGAAACAAAAACTGATATAGTGCAACTTGTATAAATAGTCAAAGCAAAAAGAAAAAGGTTGAGAGTTATTATTTTGCTAAAATAAATGGCTTCTAAACAGATAACAACCAGTTGTAAGTTAGTAGTAGTGTAAGTGCGCACTTAATTGATGACATCACTTAACTACATTTCTGTCTGGTTCTCTCTCTCTGGCTAATGCTCTCTACCAGATATCCTCTCTCTCTCCCTCTGTCCCTCTCTCTCTCCCTCTCCCTCTCACTCTCTCTCACATCACTAAATAAAATAGAATTAATTGTCTGCACAGGTACAATTGTGTGTGTGTGAGTGTGTGTTCTCTTTTCAATCTCCATAACCCGCACGCACACACACACACACACAAACACACACACACACACACACACACACACACACACACACACACACACACACACACACACACACACACACGGACACACACGGACACACACACACACACACACACACACACACACACACACACACACACACACAGACACACACACACACACACACACACTCTCTCTCTCCTGCTATAAGCGATATTACATCACTCAACTAACACCTACCATTCATGCCGTTATAGATGCTCCTGTGATGCGGTGACAGCTCCTCTGCGGTAGCAGGCCTCCTCTGCAGCTCCCTCCCTGGACTCCCAAACTTAACGTGGTCCGGGCCGACACCATACTGATGCCTGTGGGTCTCTGGGCTCCCCCTGGCCGACGTCACGCAGCCCTTCTCGTGGTGCTGGTGCTCGGACGTCCCCAGCGCCAAATGAGCCTGTCGAGCTTCGGGACTCCCGCAGCAGCTACCGCCGCCGCCGACGCTCCCCCTGTGGTGCCTCTGGTAGAGCTCACCGGCGCTGCCGCCTTGGCCCGAGCCCAGGAGGTGCTGCTGCTTCTGGACGAGGAGCAGGTCCGAGGCGTGGAGGTGGTGCTGCTTAGAGGACGAGTGCTGGGACTCGGGGCTCCGGCGGCCCACGTTGCGCCCGTACTTCTCGGGGCTGAGGCCCCGCACGGAGCGCCCGCTGTGGGCGTGGTCGGGCACGGAGATGGAGCCGCAGCGGGGTCGGCAGGGCTGGGGCATGGCGTACGGGTACTCCAGGCTGGTGCTACGGTTCCTGCCCTGGGGGTGTGGAGGCTCTGGGCTGGACGGGACGTCACGCTCCCCGCTCGTCACGCTGCCGCCCCTGGGTTTGCGGTGATGCTCCGGGCTCCCGGTTCCAGCGACGCCGGGGCCGTCGGCTTGCGTGGCCAGGTGGGGCTGCTTGTGGTGGGACTGGTCGGAGCTGTCGGCGCTGCCCGCGCTGGATGTGCTGCTCCCGTCCCCGACGTCCCTCATCAGTAGCCCCGCCCCCGGCACTAGCAACAAGCTACTCTGGCTGTCGATGGAACTCCGGCAGCCTCCTCCCACGGCGGTTCCCCCAACACCTCCTCCCGCCCCACCGGCGCCAACTCCGCCGCCTCCTGCTCCGCCCCCGCCTCCTATGCTCTTCTCCTCGTAGAGCAGCAGGCAGAGCTCCTTAAGCTCCAGGTTTTCCCGTACCACGTCGTCCTGTCGTGTCTCCAGCTCCTTGAGTTTCTGGAGGTACAGCGTCACCTCCTTCCTCATGATGGAGGCGCTGTAGCGTCCCAGTCTCTGCCACTCCCGGGACACCCGTTTGCCCTTCTGACGGTCGTCATCCAAGAAGCAACACAGGTCCCTCAGCTCCCGGTTGTCCTCCTGCAGCTTCTGGTTTATGTCCTTGAGGAGGGGAGAAAGTGGGGGCAGGAGGGCAGAGGAGGAAGAGGAGACAGTTGTGAAAAGAGGAGGGCAGAGGGGAAGAAAAGGAGGACACGGAGGGGAGAGGAGAAAGAGGATATTTGTAACCAGGTCCGGTGAGACATCTCTGATTCAAAGGAACCCCGGTGCTATTCAAGGCTACAGTCAATGCAATGACCCTGAACCATGACCAATGTACAATGCAATGACCCTGAACCATGACCATGTACAATGCAATGACCCTGAACCATGACCACGTCCAAATGCCTAAATGCATCGGGTTGCTGCCACATGATTGGCGTTAATGAGCTGATTGAAGTGGCCACTGAGTGTACACTGCAACATTCGGCAACGTCTATACGAATGCCAATAAAGTTATGTGACTATAAAGTGACCAAACAGATGGCGCCAGAGTGAGAGAACGCCCGGGCCAAAACGTGTATCCCTCCCTCTGTTTACGCCCTCGCTCGTTTCAGTGTCTTCATACACACGCACGTGTTTCTCTCTCCTTTGCCATATGTCCTCCTCCCATTCAATGCAATTAACACCATAATAGCATAATAGCGCAGCTCACATGCAAATCTAGTCTAATTGGGTGGAATGGTGCAACGAACTGGGCTTTGGGGTCCATTCTGTTTAGTCAACTATGCCTCCTCCTCTATCCCCATGTGACACATTCCAGTCTCCATCTAAATTTAATGACGCTCGAAAAGTGTTGGAGGAGGACGTGCTTTAAATTATGTCCATAGCGCTGGAAGGAATTCTATGATCTTGCCAAGATTTGTCTTGTTAGCTACACTCCAAAGAGCTTTTACACAGAGGGAGGCCATATATATATTGTGGAAGTATGAGTACTCTGGGGGTGTGTTCTGCTCTCAGCCCAGCAGTAGGTCAAAAACATGTAGAATATTTCTAAAGATATTCCAAGAGCAATCAGCAAGTCTCCTGGTAGTGTCATAGTTTCTAGTAGGCACATACACTACTCGCAAAGCTTCAGATGGGATGATACCAGATAACCAAAGCAGTTTGAGACAGACGGATAATGGAAATGCATGACATTGCGCACAGATTCAGCGCACTTCGACGCATGTAAAAGCCGGCGCACCGCACGCACGCGCAGGCACACACACACACACACACACACACACACACACACACAGAGTGGGAGATGTTGTAAAATTAATTAACTGATGCAAATTCTGCCTGCATGGTTCATGTTGCGGACAGCTTTGCCCTTTAAATATAAGCACAAGCACGTGTCCCCTCCGTGCGCGCTCAGGTGCGGCACCACGGCAGAAACTATGATATCACCTTTTTACAAATCGATCCTCACCTTCAGCCCCCGGATCTCGTTTAAGTGCAGCTGGAGGCTGCGATTGACTTCGCGTATCAAATTGCCGTGGTCCAGTATAACGCTCATCTTGTCGGCTTCAGACCTCCGGAGTCTGCGCACTAAATCCTCTTGGGTCCACTTGAGGAGGTCTTCGTCCTGCATATTTGAGATGTCCTCGGCCGGACTCTCAGCTGTGGCTATGGACAGACTTGGTTTCTCCATCGCTAGAGTCCTGTTGCCCGGAATAACAGCAGGCTTGGATTATACAACTCAGAGATCCCTGACAGTCCAACCTCAGCCCACATCCGTTGCCTGTCCAAGTCCAATTAATCCGGAATTAATGTTCGAAATAAAATGGCATTTTCGCCCCGACCAATGCCGCGAACACTTAAGACCCGAAATGCAACAGCTGAGGACACGGCCGACTCCGGAGTCCAGCGGAATTAAATACAGCCATAAATAGGCTACCTGCAGCTATCTATCATCTCCATGAATCGGCATGTAAAGGATTATTTCACTGCATGTTTGCACCTGAGCACAGCATCCACATTCAGTCACCTCCGTCCTCCACTGGAGAGAGCATCATACCGGTGGTGGCAGGTTTCGGATGCGCACCTCCAGCCTCTTGTAGAGACACGGTGAAGCTGTAGCATCGCCCGGCAAGTGCTCACTGCATGGGAAAAGAGGGAGACATCGTCGATCACTGCAGCGACTCGGTTGGCTCTCTCTCTCTCTCTCTCTCTCTGTCTGTCTGTCTCCCCCTCTCTATCTCTCTCCCTCTCTCTCTTTCTCCCTCTGTCTCTCTCTCTCCCCTCTTTCTCTCTCTCTCTCCCTCTGTCTTTCCCTCTCTCTCTCCCGCCGTCTGTCTCTCCCCTTGCTCTCTCTCCCTCTCTCTTTCTCTCCGTCTGTCTCTCCCCTTGCTCTCTCTCTCTCCCCTCTTTCTCTCTCTCTCTCCCTTTGTCTTTCCCTCTCTCTTTCTCTCCGTCTGTCTCTCCCCTTGCTCTCGCTCTCTCTCTCTCTCTCTCTCCGTCTCTTGTCAGCTAACCCCCCCCCCCTCTATCGCTCTAGCCGGTTCCCCATGAAATGATGCACGAGTGATGAAGCTGTTACCCAGCGCCATCTATAGATCAGAAGCCATAGGTTACATCGTGTTTGTAGTCTTTGTCATACGCCTATAACACATGCGGTACTTCATTTCCCACAATCCCGGTGTGCGTGCGTCATGCGTCACTGAGCTACGTCACTGCGTTACGTGCACCGGCAGCAGAATGTGTAGCACCACGTCAGTCTACCGGAGTCCGGAGTCGCCCAACCTCTTCTGCTCTCACGTTTGGTGGTCATTATTGGCGTATCGCTCACAAATGCTGATGACATTTAATTTATAACATCTTAACATTTATTTTGTTTAATCTCGTTCGGCTATTGGATCTGAATTAAAGGTATGATACTAAACCGGTGGTATTTAATCACAATAAGTTACTACTAGTAGGCCCTATTTCTGAATTTAGCTAGCTAGCTTGGATTGAAATACGCCGATTAACCAAAAACCCAGTGTTTTAGTAAATGTAGCTGTCAGAAAATGTACACCGATTATTGTGTTTTATTTACAATCTTATTTTTTGGTATTTGATGAGATGGGTTTGAGTATAATGTGACCGTACTCAACTAGAACCGGTATATATTTAGCTTGTTTGCTAACTTGCTAATCTGCCGGCTACATCCGCCTTTAAGGTTTATCATATGCGGACACTGTGTTTAAAATATGTTTCTAAGTAAAGTGAAAGCTTTTGCTAATCCCGTTTTTGCGAGGTGAATGTAACTAATGTAGCTTGTTGGCTTGCTGTCCTATTTGCAGACGGACTGTTTTGACGTTACGCTACATACTGTATTACTGGTTCTCGTTTTATTTAGGCTGTTTTGGGTTGGGATTTGTAGCTAGTTAATATGTTATCGAGTTTATCTTTAAGGATTTCCTAGTTTCGGCCAGTTCAGCTCATGTAATATATGCCTGTAAATCGCAAATAAGTGAAGCTTGCAATGTATCCATTGCATGTGAGCTTTCTACTCATTGATCAGTGGATCAATACTGATCAAAGGGTTCTGTAGGTCAGATGTCAGTCATCCGTGGACGATGTGACGCGTGTGAGTGCGTGCGTGTTTTCGTAGCAATATTAACACACCGGATAACAATATTTGACAAGCTTATATTTGATGTGACAAATAGATGCTTCTATTTGGCCGGATTAAATGTGAAGAGGTGTATTTTTTCCTCTGTCAGCATTTGGTGTGCAGTGGTGGTGATGGGCATTCCCAGGCTTTGGTGACCTGTGAAACCGTTCTCAGAAAGATATGAGTGTTGTTGAACTGTCTATAGTGTTAGTTTGAGCTAAAATAATGCTTTTATTAATTATTTAACTATTGGAAACGTTACCCGGCTGGGACGATCGGAACAGTACTGGCCACCCCTAAGGATTTGGTTCCCCTCTAGGTTTCTTCCTAAATTTGACCCATTAGTGAGTTTCTCCTTGCCACCGTGTGTCAACCTGTTGATGCGGGCTGTCTAGTTTCATGCTGGGTGTTGTCAAAAAGCAATTGTGACAACTGTAGGTTTAAAAAGGGCTTTATTAAAAATGCATTTATTTGCTTGAATGATTAAAGAAAGAGCAGTAGGAAGGACTTGAACCCATGCTGCAGCGGTACATGTGTGCCAGGTGTTTACAGCAAACCATCACTAAGAGCAGGCCTGTTCTGGTTAGTCTATAATCTCTTTCTACATGGAGTTGTTTCACATGTAGGTTTTTGACACGCAGAGAACCAAACCGCAATTCATAGCATGGCACATGCCATTCAAGTTAATTTAGAGTTGCCGGTCTTGTGACGTATTTGTCAATGCAGCGGGCCAAACAGCTTTCCATGGTTAGTTTTGGTTTTGTAAGCTTATGTGGTAACACGTTTTTATTGCTGACGCCAGTCACGTCATTTCTTATTTTTTCAAACTGTTTCATATAACGTAAACAGTTTTTTTTTTTTTTGCCGGCCCAGCGATTCTTCTCAGGATACCGCATACGTATACACGAATGGAGGGGGGGATTGGGTGAATGGAAGGAATTCCCTACTGATGCTCTACCTACGTAAAAGCTAATGGCACACCTGGCACTGGCATGTTCCATCGGTTGGACAGGTGTAACTCTGACTCGTGTCTGTGTAATGTTCAGCCGAGGCATTTCTCTTCGGCTATTTACAACCAACCAAACCGGTTCAGATGGCACAAACCCCCGTCATGTACGCTCCTCTGCTGCGTCACTCGTATCTAGATATGAACGCGAACGCAGCCTTGAAAGAGGTCAGAACCGAGATAAGCCCACACGCAGACAAGTCTTGAAGAAGGAGAAGCAAGCAAGCTAGCACAGTCTTAGCGGAGCAAGAGCTAGATTAACCCGCCGTCTATATTTATACATTTATTTATTTAATTTATTTATTCAGTCTACGCGCTGAGGATTATTTCTTTACTTTTTTGTTCTAATTGAAGCTGCCATGACAACATACCAGGAGTTCATCCAGCAGAATGAGGACCGGGACGGCGTGCGTTTCAGCTGGAACCTGTGGCCGTCGAGCCGGCTGGAGTCCACGCGTCTGGTGGTGCCCGTCTCCTGTCTATTCACCCCGCTGAAAGAGAGGCCAGACCTGCCGCCGGTCCAGTACGAACCGGTCCTCTGCAGCCGGGCCAACTGCAAGGCCGTACTCAACCCGCTCTGGTGAGTGGTTTAACAGTAACGCAGACGGTCGTCGTGCTATCGGTTTTACCGGCTGCTCTTTGTGAGTGTTTAAGTCTTAATGGGCCAACGATGTTTCGTTTCGCATTGACATGCTTATGTGCAGCTTAGCTTAAAGGCTTCTTGTTTTTATTTCTCAATAACTGTCACGGCCAGAGTCGGTCGCAGTCACGGCGGAGACCCCACCGTGTGAAGGTCGATAGTGTCGAAATAGTTAAGCCAGTATCAAAGTGAACTTTGAGTCGAGCGATGATGTGTCGTGTCGTCTTCCTATTATGACTTGGGAGAGACACTTGTTTATGAAGTCACTGAGGGAATATGCGTTCAGGTTAACTTGACTTCCCAACGTCTCACACTGCTTTAATCCTGAAGCAGGAGCAGTGCTCGGAATGCCAATGTTAGAATACAGATGGGAATATTATCGGAGTGGTTTGTGAAGTGTGAACGCCAAACTAGTTTTCAATATCTTCAGTAATTACTGCGTATTAAGGGTGTAGCTAAGTACACTGTTATTCGATAGGTTTGATTCATCAACCTTTACCACACCTAACCAGTTCTATGTACACATGCTCTTAAAACCAGTCCGCCGTTTGCTAGGTGCCACGTTGCTTTGAGGTGTGTCCTGCGTCGGGGCTTAGTGTTTGGAGCATTTTGTGTGACATGTCTTTTCTTTCCTCTTTTCTAGTCAAGTGGACTTCAGAGCCAAAATATGGGCATGCAATTTCTGCTTCCAGAGAAACCCAGTAAGTGCTCGTACATCACAGTGGCAAATATTTTCACTCGGACGTCACTTTTACGCACCAAAAGACGTACGTTATGCAGTATTTATAATAGCAGCCTGGAAGTCCTCGGCTCTTGCTGTTTTATAGGTGCTATAACCATGTTATTACCTGTAAGCTGTCTGTTCTTTTATGTCATTTAGCCGTTAGGGACTAGTTTAGTGTTTCTCCGCTCAGACTGTGTTTTAGTTGTTTGTCACAGTCATTATATAGTTATTGTAGCCGTCCATTCATATTAACCACGGTGCACAATGGCGTCTCTGCATTCCTGTCGGCTTAACCCATTGGCTAACCAGTTTTGTCTCGTCCTCGCCACAGTTCCCTCCGTCGTACGCCGGCATATCAGACGTGAACCAGCCGGCTGAACTCATGCCGCAGTTCTCCACAATAGAGTACATAGTCCAGGTAAATGCACACAGCCTCGTCCCACCCACGCGTTCACCTGTACCGACCAGACCCAGAACACATTACATAATGAGACACGAATGAGGCTATAACCGTGGCAACCGTGGTTTAGTAATCGACTCAGCCTTGGTTGTAGTTCTAACAGGGATATGATGTTTTTAGTGAAGTCACGTGTTCTTGTCTCGCCCCCCCTGTCCCCTGTGTAGCGTGGCCCCCCTGCCCCACTCATCTTCCTGTACGTGGTGGACACGTGTCTGGAGGAGGAGGACCTCCAGGCCCTGAGGGAGTCCCTGCAGATGTCCCTGTCCCTGCTGCCGCCCAACTCCCTGGTGGGTCTCATCACCTTCGGCCGCATGGTGCAGGTCCACGAGCTGAGCTGCGAGGGCATCGCCAAGAGCTACGTGTTCCGCGGCACCAAGGAGCTGTCGTCCAAACAGATCCAGGTGGGACGCATGACCACGCCTAAATTACACCCTGCTATAACTGCTTACATCACACTCCACCTTATTTCCTCGGATCCTAAATGATGACACCTAGCTCTGCTTTGGATAATAACAACTTTCCTTTAACGGTAGCTTGGCTTCTCGGAGCTTGCCCTCAAAATGATCTAGCTTGGTTTTTAGAGGATTAGAATGGTAAATGAGTTGGGCCACTGTAGAACCGGAAGAGAACCGCCGCTGTAGAACCGGAAGAGAACCGCCGCTGTAGAACCGGAAGAGAACCGCCGCTGTAGAACCGGAAGAGAACCGCCGCTGTTTAGTTCAGTGATCGAGGGTTATTAGATTTCAGCTATCTAGGTCACGGTTTGTTTTCTTTGCGCTTAGTAGTAGAACGGGGTCATATGATCACTCGTCTGTCTCCTTGGGAATGAAATGACTGAAACCCGGATACAGGTCGAAGATTGTCAGCTGTCAGCATTAATAGGACATAAAGAAGAGAACATGAGCCAGCCTGGAGAACGGGAACACGTTTGTCCCAGGAGGACAACACAAACTGGGTCAAACATCCTTCGTTCCGGATGCTGATCTGGGCTTGGGTTACAGTTAGTCAGTTGAGAGGGTTTAGTTGGCTTTGTAGACTACGCTATTGTGGTAGGCTTCTATACACAAAACCCTCAGGGGTTTTAAAACGCCGAAACCTACCTAACCATGTGTGATTTTCCTTTCCCGGAACATGGGTCCCAGAGAACTGCTGGTCGTTATTTTAGCCCTCTAGTCAGGGACTGATGTGGACCTGGGATATCGGCTAGATAAACTAGCAGGCGAATGGAAATCAAGCAACCCTCCAGGTTCCCAGACTTTAGAAGTCCTTAGATGCTGTGTAAGGAGACAGTGGCCCATTACATCTTCCTACGGATGTCATGTGTATTTAGAATCACTTTCGTTAGCTCTGTCAGGACTAAAAGACGTTTGTCACAGTCCACAAATGGATTACCTAAAGTCAAATGCTGGTGTTTTCTCTGCTCCGTTCTCAATGTCGCTCTGTTCTCCTCAATGTCGCTCTGTTCTCCTCAGTGCCGCTCTGTTCTCCTCAATGTCGCTCTGTTCTCCTCAGTGCCGCTCTGTTCTCCTGAAAGCCGCTCTGGTCTCCTCAGTTGTCCACAATAACTAACGTGTCTTTCTCTTCTTCCAGGAGATGTTAGGGCTGATGAAGCCCGTCACCTCAGGCCCTCAGGGTCGTCCCGTGGCCCCTCAAGACCAATCCGCCACCTGTAGGTTTTTGCAGCCGGTCCATAAGGTGGACATGAACCTGACGGACCTGTTGGGAGAACTCCAGAGAGACCCGTGGCCTGTTCCTCAGGGGAAAAGACCTCTACGCTCCACTGGTATCGCCATGTCCATCGCCGTGGGCCTATTGGAGGTAACGCATGACAACGGATATCCACATGCGCACACACACACACCCTCACACACCAAACTAGTCGATCCGAGGTGTCACTGTTGTGTCGTTATCATGACAACCACGCTGACCGTGTCCGCTCTCTCTATCCGCCCACAGGGAACGTACCCCAACACAGGGGCCCGTGTGATGCTCTTCACCGGGGGGCCTCCGACCCAGGGCCCCGGCATGGTGGTGGGAGATGAACTCAAGACCCCCATTCGCTCCTGGCATGACATCACCAAGGACAACGCCCGCCATCTGAAAAAAGCCACCAAGGTGCGCGGACAGAATAATTAAATCGATACGGTCCAGTGCGTGTTGTACTAAGATGGGCTACAGAAACAACCAACCGGACTAGATTGTCAATTTATGTCGTACGGAGTGGTTGTTCTGCGGCTCGTGTTCGCCTTAAGTACTACTACATTTTTGCATTCTGAAACCAGTTTAACGAGTATGAGAGCTTTTCTTTTGAGGCATGTTCCGGGTCACTCGTGTGTTTTCGGGGGGTGTTACACAGCCCCGTTTGAACGTGTTGCTAACTGTGTCTTTCTGGTCGTGCAGTACTACGAGGCCTTGGCCAACCGCGCGGCAGTGAACGGCCACTGTATTGACATCTACGCCTGTGCCCTGGATCAGACTGGACTGCTGGAGATGAAATGCCTTTCAAACCTTACTGGGTAAGTCTCAAAGGACACAATCCCCTCAGTTCACACTTAGAGAGCTGGGTCAGAACCTTCTACATTCTGCTGACATTCAAGCCCCCTAATCAACCTATATTTTTTTTTCTTCTAGTTATTTTTTTAATTCCTGGCTTTTGGAGTCTCTGGGCCCTGAAGAAGAGTTTTTCGTACGTTTTTTGTTAACCTGTTGTTTCTTGTCCTTCCCAGAGGTCACATCGCAATGGGTGACTCCTTCAACACGTCTCTGTTCAAGCAGACCTTCCAGCGGGTCTTCAGTAAAGACTACAACGGGGATTTCCGAATGGCCTTCGGAGGAACGTTGGAAGTCAAGACGTCGAGGGAGCTGAAGGTGTCCGGCGCCATCGGACCGTGTGTCTCGCTCAACGCCAAAGGACCCAGTGTTTCCGAGACGGTGAGTCATCCGTCCCGACGGGTCTATCGCACGTTCTCCGGACCGGGCGTCGGGCGTAATTTGGCGATATTCGAGTATCTCGTCTCATGCTGGTTCTTGCTGTTTATGTTACAGGAGCTAGGCATCGGTGGGACGACCCAGTGGAAAATCTGCGGCCTCAGTCCTTCCACCACACTGGCCTTGTACTTTGAAGTGGTCAATCAGGTAAACGCGATGGTCCTTTTGTGCTGCACGTGACATAGTCGTTCAGAAATGTCGATAAAATTCAAGTGACAATAAATGGTTATCGCCGTTATGACTTGGTGAAGGGAAAGTACCATTAGAATTGGATGTTGTTTTTTTAGTGTTCCGACTCTTTACCTGAGCCTTGTTGTCTTGTTCTTGTCACAGCACAACGCCCCCATCCCACAGGGCGGCAGAGGAGCCATCCAGTTTGTCACCCAGTACCAACACTCCAGCGCTCAGAAGAGAATCCGGGTCACCACGGTCGCCAGGAAGTGAGTCTGTTTTCCTGTCTCTCTCTCTCCAAAGGAGCTTTCGCTCGAATATGGCGTTGTCCCGGACAGATGTTGACATTGGCTCGGTCCTGTGTAACATTCAAACTGCCTGTTACGTTGAACTGGATATGTGAGCTTCCCGGGCCTTAACCCTCCACTCTCTTGTCTCCACACAGCTGGGCCGACGCCCAGTCCCAGATCCAACACATCGAGTCGTCGTTCGACCAGGAAGCGTCGGCCGTCATCATGGCCCGGTTGGGCGTGTTCAGGGCGGAGTCAGAGGAGGGGCCAGACGTTCTGCGTTGGCTCGACAGGCAGCTGATCCGACTGGTGAGTGACGGCTGGGGTCGACTGACAGGGGGGGGGGGCCCTCTTTGTCTCGTGTTGTCGTAGTGATAATGCGTAGGTTCTCCTTGGGTGTTTTACATTGCGGCGACTGGTTGTGGGTGGACGCCTCTACTGTCTCACGTAGTTCCACATTCACTATTGAGGAATGCAAAAAGGAGTTGTTTGGAATGTGTACTAGCAGAATGTCCTGAATGATCTGAATAGTAATTGTATGACCAAAATGTCACGGCATACGCCAGAAGGTGTTGCCCGAGGTACAGGCTCTGACGTTTGTTTTGTCTCGTTTCCTTGGTTGCAGTGTCAGAAGTTTGGGCAGTTCAACAAAGATGACCCGTCCTCCTTCAAGCTGTCGGAGTCCCTGTCACTTTATCCACAGGTGAGGCTGAACCCTAGTGGTGACTGTGTGCATTACTCAAACCTTTCAATTAAAAGCCCTTGAATTCAACACCTAGCTCATCACAGGCTCACTTGAGATATACTCTCAAAACATCTGCTAAATCAAGATGTTTTCTAACAATGTAAAATAGATCGATACTAAGATCCATTTCGGTTCGTCGATCGATATACTAAATTCCTAGTCGTCGCAAATGCAAACCTTTCTTTGTGTTTTTCTCTCCTAGTTTATGTTTCACCTGCGGCGGTCGCCATTCCTGCAGGTGTTCAACAACAGCCCGGACGAGTGCTCCTACTACAGACACCACTTCGTCCGTCAGGACCTCACCCAGTCACTCATCATGATCCAGCCCATCCTGTACTCGTACTCCTTCCACGGACCACCAGAGGTCAGCCTAACACCCTTATGCGGGCACACACACACACACACACACTGACCCCATCACCCTGTATTACTGTAGTCCATAGGGCCAGGTTCTGGATGAAACATGCAAATATATATATTTATATAATCAAATCGACGTTCTTGCTCATCTGCCCTACGCTCTTCTCATGATTCAGATCCTGGCAGGTTTACAGTAGCATTTGTATATTAGGGAAATGGGTTGTAAATCAGATGTGTCCCCATCTGTATTAATTTGGTCAACCACTTTTCTCTGTTAATATTGGGATTGAGAGTTAACTTGCCTTTCTGCCTGTGTTCAGCCTGTTCTCCTGGACAGTGGCAGTATTCTCCCAGACCGGATCCTTCTCATGGACACCTTTTTCCAACTGGTCATCTATCACGGAGAGGTGAGAGAACACTTGTGGTCTAATGGTCGGGGACTAGCGGGCTAAGGGGTTAGCCGCCTCGTGCTAAGGGGTTAGCCGCCTCGTGCTAAGGGGTTAGCCGCCTCGTGCTAAGGGGTTAGCCGCCTCGTGCTAAGGGGTTAGCCGCCTCGTGCTAAGGGGTTAGCCGCCTCGTGCTAAGGGGTTAGCCGCCTCGTGCTAAGGGATTAGCCGTCTCGTGCAATAAATAAGGCAGGCCCAACCAACCCCAATCCGCAGTTGTCCGATCTCCACCATAACCCTGATCTATCTCTCAACCAGACCATCGCCCAGTGGAGGAAGGCGGGTTACCAGGAGCAGCCGGAGTATGAGAACTTCAAGCATCTGCTGGTAGCGCCGCTGGACGATGCCCAGGAGATCCTGCAGAACCGTTTCCCCATGCCCCGCTACATCGACACTGAGCACGGGGGGTCACAGGCTCGGTTCCTCCTTTCCAAGGTCAACCCCTCCCAGACACACAACAACCTCTACGCTTGGGGACAGGTAAATACAACCCAATCTGTTTCATTCCACTGTTTTGAGATGTCTACAACAGTTTCTTAATGCAGAGAATGGTGGAGCGCGTTGACGAATGGTGGAGCGCGTTGACGAATGGTGGAGCGCGTTGACGAATGGTGGAGCGCGTTGACGAATGGTGGAGCGCGTTGACGAATGGTGGAGCGCGTTGACGAATGGTGGAGCGCGCTGACGAATGGTGGAGCGCGCTGACGAATGGTGGAGCGCGCTGACGAATGGTGGAGCGCGCTGACGAATGGTGGAGCGCGCTGACGAATGGTGGAGCGCGCTGACGAATGGTGGAGCGAGTTGACGAATGGTGGAGCGCGTTGACGAATGGTGGAGCGCGTTTACGCTGTGTAGTTCTGGTTTACTCTCGGATTTAAAGGCAGCTGTGCGTTGTCTTGGTCCACGGAGCATCTGCTGTGGACCAAGACAACGCACAGCTTTGTGCACTGTTGGCCTTTATATCCTGCTGTACTGACACTGTTGAATATGAGCCGACCGAAGAAAGCTTTTATTTATTTATTTAGCATTTTTCCAGCGCTCATCCGTCCTTTATTTCTCTCCTCGTCCTCTAGGAGAGCGGAGCCCCGATCCTCACGGACGATGTCAGTCTACAGGTGTTCATGGACCATTTGAAGAAGCTGGCCGTGTCCAGTGCCACCTAAATTTTCTACCCCCCCCTGGCACTGACGCCACAGCTTCAGAACTAGACCCGAAAGACCAACAGTTTTGTTTCACGTCTGGTTGAGGCGACCAAAGTGAAGGACGTTAAAGAAGAGAGTCGGGAGGAGAAAGTCATTCCTGTATTAACATAGGGACCTATACATTTCACTTGGTTTCAAACCCAATATGTTATTAGCCTTCCCTGGTTCAAGTTTATCAATTTTTTTTCTAACCCTCAAATTGTGACGTACAATAATTTCTCCCCGGTACTGGGAAGCCATACTCGATTGAGCGATTTGAGAATATTCTTAGATTCATTAATGCCTTCTTACTAGAAACATCTGTTGTGATTATTTGGCTATGGATTGGAAATTGTTTACTTGTTTGTTTACTTGTTTGTTTGTCCGCGCTAACTAGCCACTATAGCAGTTTGGTCCGTGTTGGCTGCTCGAGGTCATGACACTTTTAACTATTTAAATTCTCCACGTGCTTAATTTTGTCAATGTCTAGTTTGTTTTCCACGACGATTCCCCTTGAAATATGGAATACGTTATGTCAAGACGAACGCACGTCTACGACTCTTTAGAAAGGTCCTGCTAATATTTGTGATACAAAAAGACTGGAAATTCAATTATGAACTTTGATATTCTATTATATACCACGTGACTTCTAACCTATTATGACTGTTCCTTTACCTGTCTACACAGTTTCAGACTGATGTTATCACTTGTACTTACTGTAAAAAGGGAAAGTTAATTAATTGATTTCTTAATGCTATGCATATAAAGTATTTCAAGACAACCACGCATTGTAGTCGTGTATGTAATGTGATTGTGCTGTTTATTGTGCGTCAGATATATATTTATATAATGTATTTATATATATATATATGTATTTATATATATATGTATTTATATGTATTTATTATTATAAATACATATATATAATGGAATACCTGTCTATTACCAGAGTATGCTTTATTTTTAACTTGACAAAGTATTTTCTCATTTTAGGTTCAGGAAAGCGAGTCTAGGGATTATGTGTTCAATAGTGTGAGGTTGATATCCTCATTAACACACAGACAAGCTTAGGGGACCAGTATGTTTGGTTGATTTCATTACACACATACCCAACTCAACAAGTACTTGGACAACTGTGTGCCGCTGTTCCGTTAAGACGATTGTGGAACATCCAAGTGAGACAGTGTGATTTCGAGGATCTGCGACGAGCAGATTATACGGCTGTAATCCTTAGTGTATCTCGAGAGACGAACTCCTATCCGTCCGGTATACATTTCAAATGGAGGTCCTCAACAGCCAAACATGTGATGTCTATAGCTGGAAATGTAACGTTAATTGCAATAAACTGTCATCATACTTCTGAGTAGCGCCCGTATGTAAAAACCCAGGTGCTATTTCAGAAGCGGGTCATTCCTGTGCTTGCAACACTTCTCATGTCAGACTTAGGATGCAGCAGACATTCTTAAAAGTAAAGATCCGACCGAAGGGTCAAAGTGTCATATGACGTCTTTGCGCATCCGGTAATCTGTTCTGTTACCGTATAGACGCGGTGTTACGCAAGAGTGCCGTAAGTCGGCCTATAAATGGCATGGGGATTCGTTGTGAGGTCTCGGGGTGGCCAGCTTTGGGTTTGCCTAATCTCTCCCTTTAAAGTATATCTGTTTTTCCTTCTATTTAAGCAAAGGCTTTGCCTGAGTGGTGATCCATCTTAATGTGTCTGTGACATTTGATTTCGTGTTTTATTATTAAGTGTGTCTGTGTGCACCGTGTTTATACTTTTTGGCAATCTCTAGAAAGGCTTAGGCCACGCTGTTAGGAGAATGTGTAGAGAGCAATTGAAATATGAATCGGTTTTACTTTACCAATACAGATAACCATGCATGGGATATCTATGTACTGTATATTCTAGGAATTGTATGTGAGCAAAATGTGTACAGTATGTACTTTGGATTATAAAATGATGACACATTTACATCTGATGCCTCCTATGAAGAAACTGATAACGCGGATGAGATTAAATTCCGGCCAAAGAACGAGAACAGCCAATGCCGGTGAAACAGTGGGTGTCAGTAAATAAATACTTTATTGCTACCAGAGGTAAACTACAATCTCTGTAAAGTTTTACATTTCTGAATTCTGTGGTCCTTTACAGAGCTCCTAGTCAAATAGTACAAAACTTCATGACATTCGCTTTTTGATGCCAGAATAGGTACTGGTTTGCACGTCCAAAGGGACAAATGTAAACATGTGTTCTTTATTTAGTTTGCTCAACAGCGTTGGGACCTGGATTTGAACTGGTGCTTTGGTTATATTACAGACAAATAGAGCTCTTTGGCAACCGGCAACAGCAGTCGTTTCGGCAGATCTTCGATGTCATTGGGCTATTTGGCTTCCACCGGTCCTGGGTCCTTGTTGAGGTCAACGGTTTTACGGTCTTTAGACACAGTACCAAGATATTTGGGCCAACACATTGGGTAGACCACATGCCAGCCTTCTACCTCTTTTGAGGTCGCCAGAGTGTGATGAGACGAGACGACGATACTCGATTACTAACCCCAAAATCCAGAGATGTGTCGAGTTTTGAGGCAGTGTGAAATTGTCATTAGGTTGTTTTCTGACTGACCGTCCCACTTTCAACTCATATCTCTTGGTTATGGCAACGTCTCACCAAATAAATGTTCATTACATTTTAGTAGCTGCAGGCACAAGTGTTCAAGTCTTGATGTGTGTAGAGGCTTTCCAAAAGAAAACGCGTTTGCATGCTTGTGTCTAATTGTAGTTTTGGAAACTTTGTGAGCTTGGAACGTGCGTTCAACCCGGCCACGTAATCCCGGAGCGTACACGTTTGAGGCGGTGTACCCTGGCTTTGTCTCCCACTGCTTCCCCAGTCAGTCTCATGTGAGTCTGCTGTCTCCGGGGGAATTAGAGAGGAGAATAGCTGCCGCCTTTAACACGGTCAGAAAGGAGTCAAGAGGTTTGAGCGATTTGATTAAAGCATTGTGACATTGAGTATAGAAAATTCCCTAATAAAAGACCAAACATACACTGCATTCATTCATTATACTGCAGTTGAACTTTGACCATTGATGCTGATTGTCGTTGATAACCACTCATTTAAGAGTTTCCTGTAGGAAAAAGCTGTTCTAGTACCAACGGTGTATTAACAGATTGTATTATCATTATTGGGTAATGTCCAATAAATGAGTGCCAAGGCAATAACCTACACAGCCTCAGTCAAACAGTGAATGTAGATAATATACAGGCGGTGTATTGAAACCATGCAATAGTGCCACGGTTTGATTATCCCTTCAGACAACAAAAAGGTATCAAATTGTATCATCTCTCCCTCAAGAGAGAGTAAGAAAGTGAATGAGCAGACAGTGTGTGCGAGAGAGGATTGTGAGAGAGTGAGAGAGAGAGAGAGAGAGAGAGGGGGTGTATCACAGATAGAAGACGAGCATCACCAAATCCCACTGATTCTGTGAGAACAAGCTCTTCAAATCCTCTGACAAGACATTCCACAGGGACCGGACGGGCGTCTTTCTCTCTCTCTCTCTCTCTATATATATATATATATATATATCACTTTGTGTGAAGAGATCCGACTGAATGACGACTCTGGTGGATAAAGATGTATTAAATCTCAATCCATTCAACCCACATGTGGCACATCAGAGCTCCTGTTGGACACCAGGGTTGGTTGATGACGGGTGGATGGTGGTGATTGAGGCATCCGCAATGTTCTGATTGGGTTTCGGACCATGAAGACCACTCGCAGGTGCAGGGCCATGCTGTCCGTCGGTATGAACCTCCTAGCGCTGTTTTTCTCAATAACAGCGTTCATCACCACGTATTGGTGCGTGGGCACGCAGCGCGTCCCCAAGCCCAGGTGTACCAAGCTGCGCACGCACAACTGCATCGATTACGGAATCAACGAAACGGACCCGAAGGTGGTGGTGTACAGCTGGGAGACCGGGGACGACCGGTTCCTCTTTAGACAGTTCCACACGGGAATCTGGTTCTCCTGCGAGGAGAACATCCACGACGAAGGTGAGAGGGTTTGGTCATTGCTGATTGGATTTTTTAAAGGTGGAAAATGTGGATGTCGGTGAGACATACATTTGCCTGTGTGTGAGAGTGAGTGTGTGTGTGTGTGTGTGTGTATGTGTGTGGGGGGGGTGTTTGTGGTCGTGCGTGCGTGCGTGTGTGTGCGTGTGTGCGCGTGTGTGTGTGTGTGTGTTTGTGTGTGTAAGCCGGACATTTATTTTTTGGTTTCCGTTTTGAAATAGACATTATATGTTTTCAAAAAGTACAATTTAAGTTAGAGTCAGAATGGATTGAAGAAAAAAAGAAGATACTTGGAAATGCATAAAAAGACATGGCCATTTAAAAGGAAAACACAATTTTATAAATATGCCCGTCTGTGTTTTTAGGTTTATCATATACATTGTATCTAAACAGATTCATGTTGAAAAAAAATATTTGAAAGAAACGAATGTCCTCTGGGATCCAGTTTGAAAGCAACTACTGATGTGATCTTTGTGACATGGTGCAATTATCCTGCCGGAAGTAGCCATTAGGTGTTGGTTGTTGCACTGTGTTCATAAAGACAACAGTACTCAGGTGCGCTGAGGTGTTTGCTCGGTTTGTACAACGTGTGCCAAGAAAAGGTCCCCCACGACATAACGCCACGACCACCAGCCTGAACTGTTGAAACAGGATGAATCCATGCTTTCATGTTTTTTATGTCCCACCATCTAAAGGTCACAGTAGAAATAAAGACCCAGACTATACTAGGAGTGGTCTTCTGCTGCTGGCGCCCGTCTGCTTCAAAGTTCGCCGGGTTGTGCGTTCAGAGACGCTCACGCAGCATAACTCGGTTGTGACGTTTGGTTAGAGTTCCTATCGCCATGGCAGCTCAAAACGGTCTTGTCATTCTTCTCCGGCCTTTGCCATCATCAACAAACGCATTTTTGCCCAGAGAACTGGCGCTCACTTGATATTCTCTCTTTTCCGGACTGTTCTCTATAAAACCCACTTTCTGAAATACTCAAACTTGCCCGTCTGACCCAAACAATCATGCCACTTTCAAAGTCACTTATTTAACCGTTTTCACCATACTGATGTTTGGTTGGAACTTCAGATTGGAACTGCAGATCGATGCTACATGCTTAAATGCATTGGGTTGCTGCCATGTGATTGGCTGATTAGATATTTGCGTTAACGAGCAGTTGAAAAGGTGTACCTGATAAAGTGGTCAGTGAGTGTACACAACAAACACACACACACAGGTGCAATCAAATCTAGCCTCATATCTGTGTGTGACTGCACAGCTATATGCGGTCACACACACACACACAGGTGCAATCACATCTAGCCTCATATCTATGTGTGACTGCACAGCTATGCGGTCACACACACACACACACACACACACAGGTGCAATCACATCTAGCCTCATATCTATGTGTGACTGCACAGCTATGCGGTCACACACACACACACACACACACACAGGTGCAATCACATCTAGCCTCATATCTATGTGTGACTGCACAGCTATGCGGTCACACACACACACACACAGGTGCAATCACATCTAGCCTCATATCTATGTGTGACTGCACAGCTATGCGGTCACACACACACACACACACAGGTGCAATCACATCTAGCCTCATATCTATGTGTGACTGCACAGCTATGCGGTCACACACACACACACAGGTGCAATCACATCTAGCCTCATATCTATGTGTGACTGCACAGCTATGCGGTCACACACACACACAGGTGCAATCACATCTAGCCTCATATCTATGTGTGACTGCACAGCTATGCGGTCACACACACACACACACACAGGTGCAATCACATCTAGCCTCATATCTATGTGTGACTGCACAGCTATGCGGTCACACACACACACACACAGGTGCAATCACATCTAGCCTCATATCTATGTGTGACTGCACAGCTATGCGGTCACACACACACACACAGGTGCAATCACATCTAGCCTCATATCTATGTGTGACTGCACAGCTATGCGGTCACACACACACACACAGGTGCAATCACATCTAGCCTCATATCTATGTGTGACTGCACAGCTATGCGGTCACACACACACACACAGGTGCAATCACATCTAGCCTCATATCTATGTGTGACTGCACAGCTATGCGGTCACACACACACACACACACAGGTGCAATCACATCTAGCCTCATATCTATGTGTGACTGCACAGCTATGCGGTCACACACACACAGGTGCAATCACATCTAGCCTCATATCTATGTGTGACTGCACAGCTATGCGGTCACACACACACACACACACAGGTGCAATCACATCTAGCCTCATATCTATGTGTGACTGCACAGCTATGCGGTCACACACACACACACACACAGGTGCAATCACATCTAGCCTCATATCTATGTGTGACTGCACAGCTATGCGGTCACACACACACACACAGGTGCAATCACATCTAGCCTCATATCTATGTGTGACTGCACAGCTATGCGGTCACACACACACACACAGGTGCAATCACACACAGGTCTAGCCTCATATCTATGTGTGACTGCACAGCTATGCGGTCACACACACACACACACAGGTGCAATCACATCTAGCCTCATATCTATGTGTGACTGCACAGCTATGCGGTCACACACACACACACACACACAGGTGCAATCACATCTAGCCTCATATCTATGTGTGACTGCACAGCTATGCGGTCACACACACACACACACACACACACACACACACACACACACACACACAGGTGCAATCACATCTAGCCTCATATCTATGTGTGACTGCACAGCTATGCGGTCACACACACACACACACACAGAGTTATCATCAGTAATGGAAATTACATTACATCCTTGATGAGTTTTTCTTCCAAACAGCTGTTGCTTCCCTCTACTTGATTCAGTGTTCAATTTACTACAGCTGAGAGCAGACAGAGACAATAAAGCATTTTTGATGAGAGGAAATGGTGGGTGGAAAAATGATGTTGCGGTATTGTCCTATAAGATTATCTATGGTTTTATTACATGTTGCGGTATTGTCCTATAAGATTATCTATGGTTTTATTACATGTTGCAGTAATGTCCTATAACAGATTATCTATGGTTTTATTACATGTTGCAGTAATGTCCTGTAAGATTATCTATGGTTTTATTACATGTTGCAGTAATGTCCTGTAAGATTATCTATGGTTTTATTACATGTTGCAGTAATGTCCTATAACAGATTATCTATGGTTTTATTACATGTTGCAGTAATGTCCTGTAAGATTATCTATGGTTTTATTACATGTTGCAGTAATGTCCTGTAAGATTATCTATGGTTTTATTACATGTTGCAGTAATGTCCTATAACAGATTATCTATGGTTTTATTACATGTTTCAGTAATGTCCTATAACATATTATCTATGGTTTTATTACATGTTGCAGTAATGTCCTGTAAGATTCTCTATGGTTTTATAACATGTTGCAGTAATGTCCTGTAAGATTCTCTATGGTTTTATTACATGTTGCAGTAATGTCCTGTAAGATTATCTATGGTTTTATAACATGTTGCAGTAATGTCCTGTAAGATTCTCTATGGTTTTATAACATGTTGCAGTAATGTCCTGTAAGATTCTCTATGGTTTTATTACATGTTGCAGTAATGTCCTGTAAGATTCTCTATGGTTTTATTACATGTTGCAGTAATGTCCTGTAAAATTCTCTATGGTTTTATTACATGTTGCAGTAATGTCCTGTAAAATTCTCTATGGTTTTATTACATGTTGCAGTAATGTCCTGTAAAATTCTCTATGGTTTTATAACATGTTGCAGTAATGTCCTGTAAGATTCTCTATGGTTTTATTACATGTTGCAGTAATGTCCTGTAAGATTCTCTATGGTTTTATTACATGTTGCAGTAATGTCCTGTAAGATTATCTATGGTTTTATAACATGTTGCAGTAATGTCCTGTTAGATTCTCTATGGTTTTATTACATGTTGCAGTAATGTCCTGTAAGATTATCTATGGTTTTATTACATGTTGCAGTAATGTCCTGTAAAATTCTCTATGGTTTTATTACATGTTGCAGTAATGTCCTGTAAGATTCTCTATGGTTTTATAACATGTTGCAGGAATGTCCTTCAAGGTTTTTACGGTTTTAAGAGAAGTCCTGACATCATGTGATGTCTGATAAGATATGTTAAAAGTCAAAGTATTGCCTTATACGTTTTGATAGGGTTTTCTAGGTAGTTAGAATAATGCTCTATATAGTTTATATGGTCTTATAAGACCTCACTTTAATGCTCTATATAGTTTTATATGGTCGTATAAGACCTCACTTTAATGCTCTATATAGTTTTATATGGTCGTATAAGACCTCACTTTAATGCTCTATATAGTTTTATATGGTCGTATAAGACCACACTTTAATGCTCTAAATAGTTTTATAGAGTCTTATAAGGCCTCACTTTAATGGGAAATGGGCATTTTGCTGCTTGTATTCTATTTGCATTTTGCCGTTTTAATTCCGTGTTAAGTAGGACTCTTCTGGGTCATTTAAACCATTAACGTTTCCCATAAAATATCGATACTCTTAATGATTTGAGTCCAGTAAACATTGTTTGTTGCTTGCATAGCAATGTTTCGTCTTACATTTCACAAAGTTTCCTGTAAAATTAGTTTGCTCTGCAAAAGTAGCACCAACAAGACCGGAATGTCTTGAAGATGCCTGTCAGGGAATTACATTTTGATGTTACCTCCATTCGTTCTAGGTGAGAAATGCAGGAGTTTTATCGATCTGGCCCCGGCTTCGGAGAGAGGTGAGTTTGTCACTGCATACATTTGAAATCAAAACTGTATTTGTATTAGGCTTACTTCAGTTCAAAACTTTGAACTCTGCCTAACTCCCAGTCTCACACTATAGGTGTCATTATATTTAGTTCGGTTGCTGTTGCCATCGAGGAAACGACATTATAACACAATTAACTTATTGAATGCACATTAAATATAAACACTTAATAATTAAACCTGGATTCGATTGAATGGTACTGTGCTTTATTGCTCTAACATAATAAGGCTTCAATTATGCATGAATTCGGTTAGATGAAAAACAACATAAAGCAATTATACCCAATATGAGTGAATACATTTAAGTCCGCCCACATGCACATGCAGTCGGTTGACGTCACTACACCGTTACTCAATCTTGTTTTTATTTGTTCGGCGCCTCTGATGCGTGACATATGTTGTTCAGTGACACAGCCTAATCAATACAATATTTTTGCATAAACACCAGCCCCATGATGGTAACGTGAAGTCATTCTTATTCCAGTGGGGTTTGGGTTTCCAGACATCCTGGCACAGGCTGTGTCGCCATAAGACAGTTGCTATGATCAGAGCCACTCTGTCAGAACAGAAGAGCATTTTATGACAGCTGCGGAATGATCCATTAAAACCAACCAACCAAGTCAAGACGGATACGGTCACACGCTGCTGAGTCAATAATGTGTCTTCTCCTGACAGTTTCAGCTCAGCAACAAATAAATAAATAAAAATACTGTTTGAGTGTAGCTTCAGCTTACTTATTTGCTACTACTTTCAGTACAAGTACAACGCGTGCTATATGGGAATACGACACAGTAATAGGAACTGCAGTGTGTTAATATCTCCAAAGTTCAGCACCGCCACACAAATCCATTACGAACCAGGAAACTGAGGTGCCTGCTTTTGTCTCAGGCTTGGGACTTTGCGTCCCTGACCACATCGCCGTCTCCAACGCCGACCACATATCCTATCGTGTGGCAGAGGCCCGGGGGAAATACCAGCTCAGTCCCAATGTTCACTTCCTGCAATGAAGTGTCCAAAAGGATTAATAGCAGAGGGAGACGCCAGATAGGAAGGGATTTCAGACCTGTCTGACAATCTGTTTTGCAGGCGAGACTACTGTTCGGGTTTGATGAACCATTGATTGGTTTATTTCGAGCTTGAGACAAATCAGATGGATTGGTTTTGAGTGGCCTGTCAGTTCCTGGGCTTTGTTATCAAATTAGGCCGGTGATTTTACAAACTTGGACCAGAGTTTTTCTACTGTTTTGATATTGTTTTGGTTTTTCCTACTGAATACGAAGTGTATTTACCTTTAAACACAAAGCGTAGAGTTCCAGAATTATGATAAATGTATATATAATATAAATGTATCTTTTTTTCTTCCAGGAGTCCTTTGGCTATCGGTTGTCTCTGAGATGCTGTACATATTTCTATTGGTTGTCGGTTTCAGCCTGATGTGTCTGGAACTCGCCCACTCCAGCACCAGCAACGTGATCGACGGACTCAAACTGAACGCCTTCGCAGCCATTTTCACTGTCCTGTCAGGTATCATGACTCATTCACTTGTTTGTAGTCTCAGATGAAAAGGCAACATAAAACATCAAAGGAAAGGCAACCGCTCCATACCATGTAATTGGCGAAACAAAAGCAAACACTGAGGAAACCTTGAGTGGTTGTAAACATGCCCCGGTCCAGTCTGTATCTGACGGTGTGTGTGTGTGTGGGTGTGTGGGTGTGTGTGTGTGTCTTTGTGTTCATGTGTGCCCACCTTCTATCGGCAGGTTTGCTCGGCATGGTGGCCCACATGATGTACACACAGGTTTTCCAGATCACCGTTAGCCTCGGTCCGGCAGACTGGAGGCCCTATAACTGGGACTATGGCTGGTCCTTCTGGTAGGCCGCGCATACACACACACACACGCGCGCGCACACACACACGCGCACACACACACACACAATCCCGGAATTCTGTCTCCCTACTCAGCGTCATACGTCTCTAATGAAAACCCCAAAGCTCCCATGTTAGCCAGAGGATTAGGATTCACTGGCCCAAAGCCCCAATATTCTGAAGCTGCCCATTGGAAAATTGCATAAGAGGATGACGGGTGAATTGTACCCTATATATATAATATATATATACACACTCATGTACACAGTATGCTTGGAGTTTTCATCCGCCGGGCTAAACAGATTGACCTGGTAAACGTAGCCCTCCCACTACAGTATTACGTGTCGCGAGTGAACTGGCCATGGGACGTTATTCTGTAAACCCCTGACCCAGCATACCCGCCCGGGACTAGACAAACGGAAACTAATCCTGCCAAGCTGACAGTTTTTTTTTTTTTTACATGAGAATGTTTGTTATATGGTCTTCAATTAGAGTAAACACAAAAATCGGGATTGCTACCAAAACGCAGAACGTCACTGCTGGATTAAAAGAAACATTTAGTAATGTGATTCAACGAACGTGCGAGCGAAAGGTTGACGGCAGAACTACAAGGAACAAACAGCTGATTAGATTAAATAAGTTTTTTCCTGCTGGTATAAATTCTACACTTCAACCCCACATTAGTTCCAAAATGTAAGGCTGCTTAGGTATTATAATGTTGATGTAGGCCTATATGCTATTCAGATGGTTCACCCTGGAAAATAATATAGTGTGAGCGTGAACTGCTTTACATAGACCTACCTATATTTTCTGTAGATGTATTTTCAGTCCTTTTCAGATTTCTGGTATTTTCTTGTCTTGAACGACCGCTTCATGTGTTTAGTACAAGAGACAGAGAACATTTAGAGTTTTTTTAAAGCCCTGGTTAGTCAACCTAGAAGACATTGGGATTACCTATTTATTCACCTAGACAACGACATATTTTAGTTGGTTCAGGATTTGATCTGCTCGGAACTCTAGGTGACCCTGCCCCCTGAATGAAAGAGAAAAACATAACAGTACATCTATTCAAACAGCGGCTTGACCCGATCATTTCCGCAACGTTTTCCACATTTGCATATGTTTTTCTCTCCGCACGTTCTCAGAATTTCCCTCTCCTGTTTTGCAGTATGGCCTGGGCGTCATTCACCTGTTGCATGGGCGCGTCCGTCACCACGCTCAACTCCTACACTAAAACTGTCATCGAGTTCCGGCACAAGCGCAAAACCTTTGAGCAGAGTCTCCGCGGGGAGCAGGCGCGGGATGCTTTCAGCTACTACCGAGATCACTCCCTGTGCTCCCTGCACTCGGTCTCGAACACCGTGGAGGTGTACACACAGACGCCGTACAGCGGCGGCATCAGGTCGCAGTTACCGGCCGCGTCACTGGACACGAGGGAGTTGCCGGACAGTCTGGAGGAAGAGCAGTGCTGAAGAGGAGCGGGACCCCGTGGTGCAGATCTAGTTTGCATGTCGCAATGAGGCGGTGCTGACGTTATTTCGACGTGATTTATCTGGAGGTCACTGCTGGTGCTACATCGCTGGGGGTTTCACGTTGTCTCTGGTCCATGTTATTCAAATAGACACTGCCTTACTTGATCCAGGAAAAACACCTGGAAGTATTAAAAATGTACCCTGTAAACATGTGTCATAAACGGAATAAGGAAGGGTTGTCTATCATCTCATATATAAGGATGCATACCAAAAAAGTCAGGTATCTATTTAAGTGTTTCCTGTGCCTATACGACACATACGTGCACGCCTGTAAATAAATAGTACACAGTACATTGGTTTTGATCCGATGTAAAGTGTTTGTGTTGTATCTTGTATGTGCTCATGTTATTTGCTGAGGCTATAGCTAGTATATTTACACGTGTAAAGTGTCTTGTGAATGTAAAGCACCAAATCCAAACTTACCAGCCAATGTTACTTGATTGTTTCAGCCTGAATTGCTGAAACAATGTAAGACTATAACGCAGTACGTTCATACAGTCCTGAAAGACAACCCGATGATGTCTTACCCTCCATAGCAAGCACTGAAAGCTAACATTTGGCTGTGGATTTAGGACAGTATCTATTTCACGAGTTCGCACTTACATGCCAATTAAGGGATATAGGTTTAATGCGTATTTGGCGTGCTGTCCGGAGGGAGGGTTCCGGGCTCGGAATCCGGCCCGGGGCTCCGGGCTCGGAATTTGGCCCGAACCCAGAGTACCCCCCGCATGTAAGTGGTTAGGACTAGAATTTGAGCGGAGAAGGGGTGGTGGGGGGATGCTGCGAGCTGTCAGCGGAGCGAGGTAAGACTGCTGAGTCTATATGTACCCTCTAGCTGATAATTGCTGAGGGCTTCCACCTGTAATTAATTAGCTGGAAGTCCTCCTCCCGAACCTTGTTAGTAAACCTCATTTCACGAGTTCGCACTTACATGCCAATTAAGGGATATAGGTTTAATGCGTATTTGGCGTGCTGTCCGGAGGGAGGGTTCCGGGCTCGGAATCCGGCCCGGGGCTCCGGGCTCGGAATTTGGCCCGAACCCAGAGTACCCCCCTAACGCTAAGGAGCCGAGGACAGCCGCTGGATTATAAACCCCCCAGAGAGCCGAGCTTGGCGGACTGGCATCGCGAGGAAGTGTCAGAATTATTTTTTTTTTTTTTTTTTTTTTTTATTTTTTTTTTTTTTTTTTTGTTTTATTTTTTTTTTCGTTTATTAATCCAATTTTTTTTTTTTTTTTTTTTTTTTTTTGTTTGTTTTTTTGTATGCGCGCGGGCCTGTGAAGCCGTTCACGGCCTGGACTAGGCGGGCCCTGCTGGCCTGTGGACGTGGGGCGTTTGGACGTTTGTTGCGGGACTGAGGCCCGCTTGGTGTTCCTATTCCGACCGCTGGGAGACCAATGCTCGCTGGACGGAACGGGAAACGTGGGAGCTTTGCTGTGGGACCAATGCCCGTTTGGTATAGATTTATTCCGACCGCTGTGAGACCAATGCTCGCTGGACGGAAAGGAGGAACGTACAGGAAAGTGAGTGCTTGCCCGGGAGGTTCTCACGCGGCATCTGCTGGAGACCAATGCTCACTGGATGAAAGAGAGAACGATGGGCTCGACCGGGAAGTTCTCACTCCGTCCGCTGTGAGACTAGTGCTCGCTGGACGGAAAGGGGAAACGCGAAGGGGGAAAATGAGTGCTTGCCCGGGAGATTTTCTCACGCGGCACCTGCTGGAGACCAATGCTCACTGGATGAAAAGAGAAAACGTTGGAGCTCGACCGGGGAAGTTCTCACTCCGTCCGCTGTGAGACTAGTGCTCGCTGGACGGAAAGGGGAAACGCGAAGGGGGAAAATGAGTGCTTGCCCGGGAGATTTTCTCACGCGGCACCTGCTGGAGACCAATGCTCACTGGATGAAAAGAGAAAACGTACGAACTCAACCGGGGAGGTTCTCATTCCGTCCGCTGTGAGACTAGTGCCCGCTGGACGGAAGGAAACGGGAAATAGCGAAAGTGAGTGCCTGCCCGGGAGATTTTCTCACGCGGCATCTGCTGGAGACCAAGTGCTCACTGGATGAAAGAGAAAACAGGAGCGCTCTACCGGGGGGGCTCTCACTCCGTCCGCTGTGAGGCCAATGCTCGCTGGACGGAAAGAGAGGACAGAAAAGGAACAAGGGGGGTTCTATTAAATAGAACGGAGTTCTATTACTTAGTTGATTTAATTGTCCATTTATCTATTGGTTGATTTGTTTACGAGGGTTTGGTGAGCTATTTTGATATGGGACCGATTTGTCCTGATATAGCTTTGGAAAGCGTCGGAGGACCATCTCCCTAGGGCTTGGATCTGCTGTTGGGAGAGGCCTTTTTGGGCTGCTGAAGTTGCTGCCCCGATGCGGAATGAGTGGCCTGAAAAGTGTTCTGCTGGAATGCCTGACTGCTGGAGAACGGATTTGAGGTGCTTCTGGAACCAGAAACGTGACACGGGTTTCCGGGATTCGTCCATGAACAGGGGTTCCAGAGGAGATCTAGCCTGGGATCTTCTCCGTTGCAGGTAAACCCGAATTGACTGGTACGGTTGGATTTGCGAGGCTAGGTTAAAAATGTAGATAAAATGGCCTTTATTGTTCTGGTCGGTCTTGCTTCGTTTAATCAGAAATGAAATTGCCTCGTCGTCTATTACTGATAGGTCTGAGATGGTGGGGTGGATTTCGGGGTCGAATTTGGAAGTGGTGGTGAGTTCCGAGCACCTGAGGAAGCCGAAAAAGGCTAGGATAAACATGGCGTCAAGTGTGCGGGCGGCACCTAGGGGCTGGTAGCCTGTGCGGAGGGTGTAAATGCATTTGGTTAAGATATCAAGGGTTAAGGGTTGCCTGGCGTCGGTACTGGTGGGCTGGGATCTTTGAATCCCTTTAATCAGGAGGGAGGTTTGTGCGTTGCTTATTCCGGGGGAGGGGGCGCCGTGCATCAATTTATGGAAAAACTGGATGCCGCTCAGGTACCCTCTAATGGACCCGGCTTGTACGCCCTTTATGGTATAAAGATAGGAGGTGAAAGACGTTATGGAAAGAAGGGAAAATCGGGGAAGGGTAGGTTGTAAGAAGCGTGGAATGTTTTAAAACTTTTCCAGGCGGTAAGGTAGGATTGGAGGGTCCTGGGGGCGACTGCGTGAAGGATGGTGTTGAGTGATGAGTCGAGCAGGGTTTTTAGCGGGTGGTTTACGGGAATATCAACTCTGAATAGCGAGGTACCGGAGTAGGGATACGGTCCGCCTCCGGAGCCAGCGTCCTGAATTTCTGAAACAGAAAGCGAGACAGGGAGTCAGCGATTTGATTCTCCGACCCGGGGATATGCTTAGCGACGATAATGAATTGGTCGCAAGCTGCGATCCAGGTGAGGCGCCTTAAGAGTGGCATCAGAGCGGGTGAATGGGAACGGCCTCTGTTAATGCAGTGCCCGGTCGCCTCATAGTCGCAATGCACTAGGATGCTTGTAGAGGACCATTCCTTCCCCACGGGAAAGCTGCTACTACGAGAGGGTAGAGCTCGAATAGCGCCGAGGATTGCGGTAATTGCTGGAACTGGGGTGGCTACGGAGCCGCGAACCAACGACCTTGGTAGAATCCCCCGAACCCGATTGAGGGGGCGGCGTCTGTGAACCGTTGGATCTCGGTGGGGGACGCGACGAGGTTTTTGTGGAAAGACGATAGGCCGTTCCACTGTTTTAGAAATGTTACCCATAGCCTAAGTTCGTCGCGGCATGCTTGGGTTAAGGAAAATGGGGTCCTCTAGCGAGTGGACGGAGGACGCGAGTGAGAGGAGATGCGATATAAAGGGGCGACCCTGCGGGATGATGCGCGTCGCGAAGTTTAAATGGCCGAGCAGGGACAAGAGTTCACGTTCGAGAGAACCGATTTCTCGAGGAAAGTAGAGGAGACGAGAATTATTCGGTCGATTTTCTCCTTTGGCAGGGATGCTTGGAATTCCCTAGAATCCAAGTTAATCCCTAGGAACTCGATGGACGTCGCGGGGCCCATGGTTTTCTCCTCTGCGAGGGGGATTCCAAGCTCGGAGAAGACGTTTTGGACTGAGAGGAGGTGCGCGGCCGGGATGGCGTTGGGAGGCGAGATTATTAGAAAATCATCTAGCAGGTGAATGAGGTGGGGATGGCGTAGTTTTTGACAAGATCCAGCAGACTGCTTCTGATAGCATGTCGAATATTTTTAGGGCTGCTTTTGCATCCGAACGTTAGACGTACGGCGAAATAGTATTTCTCGAGCCAGCGGACTCCAAAGAGATGCCATGAGTCGGGATGGATGGGCATGACTTTGAAAGCGGATGTAACGTCAACTTTGGCCAGCCAGGCACCCCGACCCGCGATTTTAATCAGGTAGATGCCTGGTCTATGCCGTGGAATTTAAGCGAAGATTCGTCGAGAGGGGACAGGCTGTTAATACTTGGGAACGGGAATTGCGTGGGTCTGACAGGGTGATAAAAATGCGTTTTTATCTCGTCCGGGTGGATGGCCGTTCTAAATACATTGCCTGAAATTTTTAATTAATTAATTTTATTATTATTATTATTTTTTTTTTTTTTTTTTTTTTTTTTTTTTCTACGGGAGTCGTGGAATAATTTGGATGTTTTATTTGCGGGTTTAGGCTGGACGTACGCCGCCGCAGAGCTACAAATATGCATGGAACGGCTGCGTGCTCTATGGCATCCGCCCGCGTTGAAATTATCACCGATCTGCCTGCCTTCGATAAGAGCGGAGACCTGGGTTCAGTGGGTTGCGCTGGTGGTTGCTGTACGAGTTACGTAGCTGGTGGACAAATAGGGTTGCTCGAACCGGAGTGGGGAGGAGGGGAGGGGGAATGGCGGTTGGAAGGATGAAAAGTGAGCTTGCGCAGCGAGCGGGGGCGGGCCCGCGCTGGTTTGGAGCTGTGGGGCTGCGGGCCTGCGGGCCACTGCCGGTGGGCGGGGTTGTGCCGCTGCCAGTGGGCGGGGTTGGCACCTGGAGGGTAGAGAGACTGGAGGCGAGGGTTAGCCTGTACTGCTGGCTGGGAAAGCTTCGCGCTAGTGCCCGGGGCGGAGCTCGGGGCCGCTGGAAAGGGAGAGGGTTATTAGGGGTATAAGGCTGAGCTGTAAAAGGGGAGCAGCTGGGCTCGTCCGAATGCGGCGCTGCGGCGGCAGAGGCATTGGCGGAGCAAAGCGAGCCGTGTCCTGAGCGGGAGGACGACGGAGTTGCCTGGGGCGGTATATTTTGAGCCCTGCGGGTTTTGCCCTGCCTGCGGGCCGGTTTGGGAGACATATAGGTCGTACGGCTCCGCTTTGTGCGTCTTCCTTGAGACCTGTGGGTCCGACTTGCCCAGCGCTTGTCTTAGCCCGGCTACGGTCCAGTTCCCCACGGGAGGGATCGTCGGGATGGTCGAGCGGTAGGAGGAGGCCGGGGAAGAAGGTGGTGGTTTTGCTGGGGGCGGCGAAGCCTGGTACCGGCGTCCGGGTGAACGCGCGGATGGTCGGGCCGGAGTGCGGCCGCGAGAAGCCCTGGGCTCCGGAGTGGCGTACGGCATGACCGAAATGGTCGGGAGACCCGCGACTTGCGGGGGGACATTCCTGGGATTGTTAGTGCCTTCCGCGGAGGAAGCGCTTTAGCGAGACGAGTAGTATCTGGGCGAGAGAAGCAGCTGCGAGCTGTCAGCGGAGCGAGGTAAGACTGCTGAGTCTATATGTACCCTCTAGCTGATAATTGCTGAGGGCTTCCACCTGTAATTAATTAGCTGGAAGTCCTCCTCCCGAACCTTGTTAGTAAACCTCATTTGTTTCCGCTCTGACACGAGAAAAATAAATTACTTTGGATTTCAACAAGTGCAAAATCTAGGCAATTAAACATCCGTGACCACGTTGTCGTGAGCCTACCTGCCCGAGTAAAATAATGGCAAACTAACATTCTCGTGAATAAATTAAAAGTAAAATAAAAAAATCAGACTCCACCTCAATATAATACCTCAGTATAATATAATTTTTTAAGACATTTGTGCATTCATTTGATTATTAACAGTATTTTACAATAAACCCAGTATTGGGTTACAGCTATATTATCTAGACATATACTCTGCAGAAATATACACAAAAAATGTCCATTTAATTTTCAGTATTCGTCAACGTACTCGTCTTCTATTTGTCGTCGAGCTAGCATGGCCTGTATGAGTGCGCTGCCTGGTCCTGTGTTGTCTGGGACCTGTGAGGAAGCAGGCGTCCGGTAGAACTCCTCCTCTAACTCCGCCCTCTGCCTGGCCTGCATGATCACGCCGGACGTCGACGACACCGGACGCTCCGGCTCAGAACGATCCAGTTCCTCTAACTCCGCCCTCTGCCTGGCCTGCATTGCCTGTATCATGGCGCCGGGCAACGCGTTCACCGGGTTCTGCGACGGCGCCGGCGTCCGGTGAAACCCGTCCTCCGCCTGTGACTCCGCCTTTTGCCGGGCCTGCATGGCCTGTATCAGAGCGCTGGTCGACGAGGGGACCGGCGGCTCCGCGGTAAACGGGACGCCTCGGTAACTTCCTGCTTGGCTCCCGGCCTGTTGCCGGGCGATCAGGGCCTGCATCACGGCACTGGAGGTGGTGGACATGGTGCGCTCTGAAGGAACGGACACCCCGAAGGAGTTGTAGGCGGCGCTCGCGTCCTCCTCCTCCAACCTCTGTCGAGCCAGTAGGGCCTGAAGCAGACCGGGCGAGGTTTCGTCCTCGGGTCGGTTCCGGGTCTGACAGGGAGACGGATCAGAGTTACAGAGAGAGATAGCGGAACTATTTAGGGGTCATTTGTGGTTAGTGTTTAGTGCGAGGGTCACTGCTCTTTGATCGACTCACCGGTCGTTTCTTTCTCTGTTTGTTCTGCTTGGATTTCTGAACGTCCTGTAACTTCTCCAACAAAAAGGCCTTGTCTTTTCCCTCCTGGGAGAAAGACAAGAGAAAAAAAGAGAGAGAGAGAGGGATTAAACGAGAAGACGAGAACGAGATCCGTGCATAGGGCAGGTGAACGACATCAACCAAATCAGTTTAACGTCCGTCCTACCCTTAAGACAATCAAACGAGTCCCAAACGGTTCACACTCCGTCGTGATAAACGAGTCAACCACTTAAGATAAAACAGCACCGATGAACCACGCACACTTCAGGACAGACGGTTAAATATGACTCACATTAGCAATCTGCTGTCTCAGCAGGCTGATTAGAAGCTTGCGTCCCTTGATGATCTGCCAGAAGATATAGATGAAGACTCTGTGGGAAAGGAGGTCAATCAGGGACATACAGGTAAATGTGACTTGAGGAAGGGATTAAAGTTGCATTCAGCTGCACGTCAATGTAACTCAATAAACGTAAAGGTAATAAATGCAACTTGATGAAAGGATTAAAGGTGAACTCACAGAATGGCAGAACGTTTCCAAGACAACTGTAATTGAACAGTTTCAAAACGCTTTACTGTACTGGTGTAAATTTGACGGTAACAAAATGATGACATGTTTATGTCATGACCACTGCGAGGTTAAAGGTGGACAGCTGTGTTTTGCTCTCGTATGGTACTCTGACATTTTCTCTATTTTGTTACGATATTACGTCACTGCGGAGTGGTTTGTCATTGAATATGAATGGGAGTAACGGGAGTGGACTGGGTGTAGATTATGTACAATTTATCATGTATGGAAATCATAGGGCAGCAGATAATCATGTAGGCGCCATGCAAAACCAGCCTGTGTTATCGAGAAAATTGGACTTCGATCTCGACTTTCTCCCATGCATGTAAAGATTAGGTTTCGATCTAAGGCACGTTCACACAATGTCAACACCCTGTTAGACTCGACTGGTGAACTCACAGGATGATGATCGTGATCAGGAAGTAGAATATCTCGCTCCGTATGACGTGCCGGTAGATCCAGACGATCCAGTGGGCACCAGACACCCCGTCCAGATAAGCGATCCAAACCTGCACGGCGCTGAAGGTGGTGTCGAGGCCCCGGAAGGGCCCGCAACCGTCTGAGGGGGGGAGACTGGGGTGGGGAACGACCAAACGGTCAGGACGGTTGAGCGGAGGACGCTCAAACGACGTGATGCGGCGCGATCTTTAATAGGTCTCGCTCCAGCCGCGTGATTCAACATGGTACAAAAAAGCTCAACCTGCGAAAAGTGAACTGTAACCATATGAGCTCAGGGATACTAAATAATAAACAGAGACACTGAAGTTGTTTTGGAACCAGGCATCTCTGTCCAGATCGCTGGAGTCGGAACGACACCGAACACACATCGGTTTGGCCTTGTTTGTGGTGTCTCATAACCTTCCTAATGTCGCCGATTTGGCTCGCCGCGCTGTGATTGGCGTAGCACTGACGCCTGTTATACGTACGTCCACACTGTGTAGGCCAACATGGACAGGGCCCCGACGAAGGAGGGGAAGAAGAGGATGGCGATGAAGATGGTCTGCATCTGAGCCGCTCTACCGGCACGTCTAGGGGGCTGGCAGTTCCGTGTTATGCTCACCTGGAGGTCACAGGTCACAGGGAGAGGAAGAGACAGAGGGTGAGGAAAGGAGGAAAGTGAGAGACAGAGGGAGAGGAAACGAGGAGTGAGAGACAGAGGGAGAGGAAATGAGGAAAGTGAGAGACAGAGGGAGAGGAAATGAGGAGTGAGAGACAGAGGGGGAGGAAATGAGGAAAGTGAGAGACAGAGGGGGAGGAAATGAGGAAAGTGAGAGACAGAGGGGGAGGAAATGAGGAGTGAGAGACAGAGGGAGAGGAAATGAGGAGTGAGAGACAGAGGGAGAGGAAATGAGGAGTGAGAGACAGAGGGAGAGGAAATGAGGAAAGTGAGAGACAGAGGGAGAGGAAATGAGGAAAGTGAGAGACAGAGGGAGAGGAAATGAGGAAAGTGAGAGACAGAGGGAGAGGAAATGAGGAAAGTGAGAGACAGAGGGAGAGGAAATGAGGAGTGAGAGAGACAGAGGGAGAGGAAATGAGGAGTGAGAGACAGAGGGAGAGGAAACGAGGAAAGTGAGAGACAGAGGGAGAGGAAAGGAAACGAGGAAAGTGAGAGACAGAGGGAGAGGAAACGAGGAAAGTGAGAGACAGAGGGAGAGGAAAGGAAACGAGGAAAGTGAGAGACAGAGGGAGAGGAAATGAGGAGTGAGAGACAGAGGGAGAGGAAATGAGGAAAGTGAGAGACAGAGGGAGAGGAAATGAGGAAAGTGAGAGACAGAGGGAGAGGAAATGAGGAAAGTGAGAGACAGAGGGAGAGGAAATGAGGAGTGAGAGACAGAGGGAGAGGAAATGAGGAGTGAGAGAGACAGAGGGAGAGGAAATGAGGAGTGAGAGACAGAGGGAGAGGAAACGAGGAAAGTGAGAGACAGAGGGAGAGGAAAGGAAACGAGGAAAGTGAGAGACAGAGGGAGAGGAAACGAGGAAAGTGAGAGACAGAGGGAGAGGAAAGGAAACGAGGAAAGTGAGAGACAGAGGGAGAGGAAATGAGGAGTGAGAGACAGAGGGAGAGGAAACGAGGAGTGAGAGACAGAGGGAGAGGAAATGAGGAAAGTGAGAGACAGAGGGAGAGGAAATGAGGAGTGAGAGACAGAGGGAGAGGAAACGAGGAGTGAGAGACAGAGGGAGAGGAAATGAGGAGTAAGAGACAGAAAAAATACAAAGAGACAGAGATCAATATATAGAGGGGGAGACAGAGAAATGGTAGCTAGAGTGAGGACTTTGCACATCTTGATGGTAAACAAACAACATTCGGCAATAAGGAAGAACAGACTGACGAACCTGCTTGTTTTACGCGTATAAAATCATTTCACATTCATTGGGGAAAGATTTAATCAAAATGTGGCTTTAGTGACGACAACGTTGCTTTCTGACATCTGATATCCATCCACAACATGGAAACCATCGAAACCACCAGGACACTGTATTGGAAAATTGCAGTGACCGTTTGTACCAGGCGTAGAAAGAGTGCCGTTCCATGAAACATTTAGCAGCCCTTGAAACGAGAGTCACATGAGCCCGTTTGTCGTGTAGGAAACTCCCCTGTGGCCGTGTGTCAAACGACAAGGCTGCGTTCTCCGTAACCCGAGTCAGCTGTTGTCCCGTTTGGCTCGGCTGACCGGAGTTGGCTGTATAGCAACAGCAATGCTCTGGACAATAGCAAGGTCTCAAGGTTCAAATCGCGTTTACCTCAACGCGTGACCTCAATCTACTGTCTGACATCACAGTGTGGAGGATGTGGTGTACTACTCCAATGTTCATCTGCTGGGATAGACGTGCTCACGGAAAAGTCTTTTTTTTTACCTTTTTCAAGTAGAACAAGGCGAAGAATTTGATCATCTGGATCACCGGGAGAAGTGGAGAGAAGTAGATTCCGATCCTGCAAAAGCAGCATTGAGTTCGCCTATTAATAAACAATACACAATTTCACTGATACCAAAAAAACTTTTCCATGGGACACGTTGTGTGGTTTTATTCTGGGGTCATCAGAGTAGTAGATCAGTACAGTCTAAATAGTGATACAATATACATGATGTAACAGAAGTACCAGGCTAGCGTCTGTGCATAGATCAGGTCGAGGACGTTCCGGGCGATGTCAAACTCCGGCACTCCAAGACTCTGGATACATTTAGTTCCAACGACACTGTATTGAACATAAGGCCCAGCGTCGTTATAGTGCAGAACTGCACAGTCTGCCGCGTTTGGGTTTCCCTGACGTGCGTGTTTAAAAGTGTGTGACTAACTTGCTCAAGAACTCCCCGAAGAAGGACCCCAACATCAGGAAGAGGAAATCAACCACGACCAGCCTGTAGAGGGATTGTCCCACGGCCGACTCCCAACACTGGAAGGAGGAAGAGAGAAAAGATAAGCTCAGCCTGTGTGCGTCGACCAGATAGCATACGATACGTTGCTCTCTGGTTGGTTAGAACTTACTAGAGATCGTTCCGCGACATTTTTCATCCAATAGTAGCACAGGATCCCCAGGATGGACATTTTGAGGATGACATTTCTACAAACAGAGGAAGCATTAGTCTTCAGAATCAAGTGTAAAAGGCATTTTCTGTTTCTAATGATGATTAAGCTTTAAAGAGATGATTATGATGTAATGGGATGATTAAGATGTAAAAGGATGATTATGCTGTAAAGGGATGATTAAGATGTAAAGGGATGATTAAGCTGTAAAGGGATGATTAAGCTGTAAAGGGATGATTACTGCCTATTTAGCTCTAACCTGAGTATGATGGCGTAGACCTGCATGCGAGGGTTAGGATACTGTTCTATCTTCCTAAACAGAGAGTAGAAGAGAGGGATGACCAGGTTGACCAGGGACACCACGAAGGGGAGGAGGAGGGTTGAGGCCTCATCCAGGAGGGAGCCTGTCGACTCATCCGCTGACTGAAAAATAAGACTCAAGTCAAACTTTCCTCTGTCAATTCCTCTGTGAAGGTTGTAGTTAGCATTCAGGGAGGAGAAGCAGGTTAGTTGGACCGGAAGAAAACGTTGGACAAACCATCACTAACTAAGATCAACAATTCACTTAGATGGTGTTCAACGTTCACAGCATAAACAACGTATTGTACTACAATCACAGCTTAAACAACATAATGTACTACAATCCTTGCTTTACCAAGACAATACACTTTGATCACAGCTTTGCCATGATAATTTACATCAATCCCAGCGATACCAACAGAATGTACTGCATTAGCCCAGCACTTAACCAGCGAATTACAAAGCCCTCATTTTGACCGGACTTTTTACATGAAATCCTGAAAAAAAATAATATGAAAAGTACCCCCTTTTCAAATTGGCACAGAAAGTAGATCCCGCTGGCACAGCCTACGGCCACGCCCGTCGAGAGGATCCATGTACCCAGGAAGACAGCGTAGTGCTTCAGTCTGTCAGACAAAGGCAGTAAGGCAACCCGAACTTTGTCTGACAGAGACTCCTGGAGAGGAATTGAAATATGATTCAAATGTATATCGTCATTTTACTGGAATAATGTCACTTCTACATTGTCGTATGTGTTGAACCGACCAACTCTGAGTCTTAGGAGAGCAAATCATAAATAGGTCCCTAAATCAGTCTAAACTTTTTTTTTTCTTCATTTCAATTTGTTCAGTGAGTATTAGAGTGTTCTTCTCAGCTTGCTTCCTTGTACCGAAATGTTACAAATCTGTACACGTAGTCCGAGTCATAGATAAGGAACCTGGCCCCGGCGAACGTTTATCGAAGAACAGAGACAATAGCGTGTTGTGTGAGACTGTGGGTTCCGAGGTGCCAGAGCCGCTGTGACCTTGAGTTGGATGCGCAGATTGTTCCGGCGCTGTCGTACTGCTCGTTCGTTGGTCACGCTGAAGTCCCAGCTGCACAGGAGCTGCCAGGCACTGCCCGTGGCGGGATCGGCCTGGACAAACCTCTTCCTAAAAGACCGGGCCATGCTGAGAGAGAGAGAGAGAGAGAGAGAGAGAGAGTCACAAGAATGCTTCATGACAGGACAGCAAACCAGCCGAATTCACCAGAACCTTAATGGAAACCAAACGTTAAAAAAAAAAACACACACACACGATGAAATGCATTTTCAAACGGTCACACTTCAAAAGCCCACTTTCTGCCGTTGCCACGGCAGCCCTGCCTACTGACCTGTATACAAGCGCCGCGCCGCACAGCACCATGTAGGCCGCTATGGTGAAGAAGTATGCCAGCTGCATGTTGTACCTCGGCCTGCCCTCTGACCCCCGGGTCTCATTACTGTACCCGCCGTAGTACATGACCGTGTGGCTGAAATAACCCTGCATACGGACACAAACACAACTACGAATCACACGCTGCTCGTTTGTTCCCGTTCGGCTCTCTATTGAATTAGTGACTGGCACAAATCGGTACCGCGTCCACCGGAAACCCTGGATCGGACCGGAATAACAGAACGGCGGCGGGCCGCAACCAACCCACCGATCCTGTCAGAATCTCCAGGCCGGTGAACTTGACCCCGGTCGGGACGGCCGGCGTGGGGTCGTAGCTGAGCTGGGGGATGGTGATGAAGCCGAAGTTCACCAGGAAGGAGAAGACGTTGAACATCAGCAGCCATTTTAAGAACTTGAAGTAGCTGAGGACCCCGGTGCCAAACGTTCCGCCGATCTCCTTCATGGTGCCCTGCCACAGGTCCAGGGTCTGCCGGGCTAACATCATGTGAGCACCACACCTGCGGAAAGACTAGGAGAGAGACAGATTTAAAAACCAGAGGTCTGATATAATGCCATATGTGTTTACTCATAAACATTGTGCATTGGGACAGGGGGACACACTGAGACATTGTGCATTGGGACAGGGGGACACACTGAAACATTGTGCATTGGGACAGGGGGACACACTGAAACATTGTGCATTAGGACAGGGGGACACACTGAAACATTGTGCATTGGGACAGGGGGACACACTGAGACATTGTGCATTGGGACAGGGGGACACACTGAAACATTGTGCATTGGGACAGGGGGACACACTGAGACATTGTGCATTGGGACAGGGGGACACACTGAAACATTGTGCATTGGGACAGGGGGACACACTGAGACATTGTGCATTGGGACAGGGGGACACACTGAAACATTGTGCATTGGGACAGGGGGACACACTGAAACATTGTGCATTAGGACAGGGGGACACACTGAAACATTGTGCATTGGGACAGGGGGACACACTGAAACATTGTGCATTGGGACAGGGGGACACACTGAAACATTGTGCATTAGGACAGGGGGACACACTGAAACATTGTGCATTGGGACAGGGGGACACACTGAAACATTGTGCATTAGGACAGGGGGACACACTGAAACATTGTGCATTGGGACAGGGGGACACACTGAAACATTGGGGAGGGGGTGTCGGTATGTCACACTGCTCACCAATTGGAACGTCTCTGAACAGTCTGCAAAGCAATTCCGTCGTCGAGACTTTTTAAAGGATTTAAACACCAACACTTGGCCCCTAGGATGTAGAGATGTAGATATACAGACAGTGGTGTTATCCGTCAATATATGTCCGTATGAAAAGTTAAAGTTTTACTGTCGTCCTGGCTACCTGTGCTCTGTAAACTTTGGACTAATGTGATAGAATAACAGTAAACCCTTCTTCCTTATCCATATTCTGTAAAATGTGGTGAATGTGTGTGTGTTGTATTGTGTAGTACTGACATTAATACTAAATACAAATAAGAGATAAATAAACCATTACAACTAACAATAAAAAGTGCTAAAGTGCTTTAAAGATAATGTACGTTTTGATTCATTTTTCAAACACATATTTATCAAAAAGAAATATGTGACAAATCTGTGGCGCAAAAGCATCAGCTTGCAATCATCAGACATGCAATACAACTAAAAGTTATCTGAAACAAACAGTTGGTTCCAAAACATTATGAAATAAAACATATCTAAATATGCACAAGATCTCTGTGCGATAGCAACTAAAGCCTTTAAATATGTTTGTGTGAAAAGGAAAATGGGACATTTTGACAGTAGCCAGGAAGCTTTGGTGTTTCCCTCAAAGGGCAAAACGACAGATAATTTCTTATTGGCTGTGAGACTCAAACCAGCATGTTCTGGCGCAAAGCTAAAACCACCGGGCCACCTCATCTGCCACCCTGACTGAGGTGTGTGTGTGTGACTCCAGGTGTGTGTTTGTCAACCTGTGTGCGTCTGCCTCTATGTCCCACCTCCCCTTGTGCAAACATATTACCTACATGCAGTTTTTACTTCCCCTACAAAAAAACTGTCAGAGGATGACTAATCTTTGACCGACTGTCGGACAGTGAGGGGAAGTTGAAATACCTGACGTGTTTCTTGTCATTGAAGCTCATGGGGAGGTCCCGGATTGCCTTGATTCTGTCCGTCGTTGACATGGCGACGAGTTCTTTGATCACGTTCTCTTCTTCTGCGGGACAAAGACATAATAGGACAGATCTGTATAGAGGTCATCCATAAATGGGCATCGCCTTGCCTTGCATTTTGTTTACTTCTCACTAATACGCTTTGAAGTGGTAGAGTGTCAACGACTGATTTATAAAATCATTATACTGTATGAAACATATTGTTATTCTGTCAGTCACCGTGTCAGGAATGTGAGAGCGAAGATAAAAAAAAGTATGAAAAAGATTGAAAAGAGCTGTATTCCATTTGTGCAGACAGGATAGATGGAGTGGCGTTCCCAACAACGGTCGACCCCGTAGGAATACACCATCGGTGATTACATTTCCACAGATGTCCTCCGACCTCTCCCGCCCTCCTTCCTCCCTCACCCATTTCCATTTCATTCCTGATGTGGTCCTCAGAAAAGCCCAGATTGCCCAGGGCGGCTTCTCCAACAGGGAATAAAGACATCCTCCTGGATCCCCGGAATCTCGTTGACACGTGATCTGAATAAGTGACGAGAGGATGTCACGTTAATCGCAGCAGACATGCTCACTGAGAAATGATCCGTGTGAAAACAAACCGAACAAACCAAATCTATTCTATGATAATATTAGCACTGTGCGACCCAGGGGATATATTATGAACGCTAAACTAATCAAATGTACTGCGTTTGCATTGATTGATTTGCATTCAGATCATGTCCACTTGGCGACACAATGAATACCCATAATTCCAGAGCAAATAGTGAACATAGAAAGAACAGCATACACACACAGGACAAATAACCATCTACAATGGGTTTATTTATTATGAATGTTTCACTAGAAGAAAGGTAATCTGTAGTTACGGGTGTCCGGTGATAATTGAGAAACTGTTCCCTGGTGAGCGAGTGAGTAAAATTATCTTATAGCCCGAGAGGGCAAACGTTCAGACAGTAAAAACGTATCAATTTAGCAAATCTAATGTTACCAGTGTATTTTATATTAATGTCTGGATGTCAATGGTACTCAGCTTGTCACCAGCAGTTCGTGAATCCAAATCCTTGTACGTGATACATTTTCCATTGTTTTATGTATATTAAGACAGGTCAGCTTGAAACCAATTCAGAGAGGAATTTGGGTGGTACATTTCTATGACCTATCATTTAGCTAAAGAACACTGTTGATTGGCGTATAAAGAACTGTTCCCTGGCATTTGCGTTGGTCAGTAGACATTTTGTTCTGAAAGTCCATCGTCAAACAATCTTGTTTAAGTGCCAAAAACAGCATTCGTATCTCATCAATGGGCATTGCCCCATTTTCACAAGGAAGTATTTCCTCGAAGGCCTGATTGCATATTCAAAACACTGCTGACCTTTACACAATCCCACTTTCCCGAGATTTTTTGTCCTTGTGCTTTTTACATAATATCAGGAAATGGACGTTCAATGAATAATGACATTGTTTTGAGAGCTACATTGAAATGTAGCATGATAAAAAATCCTACTGGCCTCTCTGTTTTGAGAGTCTGCTGAGTTATGACTTATCTACTTAACTACTGTGATTATACGGTTTGATCGACCGACTAAAAGTTGGAATAGTGAATAGACTTGATATGCCGACAGGTGTATCTGTGGTTTGAGCATCTGACTAATAATCCAGATGTATCAAATAAAGTCCTTGAGCCGCTGTGGTGTAAAATTTGCTGTTCTGTCTTTAGCAGACATTTGTCGTCTCTTGGGTGTTACTCTGGATAAGAGTGTTTGCCAAATGACTAAACGGCAGTATGAATTAAAAGATATTTCAGTGTTTTGAAGAGGCTGGAACATTACCTGTAGTTGTGGATGGAGGTTGTACCAGGGGGGATTTGTCATAATGACTTTCTTGGTCTACATGGGAAATAGAGAACAGAAAACAAAGAAAGATCCAATCACAATAGGAGGAAGTACAACACAAAGTCGCGTAGCAACACGAGAACAAGAAAACCGGCCACGCCGGGCATGCTTTTCAGAACAATATCCCGACACGGCAGCCGTGTATTCATGTCACAACCTGAAACCAAATCTTCTGGGAACTTCATTTAATAGTCTGTCATGAGAGACAACATTTTAACACAAAGGATCCTTCCAAACAAACATTAACCGTGATACAATCCTTAAGCTACACTATGACGTGTACTGTCGTTGTCTAACGAATCCAGTTAATCAATATCATTGTAAGAGTTGGTGCGGTCTGCTCACTGATATCCTGCTGCCAGTGTGGACTCTCCGGTCGAGGTGAAAGGAGGCCAATGGGGATGCTGTCCCTCCCCCTCCAGCTCTCCTCCTGCCACCCGCCCCAGGGCACCCTCGTCTGGGCATCATCGTAGCTGGCCAGCCCTCCCCCCGGAAGTGTCTGGTTGTCCGATCTGCCTGTCTGCACAGCTCCGGCTTCCTGGTCCCTGGGGTATGGGTTTCCATGCGGGTTACTGTGCACCGACTTCCTGGGAGGACTTTCAAGAGAACGGCAGACGACAACACGGTCATAATGTTTTGTGAGGAATGTGACATTGTACTGTACCATCCTGTGCCTGTCAATCAAAGATCATCCCAAATGACATGACCATAACAGTTACGTCACCGGTGTTGTGTTATGGGTTCAAACTTCTGTGAGATCTGTCTAATAACGTTTGCGTTTACTGACCAACGTAAAGCATGGGGATAACTGTACTTATAGGAAACGTATGGAGTTTAATTGGCTGCATTAGTAGTTGGTATCACCTTGTGGTCTCACCACTGACAGTTCACAAAGCTCAGCAAAACGTAAAACAACATTAACTCTATATGACAACAAACGTATTTTTCTTTAAAACAGTCCCCCATGCCCAAAACAATAACAATTTCATCAAGAGGACATTCTATCAAAACAACGTTGGTTAGAAGTGTAATTCCAAAATAGAAATCCCAACGTCAGCGTTTGCATTCAAAATGACAGAACAACGCATAAGCATTCAAATGTTTCTGTGTCGCCCTCGACGGTCACACATACCTCCTGTCTATCTGCAAGGTGTCGCTGTCATGATAGCCTGGGTTGTTATAAACACTGTTGCCGTAGTATGACATGTGAACGATGGGTTCCAGCTCCCCTTCTACTTCTACGGTGGTTGACCTGACCTGAGGTCTGTGCTCGTCCCTCACTGCTTTAGTCTCCTGGAAGTCTGGTCAGCAAAAACAATTAAGAAGAGGAGTCAGCGTGCTTCTGAGTGAATAAGAACCGGAAACTGGAAAAAAAACACAGCTAGGAGGAATTGCACCGTGGGGATGGACAAGGGAAAGGTCTCACTTCTATAAGACTATTCTGTTGTTCAGTTAAATAATCTGTTATATCAAATACACAATAGATGTTGTGGGGGAAACGACTGACCCCAATAATGCCAACTGCTATGGATCTAGGAAACCTTTTGTATGTCATTTAAGTCCTCGATCACATAAGTGTGTCTATATTATTACTTATTAACACAACGGATAAGGTTTCTGTCCTCAGAGTTAGGTACATTGCTGGACTAACATAGCCTAAAAAATGTCTGAACAACAGAATAATTGGCATGGTAGTGTACTGCAGGGAAAAAGACATACAGTCAAATGACAGAGTTCGTAATAGTTTTTATTTTAACACCTTACCCTGTCACAGATAATATTAGCCTATCTGTATTTATTTACATTGATCTAGAACACAATTACATGTTACACCTACTGTATCAATCATATGTAAATAAAAAATGTAATCAATAAAATAATATACATTTCCACATGGCGTTATTATTTTACTTACTAGTATAAAAACCCACCTGGTAATTATTGCTGGAATTGAGCAGATGACATAGTCCAAACGTCCGTGTTCGTTGTGCTGGTTGCTCTGGGAGATCTATCGTGGTCTAAATCTCCATTCGACAGACTATCTGACTACCGGAACAGTGCGCACCTGAAATTATCAAGGTAAAAGTCCAGTCGCAGCCACACTCAAATCCCATAGGCTGCAAATCTGCGATTGGCATAGTAAAGTGTTCCTATAATTGACTCCCACAGCAGCTGCACATAGATTGACGAGAGCGATATGAGTTAAGACTGAAGAGTGCAATAAATAAATAAATAATAATCTTTAATTTTTATACTTAATCACGTAGTATAAATATCGCTGTATCATAGCATAACAACAACAGAATATCACATTTAATTAATCCAAGTTCTTAAAATATATAATTAATATCATAATGTAATACTATCCTGATGATATGGCATTAGTCATTTATGTTTTCTCCTGTTCGTCTTGTGGGCGTTAGAGGGCAGTAGAGCGACACATGTTTCTATAGAAATATATCATCAGACGAAAAGTCTAATCGTTGTAAAACAAGTATTTTGCATGGGTCGTTTGTTAAAATTTGATTTCAATTGGAAAAAAAATCCCTCATTAAACACAACTTGTTATAATCTTGTAAAGGCCGATCTAGTATGTGTTTTCTATCTTGTAGAGGCCGAGGCCGATCTAGTATGTGTTTTCTACCTTCTAGAGGCCGATCTAGTATGTGTTTTCTACCTTGTAGAGGTCGATCTAGTATGTGTTTTCTACCTTCTAGAGGCCGATCTAGTATGTGTTTTCTACCTTGTAGAGGCCGATAGTATGTGTTTTCTACTTTGTAGAGGTCGATCTAGTATGTGTTTTCTACCTTGTAGTGGCCGAGGCCGATCTAGTTCGTGTTTTCTACGTTGTAGAGGTCGATCTAGTATGTGTTTTCTACCTTCTAGAGGCCGATCTAGTATGTGTTTTCTACCTTGTAGAGGCCGATAGTATGTGTTTTCTACTTTGCTATTGTGTCTGTGCGGCAATGTTGCCAGATTGGGCGGGTTCCCGCACAATTGGGCTCCTTCTGGTCACGTTTGACCGGAATAAAATGCATTGGGCGGGTCTTTAAAATGTGTTTTTTATTGTATAACATAACAGTTTTAATAACAGTATGTGTTTTGGGCTGGTATTTTTTTTAAACGGGCGGGTTTTAAGCTGTAGTTGTGCTGGAAATTTTTAGTCCAATCTGGCAACACTGCTGTGCGGTTGGGATTCAGGAGAGAGGGAGTGCGGACATGTTTTCCTTCAACTCGGGTGGGACAGCCGGAGTTTGTGACAACAGCTAAACTCACATGACAGCCGCTAGTCGTTTGTAAAGTAGATATCTTTCATTACGACCGACCATGGAGATCGACTCAGGTAACTAGATGAATAAGTTTAATTCCGTGTGGACCTTCTGACCATAGATGGTTGCTAATAATAATGTGTGGCCAGCTACCTTGGTTCGGCAGTTACCGTTCATAATGCTAAAGCTATTTAGCAGCGACATAACTGAATTATTTAGGTCTGTATTTATTACGAAACGCCTATTTGGTTTTGAATGTTTACAATTATAAAGACAATAGTGAATAGATTTCTGGAGTTTGATGGGTAACGCTGAACTATTTGTTGTTGTGGGTGTTGTTGTTGTGGGTGGTGTTGTTGTTGTTGTTGTTGTGGGTGTTGTTGTTGTGGGTGTAGGTGGTGATCAACGGTAGGCCTAGACCATTTCCTGTACAATTACAGCCAATTAAGTGAGCACACCTATATCATAGGCTATGATATAAAGTGCATGTTGTTCAAGTTCAACTATTTTTAAGAATATTTACTTCACTTGTTTAATTTATATAATATACACTACCAGTCAAACGTTTGGACAGTCACAAACTCAAAGGTATTTCCTTAGTTTTACTTTTTTTCCATTTTGTAGGAAAATAGGGAAGGCATCGTATCTATGAAATAACTCATGTAATCATGTCATAGCCAAACAAGTTCAGAGAAATCAAAACACATTTATATTGTAGATCTTTTGCACACTTGGCATTTTGTCAAGCGGCTTCATCATTAATTCACCTGGATTGCTTTTTCAAAAGTTGGATGAGTTCACACATGTGCTATTAAGCACACTCGCTGATTGCTTTTTTCCAAAGGTTATGGTTGTGACAGTTTTTGCATAATTAATTTGTCTATACATTGTTAATTTTATGTCATAATTATGGTGTTAGTATCATAATACACATGGTGGATCCGGAGATGTCTCTTCAGATTTGTGGTGTTCACGCTTTTTAATTGTTTTTCAATGCTCAGTTGATTAATTCAGATCAAAATGTGGAAGTTGAACGATTCATTTCATTTTCAGACGTCAATATGCAATGGGACAAACGATATTTCTTTCCGTGCATTTTAATATGGATGGAAATGAATACATTCGACTTAACAATATCATTGTATCTCTTTTTTGGTACCTCTATTAAATAATAAAGTTGTGAAATGAGATAATGTTGCATTGCAAAACAATTGGTAACGGGGTATGGTACTGTTTGTATTCCCATATTCCGTATTTCTGTCACTGACAGTATTCTACACCGATCGATCGGGAGTACCCAGTAACCTGCTACTGGACCAGCTACCGAGCTACCAGTCGTTGCTGTACCGAAGAAAACCTGCTGCCTCCGGTAGTACGAAACGCCGTAGTATCTCACGATCCCGGGCGGGGTCGTCCAACAGTGTAAAAAGTGGCCAGACCACACTGGCCAGGCAGTACGAGGAGAAACAGCGAAGTCCCACGCTGCAGAGAGCCATCAGGGAGTTACCCAAAACCATGGCGGAGAAACGCAGAGACAAGTGTGTATTCAATATCATTATACAGTGTTTACCTGGTGCGGATCAAAAGTCTTACGGTGTATTTGAAAACAGTGTAACCCTTAAAGGTACCGGGCAGCGATGTGTATGTGTGCACCTGGGACAAGATGCCCTGTGTAGATTTGGTTATGTGAGGTTTTATCTGTCGGCGCTGCAGAGGCCAGTGTAGTGTTGTTTCACCGCCAATATGAGACCAGGTAAGAATAAGCAGTACTGTGTTACCCAGTACTGTCCCTCCGTCAGGGCGGAGCGTTTGGAGCAGGACAGGGACCTGAGTGGTTGGAGCCAGTGGAGGCAGAGCACCAGGCGCTCCCTGAGGAGGATGAAGGAGGACAGCCTGGAGCTGCTCAGAAACCTGGAGCTCTGGAGGGGGGACATCCACGTTATAGAGGGTGAGGAAGGAGGGGGGACATCCACGTTATAGAGGGTGAGGAAGGAGGGGGGATATCTATGTTATAGAGGTTGAGGAAGGAGGGGGATATCTGGTATAATGGGTGAGGAAGGAGGGGGATATCTGGTATAATGGGTGAGGAAGGAGGGGGGACATCCACGTTATAGAGGGTGAGGAAGGAGGGGGGATATCTATGTTATAGAGGGTGAGGAAGGAGGGGGATATCTATGTTATAGAGGTTGAGGAAGGAGGGGGGATATCTATGTTATAGAGGTTGAGGAAGGAGGGGGGATATCTGGTATAATGGGTGAGGAAGGAGGGGGGACATCCACGTTATAGAGGGTGAGGGAGGAGGGGGTGAGAAGGAGATCATCCATCACATCTCCAATGGAGATTTAGTCAAAACCCAAAACCTCCAATTGGCTTAGAAGATGGGGTGTTTAAGGGGACAAGCTGATGCAGAAGCAGTTGTGAGCAGTTGTGAGCAGTTATAAGCAGTTATAAGCAGTTATAAGCAGTTATAAGCAGTTATAAGTCCATGTCTGTGAGGATACTCCCTTCCTGTTCTGAGTGATCCACGTCCTCCTTCTGTCTCCGTAGGGATGTTTGGCACCGGGATCCTTTCCTACTTCTCCTTCCTGCGTTTCCTGGTGCTGCTCAACTTTGTCATGTTCCTGCTCATGTTCTGCTTCGTGATTCTGCCCATCGTAGTGGCGCCGCACGCCTCGGGGAACGCCACGTTTCACCCGGCCGACGGTAACTAGGCGCTTTTTTGTCCCGAGTAGACGGGTAGATGGTCACTCGGAAAACGACACGACGTCAGACGTCTTGACGTGGTGCTATGGTCTTGTCGTCGCTGTTGTTGACCTCTTGACCTCCACAGAGAGCGTGTGCAGTCGCTACCCCAGCACCACCCGGCGCGGCCTGGTGCTCTTCCAGCAGCACATCACCGACCTCCTCTCGGGCGAGGTGGGCATCATCCGCGCGTTTGAATTGGAGCGGCTCCCGGTCGAGTCGCCCGGTCGCTGCACACGACCACAGGTGATGGATGCCGTCTGGTCTGTTTCCACAGGGATTTCTGGAGCAGACCTACCTCTTCTATGGCTACTACAAGGTCCAGGCCATTCACTTCTCACTGATCACCTACAACCTGCCTCTGGCCTACCTGCTGGTCACCATAGCCTACCTCTTCCTGAGTCTCATCTGGATTGTGAAAAGGTGTGCACTTATAAACGGTCTGTTCCGCCCCCGAATGCCGATTGGCTAATAGTCATGGTGTATTAGGCTGTGTGTGATGGGTATGAGAGAATATATACACATGTACGCTGTAGGTCACACCTGTATTTTCATTTTATATACTCTATTCTACGTTAAGCTTTTGCCTGAACCTGGTACAATGTGAATGTGTCTCCCACAGGTCTACCACCGGGTTCAAGCGTAATCTGGTCCAGGACGAGGATCGTTTCCAGAGCTTCTGCAACAAGATCTTCGCTGGTTGGGACTTCTGTATTGTCAACGAGAACGCGGCCAGACTCAAGAGGAGCAGCCTTCAATACGAACTGAAGGTGGAGCTAAAGTTGTGAACTAAAGGTGGAGCTAAAGTTGTGAACTAAAGGTGGAACTAAAGTTGTGAACTGAAGGTGGAGCTAAAGTTGTGAACTAAAGGTGGAGCTAAAGTTGTGAACTAAAGGTGGAGCTAAAGTTGTGAACTGAAGGTGGAGCTAAAGTTGTGAACTAAAGGTAGAGCTTAAGTTTTGAAATAAAGGTGGCGCTAAAGTTGTGAACTAAAGGTGGAGCTAAAGTTGGAGCTAAAATTTAAGTACGCACATTTATGTAACTGCCTTATACTAGTGAGGTTGTCTTGTGTGTTTCATCAGACCGATCTGGAAGAGGAGCGCATCAAACAGAAGATCGCCCACAGGACGCGGAGGGAGAAGTGTCGTATCTACGCCATTCGGCTGCTGCTTAACGTGTTTGTGATCGCCGTGCTGGCTGCCTGCTTTTACGCCATTTACATGGCAACCAACTTCTCCCAGAAAGTACAAACGACCAAGGTACCACAGCTTACATTCCTTAATGTGGGTGACTAGGGGCTTGTTTACATTTCTAACTGAGAGAATAAAACGCTACGGACGCTGTTGTTTTGCGTTAAAGTTTCCGTGTTCCATCATAACAGGTGAATTTCGCCCTGGACCTGATCTACGAGTATCTTCCCTCCATCGTCATCACCGTGGCGAACTTCATCACGCCCCTGATGTTCTCCCTCATCATCCAATACGAGGACTACTCCCCCGCCTTCGAGATCCGCTTCACTCTCATGAGGTAGACGTCAGGGTTGTTCGGTTTCTCGCCATAATAAAAGTGGATGTTTCTGTGCACTACTCGTCTATCCAGCACCCTGGGATGAATCAGAATAAATTAATTTGAACGCCAGGCGATGTGTTGTGGTATATTTTCCCCCAGGTGTGTGTTCATGCGTCTGACCAGTATCTGTGTTCTACTGGTGTCCCTCTGGGGTCAGATCACTTCCTGTAACGACGGCTGTGTCTGTGGCTACGACCACGTCCTGTATCCGGTGAGTGAACCCTACTGGATCTGCTGCCCCATCAATACCTCACCTCATAGTTACCTCATGATTAATTATGATTAACACGGTTTCCTCATGAATATTTATGATCACCACACCGCCACCTCATGATTACCTCATGATTATTAATGATTAACTCATGATTATTACACGGTTACCTTATGATTACCTCATGATTATTCACGATTACCTCATGATTATTCATGCTTACCTTATGATTGCCACACGATTACCTCATGATTATTTATTTTTATTAAAGACTATTTATGATTATTCATGATTACCTCTGTTTCCTCATGCATTGTCATGATCACCGCACCGCCACCTCATTACCTCATGATTGTTTTTGATTACCACACGATTACTTCATGATAATTCATGATTACCCCACGAATACCACACGATTGCCATAATATGACCTCATGACTACCACACCATTATTCATAATTACCTCTTGACAATTCATGATTGCCTCACGACTATTCATGATTACCTCTTGACTATTCATGATTACCTCGCAGTTACCTAATTGATATACTGTCTCACCCCACAGTGCTGGGAGTCCCGTGTGGGACAGGAGATGTACAAACTCATGATCTTCGACTTCCTCATCATCGGTGCCGTCACAGTCTTTGTGGAGTTCCCTAGGAAGTACGATTCCTCCTCTGCTCTCCAGATGTTCATCTTAGCCGCTCCTTCTATTCTCCTCCCAAGTCCTGATGGTTGTCTCTCTTTTCCAGGTTGATAGTCAACTACTGCAACTGTGGCCTGGCCAAGTGGTGGGGCCAGCAGGAATTTGCCATTCCCAACAACGTTCTGGAGATCGTGTACGGCCAGACCATCTGTTGGATCGGAACATTCTACTGCCCCCTGCTGCCCGCCATCTGTACCATCAAGTACTTCATTATCTTCTACATCAAAAAGGTAATGGAGCACGGAGATGCAGTTACTTGAACGGCCGCCATTTCTTCTTCTTCCGTAATTCAGCCAACACACAGCGAAAGTCATGCTGATTTGAATGGTTTTAGATTGGATTATTATTTGACTCAACTTTATTGCCACTGAACAGAACAGGTACAGTACAACGAAATGTCTAGAGTCCAGTTGCAAAGACGGAGGCTGGTCCCGAGTACTTGGAGTGGACTGTATCGAGGGGATAAACGGTCATCCTCACCTGACGTACTGATTGGTGTCTGTATTGATACACTGCAGGTGAGCCTGGTGAATAACTGCCGTCCAGCCACCCGTCCGTTCCGAGCCTCCAGCTCTAACTTCTTCTTCCTGGCCGTGTTGCTGATCGGCCTGACTTTGGCCTGCATCCCTGTCGCGGTTAGCATCGCTCAGTAAGTCGCTCGAAATTCGCCTCTCTAACCTGGAGCCTCTTATCATTCCTCTTCCACACCGAGAAAATGGTTTCGGACGTGGAACTAAATCTCCCCGCCTCTCCCGCATTAGGATCCACTGTTCCCAGGCCTGTGGTCCGTTCGTTAACTACAACACAACCTGGGAGGTGCTTCCCCGGACCGTTGACACGCTGCCGGCAGGAGCTCGCTCCTTCCTCCTGGCGATCTCCTCGGAGGCCTGCGCCGTCTCCTTCTTTGTCATCACATGGTAACGTGTCTAGTTCATTCACACCGTCGCTTTGTTCGACACACGGTAAGTAGCGTATTAACAGTGTCCTTATTTCGCCCTCAGTCTGGCCATGTTCTATGTCATCGCTTTAGCCGGAGCTCATAAGCGAGTCATTAACCAGCTGAGAGAACAGCTGGCCATGGTGAGTTCATGTTCTACCCATCAGACTGTAGGGGAGGCCAGGGACAGATGTAACAGAATCAAGCTAGAGAGATCACACTCACTCTGCACATGCTCAGTTAGATGTAACAGAATCAAGCTAGAGCGATCACACTCACTCTGCACATGCTCAGTTAGATGTAACAGAACCAAGCTAGAGCGATCACACTCACTCTGCACGTGCTCAGTTAGATGCAACAGAATCAAGCTAGAGCGATCACACTCACTCTGCACGTGCTCAGTTAGATGCAACAGAATCAAGCTAGAGCGATCACACTCACTCTGCACGTGCTCAGTTAGATGCAACAGAATCAAGCTAGAGCGATCACACTCACTCTGCACGTGCTCAGTTAGATGCAACAGAATCAAGCTAGAGCGATCACACTCACTCTGCACGTGCTCAGTTAGATGCAACAGAATCAAGCTAGAGCGATCACACTCACACTCTGCACGTGCTCAGTTAGATTGTCTTCCTGCTTACAAAAGTGCCACATTTGAAACGTTTAGAGAAGTTACCGGCAAAGGTGTCTTAGTGGATACTATCCTTAGATGAAATGTATAGGAATCTAAACGAGTATTATTAGCAACACTGTTTTGTCAGCTAGAAATCTTTACAACTTTCATGTGTCATCTCCAGTTTAACCTTGTCTAACCTCATATGTCGAGCCTCCAGTTAGACATGTTTTAACCTCATGTAAACTAGTCTAACCTCATATGTCGAGCCTCCAGTTAGACATGTTTTAACCTCATGTAAACTAGTCTAACCTCATATGTCGAGCCTCCAGTTAGACATGTTTTTACCTCATGTAAACTAGTCTAACCTCATATGTCGAGCCTCCAGTTAGACAGGTTTTAACCTCATGTAAACTAGTCTAACCTCATGTGTCGAGCCTCCAGTTAGACAGGTTTTAACCTCATGTAAACTAGTCTAACCTCATGTGTCGAGCCTCCAGTTAGACATGTTTTAACCTCATGTAAACTAGTCTAACCTCATGTGTCGAGCCTCCAGTTAGACAGGTTTTAACCACATGTAAACTAGTCTAACCTCATGTGTCGAGCCTCCAGTTAGACAGGTTTTAACCTCATGTTAACTAGTCTAACCTCATGTGTCGAGCCTCCAGTTAGACAGGTTTTAACCTCATGTTAACTAGTCTAACCTCATGTGTTGAGCCTCCAGTTAGACAGGTTTTAACCACATGTAAACTAGTCTAACCTCATGTGTCGAGCCTCCAGTTAGACAGGTTTTAACCTCATGTTAACTAGTCTAACCTCATATGTCGAGCCTCCAGTTAGACAGGTTTTAACCTCATGTAAACTAGTCTAACCTCATGTGTCGAGCCTCCAGTTAGACAGGTTTTAACCTCATGTAAACTTGTTTAACCTCCAGTCTCCAGTTAGACAGGTTTTAACCTCATGTAAACTTGTTTAACCTCCAGCCTCCTGTTAGACAGGTTTTAACCTCATGTAAACTTGTTTAACCTCCAGCCTCCTGTTAGACAGGTTTTAACCTCCAGCCTCCAGTTAGACTAGTTCCCATGAGGTTAAAATATGGCTGCCGATACTGGGACGGTTGTAACGACACAAAATAAATCTACGATTAAATCCCGGACTCATCTGATGATGAGGATGCAGTTTGCATTGTGTGTTTGGAGAGATCATTTTGATTTTATGTGTAAACCTTTTTGGTGGATGTGTTTTTCACCCATTTTATCGCTTTTGTACTATAATTTGACTGATTTCGTTTTTTGTCATGTAGTGTAAAAAAAGTTTGTCCTCGTGAGAAAAAAATGAAGTCTAGTGACAATTAATTCTGTATGTTTTAGACATGTAAGGACCGTCCCATGCATGTGGGTTAAACAGTGGAGTGACTGTATTAAAATAAATTGTGCACCCTGTCAGTATTTTGTCATAAAACCCCTTAAATTCATTGTTTCAGTTGTTGACACATTGAAGTTTGTAATATAGCAAATTGGCTATTCCAGTCTAAATCTTCTTTGATTGACTTTAAGAACTGTCCCTGGTCTCCACTAGAGCACTATAACAGTAACCTCATACACATTCAAGTATGCATTTTTTGGGTCAATTGTACTCGATTTTCCTGCTCTGATCTCATCCTATTTTGGTGATTTCTGGTGGGTTTTGTTATTAATTATGTCCCCATGTTTTTTGCTGTAGCTCATGGGGGTTTACAGTAAATAAACATGAGTTACTTTTAGGGACAGATATTTTTATCCTGTAAAAACCCAAAGTCATCCTGAAAAACACCATTGGGGTCAAGTGTTCGCGCGACGTTCAGCAATGTTTGAGCGATTAGTAGAAATTGTAATCTTCTCTCTGTTCCACCAGGAGGGGCGAGACAAACGTTTCCTAATCCAGAAGCTGTGTCAGGCCCAGAGTTCCTGTGCTGTCAGATCCCGGATTTCTGCTCCCCAGCCCCGTTCCCGTTCCTCTGGAAGTGGCACCCCCAGCTACCGCTCCAACTCTGGGGTCTTCCTGGTCCAGCCACCACCTGACTCCGCTACACAAGTCTGAGAACACATCTGTACACATCCTTGCCAGGGGTCCTATTGCTTATAGGGTTCTAAACATCCGAAGAATATTCTAAGAATTAGGTGGTTCAAACTGATAATAACTACTTTACATTTTGGCCCAATAGTTTCAAATCAAAACTGGAATAATGTACCATCTAGCTAGCGGCGCTGCCTTTTGTGGTATAAATGTTGTTAGTTTTTTTACTTTAAAAAACGGAAGACATTTGTCACCATCATTTTCCTTCCAAGAAGGACCTTTTATTACGATAACCACTACAAAGCTTTTAGAATTGTTATTTTAAAAGAAAATCTGGGTATTTTTCAAAAGCGGACTATATTTTTCTACTTGTATCTGTGTGAACACTGAATATTAGCTCGCACTTTAAACATGGTTTGTTCTGTGTATGGTATACTTTATTGATTTGAGAAAAAATATCTTTACCTTTTGTTTGCAATTTCCTGTAAGTTATCACTTTTAAGGGTAATGACAATATACAGAGGACATAACTAAAATCTGAACTTCTAATACTCCTCAGCATGTATTGTATAAGGGGGTACGTTTTGAAGTGTTTAACACTATCCATGCTAACCTTTTGTTCGTGGGTGAACTGTTACATTTTAGTCAACTAATAAGTTGTCTTTTTTTATCTAATACTGAAAATGAAATCCTGATGTCATCTTTCAATTGGTACTAGAAAAAAATAAATGGTGTCATTTAAAACATTATTATATTTTGTCATATTTATCATACATAAATGGATGGCTGTCGGAGTGCTATGACGTGCTATGTCTCCTCGGAACCAGCAGGGGGAGACAGATCCATTATTTTCAATCTGCTGATGATATTTATCTGCTGATGATGACGTTGTTGTGGCATACGGCGGATTCATGAAATCCGACATTGAAATCCGGGGGGTTTCCTGGTCCAGAATGGGCCTTTGGGTCGTCACTACGACAACCAAACCTGCCAGACAGGTTTTTTACCAGCCATGAAAAAGACATTTATTTTTACTATTGCTTTTAGTAGTATTTAGCATGTCATCTTTGAGATTCATGATCAATCTTATAGTAGTGTCCAGTAACAATGGCTGCAACCGTAACTGCGTTCGGAAATATTAATTAAACTCCCGCAATGAACGTTAGCGTTTTTTTGTAACACCGTAGCTGTCTGATGATCAAAGAAGCAGAGAAGTGAATCGTATCTTGCGCCCTGTGTGTCTGGAATGTGGAGGGTTAAACCGAGGATGGGGTTCGGTGGGGTCCAACGGGTGTGTGTGTACAATAATGACTAAGCCTCATACTAAATGAACGATGAAAGATAACTAATCTCCCTGTGGGAGAAATATACCTTTTTTATCCGAAAAAACCCTGAAATGAATTCATTACAGACAACAGAGAACCTATGATGCAGTTTAGGCTTTAATGGAGACAACATACCACATGATTGAGTAAATCGGACAACATTTCCAGTATCTGGATCCACTGTTCGCAATGAAGATGGTGAAACCTTCTTAACGACATGGATGTCTGATGTTATTCATCCGGGCATATCCCGTTATTGCTTCCCCGTTCATTTCCTGGTTCTGGTCCTGGTCTTGTCCTGGTCTCGTCCTGGTCTTGTCCTGGTCTTGTCCTGGTTTTGTCCTGGTCTTGTCCTGGTCCCGTCCTGGTCTTGTCCTGGTGAAGAGGTGGAGGTGCTGCACCTGGACGCTGTTGAAGTGGAGTTCAGATAGTTAGGACACATCCTCTGTTGTTGTCTGTCTCTCGCCATCCGACTGGTTATGACACCGTGCACCACTGGTTGCCCCACTGGTTGTCTCCAGGGGTCATGACCCTGTGGGGTGTATTGGCGGTTTTGTTTTCCCTCCATTCTGATATAATCGAACTGACCGGACCATATGACACCGTGCACCACTGGTTGCCCCCCTGGTTGTCTCCTGGGGTCATGACCCTGTGGGGTGTATTGGCGGTTTTGTTTTTCCTCCGTTCTGATATAATCAGACTCACCGGACGATATGACACCGTGCACCACTGGTTGCCCCCCTGGTTGTCTCCAGGGGTCATGACGCAGTGGGGTGTATTGGCGGTTTGGTTTTTCCTCCGTTCTGATATAATCGGACTGACCGGACGATAAGACAATGGTTGGATTTTGATCCTCTTCGCCCATTATCTTCCTGTTCTTGGTAATTACTTCTGCTATAAGTGTTGGCCCGTGAGTAGTCGTGGAGTGCTGCAGATGCCTTGCTGTTAAGACTTTTATACTCGGCGAGAAACGCCTGGCCGCTGTCTAGCCTACATTCTTGTGTATAAAACGTCATCGTCTTTTGATTGGGCAGGGGTGCGGGGCGGTTACGGGGAGTGGTTTATTGGAGAGTTTTGGGGAAGATCGACTGGGGGGGTTTGGTGGGGCGGGTTCAATGGTAGATGATCGGGGGGGTCGACTCTGGGTTTTCCACAACTAACAACAGGAAACATAGAGTGGAATATGTGTTTAATGGAGTAATATAAATCACGGTTGTGTCATTTGGACAACATTTGGAGTAACATTTCCAGTAAATGGATCTTCTGTTCCGCAAGGAAGATGGCCAAAACAATCTTTGCTTTTAAGTACTTGGACATGTGACGTTCTTCATCAGGGCATTTCCCGATTCCCCGTTCATTTCTTGGTATTCAGCAAACTGTGATCACTTGACGGTGACCCTGAATCTGAGGAAAACAGAAGAATGTCAACTGTCTAACCCCGTTTCTTTTATTTATTTAACTTGTACTTTACCCATTGCTTGTGTACAAATAAATCATTTGAGAACGGACTGGTTCCCAACGCCTTTTGGGGTGAAGCAGGGAGTCTTACTCTCCCCTTCTTTGTTTGCTTTTTGTATAAATGATTTAGCTCAAGAAATTAAGCAGGTAAATTTTGGTGTGCCAATTGAGGACATGAATCTAAGTATTCTGCTTTATGCAGATGACATTGTTTTGATAGATGAAAATGAAGTTAATTTACAAAATATGCTGAATATTATGAGTTCATGGTGTAGTAAATGGCGTCTTACTATTAATAGCGAAAAAACACAAGTTGTTCATTTTAGGGAAAAAAGTGAATTACAGAGTTTTCATACATTTCAGTTTGGCCCTGTGCCCTTACAGTATACTCGTCATTATAAATATCTTGGTTTTGTTTTCGATGAAAATATGAAGTTTACAGAGGGAAGGAAAATACTAGCAGAGTCTGCCGGAAGAGCATTAGGTTTTGTGTTGAGCAAAATGAAACTATGTACAGATCTTGGTTTTTCTACATTTACACAACTGTATAAATCTTTGGTTGACTCCGTTTTGTTTTATGCTGCAGGAGTTTGGGGTTTTGAAGAGGTTTTTGACTGTAACTCTTTTCCAAACCGTGCTTTAAGGTGTTTCCTTGGTGTGCATTAATATGCAGCAAAGGTAGCTGTTAATGGTGATGCAGGATAGGATCCATGTATTGTGAAACAAAGGTGTGAAATGGTGCGATTGTGGAACCGTCTTGTTAGTCTGCCAGAGGAAAGGCTAACTAGGAAAATGTTTAATTGGGACAGAGCAAAGCATCACCCCTGGTCGGGAGAAGTTTCAATAATATTGTCTGTGTCTGACTTGCATATAATGTACCACAATAATCTCCAATGTAATATAAAGGTTGTCAGAAAAAGATTGTTAAGTCAATATGAAGATCAATGGAAACAGGATATATGGAAGAAGCCAAAACTTAGAAATTATGTTCAGTTTAAGAATGATTATGTTACAGAACCTTATATTTCTCTTAATCTAAAGAGAAGGCAGAGGTCCCTCTGTGCTCAACTGAGAACTAGCACCCTACCTCTGGCAGTGGAAGTAGGTCGATTTAAAGGTACACCTGAACATTTACGTTTGTGTGAATTCTGTGATCTTCAGGTTGTGGAAGATGAATTTCATTTAGTTTTTTATTGTCCTTTATATAGTGATTTAAGGAACTCTCTTTTTGGATTAATTCAGTTAAAAAATCCTGATATATTTTGGAAATATGAAGGGGAGATTTTGTGCTGGATGTTTGAACATAATGTGTTTGCTTTGGCAAAATTTATAGAAAATGCCTGGTATCCGCGGCAAAGTATTTTGTATCCCATATGATAAGCTACCTCTATTTGTATGTGTACTTATTTTTAGTGGTTTAGTTATGCTATGTTGGGTTCTGTGTTATGTCACGTGGCTACTTGGAGATATTTGTGATGACTGTAGTGTCTAATAAGCCCATGAGGGCTGGGCACCATAAAAGAGTGTTTGACACTTAAATAAACAAAATCAATCAATGTACTTAACCAGGGAGACACATTGAGACCGACGTCTTGTTTACAGCCACTCACAAATACAATAATAATTAGGGACAGATGCACACAATTCACAGCCATACTGACAACAATTATCTCAATCAATTAAAACAAACGCGATTCTCACGTTCAAATTATTGTCTTGAACTGACCCATGGACACCAAAGAACCCAAATAAAATTCTTATTGGATACTATTCCACAGAGTTGAACATTGATCAAAGAAGTGGAGCAGTGAATCAGCAGAAGTGTCGTGTGTGTGTGTGTGTGTGTGTGTGTGTGTGTGTGTGTCTGGAATGTGGAGGGTTAAACCGAGGATGGGCTTTCAGTGGGGTCCAACTGGTGTGTGTGTACAATAATGACTAAGCCTCATACTAAATGAACGATGAAAGATAACTAATTACCCCTGTGGGAGAAATATACCTTTTTTATCCTAAAAAGCCCTGAAATGAATTCATTACAGACAACAGAGAACCTATGATGCACTTTAGGCTTTAATGGAGACAACATACCACATGATTGAGTAAATCGGACAACATTTCCAGTATCTGGATCCACTGTTTCGCAATGCTTTGCTTTTAACGACATGGATGTCTGATGTTATTCATCCGTGCATATCCCGTCATTGCTTCCCCGTTCATTTCCTGGTCCTGGTCTCGTCCTGGTCTCGTCCTGGTCTTGTCCTGGTCTCGTCCTGGTCTCGTCCTGGTCTCGTCCTGGTGAAGAGGTGGAGGTGCTGCACCTGGACCATGTTGGAATGGGGTTCAGATAGATAGGATACATCCTCTGTTGTTCCCTCTGTGGCTGTCTCACGCCGTCCCTCTGGTTACATCACCGTGCACCACCTGTTGCTCCCCTGGTTGTCTCTCCTGGGGCTTGGTGGCGGTGGCGAGTATTGGCGGTTTTGTTTATCCTTCTTTCTGATATTCTCGGACTGACCGGACCATTTGACACTGGTTGTTTTTTGTTCCTCTTCGCCCATTATCTTCCTGTTCTTGGTACTTACTTCTGCTATAAGTGTTGGCCCGTGAGTAGTCGTGGAGTGCTGCAGATGCCTTGCTGTTAAGACTTTTATACTCGGTGAGAAACGCCTGGCCGCTGTCTAGCCTACATTCTTGTGTATAAAACGTCATCGTCTTTTGATTGGGCAGGGGTGCGGGGCGGTTACGGGGAGTGGTTTATTGGAGAGTTTTGGGGAAGATCGACTGTTGTGTCATTTGGACACCATTTGGAGTAACATTTCCAGTAAATGGATCTTCTGTTCCGCAAAGAAGATGGCCAAAACAATCTTTGCTTTTAAGGACTTGGACATGTGACGTTCTTCATCAGGGCATTTCCTGTTAGCAAATTTCCCACCGCAAACTGTGATCACTTCCTCACATCTGAGGAAAACAGAAGAATGTACACTTTCTAACCCGGTTTCTTTTATTTATTTAACTTGTACTTAACCAGGGAGACACATTGAGACCGACGTCTTGTTTACAGCCACTCACAAATACAATAATAATTAGGGACAGATGCACACAATTCACAGCCATACTGACAACAATTATCTCAATCAATTAAAACAAACGCGATTCTCACGTTCAAATTATTGTCTTGAACTGACCCATGGACACCAAAGAACCCAAATAAAATTCTTATTGGATACTATTCCACAGAGTTGAACATTGATCAAAGAAGTGGAGCAGTGAATCAGCAGAAGTGCCGTGTGTGTGTGTGTGTGTGTGTGTGTCTGGAATGTGAACTTTGGGAGTGTATTACTCATGCAGCTCTGACTTTGTCTAATACTCTATGTGCGAATTATAAATTAACTACAGACAGCGGCGAAGATTGAACACATTTTTTTTATTACAGAAAGAAAATGAATCATGATTGTAAAATGTGGTGGTTCTGGGAGGACGATGGTAAAACAGACATTGCTTTCATCAACGTGGACGTCTGATGTACTTTGTCAATGCATGACTTGTCACTGCTTCCTGTGTGTTGGGATAATGGACGAATTTGTGCTGGACGGGTACAAAGTGGTAAGAAAAGACAGAGGTCATGGGGGGTGGAGGATGTGCTATACGTTTATTAAACAAGATATTCCGTATAGAGTACTGGAAAAGGGAGATGAACAGGAAGACATAGTGGTGGAAGTGTGGGAAAGACCGGGGGGTTATAATTAATCACTACAATCCATGCAAATGGTTGGATTTGGATAGCTTGTTAAGGATACAAGGACAAGATAGACATCAAATAGAATGGTGTGCTGATTGCAATGTTCACAGTACATTGTGGGGAGGGGGGGAGGTCTTCTACAGACTCAAATGGAAAGGTAATTGAATATTTAATGGTTGATAGGGAGTGAGTCTGTATGAATGACGGTTTAAGAACGAGGGGAAACACTCTGACTGAATCCGCTTCGATGTCGCCTCAGTGTCGAATCCCTTGGCTGGAGTTAACTGGGACGTTGGGACAGAAACAACAGCAGGTCACTGTGATTACTACCCTGTGTCAGGCTCTGTGGGAGAAAGTAAGAACGAAGATTACGAGGTGCATGGAAAGATGTACTCATGATTCCTATAAGACAACCATCGAATTCCACTAATTACAGGAGCACTAACGTCAACTGTACGGCATGGAGTGGATGAAGACAGAATGGTTGACAGATGAGCTTGAAAAGAGAGGAATGTTGGCGAGCTATCAGAATGGTTTCATGAAAGGACAGAATACCATGAGCTTAGTGATACGGCTAGAGACTGAAATAAGAAAATGCCCCGGTGAATGAAGAGTCAGCAATTACAGTGTTTCTTGACATAGAAAAAGCCCATGACATGTTTGGAAGGATTATTAATAAAACCGCACAATATGGGTGTGGGTGGAAGAGTCTTCGATTGGTCCGACTGGATGAGATGTTTTCCGTTTAGTGAGGAAATTCAAGTAAGAACAGGGTCAGACGTGTCCGATCAGGCCGCTGCTCTTTGTGATTAATGATGTTTTCACAGCGGTACCGGTTGACATCGGTTGATAACTGTTTGCCCGGCCCTTTGGAAATGAGGAAGGAACATGGAGCAAATGGTGAGGTTGTGGAGTGGGGATATGATTGGGTAAGTTCTCAGTGGTATAATAACTAAGGAAGGGATGACGTTAAGCATCTATGGGAATGAATTAAGGCATGATTGGTACGTTTACAATTTTGGGAGTTGTTTTATATCAAGAAAATAGAAGTAAAATGCAAAAAAGTAATACATGTAATGAAATGTTTGACTAGTAGCGAATGGGTGGCAAAATGTTCAGCACTGAATGTATGTGACCTTGATTAGATCTGTGTTGAATTACGGCAGAGGAGTAAGTAGAGCATGTACTTCTATGATGTAGGATTATACAATATTTTTATATTTCTTACTGTCATTCTGTTTTTATTTTCTTATCTCTTTTTTTATTTATTTTTCTTTTAGATGTTAAGTGAATGTTGTACATTGTTAAGTGAATGTTGTACATTGAGAGTGAAGTTTTACCGGAGTCAAATTCCTTGTTTGCTTACACAAGCTTGGCCAATAAAGCTGATTCTGATTTATGGGGCACAGAGACATTTGGTGAGGAATTGTCTGAGGGAATTAGGAGTGCAGGAATTCACATTGGAAAGATGACTGAGCATGGGTGAGAGAGCACAGGTTAGGGTACTGTTAGCTTTAAGGGGCATATGTGTTTTCTATAGGATATGAGGATAACCAGTGATAGGGTGCCAGGGTGGCTGACAGAGATGGGGCTTTGTTTGTGTTGGTGTGGTGCATTTAAAAAAATATTTATGTCATTGGTTTATTTTGTATTAATGTATGAATAGGTATAAATGGGTTATGTTGTGAAGTACGGATAGTGAAGCTTGTGTGAATTCTAGGGCAGTTTCCCAACCTTTTTTGAGCCGCAGCACATTTTTTACATTTACAAAATCCTGGGGCACACCACCAACCAAAATGACACAAAATGACACTCTAACACAGTACATATTAGATGACCTTTATATTATTAACTGAATGTATTATAATAGTTTTTTAATGTATTTATAGTGGGAAAACTGGGGCTGTTTTGATGAACACAAAATGGATAACCTGGCAGTAATGGTAGAAAGACACACACGAAGCTCTTCCTCAACAGCTCTCACTCTCTCTCTGTTTTTAGTTTTTATCGCAGTCAAGCTTGAGAATCTCAGCTCACACAGATATGTGGTTGAAAACGGGAGCAATGTCAAAATAGCTTTGTTGGCCAGAATGGGGAACTCCTTCGCAACAGATAACCAAAAACTGTCCAAAAGAAGATCAGCAAAGTTCAGCTTTAAACTACGATCTTGTTTCAGTTCAATGAGTTCCTCTTGCTTTTTTAAAGTCATGTCCTTTCCAGCAACGGATGCTGAGCTGTTTGGGTCCCTAACCCAGTCAAGGCATTCTGAGGAGGCTGAATAGAAATAAAATGACAACTTCTCCTCAAGAGTTTTCAAATGTGTGCAAATCACCTCGCACATTGCAGCAGTGTTGCCATCATGCAGTTTCTCGGTGAGTGGGAACATCTCAAGGTTGCCACGCTGCACATGTTGTTGCCAGAGCTGCACCTTTTAAACGGAATCCGTTCATTTTATCAGTGCTTGTAAGCAGGTTTTCAATTCGGCCTTGCATCCGTGTGTTCAGTTCATTCAGATGATGAAATATATCAGCCAGGTATGCCAGCTTTGCACACCACTCATCACTCGCAAGCAGCTTTGAGTAATCGGACCTAAAACTTTAAGTTCCTCTCGTAGCTCTTACACACGGGCCAGAAAAACGTTAAGTTCCTCTAGTAGCTCATACACACGGGCCAGCACTTTGCCGCGCGACAGCCACCGGACCTCCGTGTGTGGAGCAATAAGACTTTATGCTCCGCTCCCATTTCAACACACAAAGACGCAAATAAGCGACATTTCAAAGGTCGCGTCTTCACAAAGTTCACTATGCGCACAACACCATCCAACACAGGAGCTAGATCTGCTGGTAAGGTTTTTGCAACGAGGGCCTCACGGTGCAAAAAACAGTGCGTAACAATAACATCTGGGTTTTTTTCTTTGACCCTATTACGGAGCCTTTGAGGCGCCCGACCATGGCTGCGGCTCCATCAGTGCAGACACCTGTGCAGTTTTCCCACGTAAGTCCTCCTTGGTGAAGATATTCCGACGTGACCCGAAATATTTCCTCTCCTGTTGATTTTTCTTCCAGTGCCTTGCAAAATAGGAAGTTTTCTCTAATGGCTTCTCCGTCCACAAAACGCACGTTGGCCAAGAGCTGACAATGTCCACTAATATCCGTCGACTCATCAAGTTGCACGGCAGATTTCTCACTGATGCGCATCTTTTCTAAAACAACAGTTTCGATATCCGCAGACATGTCATCAATACGTCTGGCAATTGTGTTATTTGAGAGAGGAACTTTAGCTATCACTTTGGCCGCGTTTCTCATTGTTTGTACGTAAGCGTTATTTTGAACGGAAGGCTGTTTCTTTTGGAGATGGCGTTTAAGCTTGCTCGGCACCATGGAGTGATTGGATAGCTTCTCACCACACACCAAGCACAGCGGAGTCGGTGCCGTTGCATCTCCGGTGAAAGTAAATCCAAATGAAAGATAGCTTTCGCCGTATTGCCTCGAGCTCACCGTCTTTTCTTTTTTCTTTTGTCGACCACTCATACTAGGGCCTTCATCTGGGTCCGAAATTTGTCCAGGGCCCTGTTCGGCATTTGCATTTTCTCTTCTCAAAAATGTCTCCATCACTGTCACTTGCTCGTCTTGCCGTGATCCCAAACTGCAACTGTCACTTGTCGCGACTAGGATGACCCTCCTTAAAGGGGAACCAATAAAGCACTCTGTCGTGGAAATTTTAGACTTTAATCGCTGAATTCGAACTTAAAGTAAGACGCACGAGAGTATGTTACAGTTTGACACTTTTAACAGGTTTAATTGCAAGTAAGAAACCATTTCTCAAATACAGGTTTAAGCTTTTGCATTGATCAGATCAATCCCTATAGCAAGCTTAAAGAATAGGTTTGAGGAAAGTCTTCATCAGACAACAGGACAATAACCTGTGCTGGATCAGACTGACCTAATGATTACAACTTCTGCATGGTATTTAAAGGAATGAAGTTACGCACACTCATTGACACACCAACCTAAACAGAGACAATGGAGAACAGATGAGGTCCTTAGAAGATCTCACCAAATATAGGATAATATTCATGACATATGGAGCTGTCATGAAAACCCGAGGGTCACTCCCCAGTCAAGTCGAGGGAGGCCTGATGCATATCCATTTAGGGTGAGAAACATATGTGGTGAACAAAGACCCATACATTTCCTTTTGACAGTCCATCCCAGATAAGGTAAACAGGACATCTGTTTCTAGCATTGGGCCCCTCTAACAATGTAGAGATAACATTCCGGCTTGTCCTCCGAAAGGAACCATATCCTGTTTTACAGAGTCTCGTGCTTTCCGTTCTTAACCTTTCTCTGTGCCTTTTGGCCTAAACAACATCTATGAGACTTACATGTAACTAAACTTCTTGAATGATCATAAAATTCCATAACAATCTGCCCTTTTTAACATTATAAACCCTTAATCATGTTAAACAATTTAAACAATGTTTTTAGAGTGTCAACTCTAAATTTTAGTTCAGTCAAACTTAATAATTACTCATAACCAATCAGGAATATATGGATTCACCACTGTCATATTTCTGAAACTGTAACCTGTTAAGAAAAATACTTTTACCAAACATAGTACACAATCAATTGAAATAATTCAATGTCAGTACAGTACTTAGCAATATTCAACAGTGTCATTTTCATATTCTGGATTTCTAGTCCTCCATCTAGTGTGTGAGGAACTAATCATTAAACATATTAGAAAAAACATCAGTAAATATGTTGGCACTCTTTGATCATCAGAAATGAGGATTTCAATCATGGTGTGAGTGTATAAATGTTCCTTTTCCATCTTCTCAGCCCTGGTAGGCTCTTTCAACATATTTAATGTGTGTGTCCAAACAGTGGCCATTCTTTAATTGTCCAGAGATGCACAATGTGTGTGTTCAATGTTCTTGTTTTTCCTTTGTACAACTCAAACCTACGTTCAATATGATTTCTGAAATCTGCAACATGTTCACCTTTTTCTCTTTACAGTCCATGACTTCCTTGAAAAGTGTACAATAACATTCACACAATTTAGTAATTGCCTTCTTTGTGGTCTGGATGACACGTTTTTCCTTGGTTCTGGTTTGACCTTTTCTGTGGTCTGTACCTAAAGTAATTCAGTTAGCTTCTGATATGTGTGTGTGCGTGTGTGTGCGTGAGGGTAGGGCTCAGATGCTCTGCTCCAGTTGTTCATGGTCCAACCTGTTGATTTGTTAATGCAAACACACACTTTGCAAAAAAGTTATTGCATTACATGTGTCAGTTAACATTTCTTACAATAGAATTACATTGTGTTTACTGCTCAGATTTAATTTTGCTAAGCCAAATACATTTGTAATAGCTATTCCCCTCAATCATTCAAATGTTTAGACATGATATCCAACTCACCCAAATTTAACAAATGCTATATTCTTGAATATATTTATTACGTCACATCCCCTCCTGGTTTCTCCTTAAGTTCATCAACAATGGAGAAAACAAACTGTCATAGACAAACTTGTTAAATTTATCTAAGATAAAACACATGACTAAAATATGGTTTATGACCAGCCATCTGTTAGCTCTGGGCTGAGCCACCTCACAATCACACAGTTGTCACGGATGCTCCGGCGTAGTGCGGTGAAAGCCATTGCAGAGTCGTAGGCACCGTTCAAAATAAGGTTTATTGCGAAGTTAGAACACAAAACAAACCGAGTACGGCGAAAACACACTAAACTGTGAACTTAAATCAAAGATGCGCACATAGCGACTTACACACAAACGTTTAAGAACGACAGCTATATACATACACACACTCACTCACCTCTAAAACACAGTGACATGTAGTAACACACAATGCTAAGCAAGGAGTGACTTGCTAGCGACCCCTTTATATCCCGACATAAAGTGACAGATTACTAACAGCTGTGACCACGTGAAAGAGGAAGTAATCACAGCTAGTGAGAACAAAAACACGGAAGTGGATCACCGAAATGGAAGTGTAGCAACGCCACCACACCAATCGTGACAACAGTAAAACCAGCCCCCCCCTCTAAATAAGCAACTTGGGTGTGCCCCCTCTTTTTGAGCCAGAGAAGCAACCCAGGGAGGGTCAAAGAAAAGTTCATAAACACCCCTAAATTAACAGAAACCATCTCTAGACAGGGAGATAAAGAGTTACAATTAACTTTCTGCCCTTTTAACAATCAAGAACTCAGAATGTCTTAAACATGTTACTCAAAATAGCCAAAAGCCAATAATAAAAAATAAAAGGGTGTATCAGAAATACACTTAACCCACATGGTCATTCATTATATCATCATGCCAACATTTATAGAAACAAATCCAAATGTCCTTATTCAACTTCACAAAACGAATAACCATAGCATATAACTAGAATATAATCTCCCTATAACCTAGAATGTAGTCCTCCTACAAAACAAACAAAATGGAACATATAGTATTCCAGGTAAAAACATGCAGAGTTATAATCGGAAATACTCTTAATTATGTCATTAGCGCAAATGTTACATAATGCCTAAAACAAATAATAGGCCTACAATAAAATAGGAATTCCTCGTGCACAGGAAAACCTGAAAATAAATGTGTCGACAAAACTTTGGCCTGGGACCCCTGTCCCAACTTCATGAAGCTTTACCCCAGATCATACATGAATCACACCTAGGTTATTTTAATATGATATTTGCGTACGCGTACGAACGACCCTGGACAGCGAAAAATAAGACCTCTCACTAACAATGAGCTGATTTCTACTGAGAATTTACCCTGACAGTAGCTATATATGCAGTCCCCTAGTTGTAACCGGTAAACTAGGGACAATGAGAAATCAACCATCATGGGTCCAGTCACGCTCCCCGAGCTGCACGGACCTGACAAACCCCGTTTATCAGGCGATACGCAATGTACGCTACACTACGCTAAACACTTAACTTTAAGCGTAAGCATAGTGCCAAGACACCGGTACTCCTCCCCAGTGGAACGAAAATCTCACACAACCATACGTCTGCATAGCAACTCAAAACACAGAATAGACAAGTCTTCACTAAACATCCGAACAAAATTACTTTTACTCTAAATACTGACATAATTAACTAAGTACAGGAATCACATAATGGTTTGATCTCACCGGGTTGATGTTTTCCTGCCCGTACCCTCTGACCGTCAGTACCCCCGTCCGTGCCAGCCATGGGTCCTGTGACGCTCCATTTGGTCAGCTGCTGTTGTGCCATCACCGTCTCTGTTCCCATGGTAATAGTCTCTAGTGTCCGGCACAGTGCAGTCACGAGCCCAGTGTCCAAATGCACCACAGTTGAAACAGCTATCAGAGTTGGGACTTTGGCTGGAGTTATCATCACCCTGGTGTCTGTATTGTCCTCTCCTGCTTGCTCTCCGTCTCCGTCTCCCTCCTGAGTAGCCTCTGCTGTAGAAGTCCAGTTGGGCCATCTGAATTTGCGTTTCACGCTCCCGTCTTTCTTCGGTCTGTTTGTACAGCTGGTCCTCGTAGACTCTTTCAGCGTGCTTAAAATACGGCCAGACGGTTTCCATGCGACCCTCATCCAGGTCTACACAGTGGTTTTGAATGTGCTTCCTAATGTCTGGTAGAAGGCCTGCAACTAACCTCATTTTACACTGTTGCTCCCAGGCCGACTCTTCATCACCGTCCGGTCTCTTTCCCATTCCGCTGTGTAATTCAAAAGCTTTTTCGAGTCTATTCCTGTAGTCTGAAACTTTCTCGCCCAGTGTCTGTTTACAATCAGAGATCTTTTCCCAGTTCATTCGCTTAGGAAAAGCAGCGATAAGTCCAGTGCTCAGCTGTTCCACAGCACTCCGGTAGTTTGAGTGCGCATCCCAATTGAACATAATGTTTCTCTCGCTAGGCCAGTTTCTTTTCACTCTCCCCCATTTTAGTTGCAAGGCCTTCATCAAAATTGTTTCAATCTCCACAGAGGTCGGTCTATATTGATTCACGATCTGTAGAAACACACGGACAAATTCCTCTCCACCTTCTGTTTCTGGGTCAGGTAGTGTAGAAGCCACGTCTCTCAGGTCGGCGGGTGACCAGGGTCTGTAGACTAGTATAGTCGCTGGGTTATCCGTGTCTCCTCCACCAGCTGGGTTGGCTACCTCCACCATAGGGAATTGCCCGGCATCAATGCTGTGTTGTTCTCTGGGACAGGCCGCAGTGGTACTCTGGGTCCTCTCAGCGGCGTGTGAAACTCTGTGGAGGCCGAATACGGATGGGTAGAGTCCTCCTCCGCGAATGTTTTCCATCAGGTCCGATGCTGTTGGCATAGTTGGTACCGCTGGGGCTGTTGTGGTAACGCCGCGATAGGATGGGGGTCGGTCAGCAGGAGGACAGGCAGCATCAACCTGGTTGGGACAAGCTAGAACACGATTAACAAGCCCCGTGCTACACCGCTTAGCCCGTATATCAGTCTGCTCTCTCCACTTATTATATGCCTTCCAATCAACTTTCTGCCGATTACCCCGTGAAACCTTAATTTTACCCTGTTCAAAATCCTCCAACTTGTCTTTCAACAACAGTATCTGTCTCTGACTAAAACTGCCATGAGCAGGAAATCCCAATAACTCCCACAGGTCTAATTGTTCGCATGTCCAGTCTCCGTATTTGTCTGTCATTATTTTAGCCGGTCCAACAACGTAACGTTCAGTATCCACCGAAGGTTTACCAATACACATGTAATTACCCATGTTGTTATCGATATTTAAGACGCAAATCTAATTTTAGCATATAATGAAGTGTCCTATATGTGTTAATGAACTCGTCAGTTCTTTTAAGTGAGATATCCTGAATAACCGAGCTGTCTCACCGCACCCAGATAACCTATATTGAACAGCATTTTATTCCTACTGTATACAGGTATTAACACTTCATACAGGTAAATATTGCTCCAGTCTGGCGCTCTCCACTCACCCATTTGTTGAGGAGGATTGGAGCTGCAGAAATTAATAATTCCTGACGTGCACGTTTTACCAGACCAAAATCAACAAATACCCGATTAGAAGTACTGTTTTCCATTTCTAAGAGAACTTTAAAATATTACAATAACCTTACGAATTAAGTCAAAATTAACGAGCCTATTTTGTTAATTTATCAAAACCGTTGTCAAACTGTCGTCCAACATTGTCCCAATTCAGCATTTTTAGGTCCTTGAGTTTCAAAATTCTGTATAGTATCACTTATCTCCAAAGACAGTCCTGGCCTATTATTTTTCAAAAAAAAAAATTAAAAATTATATCGCTCTTTAGAATATGTAGCCTGTTTTGGAAAAAATACGGATTACTTTGTTAAGAATCTCGGACGATGCCCCCAAGTGTCGTGGAAATTTTAGACTTTAATCGCTGAATTCGAACTTAAAGTAAGACGCACGAGAGTATGTTACAGTTTGACACTTTTAACAGGTTTAATTGCAAGTAAGAAACCATTTCTCAAATACAGGTTTAAGCTTTTGCATTGATCAGATCAATCCCTATAGCAAGCTTAAAGAATACACTGTAAAAAATCTCACTGTAAATTTTACAGTAAATTACTGGCAGCTGTGTTCCCTGGCAGTTACTGTAATTTTTACAGCTCTTGCTGTAATTAGAATTTACAGACCTTTACTGTAATAAATAAATACAAGCTCTTACTGTATTTATTTGAATTTACAGTATATTACTGGCAGCTGTGTTCCCTGGCAGTTACTGTAATTTTTACATCCCTTGCTGTAATTAGAATTTACAGACCTTTACTGTAATAAATAAATACAAGCTCTTACTGTATTTATTTGATTTTACAGTATATTACTGGCAGCTGTGTTCCCTGGCAGTTACTGTAATTTTTACAGCTTTTGCTGCAATTAGAACTAACAGACTTTTACTGTAATAAAACAGCATAATGTTCATAACTGGATTTACAGCAAATTACTGGCAGATGTGTTCCTGGCAATCACTACTGGTGGAATCTTACAAAATCAATTGCATCAAAGAATAAGATTGAGAATTTTACAAGAACATCATCACTTAATAATCAGTAAAGAAAAACATAACCAAGAATATCATCAAAATTACTTGTTTATTTTGTACAACTGTTTTAAAGATGTCATGATATAACAGATTTATTGGCCTGTTTGAAAAAAAAATACACAATGTGTGTATGCACTCATCAATTAGTCCAACCTGCTTCTTCTGGATTGGTCTTCTAGTCTTGCTGGATGCCACTTTTTTGCTGCTGGCTTTGGATCCATGCTCAGGATTTATGTCAATGAATTGCCTGAAAGACACAAAGAAACAAGTACCAATCAGCTATAGCAGTGCACCTTGTGCCCACCAATAGATGAGGATGTTTTTGTGGACCAACCTAAAGAGCTACTGATCACAGCAATCACAATAGCCAAAGACACAGCAGACATTTGCCCCTCTTACCTTTGGATGAACTCAAGTGTACACGCAGCCTCTTCATATTCGATGTTGAAGTAACTTGCAAAGACAGTGGTGAATGATGTTTACCAGCCACCTGTTATTCTATTCTGACCATCCACTGCTCAGCTTCACCTGAAACCAAACAATATTTAAATAGATCAAAGAAAGGCACAAAGACATCATTTCAGACTTGAGCATTAAGCAGACATGGGAGTACAGAAACGCACAGGATATCACCAAAGGACCCCTGCTATATATACCGAAGCCTAAATGTAAAATTAATGGTGGAAGTATGTTTCATTGGAAAAATGTATTGGTCTAACTTACATCTGCTTGAAAGATAAGAGAGTATCTCTTTGTTGCATTGCCTGAATGGACAAGTAACTGCTGTGTCTTCAGTAATATGGATTTTCAAATGAAAGAACAAACTCTTCATATCATTACACCAAACACTTCAGAAATCCACATGGCATACTAAACTTAGATCAGCACGACGCAATCTAGGATCAACAACAGGGATTTATTCTACATGGTGTCTTAATTGGTGCGTTTTAAAAGCTGCACATTTGGTGTAAGTGCAACTTGGAATGTTTCTGTGGATTCGCATGTGCCTGGTGTATGAATATGTAGTTGACAGGGTACATTGTGAATATAAATGCACAGAGTAAGTGAGTTAAAGTCCTTACAATTTTTACCACAGGACATGCAGTGACGCGCGTGGATAACTCACTTGTTAGTTTGAGGCTCAGGTTCCAGCATCAATATGTTTCTGTTTTTAACATCATACTGTTGAATAAAAGAAAACAAACTATTTAAAACCGGCACACGAGTACAGTGAAACCAACAGGCATTATATAAAACCGGCACACGAGTACAGTGAAACCAACAAGCATTATATAAAACCGGCACACGAGTACAGTGAAACCAACAAGCATTAGCTGTCAGGAAAATATCCAATTTATCTGCGTGACTTACCAAACGTTGAGACGGAATCGGTGGTCGAAAAAATGGCGCAATCTTTCGTGGACGTTCCGCGAGATGTCGCCGATAATTACGTCGAATTAGAATCAGCTGCATTCAAATAAAAAACGCCAACCAGTCAAGTTAAAAAGTAAACGACATAATACCATTTCTGGCTTTCTTAATACTTGTGTTGACCCCTCTAAAGTTAGTTAGCTTGTTAGTTAGACACACCACCACTCGAGAGAAACATGCCTGCTAATGTCCTCAAAACAATCTGCAAACAATTATCCATATAGTGAAGCCAAAGTAAGATACATGGGATTTAGGTTGCTGTAAAAAAGTGTTAAAATTATAATAGTACAGCCCCGCAATAATTAATTAGCATCTTACAACGATTCAAATCACAAAAGGCGCTCTTCCCTCAGATATTTTAATCTCCCGTGATGCAATGCAAATTACAGTAAAATACTGTTGCCGCATGAGTAGACGCTAGACCCGATCATATTTCCCACAATGCATTTATATATACAGTAATTGCCTGTATTACCAAGACACAGTAAATTACTGTTGGAAATAGGCTGTAAATTTACAGCAATTTTTTACAGTGTAGGTTTGAGGAAAGTCTTCATCAGACAACAGGACAATAACCTGTGCTGGATCAGACTGACCTAATGATTACAACTTCTGCATGGTATTTAAAGGAATGAAGTTACGCACACTCATTGACACACCAACCTAAACAGAGACAATGGAGAACAGATGAGGTCCTTAGAAGATCTCACCAAATATAGGATAATATTCATGACATATGGAGCTGTCATGAAAACCCGAGGGTCACTCCCCAGCCAAGTCGAGGGAGGCCTGATGCATATCCATTTAGGGTGAGAAACATATGTGGTGAACAAAGACCCATACATTTCCTTTTGACAGTCCATCCCAGATAAGGTAAACAGGACATCTGTTTCTAGCATTGGGCCCCTCTAACAATGTAGAGATAACATTCCGGCTTGTCCTCCGAAAGGAACCATATCCTGTTTTACAGAGTCTCGTGCTTTCCGTTCTTAACCTTTCTCTGTGCCTTTTGGCCTAAACAACATCTATGAGACTTACATGTAACTAAACTTCTTGAATGATCATAAAATTCCATAACAACTCACAAAGTGTATAGTAGGCAAAAGCCAAAGCATGAAGAACTGTTTTTTTGGGGGGAAATATTTGTTTTCTGTTTTTTTAATAAATGCGTTTTTTACCTGCCACACTTTATTACAATTAGGTGATATTAGATAATTTCCCACGGCACACCTGACGATCTCTCGCGGCACACTGGTTGGGAAACAAAGGTGGTAATGCACCGATTAGACAGATGCCAACCGCAGTTAAACACGAAGAAGAAGATGCTAATTCCCTCCGAACCAGCAGGGGGAGACACAACGCGTACAGCTACTCCACTACTGTTGCGGGGAAAGCTCAGGTGACACGGAACCGGAGGCAGCGTGGTTCTGTTACCGATACACTTATTCTGCTGGACTAAAACAACGTTTACCGGCAGAGATGATAGCTCCGTGGGTATTATTTTCAATCATCTGCTGCCAGCTTGTCGCGGTGTCAGTGTCCGCGGATGACATTGTAGTGGCATGTGGCGGATTCGTCAAGTCCGACGTTGAGATCAACTACTCGCTGATCGAGGTGAGACCGAGGGCAGATATACGGCCTAGTGGTAGTACTGTAGTTCCTGCTGTAGTACTGTAGTTCCTGCTCTAGTACTAGTACTGTAGTTCCTGCTGTAGTACTGTAGTTCCTGCTCTAGTACTAGTACTGTAGTTCCTGCTCTAGTACTAGTACTGTAGTTCCTGCTGTAGTACTGTAGTTCCTGCTGTAGTACTGTAGTTCCTGCTCTAGTACTAGTAATGTAGTTCCTGCTCTAGTACTAGTACTGTAGTTCCTGCTGTAGTACTGTAGTTCCTGCTGTAGTACTGTAGTTCCTGCTCTAGTACTAGTAGTACTGTAGTTCCTGCTCTAGTACTAGTAGTACTGTAGTTCCTGCTCTAGTACTAGTACTGTAGTTCCTGCTGTAGTATTACTGCGGTTGTCAGGGATTTAGGGTGCCGGCTGTGGAATGACAGCTCGTTTTGAATATAACAAAAAGTGTTGAATTGCTTGTATAAAGGGCTTTCTAACCAACGAATATACACCCAATCTCACGACTCAAGCCAACTTATGTGACTATTATTATTTGCAACGGGACACCGTTAACGGCTGCTATTTATAGTGGTTGTATATTTAGTTAGCCAGCCTTTGGTAGAATAGTCTAGTAGTAGTAAGCGTACATCTGCACAGAGCTCACTGTCTGGTTAGGAAGCTAAATAGTGTATCTACTAGATCTAGGAAACGTCGGTGTACCTATCCAAGCGAGATACATCCATACCCCCAATCCAGTACGTATCACAAATAGACGTAATGCATCTTATTTCTTAGTGTGGGGCCATTTCAAGTGGGATCAGTTCATTCACAGGACGTATTGTGTATGTTGTTATATAGCTAGCAAACATCCGCCTGAAACTATAGCAGAACCCTGTTGTGCTAATGAGGTCGCGCCCCTCTCTCGGTAATAATAGGATTAGTGTGTAGTTGTTTGGCCCCACCTCTGCTAGACCACACTGCACACCACACCCCCCTGCTGGTCCTTAACTAACGTTTACCCGATTGCCAAAGCCATCTGACAGTTCTGCCTTGCGCGTGTATTTGGTCGGTGTGTTTGGATGACAGCCCTCGTTCTCTCCTCACACACGCAGATCAAACTGTACACCAAGCAAGGCTCATTGAAATACCAGACCGACTGTGCACCCTTCAATGGCTACTTCATGATTCCCCTCTATGACAAAGGCGATTTTGTCTTGAAGATCGAGCCCCCTCTCGGTTGGAGCTTCGGTAAGGGATCTCGGGGACATGAACGTGTTTTATTTTTTAAGGCCTGCGTTTTGTCAGTCGTGCTGTAACAATATGCCGCGGTGTTCTTCCAGAGCCCACCAGCGTGGACCTGTTTGTTGACGGGGTCGACGACATCTGCACCAAAGAACAGGACATCAACTTTGTCTTCACCGGCTTCAGAGTCTCCGGGACGGTTCGTTGTGCCGTTGGCCGCCCGATTCAGCATTGTGATCTTTTAAGGGTTTTAGCTGTGTACTAAATGCACGTCGGATACTCTGTCCCAGGTGCTGAGTAAACATCAACTCCTTGGCCCAGCTGGAGTAGAGGTCAGTTTATCCCGGCAGGGAACAGGGGAGACGCTACAGAAGGTGGTCACTCAGTCCGGGGGGAAGTAAGTGCCTACTCCTGATGCCCAATTACAATAAAATTAAATTTAATGCTGTTTTTATTGTACCAGTGTGAAATCTGACATTGTATGTTTCTATAGAGACCTGCCAGTAGTGAAATACAGGCAGAGCATTTATTTGGTTCAATTCAACACTGGCTTTGTACGAGGAGGACAATGTATACACAATATGGCATGTGGCAGCCAGGCTTCTGGATGTCTATTTTAACAAGCTAACTCTTGTCACTTGACAGATACACATTTGTGAAAGTGCTCCCTGGCAATTATGACATTGTCGCTTTTCATCCTTCCTGGACTCTGGAGCAGGTGAGTTTCTTTCTGCTTGGGTCAGGATGTCAAACCGTATAACTGTGCGACTAAATGGCCTTTCGGCGACATCTCGGTCGATGCGATCGCAACTCGACGACCCCCATCGCGAATACGACCGGCTACAGATGTGGTTTTAATCTCACAGGCTGCTTCTACCGTGCGGGTGACCAACGCGAACGAGGAGGCTGCAGCGCCTCTTGTGATTGGTGGGTACGATGTGTCGGGGGAGGTCCGGGGTGACGGAGAGCCAATGAAGGAGGTCACCTTCCTCCTCTACTCTGCCACTGTGAGAAACGAGGTGAGATGCTTTATCTGCCTTTAATATACGGACACTTTCAGCAAGGTCAGGTCAGATCACGTCAGAGTAGGGCTGATCCAGGTATCCGTCCATGGTATTTAACACGATCCGACAGGTCTAAACAGAACTGTTTCCCCCACCACGCTAGTAACTAGGTGACGGAAACACTCGGCACAGTAACCAATCGTACGGCACGTTGTATTCAAGGGATTTCCTCTCGCTCTCCAGGGCATCATGGGCTGTAACCCGGCCCCTGTGGCGGGGGCGGAGTCTGACGACGGGTCCCTGGTGTACCTGTGTAGCGCCCTGTCCCGAGACGACGGCACCTTTCACTTCCCGTCGCTGCCCAGCGGAGAGTACACAGTGGTAAGATGGCTGATCCGGCCGCCTCCCAGACTCGGTAGCGTTCATGCTGCCGGGTTCGCGTCTCACCTCGTCCAGGGATATCCCCGCACCGAGCCACGTGTCGGACTTTCTCTTTCAGATTCCGTTCTACAGGGGAGAGCGGATCACGTTCGATGTGGCTCCGTCTAGGATGGCCTTCAGGGTGGAGCATGACAGCTTGAAACTGGCGGTAAGTTGTACCGTCTACGGCAGGTTGTTATTGTTGTCATCTGTGGTCCCGGTGGAAGTACAGCAGTGTGCCGTGTTGTGCGGTCAACACTGGCTGTGAGGGGGTTGTGCGTGGCCATATCGGTGTTGTGTCAACAGCGGCGCCATGTGTTCTGTTCTCTGTCTCCTCGTAGCCTGTGTTCCGTGTCATGGGGTTCTCTGTGACAGGACGGGTTCTTAACAGCATGGAGGGCGAAGGAGTACCCGACGCCACGGTAATCCTCAACAACCAGATCAAAGGTAACCATGACGACACACCATGGTCATCCTCACTATAGGGTTACGGCTGATATGGTTTTAAGTCTTATCGTATGATTTGTATTCGGGCAGCATTCAGTGTATTTGTTCAGTTGGTCGTTCTAAGCTTCGTCTTTCTTTTGAACAGTTGTGACCAAAGATGATGGTTCTTACCGCCTGGAGAACATGACCACGGGTTCCTACACCCTTCGCACGCTCAAAGACCTCATGTTTTTTGAGCCAATCACAGTGAAGATAGCGCCGAACACACCTCAACTTCCTGACATCATCACTGCTGGGTGAGTTTGACTTTTGACCTTTTGGTTCGTTTTGGACAGGTCCCAATCTTAGACTCTCCCGGCCTGTTGGAAGTATGAGCGATGAGACGGTCGCAACTACGATTGGATATCAATTAAATGCACAGACATTTTTTTTGTTGGCAACTGAGTGATCCGGACGCATTCATCTCTCCTCCAGATTCAGCGTGTGCGGTCAGATATCGGTCACCCGTCTGCCAGAAGGCATGAAGCAGCAGGGGCGCTACAAGGTCACCCTGTCCCCACTGGGCCAGGACAAGAGCGCCACCCGCACCGCCGACTCCGACCAGCAGGGGGCATTCTGCTTCCAGGCCAAACCCGGAGACTACATTGTGACTGTACGCTAGTGCTCTGATAACTTCTACTTCATCGTTCATGGCTTTATGTTCATGAATCTCCATGGACTGTTATTTTGGCTTCCCTTGGGGTGATATTTAGGGACAGATCTAGATTAAGTTTGTTATTTCACCACAATAGGCTGGAACCATTGCATAAATATGTTGACCCACAGTTATGACCTATGAATAAGGGAGACCTTTTCTCGCTGACATTTCCCTTCCTGCCTCCACACAGGTATTTCTTCCTGAGTCGGAGGTGAAGGCTGGCCTCGCCCTACAGCCGGCCGCTCTGGAGGTCTCCCTGGTGGACAGACCCCTTTCTGACCTCCTCTTCACCCAGTTCATGGCCTCTGTCTCGGGCAAGGTCTACTGTCTGGGTGAGCTTGTTGAGGAGCTCTTCCGCCCACCACTAGTGTATAACTCATGCCGTCGGTCCGTCATAGCAAGCGAACACATTTTTATTGCATACACATATATATATATATATATATATATATATACACATATATATATATAAGCACTACACTGCACATTACATTGAAATAGACCAATAATCAAATACATTTGTGCATTAATCCTTAATGCATTACAGTGTTTCACAACTGTTTACAGACTGTTCTACCAAAGTGTTCAAACAGGTTGTATTGAACGGGCCTTTAGAGCCTTTCTCCTACGTGAGTCATGGCATGGCTCTTGTCTACACATGCTTTTCATACCATCCTCCATGAATAACAGTTTCCCAGAAACTGTTTACTCTGCAGCCTGTTTTATCTGTCCCATCATGGCTTATGACTCAAACTACATGAACAATAAAAGACAGCTGATTTACCCTTTGGCCTTAATCGAACTGAATGAAAAAATCTATGAATTCATACAGGCAAAGGGTAAATGGTGTGAAGTATATTTTTGTTTAGCGGTGAAAAAAACAGAAATTGTCATTCAATAATGTGAACATTAATTGGAATTACATTTCCAGTAACCGGATCCTCTCTTCCAGAGGAAGAAGGTAAAACGCACTTTGCTTTTAACGGACGTGGATGTCTGCTGTTCTTGTTCAGTGCATCTCTCTCATTGCTTCCTTTGTGTCTTGACTTTTGACCTTTTTGTATGCAGCGAACTGCGATGACTTGGCGGTGACCTTGCAGCCGGTGAGCCGCCAAGGGGAACGGAGAAGCGTGCCTCTCTCGGGGACTGGAGATAGCCTTGAGTTCTCTTTCGATAACGTCCTGCCCGGAAAATACAAAGGTGAGAGTCCAGTTGTGTCAGTTGGCCGTTGGTTCACGTCAGTACAGGTAGAGGCAACATGTAACGGGGCATCAGTAGTGCGACTTGGTTTAATAATACGATGATCACGATTTAACTACGTCCCTTAGTACCAGCGCAGACTGGTTTTATTTGTGTTGTTCTCCAGTGACGGATGTTACACACATAAATGATCAGAGCGAACGTCGCCAATGGACGTGTCTCAACGAAGCGATGTGTCAAAGTCTGACTGTAGTCTTCTGTTTTTCCCCAGTCAGTATCTCCCATGAGGAGTGGTGCTGGAAACACAAGTCGCTGGAGGTGGAGGTGCTGGACGTGGACGTTGTCGGAGTGGAGTTCAGACAGATTGGATACATCCTCCGCTGTTCCTTGTCTCATGCCATCACTCTGGTAAGGACAGCCTGACTGGCTGCCTTTATGGGGGTTTTGATGCATTGTCGGGGGTTGGCAAGAAGGGGGACTCCGGGAGAAACGCCTGGCTGCTGTCCAGTCTACATTGTTGATGTCAGCGTATTTTGATTGGGCGTTGGTTGCCTGAGGGGGTTTACATGGAGTTGTTGACGGGCATGGTTTCACTTATTAGAGGGGGTTTTGGAAAACCACTCAACAGATGTCCTTACAAGTTTACTCCACTTGTACTGGAATGGACCACTGGTTCATGTCAGAACAGGTTGAGTCCAGTTCTTACAAATGCTTTTAGCAATGTCACTATGAGAGCGCAGATTGGTTTGTGTCATTTACCATAACAGATGTTACTCACGTGAACAATTACAGTGAATGTTGTCGATGATTCCGTTTTTCCTGTGGGAACGTTTTATGGCCCAAGAACGTTTACATCAAACAAGGAATTTGTTCTGCCCGGCAACACAACAAACAACACAAGCCAGTGACAAATACGTATTTTAATTATGTTTACCCGCTGTATGTTCTGTCTCGGCAGGTGTTTAATTATATTTATCTACTGTATGTTGTGTTTCGGCAGGAGTTTTTCCAAGATGGCAGCAAGCCTGAGAATGTTGGTGTCTATAATCTCTCCAAGGGTGTCAACCGCTTCTGCCTCTCTAAGCCAGGTGGGTCTGACCTTTCTATCAATCTAGCTCTCTCTCACACACACGTTCGGACAATGTCCAGGAGACATCTAGTGATTATTTATTTTTCTCATTAAGACTAAAACGTATAGATATCAAGCCAGGGAAGCAAATTATATCTTGTATCTGTCATGTTCTGTAACGTTCTCTGTGCCCTGCCAGGTGTGTACAAAGTCACGCCCCGCTCCTGCCATCAGTTTGAACAGGACTACTACACCTACGACACGTACGTAAAACCTCCGTCTCCTCGGTCCCTGCGTGTCTCCTTTCTCGCGCCGATGTGCACGTCTGTGTGACGGACGAATGTCTTTCCCAGGTCAGCGCCCAGTATTCTGACTCTGACCGCCGTGAGGCATCACATGACCGGCCTCGTCACTACCGACAAGATGCTGGATGTCACCGTCACCATCAAGTAAGTCGCCACAGAGTCCTCTGCTCCTACGGTCGCCTGGGTTGGACCACCTGGGGGTGAGGATTGGCCACAAGGTTCCGTTTATGTGTGACTCGGATATTACAGGCATGACGAAGGGATAGCTAAAAAGCACTGTTTGGAGACCGATTAGTGTCGTTAAGAGTCGTTCATTTGTCATTTTACTTGACAATCTGTCATGAATGTAGAGTTGTTTATAGTGAAGTTGAAGATACAGATGTTAGAGATGCGGATGCTAACCGCGCTAGCAAACTGCTGTTGGGTTACCTTACAGCTAACTGCTCGCATTATAACTGGTCACAGTTATACGGCTTATGGCTAACTGCGGTTAAGTTACCCTACAGCTAAGTGCTTACGGCTAACTGCGGTTAAGTTACCCTACAGCTAAGTGCTTACGGCTAACTGCGGTTAAGTTACCCTACAGCTAAGTGCTTACGGCTAACTGCGGTTAAGTTACCCTACAGCTAAGTGCTTACGGCTAACTGCGGTTAAGTTACCCTACAGCTAAGTGCTTACGGCTAACTGCGGTTAAGTTACCCTACAGCTAAGTGCTTACGGCTAACTGCGGTTAAGTTACCCTACAGCTAAGTGCTTACGGCTAACTGCGGTTAAGTTACCCTACAGCTAAGTGCTTACGGCTAACTGCGGTTATGTTACCCTACAGCTAAGTGCTTACGGCTAACTGCGGTTAAGTTACCCTACAGCTAAGTGCTTACGGCTAACTGCGGTTAAGTTACCCTACAGCTAAGTGCTTACGGCTAACTGCGGTTATGTTACCCTACAGCTAAGTGCTTACGGCTAACTGCGGTTAAGTTACCCTACAGCTAAGTGCTTACAGCTAACTGCGTCGTCTTTGTAGATCGTCCATTGAGTCGGAGCCGGCTCTGGTCCTGGGTCCCCTGAGGAGTCAGGAGGAGCTAAGACAGGAGCAGCAGCTGCAGGAGATTGAGCTGCGTCGCCAGGAGAGGGAGCGACGGGCCGCTGGGGAGCAGGGAGGCGACGGCCAGCCCCTCGTCCAGGAGAAGCCAAGCGATCTCCTGGGACCCTTCCACTACGAGTTCTCCTACTGGGCCAGGGCCGGGGAGAGAATCACGGTCACCCCCTCGTCCAAGGAACTGCTCTTCTATCCGCCGGAGGTCGAGGCCACCATCACTGGAGGTCTGACATTAATCTGAGTTTATTCGTTATTCCGTTGCAGCTGTTCCTGCTCGCTTGGCTGTTTTTTTCTCGTATTCTTCAACTTCTACTGTTTACATTTGTTTACTCTGTACGAATCGATCTTTATTTGAAGCCCACGTCGATAGATTACTGGATTGGTTGTAAAAAAAAAAAAAAAAAAAAAAAAAATTGGTTTCTAACATTTTGGGATTCAAATTGATTGCATTCTAATCCAGGAATTTGTCTTCTGTGGTTGTGTTCAACACGAATGATTCGAACTGCATGTCAATGGTCACTGATTTCATTTCTTTATTTGGCTCTAATTTCCCATGTAGCTAAATTAAAGCTCTAAACACATTTTGTCGATGGTGGGTTGCGAAAGGGTTGCGATCAAGCGCAAACCGATAGCTTTGTTCTCTTCACGACTTCGTTAAGGGACGTTGACGAATGCACAGACCGCACAAATGCCACCGATTCTTCTGTTCCAACATCCGTTCCCGCCTTGTATACAGAGTCTTGTCCTGGGCGCATGGTGGACATGGCGGGCCGGGCCGGTCTGTTTCTGGAGGGCCGGGTAACGCCGGAGCTGCAGGGGGTGGAGATCTCCATCACGGAGAAAGGAGCCAAGGCACCCCTCATCACGGTCGCCACCGACGACAACGGAGCGTACAGGTACGCCAGCCATCGCTCTGAACTTCGCCACCGGCCTTTTCAGATATAACCGCTTTTAAGGTTTGATTCGTTTAATTTGCTAGGCGTTTGGGTACATGTCCAATGTGATGTTGATTGAGAAGTCTTGTAATTCCACGAGGGACCAGAGTGGAAGAGCAGGTCACTAACAACGGTAGGGAATTAAGTTCAAAGCTCCTCATGGTCAGGTGTCGGATCACATGTGAAGGCACCCGTCACTACTAGTCCGTCTACATGAGGGCCTACGCCGACTTGTATAGAAGTAAAGATGGAAGCCAGTCTACAAAACAACTGTCCATTGTCTGGTTCTGCTTCTCCAGCATTGGTCCCCTGCACAGTGACCGGCAGTATGACATCAGCGCCAGCAAGGAAGGCTTCGTCCTCAGCCCGGTGGAGGGAAGTCTGGGAGACTTCAAGGCTTTCGCCCTGGCCGGGATCACCTTCAAAGTACTGTAAACACACACACACATAGCCGTTTAGCAGAAACTAGCCTTTCCAGTTTTCACTAACCTACATTTAGAATGTCATACTGTCAATGTGGGTTCTCATGAGTCATCCACTGACTGGTGTTTTGTTGTCTCTTGGTGGTCTCTTTCTCTGTGTTTTAGATCACGTCTGAGGAGAGTCATCCACTGACTGGTGTTTTGTTGTCTCTTGGTGGTCTCTTTCTCTGTGTTTTAGATCACGTCTGAGGAGAGTCATCCACTGACTGGTGTTTTGTTGTCTCTTGGTGGTCTCTTTCTCTGTGTTTTAGATCACGTCTGAGGAGAGTCATCCACTGACTGGTGTTTTGTTTTCTCTTGGTGGTCTCTTTCTCTGTGTTTTAGATCACGTCTGAGGAGAGTCATCCACTGACTGGTGTTTTGTTGTCTCTTGGTGGTCTCTTTCTCTGTGTTTTAGATCACGTCTGAGGAGAGTCATCCACTGACTGGTGTTTTGTTGTCTCTTGGTGGTCTCTTTCTCTGTGTTTTAGATCACGTCTGAGGAGAGTCATCCACTGACTGGTGTTTTGTTTTCTCTTGGTGGTCTCTTTCTCTGTGTTTTAGATCACGTCTGAGGAGAGTCATCCACTGACTGGTGTTTTGTTGTCTCTTGGTGGTCTCTTTCTCTGTGTTTTAGATCACGTCTGAGGAGAGTCATCCACTGACTGGTGTTTTGTTGTCTCTTGGTGGTCTCTTTCTCTGTGTTTTAGATCACGTCTGAGGAGAGTCATCCACTGACTGGTGTTTTGTTGTCTCTTGGTGGTCTCTTTCTCTGTGTTTTAGATCACGTCTGAGGAGAGTCATCCACTGACTGGTGTTTTGTTGTCTCTTGGTGGTCTCTTTCTCTGTGTTTTAGATCACGTCTGAGGAGAGTCATCCACTGACTGGTGTTTTGTTTTCTCTTGGTGGTCTCTTTCTCTGTGTTTTAGATCACGTCTGAGGAGAGTCATCCACTGACTGGTGTTTTGCTGTCTCTCAGCGGAGGGTCATTCAGATCCAATCTGCTCACTCAGGACACTGGGATCCTCACCTTCAACAACCTGGTATGTACAGATTGACCGTCTGTGTTATGTCCTGGTCCATCCACCACACTGTGTTTCAAATGTTGTTTAGTGGTCAACATGAATATTCTGTCTGGGTTGATCCTTGAACACTGCCGTTATTGGTATTGATTCCTCGTTCCCTCTTCCCCCGTCGGTCCCGGTTTCTTGTTTGTCATCTATCTCTATTGGTTTCCCGCCCCTCTGCAGAGCCCCGGTCAGTACTACTTCAAGCCAATGATGAAGGAGTTCAGGTTTGAGCCTGCCTCACAGATGATCACGGTGGAGGAGGGACAGAACCTCAGTATTGACATCACTGGATTTAAAACGGCATACAGGTACTGGAGAAGGGCCTCCTTCACAATAACACCCAGAGATGTAGATTCCCTAAAATGTGTGGTGCACAAAAAGCTGCTGTTTCTAACCTGTTTTTCATATCTGTCCTACCTCCAAACGGCAGTGCCTCTAACCTGTTTCCCATATCAGTCCTACCTCCAAACGGCAGTGCCTCTAACCTGTTTCCCATATCAGTCCTACCTCCGAACGGCAGTGCCTCTAACCTGTTTCCCATATCAATCCTACCTCCAAACGGCAGTGCCTCTAACCTGTTTCCCATATCAGTCCTACCTCCGAACGGCAGTGCCTCTAACCTGTTTCCCATATCAGTCCTACCTCCAAACGGCAGTGCCTCTAACCTGTTTCCCATATCAATCCTACCTCCGAACGGCAGTGCCTCTAACCTGTTTCCCATATCAATCCTACCTCCGAACGGCAGTGCCTCTAACCTGTTTCCCATATCAGTCCTACCTCCGAACGGCAGTGCCTCTAACCTGTTTCCCATATCAGTCCTACCTCCAAACGGCAGTGCCTCTAACCTGTTTCCCATATCAATCCTACCTCCGAACGGCAGTGCCTCTAACCTGTTTCCCATATCAATCCTACCTCCGAACGGCAGTGCCTCTAACCTGTTTCCCATATCAGACCAACCTCCAGACCCCAGTGCCTCTAACCATGTGTTTCTGTTTCGTCCAGCTGCTATGGGGCGGTGCAGTCGTTGAGCGGGGACCCGGAGCGGGACGTGTCGGTGGAGGCAGTGGGCCAGTCTGAGTGCAGCATCTACAGCGAGGACACCATCACCGACCAGGAGGGGCGATTCCGGCTCCGGGGGCTTCTGGTGAGCCGGGGGGTGTTTCATTTGGATACCAGTCATATAGAAGTGTTTGGGGAATCGGCCATATATCAAGCAAAAACATTAAACACATTACTATACCAAAAAATGTATTTCTGCTTCTGTTTGAATAAACTATGAAGGTGAAATTATATTTCTCCTGTTTTTTTCTGCCAAATGTTTCTGCCCGGGAATTTGCTGTGGCACTGTGCAAAAACGGAACATAAATAATTGTTGGGAACTGAAAAATTCGTTTTCTTCTGATCCGCACTTTAAAGAGCGCTCCAGATGTTGTCGCCAAACAGCACGGGTAATGAATGGAGAAACCAGACCACCGCACTGTAGAGCAGTTTGTCTGTTTAGCTAGTTATTTTGTGCCAGATAAATATTGCCTTTCCCCCGAGACACACTTGAGGTTGCGAGTTCCATGTAGGCGGAAGGAAATGTGTATTCTGGCGAGCAGTCAATGCCGAACAATTCATAATGCAATCGCTGGAGAACAGCGGAAAGGTTACTCGATTTGTTTTCTTTTTATTTCCGTATTAAAGTGGATTTAATTCCTTTAGCGCACCTCAATTCACCCGACTCACTGTCTGCACGAGGCAGAGGGATATTTAATTGATCCCCGATCAGTTGTATGGCGTTTGTGTGACACAAATGTGTTTGGTGAGTTGGCGGAAGTCTATAGTTGAATAGCGAGTAAATGAAAATAAAACCCCCTGGGTCCCACAGAAACATTTGCATGCTAATGGTTGTGCTTCTGATGTGGCCTGTATAAAGCGGTTCTGTATCCAACATTAGATACAACTAACCGTGTCTCTACCCGTGCGTTTCTTCCCAGCCTGGCTGTAGATACCTGATCCAGCTCAGAGCGGAGGGCAGCGCCCACATCGAGAGGGCACTGCCACAGCACCGCTTCGTCGAGGTCGGGAGCACCGACATTGTGGGCGTCAACATCATCGCTTTCAGGCAGATCAATCAGTTCGACCTGAGCGGGAACGTCATCACGTCAGCAGAACACCTCCCCACTCTCTCCGTAAGAACCGGTTGTTAGTAAACGTGCGTGTGCGTTAAGCAGAACCGTTGTGCATTTTATACATAAAATTCGATTAATGGTTATGTCCATCCAAATTCCTCTAAGGCTGCCTATGACTCCAACAATCCACCTAGACACCTCTGTAAAACTCTGTGGCTGCTAATGAGTCCTCTATTAATCTCTATGGCCTCCTATGAGTGGTTCCATGTAAACTCTTTACCTTTCCCCCGGCAGGTGAAGCTGTATAGGAGTGATAACCTGGACAACCCCATCAGCAGTGTGTCTCTGGGACAGTCCCTGTTCTTCCACTTTGCGCCTCTGGACAGGGACGGAGAGGTATGATTTAAAGCACCTTAACGTGACGTGGTGTACAACTGAATGTGTAGTGGAATGCTAATTAGCACTAGCATCCATATATAACCAGTACATTAACGTAACGTGGTGTGGTGTACAACTGAATGTATAGTGGAATGCTAAGTAGCACTAGCATCCATATATAACCAGTACATTAACGTAACGTGGTGTGGTGTACAACTGAATGTGTAGTGGAATGCTAATTAGCACTAGCATCCATATATAACCAGTACATTAACGTAACGTGGTGTACAACTGAATGTATAGTGGAATGCTAAGTAGCGCTAGCCTCCATATATAACAGTACATTAACGTAACGTGGTGAAAAAACTGAATGTATAGTGTGATGCTAAGTAGCGCTAGCATCCATATATAACAGTACATTAACGTAACGTGGTGTACAACTGAATGTATAGTGGAATGCTAAGTAGCACTAGCATCCATATATAACCAGTACGTTAACGTAACGTGGTGTACAACTGAATGTATAGTGGAATGCTAAGTAGCGCTAGCATCCATATATAACAGTACATTAACGTAACGTGGTGAAAAAACTCAATGTATAGTGTGATGCTATGTAGCACTAGCATCCATATATAACCAGTACATTAACGTAACGTGGTGTAAAACTGAATGTATAGTGGAATGCTAAGTAGCACTAGCATCCATATATAACCAGTACATTAATGTAACGTGGTGTACAACTGAATGTATAATGGAATGCTAAGTAGCACTAGCATCCATTTATAACCAGTACATTAACGTAACGTGGTGTACAACTGAATGTATAGTGGAATGCTAAGTAGCACTAGCATCCATATATAACCAGTACGTTAACGTAACGGGGTGTACAACTGAATGTATAATGGAATGCTAAGTAGCACTAGCATCCATATATAACCAGTACATTAACGTAACGGGGTGTACAACTGAATGTATAATGGAATGCTAAGTAGCACTAGCATCCATATATAACCAGTACATTAACGTAACGTGGTGTACAACTGAATGTATAGTGGAATGCTAAGTAGCACTAGCATCCATATATAACCAGTACGTTAACGTAACGTGGTGAAAAACTGAATGTATAGTGGAATGCTAAGTAGTGCTAGCATCCATATACATCCAAATGTCTTTTGCACAGTTATTGCCAGGGCTTCATACTACCATTTTGGTCCAACAGACATTTTAAGGCAAACACTTTAGCTGTATATATGTAACTATGTAACTGTGTGTGTGTGTGTGTGTGTGTGTGTGTATATATATATATATATATATAAGTACTCCTTAATATATTGGTAAATAACAGTCTCTGCATTTGGTTATTTGTTAAACTGTAAAAAAATTTAATGTTTTAAAATGTAAGTACATTGCTCTGTGTTTTAATAACACAAATCCCATTCATTTCACAGGTTTAGAAACCAAAATTACTACATCATACTTGCACACAAAATACAATTTTGTTTAAGACAATAATGTGCCTTTTATGCTCTCCGGGCCACATAAAATATCATGGTTGGTCGGATCCGGCCCACTGTGTTTATTTTCTTACCTAGCGTACATTTATCAAAAATAATAACCTTGCAAAATATCATATTTGCCGCCATACACACAACAAAACACAAAAACCAACGCTGTGGGCATTTTTTGAAGTAGTACAGTCCCTGACAAAAGTCTTGTCGCTTGTGTACAAATTGACCTGAAGTGCCGCTGAAATATATTTCTAATCAAGATGTTTTTACAAGAAATGGCTCATTTTAATCCCAACAGCTTTTGTAATAATGTTTCAGTGCAAAATTAAACTGTCAAAAAGTATTCTAATATTCACAGCTTGGTAAAGCCCATTGAGTCAATTTTTGCAAAGACATAAGTGTTGTCGCCTTGTCATATGAGCTTCACCTGTGACTAATAATGGATCAATTAGGTCTCAGGTGTGTATAAAAACAACCCCAGTACACTAGACCTTCACATCAACTGCAACTAGACCTCTGCAAACATGCCTAAGATTCACCCTGAGACTAAAGTTTTGATTATCAAGAGGCTGAAGACCAGATCCACTGCTGATGTGGCAGACACCTTCAATGTGTCTCAGCGTCAAGTACAGAGGATAAAAAAAACATCTGAAGACACTGGAGACGTTTTTGACAAGCCCAGGTCAGGCAGACCCCTCAAGACAACTGCTGGAGAGGATCGTTTGTTGGCTCGAAAATCCAAGGCCAGCCCATTTTCCACTGCAGCAGAGCTCCATGAGACCTGGTCACCTGAAGTCCCTGTTTCAACCAGAACAGTTTGTCGGATTCTGTCTCAAAATGGCCTCCATGGTCGAATCAGTGCCCAGAAGCCAGCCCTAAACAAAAGACAATTGAAAAACCGTGTTGCATTTCCAAGGCCCACAGCCTCCTAAAAGGATGGACGCTGGAAAAGTGGAAGAAGGTGGATTTTTCAGATGAATCTTCTGTTGAATTACACCACAGTCACCGCAAATATTGCAGGACACCTACTGGAGCCCGCATGGATCCGAGATTCACCCAGAAAACAATTTTGGTGGCGGAAAAATCATGGTCTGGGGTTACTTCCAGTATGGGGGTGTGCAAGAGATCTGCAGGGTGGAAGGCAACATCAATAGTCTAAAATACCAAGAAATCTTAGCTACCTCTTATATTCCCATCCATAAAATAGGACAAATTCTGCAGCAGGATGTTGCACCATCACATACTTCCATCTCCACATCAAAGTTCCTCAAGGTGAAGACGATCAAGATGCTCCAGGATTGGCCAGCCCAGTCACCAGACATAAACATCATTGAGCATATGTGGGGTAGGATGAAAGAGGAAGCATGGAAGACGAAACCAAAGTATATTGATGAACTCTGGGAGGCATGCAAGACTGCTTTCTTTGCTATTCCTGATGACTTCATCAATAAATTGTATGCATCCTTGCCAAACCGCATGGATGCAGTCCTTCAAGCTCATGGAAGTCATACAAGATATTCAATTTGGACCTCACAGCACCACTACTTAATTTGCTGACATATTTTTGTATTTGCAGTAAATGTGTTCAATTTCTGTATAGGCGACAAAACTTTTGTCTTGCCAAAATTTGACCTTTCTGTCTTGATTAAATGATACATATTTTTTCAGTGAAACTAATTCATTTCTGTGCATTAAACATCATTTGGGAACGTTTTAGCTTTTTATATGAGCTATTTCTAACACCAATTGATTAATTAAAAGTCTGGTTAATAGCAGGTGTTTCTAGAAAATAGATAAGCGACAAGACTTTTGTCAGGGACTGTATATTTAAAAGCGAGAGGAAAAAAGATACAGTGATCTTACATCATCGGCACATGAGATTTTCGGTGAACATTTTTATCCTCTTTTAAGAGGGTTGTTATGGTAACCGAGAGCCATTTGATGGACAGCAGAATAACCTCTTACTTGTGCCGCTTGCTTGCACCTAAATAGTGTAGTCATTCTTGTGCGTAAAGCCTCCGCTAGCTTTTGGACTTCAAACACACACCCAACAGCCAGGAAACAATTTTCTGTTACTGGGATTGTTGTTGTTGGTTTTGTTGTTTGTGTTGTTGGTGTTGTTGGTGTTGTTGGTGTTGGTACAAGTGGTCGTGCGACGGGCTTTTAAAGATGAGCGATCTTTACTGCTACACTTGCCGGTTGGTTTGTTTCCTTCTGTTGCTGACGCTGCTGTGTTCGCGCGGATTCAATTGGACGCGAAGGAGACTTGTACTTGTACTAGAAATGTTTTTTTCTGAGCGTATTCATGTACGGTCAAACTCACGCGGTTGAGTGTCCATTAATGCCTCGATCACCGGGATGGTTGGTGTTCATTTTCAGCCCCCTGCGTACATATATTTTAGAAATGTTTAAGAGGGGTTCGTCAGTCGTCTTTATAATAGAGAAAATACCGGCGTCGCCTTGTTTAACAGGTGACAATGTCTATTTGCAAACAGTATTGCAAATAGTTTGATAATAACGTAAAATACATTTTACCAGTGCATTTGTGTGATGAGCAGGACCAGACATACAAATTGGATGACAAACAAAAACCCCAGCATGACTTGACCGATGACAAAGTCTCTCTTCTGGAGACAAGCCGGGTGCTCTGTGGTCCAGCGGCCGCTTCTGTCTGTGACGTTCCCCCGCTCTATTGTTTCGTAGATGCTGTTTCTATAGACACTGTCACGGTGTTGGGATTCGGCTCCGCCCCGTTCTGTGCTCTCAGGATTGCCGACCCCGAATCCATTTCTTCGGTCTGAAGAATTCACCCGAGTTCTTAAGTCGCGCCGTTTATAGCCGACGTTCTCTCGGTTCACCGTTTCCACGGTTTGGTGTTTCGGGTGACGGGGCGGCACCGCTGGGATGTTGACTATGGGCTCTTCGTAGACACCGTTGTTTCTTTTGCTACCGTGACCATCGAACGGGTCTCCTCCGGGGCTTTTTCGGGTCACAGCCTCACCGCTCTTGTTGGCACTTCGATCTGGCTCCTCAGGGTTGTCTGTGGGCTCTATGTAGACATCGCCATGGATCTGAAGTCCGTCGTATCCGTTCGTGGACAGCGTGACTTGGGACGTCGCCATTCTCTACTGCTTTGTCTATGCCAGCGTCGCTCAGTGAGTATAGGGTTGCTTTGTTTGACCACACACGGCTATATCATACCAGGAAGTGGAAAATAAGAAACCACCGTTTGCTGTTGATTTTAGTTAACTATTATATGAAATGACCCCAAGCAAATTCATGCAGTGCGCCAAACTCCACCCCTTCCTCTGACATTCGTGCACATTTGGATCTCCTGTTCACTCCTAAATATGTTCGGATCACGGCACGATCCAGTGACCAAACATTCCTGGTCATTCTGGGTTTGATAGTGTGACATTGTGTCAGTTGGACTTTGAAGTTGTGTCGGCTTAGACGTTGTTGTTGACATGAGGGCCAAAACAGTCAGGACCCCATGGGCCTCTGCACTCTCTATCGTCCACGTTTGAGACTAAGTTTCATTAAGAAATGCCGGCTGCCATGAGTGAAACCTGAACGCAGTCGCCCCGCGAACGCAGTCGCCCCGCGAACGCAGTCGCCCCGCGAACGCAGTCGCCCCGCGAACGCTGTCTACATTCCCCATATACCTTGCCTATTCAGAAGTGACCACTCCTCATCGCACTGAATATAACGTTCTTATCAGACAATGGGAACGCGCCGCTCCCAGTTTTAGCGTCACCTGAACTGCCCCGTCCCCAGGGAAGTTTACTCCTCTTGAGTGGTTTCTGTTGTTACTGCAACGTTTCCATGTCAACAGCCGCTGTGTTGACGCAACGGAGCGCTCGTTTCAATGGTTTGTTATCACCGTCTCAAGTGCCCCCGTTTCGTTTCCTCCTTCAGACCTACGTGCTGATGCTCCACTCCACGCTGTCTCGCACCCAGTTCGACTTCAGCCTCCCGCAGGTGTCCTTCACCTCAACCGGCTACCACAAGCATGTCACCTTGACCTTTAACCCCAGCGTGAGTACCCAGCCCGGGCTGAGCGGCGCCCGGCCGCCCTCGGTTCTTATCCCGAGCAGCACATCTCATTCTCTGCATGTATGCGCGCTAAGCTTTAAATGAAGACGCGTTTCACTTTTTCTCGTTCCAGCGTAAAGTTCCCGACCAGGACATGGCCCAGGGATCCTACACAGCCCTTCCCCTCACGCTCCTTCTCCTCCTGGCTGCCTACAACCACGAAAAGGTGTGTGTGTGTGTGTGTGTGTGCCTCTCTGCGTCGCCGTCAAATGCAAAATGCGCACGTTAACACGCCGCGCCTCTGTCCGTTTCCCAGGTGATTCCTCTACTGCTGCAGCTGGTGAGTCGTCTACAGGGGGTGCGCAGCCTGAGCCAGGCAGGAGCGGAAAACGCCGCTCTGGACGAGGCCAAACGCCAGGCCAAGAGACAGAAGACCCGGCGCACATGATTCCCCCAGACGCGGCGCCTGCCATCTGAACTGCCCCGACAGGAAACGAACAACACTGGACTCCGTTCCCCCTGGGTTCCTTCAGCACCACTTCTACCAGAGCCCGGTTCTTTAATGGACACAGATGTACTGTACAATACCGTACCGATAGTCAACCGACCACACAGGTGGCACCAGCTAGGGTTCCACACGTGCTGTTGTGGGTTCCCTACTCAACGTTCTACGGATGGCTGGTTGTTTAATTGTTATTCTGTGGTACTTTTTTTTTTTTGGAACTCATCATGTATCTTGACAGGAATCGCTGTATTTTGTATACGAGGCATTTCTTTTTTAAAACGTGTGCGTAATTGTCTGCTGGGAACACACGCTAGCGAGGCCTTCCGGTAGTCGATGAAGTCGATGGTTCATGGTGTCTTTGGGGTGGGGGGAGATTACCATGCATCATGAAGGAATTCTAACTCCCACTTTAAATGTGACTTGACTGTTTGGGACGAGTCATCTCGTGTGAGGCTGCGGTGGCATTCAATTTAAATACAGCCAGCCGTTCGAGTTGCTGAAATGGCCGTGCGTTTCCTGGTGGGAAAACCCCAGGATACATATTTACACGATGAGGTTTTAACAGCGACCCACATCTCACTGCTTACTCACACATGACCAATCGTAGTCCGCCATTCCTGTCCAAAGCCACTGCATTTAATCTGGATAGGAGCTATTATCATGTGGTTATACCCCAGAGTGTAAACTATGTGTTGTTATGGCCTAAAATCATTCCTGTTTTCCAATCGGGAATCCATAGCTTGTGTGTCTGTTATTGTCTAGAGTGAAGTTGATGGTTTTCTTGTGTCTTTGTCCGTTTCTTCTGTCTGTTGTCTCAGGTTGGGTAGATGTTTGAGGGGGGCAGTTTAGGTTTGGAAAGGTCGTTGGTTAAATCATGAAAATAACAAGGTAATAATTCTAATTTGATTAGGCAGCTGTAGGGGTCTAACTTGTTAGTGGTAATTTTTGTATTATTTATTAACTTTTTCGTCTTAATGGATACGAGTGGCGAACAGCAGTGTGTTTGATGATATAACATTGTGTTTTCTGGTGAGTTTGTGTTTTGAGAAAATAAACTGTCAAATTTCGAATCATGAAGGTAATGAGGTGTTTGTATATGACAAATATACTGCTTACAGAGACATGGCTGTGATACCCAAGAGTGTTTGTCCGGACCTCGCTGTCGTAATATGAGATGACGTCATCATTGCATGAGCGTCATAAGCAGCGTCACCGGCATTAATAACTTAATCTAACCCTAACCCTAGCAAAAGTATCTGAATCCCCTCT
>CM055741.1:7711541-7769041 GCA_029465975.1 Dallia pectoralis
ATATAAACACCATGCTATAGAATATATTAACCTTGTTTTTGGCGGAACGATCTGGATTCAGACTACAAATATAAAGCAGTGTTAACAGAAGTCAACTTAGAGGCCGACAGAACGACCGGCAGAACGACCGGCAGAACGACCGGCAGAACGACCGGCAGAACGACCGACTAAACGGCCGACAGAACAACCGACTAAACGGCCGACAGAACGTCTGGGAGAATGTCCCACAGAACGTCCGACAGAACGTCCGACAGAACGACCGACAGAAGGTCCGACAGAACGACCGACAGAAGGTCCGACAGAAGGTCCGACAGAAGGTCCGACGGAACGTCCGACAGAACGACCGACAGAACGTCCGACAGAACGTCCGACAGAACGTCCGACAGAACGTCCGACAGAACGGCCGACAGAACTGCCGACAGAACGGCCGACAGAACATCCAACCTGGATACTGTTGTCACATCTACTGTTGTCACATCTACAGTTGTCACATCTACTGTCGTCACGTCTACTGTCGTCACATCTACAGTTGTCACATCTACTGTCGTCACATCTACTGTCGTCACGTCTGCTGTCGTGACGTCTGCTGTCGTCACGTCTGCTGTCGTCACGTCTACTGTCGTCACGTCTACTGCCGTCACGTCTACTGCCGTCACGTCTACTGCCGTCACGTCTACTGCCGTCACGTCTACTGACGTCACGTCTACTGACGTCACATCTACTGTCGTCACATCTACTGTCGTCACATTCACCACATCACAGTAGCCAACCACGCTGTATAATCAATACATAAAGACCAGCACGAGCTGTAATACAATTATTTAATGCCAGTCATATTTCATTTTGTTTAGCGAAAATGAAATGAGGAAGATGACGACCACCATTAAACATTTAGGGCTCATCTCCTCCCTCCATTTTCCCTCTCTCTTTTCCCTCCCCCCATTCTCTCTCTCCCCCTCTCGCTCTCTCCATCCTTCCCCCACTCCAAACACACTCATCCTCGCCCTTCACAGCCCATTGAACATGGGTATATAATGGGTGATGATGGTATTGTGGGAAACAGCAACACATTGTGGTGCTTATGGTTAGATGGGTATACCTGTTGTGATGAGAGAAATACATGCTGTCTGTCTCTCCACACCCACCTACATGCTGTCTGTCTCTCCACACCCACCTACCTACATACTGTCTGTCTGTCCACACCCACCTACCTACATGCTGTCTGTCTCTCCACACCCACCCACCTACATACTGTCTGTCTGTCCACACCCACCTACCTACATGCTGTCTGTCTCTCCACACCCACCTACCTACATGCTGTCTGTCTCTCCACACCCACCTACCTACATACTGTCTGTCTCTCCACACCTACCTACATACTGTCTGTCTCTCCACACCCACCTACCTACATACTGTCTGTCTCTCCACACCCACCTACCTACATACTGTCTGTCTCTCCACACCCACCTACCTACATACTGTCTGTCTCTCCACACCCACCTACCTACATGCTGTCTGTCTCTCCACACCCACCTACCTACATGCTGTCTGTCTCTCCACACCCACCTACCTACATGCTGTCTGTCTCTCCACACCCAGCTACCTACATGCTGTCTGTCTCTCCACGCCCACCTACCTATATGCTGTCTGTCTCTCCACACCAACCTACCTACATGCTGTCTGTCTCTCCACACCCAGCTATCTACATGCTGTCTGTCTCTCTCTCCACACCCACCTACATGCTGTCTGTCTCTCTCTCCACACCCACCTACATGCTGTCTGTCTCTCCACACCCACCTACATACTGTCTGTCTCTCCACACCCACCTACCTACATGCTGTCTGTCTCTCCACACCCACCTACCTACATACTGTCTGTCTCTCCACACCTACCTACATACTGTCTGTCTCTCCACACCCACCTACCTACATACTGTCTGTCTCTCCACACCCACCTACCTACATACTGTCTGTCTCTCCACACCCACCTACCTACATACTGTCTGTCTCTCCACACCCACCTACCTACATGCTGTCTGTCTCTCCACACCCACCTACCTACATGCTGTCTGTCTCTCCACACCCACCTACCTACATGCTGTCTGTCTCTCCACACCCAGCTACCTACATGCTGTCTGTCTCTCCACGCCCACCTACCTATATGCTGTCTGTCTCTCCACACCAACCTACCTACATGCTGTCTGTCTCTCCACACCCAGCTATCTACATGCTGTCTGTCTCTCTCTCCACACCCACCTACATGCTGTCTGTCTCTCTCTCCACACCCACCTACATGCTGTCTGTCTCTCCACACCCACCTACATACTGTCTGTCTCTCCACACCCACCTACATACTGTCTGTCTCTCCACACCCACCTACCTACATGCTGTCTGTCTCTCCACACCCACCTACCTACATACTGTCTGTCTCTCCACACCCAACTACATGTTGTCTGTCTCTCCACACCCACCTACCTACATACTGTCTGTCTCTCCACACCCACCTACCTACATACTGTCTGTCTCTCCACACCCACCTACCTACATGCTGTCTGTCTCTCCACACCCACCTACATACTGTCTGTCTCTCCACACCCAACTACATGTTGTCTGTCTCTCCACACCCACCTACCTACATGCTGTCTGTCTCTCCACACCCACCTACCTACATACTGTCTGTCTCTCCACACCCAACTACATGTTGTCTGTCTCTCTCTCCACACCCACCTACATACTGTCTGTCTCTCCACACCCACCTACATGCTGTCTGTCTCTCCACACCCACCTACCTACATACTGACTGTCTCTCCACACCCACCTACATACTGTCTGTCTCTCCACACCCACCTACCTACATACTGTCTGTCTCTCCACACCCACCTACCTACATACTGTCTGTCTCTCCACACCCACCTACCTACATACTGTCTGTCTCCCCACACCCACCTACCTACATGCTGTCTGTCTCTCCACACCCACCTACCTACATACTGTCTGTCTCTCCACACCCACCTACCTACATGCTGTCTGTCTCTCCACACCCACCTACCTACATGCTGTCTGTCTCTCCACACCCACCTACCTACATGCTGTCTGTCTCTCCACACCCAGCTACCTACATGCTGTCTGTCTCTCCACGCCCACCTACCTATATGCTGTCTGTCTCTCCACACCCACCTACCTACATGCTGTCTGTCTCTCCACACCCAGCTATCTACATGCTGTCTGTCTCTCTCTCCACACCCACCTTCATACTGTCTGTCTCTCCACACCCACCTACATGCTGTCTGTCTCTCTCTCCACACCCACCTACATGCTGTCTGTCTCTCTCTCCACACCCACCTACATGCTGTCTGTCTCTCCACACCCACCTACATACTGTCTGTCTCTCCACACCCACCTACATACTGTCTGTCTCTCCACACCCACCTACCTACATGCTGTCTGTCTCTCCACACCCACCTACCTACATACTGTCTGTCTCTCCACACCCAACTACATGTTGTCTGTCTCTCCACACCCACCTACCTACATACTGTCTGTCTCTCCACACCCACCTACCTACATACTGTCTGTCTCTCCACACCCAACTACATGTTGTCTCTCCACACCCACCTACCTACATGCTGTCTGTCTCTCCACACCCACCTACCTACATACTGTCTGTCTCTCCACACCCAACTACATGTTGTCTGTCTCTCTCTCCACACCCACCTACATACTGTCTGTCTCTCCACACCCACCTACATGCTGTCTGTCTCTCCACACCCACCTACATACTGTCTGTCTCTCCACACCCACCTACATGCTGTCTGTCTCTCCACACCCACCTTCATACTGTCTGTCTCTCCACACCCACCTACATGCTGTCTGTCTCTCTCTCCACACCCACCTACATGCTGTCTGTCTCTCCACACCCACCTACCTACATACTGTCTGTCTCTCCACACCCACCTACATGCTGTCTGTCTCTCTCTCCACACCCACCTACATGCTGTCTGTCTCTCTCTCCACACCCACCTACATGCTGTCTGTCTCTCCACACCCACCTACATACTGTCTGTCTCTCCACACCCACCTACATACTGTCTGTCTCTCCACACCCACCTACCTACATGCTGTCTGTCTCTCCACACCCACCCACCTACATACTGTCTGTCTCTCCACACCCACCTACATGCTGTCTGTCTCTCTCTCCACACCCACCTACATGCTGTCTGTCTCTCCACACCCACCTACCTACATACTGTCTGTCTTTCCACACCCACCTACATACTGTCTGTCTTTCCACACCCACCTACATACTGTCTGTCTTTCCACACCCACCTACATACTGTCTGTCTCTCCACACCCACCTACCTACATGCTGTCTGTCTCTCCACACCCACCTACCTACATACTGTCTGTCTCTCCACACCCACCTACCTACATGCTGTCTGTCTCTCCACACCCACCTACCTACATGCTGTCTGTCTCTCCACACCCACCTACCTACATACTGTCTGTCTCTCCACACCCACCTACCTACATGCTGTCTGTCTCTCCACACCCACCTACCTACATGCTGTCTGTCTCTCCACACCCACCTACCTACATGCTGTCTGTCTCTCCACACCCACCTACCTACATGCTGTCTGTCTCTCCACACCCACCTACCTACATGCTGTCTGTCTCTCCACACCCACCTACCTATATGCTGTCTGTCTCTCCACACCCACCTACCTACATACTGACTGTCTCTCCACACCCACCTACCTACATGCTGTCTGTCTCTCCACACCCACCTACCTACATGCTGTCTGTCTCTCCACACCCACCTACCTACATGCTGTCTGTCTCTCCACACCCACCTACCTACATGCTGTCTGTCTCTCCACACCCACCTACCTACATGCTGTCTGTCTCTCCACACCCAGCTACCTACATGCTGTCTGTCTCTCCACGCCCACCTACCTATATGCTGTCTGTCTCTCCACACCCACCTACCTACATGCTGTCTGTCTCTCCACACCCAGCTACCTACATGCTGTCTGTCTCTCTCTCCACACCCACCTACCTACATGCTGTCTGTCTCTCCACACCCACCTTCATACTGTCTGTCTCTCCACACCCACCTACATGCTGTCTGTCTCTCTCTCCACACCCACCTACATGCTGTCTGTCTCTCCACACCCACCTACATACTGTCTGTCTCTCCACACCCACCTACCTACATGCTGTCTGTCTCTCCACACCCACCTACATGCTGTCTGTCTCTCCACACCCACCTACCTACATACTGTCTGTCTCTCCACACCCACCTACATGCTGTCTGTCTCTCCACACCCACCTACATGCTGTCTGTCTCTTTCTCCACACCCACCTACATACTGTCTGTCTCTCTCTCCACACCTACCTACATACTGTCTGTCTCTCCACACCCACCTACATGCTGTCTGTCTCTCCACACCCACCTACATACTGTCTGTCTCTCCACACCCACCTACATACTGTCTGTCTCTCCACACCCAACTACATGTTGTCTGTCTCTCTCTCCACACCCACCTACATACTGTCTGTCTCTCCACACCCAACTACATGTTGTCTGTCTCTCTCTCCACACCCACCTACATACTGTCTGTCTCTCCACACCCAACTACATGTTGTCTGTCTGTCTCTCCACACCCACCTACATGCTGTCTGTCTCTCCACACCCACCTACATGCTGTCTGTCTCTCCACACCCACCTACATACTGTCTGTCTCTCTCTCCACACCCACCTACATGCTGTCTGTCTCTCTCTCCACACCTACCTACATACTGTCTGTCTTTCCACACCCACCTACATACATGCTGTCTGTCTCTCCACACCCACCTACCTACATACTGCCTGTCTCTACACACCCACCAACATGCTGTCTGTCTGTAACACCACCACACTTACATACATCCTCCCTGCCTGTCTCTCTCTCTCTCGCTCTGTCTCCTTCATTATACTCGCTCTCTCATAGTGACCAGAGGATAAGTTGGCCCAAAGTCCTTCCTGTGAATTATGCATGGGGCAATATAAAGAAGGAAGAGAGACAGAATGATGGCAAGAGAGAATGGGAGGAGCCTGGCTCTTAAATTGGGGTGTGGCCTCACCTCCCGTCTGAGGTGGAGTGTCCAAGCAACCAGGAGTGTCACATTGATGAGCTCAGCTACGGACGCAGTAGGATTGCAGCATATCCTGGAGTTAGGGAGCGCCATGTCCCTGTGCTGCTCCGTAGGTTTAATGGCACACTCACTGTGAGCTATGCCAGATGTGAGATGCAGTAGTCCAGCTATAGAAAATGGGCTTATCTAGGTGTCAGGTTTATAGCGCATGCCGGCACGCTACCTGGTTGATGATTGATTAGCACATTTTTTTGCTGGAACAGACAAGTGACATTGACAGCGTTACATTCCATAAAGGACATAGGAAATGTGAGCAAGGGGAACAATTGAACATCTCCAGAAGGATGACTTAAGCTTTCTATACACTCACCTAAATGTGACTAGAGCCCTGGACAAATAAAGTAGCAAGAAAGGGCTGTATAAACTAAGCAATGTAGGCAATGAGTTATTTTTTATTTTTAAATTGGAGGAGCATATTGATATATACTCATAATGTAATATTTTTTAGAGAAGACCTTCATTTTGAAAATATACTTTTTCTCTCTAAAACATAGGGGATAATGTCAATGACACATCTACGAATACTTCAGGAAAATTCAAAAATATTTAGGTCTCAGGAACTGTATAATGGCCATACATGTCGATCCGTTTAGTAGGATATAAAACAATTAGCTAACACACATGTAAAGCCTATCTAACAGAAATGACAGAATGGCAAATAAAAACACACAAATTGCTGTAGACCTTCAGAAAATCAGGCAAGGTTACAAGTACATAGCTAACTATACATTTTCCAACAAACCACTCACCAAAATCCGGCCAATTTGTGGAAGTTAAAAACTTGTCTTGTCTAATTGGGTTCTCCAAGTCTTCAAATCTACGTTTACATGCCAACTTTATGCCAACATATTATTGGCAGAGTTTTGATTGTCAGAAAAAATAATGTCTTGGCAACCAGCAAATGTGTCCACCTGTAGTTTGCTTACCAGCATTGGCACCTCGGATCGAAACCGTTGCCTTTGTCGGATGAAACTAAAACAGAGCTCTTTGACCAGGCACGCAAGCCGGGTTTGGCGTTGAAAGGAGGACGCGTATGCAGAAAATAACTGCATACCCGCAGCAGTAAAACAACAGCAGGGACCGCTTTGATGGTCTGGAGGAAGTAAAACCCGCCTCCCACAGATTTGCTTTTGTTAATTTCTCTGGGTTTTGTGATTCTGTTTGTTTTTGTACCTTTTGTGTCTCTTTGCAGAGCCTGTCGACAGACATCGGTAGTCTGCCTCCTAAGCTCTATAGCGTGGGGTACGTTTCGCGATAACATACAAACATTTGATCTTTATTTTATATTGGTTTATACCGCTACGCTAAGATAGCGGGCCTGCTAACTATTAGGAGTTAACTCTTGACTGATCTAGAATGAATTCAATATCTGAATAACAGGGTTCAAAGCGTCGTTATTAAATTTATTTTATTCCCTGTGGTGCATACTCGCAGCCAAGACTATAGGCACTTGACAAAAGCTTACACAGTTGTTCGTCAGCTGTTGTTGACTAATCTTGGTAAGATAATTGAGCTGCGTGTCTCATTTCTTCACTACGGTTAGCGCCCATCGATGTGTGCTCTTGTGTGTGGTCTTGTTGATTTCAATGGAAACGTGTGGGGACTTTTTTTCTGGGTAAAAATAGAAAGGCAACCTGTAAAATCTAGCAAATACATACCATAGTTAACATAGTTACGTCGACAGCAGTGGATAGTTAGTTGGGGTGGGAAGTGAATTGTGAATGGGTGGTAGTGTTTTGGTGAATGAGGGGTTGTGTTTTGGTGAATGAGGGGTTGTGTTTTGGTGAATGAGGGGTTGTGTTTTGGTGAATGAGGGGTACTGTGTGGGGGTTCGGAACGAGACAGAGGCAAAAGCAGTGAGAGAAGGAGATACATTTTGAAAGACAGATATAAACACAGACAATCTACAGACTTTCAGATGAAAAAAAATAAAATCTCTCGGAACCGACAGTCAGTCACATTGGGTGGTTCTGTAAACCAATTAATTTTGGACTTCAAACGCAGGACAGGCAGAAGGAGAGGAACTCTTCGTCAAGGTTTGATAACATCTTAATTGTGCTGAATAGAAGGACACCATATTTACCTTGTAGTCCTGCACAATGGATGTTTTTGATTAAAACCAGACTTTTCTTTTGCTTTCATTAGGAACCTCCTTAAATCCCTAAATCCCAGGTTCTGAGTTAATTGCATTTCCTTTCCTCACATCCCCGTGTCTCACACCCTCTCACTCCTCGTTCTCTCTCCCCCTCTCTCTTCCCACCAGCTTGCGGCGCTCAGAAAAAGGCGATGATAATCGCAACAAATGATACGCGGCCTCCTTTTAATTGATAACCTCGTTACCTGTGTCCGCCAGATCGCTAACGACCGTTAGATGTCCGGCGACCGTAATAGCACCGGAGGTCGCCATGACTACCGGCTGTCAGAATTAGCATACGAGAGCAACGGCCATTAAATTGGCACAAGCTGGCCGACCTCCCTGTGTTCCCACCGCTATGAGGTTAAATTGGTCCGACAGGCTTTGCTCTGAGGGAGGATTCATCTTCTTCTTCTTCTTTAGCCCCGGCAGCTGTTGGACCAGGGAGCACAGGGTAGGTTATGGTAGGTTCGGGACGCTTCCGTTCTGGGTTTTCCGCCAGGTTCACAGCCTGACGGTACGTGGCTATTAGATTGCAGGCCTACAAACCCTGCGCGAGGCCGGTCCTTGCATGCAGAGATCGTTAGCCCTCCAATCTCAAATCCTTCCGGAATGGGCATTTAAAATGCAGGATTAAATAATCTATTTTTCATTTCCGTAGGTATGCGTGCGCGGCACAATAACGGAAATTGGAGCCTGCGATGTAGACGCCGCGAAAACTACCTACGCTGTTGAGCGACATTGCGCTAGGGGCACGGCAGTAGCGGAGACGTTAGCACATCATCGCATTAATCATGTGGTCGTCACAAATCACGGGTTGTGATTCAACAACCGGACGGCTTCGGAGTTGCGATCAGCGCACTTGTGGGTTAATTATTAATCGAGGTCGATGGAAGACAAAATTAGGCATGCACCAGCCCCAGTGTGTTCGTAGTGTGAAAACAAATTACCGGTTGTAGACATACACTCCGGAAGAAATCTTTTTCATTCCCTTCCGAGGGAAAGTGGACACGTTGCATTGTGGGAATGTCTTCGCAGCCCCCTCCGATTCTGTCACCGACGTCTCCCCGCATGACAGCTGTCCAATCAGCCCTGATCTTCCTCGAAGCTGACAGTTTATTGGTTCTTCTCAAAGACCTTATCACAAGGCCCCCTGGGTATTAATCAATGTCAACACCTGTCGATGCTGACGACCATAGTTTTGTTGTGTGTGTGTGTGTGTGTGTGCGGGTGTGTGTGTCTGTGTCTGTGTGCGTGTGTGTCATTCTGTCTGTCTGCAGTCTCCTCAAAAACTTTCACTTTCTTCCACTATCTCCCAGATGGTCCGTTCCTCGATTGTCCGTGATCCTGACGGGCGTTTGAAACGCGTTCGGAGAGATATCCAATCGTTTCAGTTTCCACGGTGCAACGTCAATCCCAACTGGATTCTGGGAAGTCTGCGGTTTTTGAGACGTGCTTATTTGTTTTCCGACTCAATGCCTTAAGCCTCTACGGTTGAAACAAGGGAGCACATGGTACGTAATATGATCTCAATAATGGCGATACCGTGACACAAGGAGACGTTTGTCAATGGCGCTCGCAATTTCGTAGCGGGCCCAAAATACACATCACTGTTCGCTTTGTCGAGGTATCCTGACAGCTCGTATTAAAGCTAGCCCCATACAGACTGACCCTACAGGTAACAGTTGACTAAACCACAGCGACTACACAGTGTCTGTAAAACAACCTAAATGGTTGTTGGATAAATATTGTTCCCATGCAACGCAGTTACGCAACTATAAGCTTGGATGAAATGCTCGAAGCTAAAGCTTTTGGACACGGGCTTAAACAGAGCGCAGTATGTGACAGATTAGATTGAGAGATTAGGAAATCCTATATTGGCACTTTTCCAGTCAGATTGATCAGTTTCTGACCTTGCGGAGAGAGATGAAGAGATTACTTATCTGGCCAAATGGTAACAACATGCCATTTTAGAATAGAATTAAGTCACTTAAGGGATTTGGGAAGGAAACACAAATGAGATGATCAATGGAGCTGCATGGAGAGTGGTTTTATACACAAATGTTTCACTGTGAAAACCCAAAGCATTATTCCTACTGAAAATGTTTAATAGAAATGGCTGACAGTGAATAGAAGTGGTATGACAGTGAATCTACTTATAGATAAGACCTATATAAAATAAAACAGATTACACACCCAGCCTGAAAATGGAATTGAAAGAATAGTTGATGATTATACAATTAATTTCATCGCTAATTTTGCATCTTTCCTTTACCTTGTTAGTCATGTCTCAACCCAAAAGTAACCCTGGTAAGTAAGACCTGTGAATAGGGAGAGACACTGGGGAGACAAACACACACACACACACACACACACACACACGCACACACACACACAGACGCACACACACACGCACACACACACAAACACACACACACAGACACACAGACACACACACACACACAGACACACACACACACTCAGACACACACACAGACACACACACGCACACACACACAGACACACACACACACGCACGCACACACAGACGCACACACGCACACACGCACACACACACACACACACACACAGACACACAGACACACACACACAGGTCCAGCCAGCTAGGTGGGATGTTGCCAGTTTGTATTGACAGTTACGGAGGTAGGCGGTGGGCAGATCCATCGTGTGGTTGTCAGACGCGCGTTGCTCTGACAACCCCACTGTGCCGCCCTGGAAGGACAAGCGCTGTCTCCTTAATGAGCCCCACGGTGACAGGTGATGTGTGTTTCAACGAGAATGAGAGGCAGTGTGTGTGTGTTTGTGTGTGTGTGTATGTGTCTGTTGGTGTAGACTTCAGTGGCGGCTGGCCAATAGAGGGCGCTGTGATTACGTGTGTGTGTGTGTGTGTGTATGTGTGTGTGTATTGTGTGTGTCTGTTTGTGTAGACGTGTGTGTCGGGTGTGTGTTGGAGAGCATGTTTGCGTGTGATTACGTGTGTGTGTGTGTTTGTTTGTGCTTGGGATGATGTGTGTGTGTCGGGTGTGTGTTGGAGAGCCTGTTTGCGTGTGAATACGTGTGTGTGTGTGTGTGTGTGTTGTGTGTGTTTGGGTAGACGTGTGTGTCGGGTGTGTGTTGGAGAGCCTGTTTGCGTGTGATTACGTGTGTGTGTGTGTGTGTTTGTGTGTGTTTGGGTAGACGTGTGTGTCGGGTGTGTGTTGGAGAGCCTGTTTGCGTGTGATTACGTGTGTGTGTGTGTTTGTGTGTGTTTGGGTAGACGTGTGTGTTGGAGAGCCTGGTTGTGTGTATGTGTCTGTTTGTGTAGACGTCAGTGGCGCTTGGCCAATAGAGGGCGCTGTGATTACATGGGTGTGTGTGTGTGTTTGGGTCTGTTTGTGTAGACGTGTGTGTCGGTTGTGTGTTGGAGAGCCTGTTTGCGTGTGATTGCGTGTGTGTTTGTGTCTGCGAGTATTTGTGTGTGCGGGCACGTGTATAAATGCACGTGTGGCTGATCGGAGGTCAGGGGTCGTCGCTAGACCACACAGGAATGTTTCATTTTTCTCTGGGTCACTTTGTGACCTTTAAACAGCCATCGTATTAGATGTAAACATTCTCTTTCGGTTCCTACTTTGGTTCTTATTATTCAGGTGCTTCCTCTTGCGACAGAAACGATGTGTCCCCACTGGGTGTTTGACCTCTTTCAGCGGGGACATCCACGCCGTCAAGTCAATGCCAAATGTCAAGCCACAAGCAATATGTTTATTAACATATATTAACTAATTAAACATCAACATGAGAGCAGAGGACAAGCCGTGTAATCGACAAACTTGAATCTCATCGAGAACTCAAGTTTCCCAGTTTGTAGAGCGGGAGATTTGCGCAATAGGTTTTAACAAACCAGACACATGAAAGACCACCAGATGCATTCCTGTATTCTAGAGAATGTTGCGATGAAAAACGAGATTCCGGGAAAATGAACAGCTTATTGAGTGGACTGGAAATGTGTGTATGAGTAGATGTCCATGTTCAATTTGTGATGGAGACACGCAGAGTTTTGTCGCTTCCATTGTTGGAAAGAGATCTGCTTTCGCACTAATTAACGACCCGCAACATTGATTTGAAGCTTCTGGTACATGTCACACCTGCTCTGAAAAGCAGTTTTTAGGCCCAACTTCGCATTTGCGTGTGTTACGCAGTGTACTCTGTATTTGAGTGTGTTACGCAGTGTACTCTGTATTTGAGTGTGTTACGCAGTGTACTCTGTATTTGAGTGTGTTACGCAGTGTACTCTGTATTTGAGTGTGTTACGCAGTGTACTTTGTATTTGAATTTGTTACGCAGTGTACTCTGTATTTGAGTGTGTTACGCAGTGTACTCTGTATTTGAGTGTGTTACGCAGTGTACTCTGTATTTGAGTGTGTTACGCAGTGTACTCTGTATTTGCATATCTAATGTAGTGTACACTGACAGCGCAAAATCCAGTGCTCCGCTCTCCCTCTTGTCTTCTCTCTTGTCTTCTCTCTTGTCTTCCCTCTTGTCTTCCCTCTTGTCTTCTCTCTTGTCTTCTCTCTTGTCTTCCCTCTTGTCTTCTCTCTTGTCTTCTCTCTTGTCTTCCCGCTTGTCTTCTCTCTTGTCTTCTCTCTTGTCTTCCCTCTTGTCTTTCCTCTTGTCTTCCCTCTTGTCTTCCCTCTTGTCTTCCCTCTTGTCTTCTCTCTTGTCTTCTCTCTTGTCTTCCCTCTTGTCTTCCCTCTTGTCTTCCCTCTTGTCTTCCCTCTTGTCTTCTCTCTTGTCTTCCCTCTTGTCTTTTCTCTTGTCTCATTACTTGCCGACTCCTCCACCTTCTCCTTCCTTCCCTCCTCCTGCAATGTTTCCTCCACCCCCTCTATACCCCCCTCTCTTCCCTCCCCCTCCACGTCCTTCTTCCTCTGCACACCCGTCCCTTTCTTCCCCCGCTCCTCTCTCCCCTCCCTCCACCCCTCTCTCCTAGCCTCCAGACGCTCCGCCATCTCCAGACCAGGGTATAATGTTCCCGGCATCATGATAGGTGACTCTCCATGGAAACCTATTGATTTCGGTCCCTGAACAGCAACCTCTAGAGGTAATAAAGAGCATTGCGTTATCTTGCCCCCGCCCCCCGGCCCCCAAACAGCACATACTTATATTTCACGGAAGCCTGAAAGCAATGTGGCCGGACGAAAACCAAATGCATTATTCTATTGCCGCTATGCTGTGTCTTTTTTAAGTCTGTGTGTGTGTGTTTGTGTAGGAGGGGGGCATTACTGGGATGAACTGTGTTTCTGTGTTAGTTGTGTGTTTGTGTGTTAGCTGTGTGTTTGTCAGTTAGTTGTGTGTTTTTGTGTTAGCTGTGTGTTTGTCAGTTAGTTGTGTGTTTTTGTGTTAGCTGTGTGTTTGTCAGTTAGTTGTGTGTTTTTGTGTTAGCTGTGTGTTTGTCAGTTAGTTGTGTGTTTCTGTGTTAGCTGTGTGTTTGTCAGTTAGTTGTGTGTTTGTGTGTTAGCTGTGTGTTTATGTGTTAGCTGTGTGTTTGTCAGTTAGTTGTAGTTTTGTGTGTTAGTTGTGTGTCTGTGTGTTAGCTGTGTGTTTATGTGTTAGCTGTCTGTTTGTCAGTCAGTTGTAGTTTTGTGTGTTAGTTGTGTGTCTGTGTGTTAGCTGTGTGTTTATGTGTTAGCTGTGTGTTTGTCAGTTAGTTGTGTGTTTGTGTGTTAGCTGTGTGTTTGTCAGTTGTGTGTTTTTGTGTTAGCTGTGTGTTTGTGTGTTAGCTGTGTGTTTGTGTATTAGCTGTGTGTTTGTGTGCTAGCTGTGTGTTTGTGTGCTAGCTGTGTGTTTGTGTGTTAGCTGTGTGTTTGTGTGTTAGCTGTGTGTTTGTCAGTTGTGTGTTTTTGTGTTAGCTGTGTGTTTGTGTGTTAGCTGTGTGTTTGTGTGTTAGCTGTGTGTTTGTGTGTTAGCTGTGTGTTTGTCAGTTAGTTGTGTGTTTGTGTGTTAGTTGTGTGTGTAGTCACATATTCCCTGCATCTACCCCATTCATGTTCTCACATTGCCAGGAGAGGTTGCCGAGCCTATACGTAATAATTACCGCACACTGACGCCGCTGACATAATGCAATAGAAATCACCTGCTTCACTCGTGGATGTTGGCCGGCTTTCAGTGGTTTGAGAGAGTTTAATTGTACCGCACCGAGTTAGTCGCGGTTATTTACCTCGAGATCGAGATCCCAGGTGGGATATCAATAAACACTAATGTCAATCAGTCCGTCCACCTTGCCTGGATCTGCCGCCGCAGAATGTGAGAGGTAAAATCAACCACTCTACGTTTAATGAGAGGGCTCGCGCAATTGCAACCAATCACGCACATTTAACACATAATATGTCTCAATCATTTTCCTTGTCGGCGCCTTTTTTCGTGAGAAATATAACCATTCAGAATGACATCATTACGGCGGTACAATCAAGCCTTTTTGCCCAGATGTGATTCCACAAAACATTTAGTCATCTCTTTTTTACAACTAAACCCAGAGAAAATAAGATGTTTATTTCCCGACAAACTTAGGAAGTACGAAGAAATCGAATTTTCCAAACCGCAAACAGACCCAACGTGGTGTGTTTTTTTTAACTCTGGTGCGCCCATCTCCTCCAATCGCTGTTAGCGAGTCTTAATATTCCTTGGGCATTACATCACCCGTCTGTTATACAATAACAGCCAACAGAATGATTTAAAACTCAGCCACCACTGCACCGGTTTCACACAGATTAAAGGTGATTCAAGTTAAACTCCGCAGTAGATGGACAGCCTGAGGGGCTGGCGGATGTTCTGTTTCAGCTACAGAAGGGGGCTGAGGTTTTCTGTTTTAATGTGGTCTCCCAGCAAGTTAATAAAGAACCGCGGATCCCCGAACAGCGGCAGTCTGGGGGACTTAATTACCGGGTCATCCGAACAACTGTGAGGCAACTTGTTGCAATAATGATAAAAACCACTTTGGTTTTAAATTACAAACCATTTCTTCTCTCCTCCTTCCGGAAAATAAAGCTTCTCAGTGAAATGCAGAAGCCCGGGGGGGTCGCTGAAAGAAACGACGGAAAAGAAGGAAAGATGTGCCGGAAATAAACAACCAGTGGTGTCCAATTGATTCATTAATTTGAATCACCCTATTAGTGAAAAGTATCTAAAGATCTATAAAAGCACCTAGTGTGGTCGCGGACACCTTTTGTTCTAGGCGTCAGTCGCTGGATAATCTAAGCAACTGTATTGGAGATAGATGGGGTTTCTACATTCTGTAGTTTTTTGTTTTCAGAAAACTAAACCACTACACCTATTTTCCCCTGTCGCGCCGACTACCGTCTGGATGACAAATCATCTAACATCAAGTTGAGAAATAGTAAACTTCTATTGTCTTTTTCTCTCTAAACTCTGTATTTTTTCTCCCTCTGACTCTCCATTTCTCCCTAGTGTGTGTGTGTGTGTGTGTGTGTGTGTGTGTGTGTGTGTTTGTCTCCCCCGTGTCTCTCCCTATTCACAGATCTTACTTACCAGGAGAGGTTGTCAGGTCTATTTGTAATACTGACAACACAACAGCCAAAATATAACAGATATCACATGACACAGCCACTGGGGCTTTTCACGCTACCAAACAAATACACTACCGTTCAGAACGTTGGGTTACTCAACGTTATGTCAGCGCTCACTAAACCGACGCACCTTTTTTATCGTTTCGAATAACATCAATGTGATACGAAATTACCATTCAGACATTGGTGATATTGTGAATGACTACACTGGTGAGCCAAAACATTATGACCACCACGGTCACTCTGACCGGTCTGCGGCGACGCGGCCCCGTGCGTAACGGGGTGTGTGTCGCGCTGTCGATTGTGACACTCCTCCCGTAACCGTAGTTACAACGTTTCGCAAGCAGACGGGATAGCCTCCGTTGCCCATACGCTCCACGTTGTCCGACGATTTTTATGTCATTTCAAGAGGCAGTAAATGTGCTTTTATTCTGAAAAACATGGACGTTTCCCCGTGACCCCATAACCTTTGAACTGTAGTGTAGATATATATACGGTAGATGCCCTCACCGAGTTATTTAAATAAAACCCGTCATAATCCCGCCAAATGAAAGGTTACCGTTGTCATGCTATTATGATTTATTATTTCAATGTAGAGCCCCTGCAGGGAGACCCCTATTGCCAGTTATACACAGATTGGAGGTTATTTAAACTCCATCGTGGACGGATTGTCTGCCCGGGGGGGTACGTTGGCCGTAATAGATCAGCAAGAGGCTGGTTTCTCTTTTTTTTACCTCATCACCCACTGGGTCAGTAAAGAGCCATCATGGCCGACCAGAAACAGTCCGGTAGAGCTAATGACCAGACAACCTGAACGTCTGCGAGGCTACTCTTTGAGTTATGTCGCGGCCACTTTGGCTTTTAATTACAAACCGATTTCTTATTTCTTCCCTCGGGGGGGAAAAACGCCCTCGCCGGGTCAACGGCCATTTCGGTGACGGCTGGAAGGGAGCGCTGAGGAGAAAGACGGAATGAAAGAAAGAAAGAAGGACGGGTAAGAAATAAGGATAATGAAACGAAGGAATAATTAAAAAAGCAATCGATGGCGTCCCGCCCGGTTTAAAATAAATAACCCTGTTAGTGAAAAACATGCGGAGGCCTACGAGGGAAGAAGAACCCGATGAGATGCTTTTTGTAGTGTGTCGACATGAGCGCCTTATAACGCATGTTGATGGAGTTCGCGGCGTAATGACATCTTGTCTTCACCGCACCTCTGTCCCTGGTCTAAATGCAAGTGCCCTTATAGTGGCCGTGCCCATGTGAGATTATTCCTAGTTGGCTTGACGTGACGCTCTTCGTCAGCCCGTGTGTGACTGCTTCGTTTCCTCGCCTTCCTCCCCTTCCTTCCCTCTTCCTCTCGATGTCTGCATCTTGCGTCCTCTGCACCAACGGGGAGCCCGGGCTAAACCCGGAGACTGGCGGTTTCTACGTCGATGAGGGAGACAGTTGTCATGGGAACGTGACAAGCAGCAACCTCCCGGTGCTTTTTGCCGAGTGATTGGTAGCTGTGCCTTCAGTCCTGAACTCTTGCCCTTTTTACTGCGACTCTCACTCACCGCACACAGACGCGCCTTATGAGAGGAGAGGGCGAGACAGAGGGATGAGAGACAGAGGGATAAGAGGGGGTGGGATAAGAGATGGAGGGATGAGAGAGGGAGGGATGAGAGATGGAGGGATGAGAGAGGGAGGGATAAGAGAGGGTGGGATAAGAGAAGGAGAGATGAGAGATGGAGGGATGAGAGATGGAGGGATGAGAGAGGGTGGGATAAGAGATGGAGAGATGAGAGATGGAGGGATGAGAGAAGGAGAGATGAGAGAAGGAGAGATGAGAGATGGAGGGATGAGAGATGGAGGGATGAGAGATGGAGGGATGAGAGATGGAGGGATGAGAGATGGAGGGATGAGAGATGGAGGGATGAGAGATGGAGGGATGAGAGAGGGTGGGATGAGAGAGGGAGAGATGAGAGAAGGAGAGATGAGAGATGGAGGGATGAGAGAGGGAGGATGAGAGAGGGTGGGATAAGAGAGGGAGAGATGAGAGAAGGAGAGATGAGAGATGGAGGGATGAGAGATGGAGGGATGAGACGCATGGGGCAGATGTATGACAGAGTCCAGGCATCATGTCATTGCGACGGAGCAGATCGCCAGACACATTTTACTTCATCCCCCAAAAAACCGTCCTCTATAAAGCAAGGAAATAACTGGCAATGGACTTCCTAAAGAATAGGAGATTTTCAGAATGTCAACGTTAAAATTCGGAAGTGATTTCCTTTGTTTAGCGCTGTCAAATGGTGAAAATTGTTTTTCTGAAATGATGCGTTCACTTTAAAGGTTGTGTACAAATATACTAACTTGTTTAAACAGATGAATACGATTACATATATTCTACTTTAAAGAACGCCGGGCAAAATACAGGTTAACAATAAATGCCGTTTCCCATTTCGCCTAGGGCATAGGAATCGATTAATATAATTAACCCAGACGTTTACAATGAAGACCTGAAATGTCACATTAGCCTCCATGCTGTGGCAGGAATATGAACCTAAATGAACCATGTTTCAGTGTCTGGAAATGAATCAAACCCTCAGTGCATTTACACGTTAACCTCTCCTGCCTCCCTGGGCACCGTTTACAGGGCCTGTTGTTGAATCACAGTGGTTTATGTTAATTAAGTTAACCCCATCACAGTCTGTTTATTAGTGTAAAAGAGATATTAGAACGATATGAGAATGATATGAGGATGATATGAGGATGATATGGGGATGATATGGCGATTATATGGAGATTATATGAGAATGATATGGGGATAATATGAGGATGATATGAGGATGATATGAGGATGATATGGGGATGATATGGCGATTATATGGAGATTATATGAGAATGATATGGGGATGATATGAGGATGATATGAGGATGATATGGGGATGATATGGGGATGATATGAGGATGATATGGGGATGATATGGGGATGATATGGAGATGATATGAGAATGATATGGGGATTATATGAGGATGATATGAGGATGATATGGGGATGATATGGGGATGATATGAGGATGATATGAGGATGATATGAGGATGATATGGGGATGATATGGGGATGATATGGCGATTATATGAGAATGATATGGGGATGATATGAGGATGATATGAGGATGATATGAGGATGATATGGGGATGATATGGCGATTATATGAGAATGATATGGGGATGATATGAGGATGATATGAGGATGATATGGGGATGATATGGGGATGATATGGAGATTATATGAGAATGATATGGGGATGATATGAGGATGATATGAGGATGATATGGGGATGATATGGAGATTATATGAGAATGATATGGGGATGATATGAGGATGATATGAGGATGATAAGCGGATGATAAGAGGATGATATGAGGATGATATGAGGATAATATGAGGATGATATGAGAATTGTATGAGGATGATATGGGGATGATATGAGGATGATATGAGGATGATATGAGGATTATATGAGGATGATATGAGGATGATATGAGGATAATATGAGGATGATATGAGAATGATATGAGGATGATAAGCGGATGATAAGAGGATGATATGAAGATGATATGAGAATGATATGAGGATGATATGAGAATGATATGGGGATGATATGTAGATTATATGAGAATGATATGGGGATGATATGAGGATGATATGAGGATGATATAAGGATGATATGGGGATGATATGGAGATTATATGAGAATGATATGAGGATGATAAGCGGATGATAAGAGGATGATATGAAGATGATATGAGAATGATATGAGGATGATATGAGGATGATATGGGGATGATATGTAGATTATATGAGAATGATATGGGGATGATATGAGGATGATATGAGGATGATATGAGGATGATATGGGGATGATATGGAGATTATATGAGAATGATATGGGGATGATATGAGGATGATATGAGGATGATAAGCGGATGATAAGAGGGTGATATGAGGATGATATGAGGATAATATGAGGATGATATGAGAATTGTATGAGGATGATATGGGGATGATATGAGGATGATATGAGGATGATAAGAGGATTATATGAGGATGATATGAGGATGATATGAGGATGATATGAGGATGATATGAGGATAATATGAGGATGATATGAGAATGATATGAGGATGATAAGCGGATGATAAGAGGATGATATGAAGATGATATGAGAATGATATGAGGATGATATGAGGATGATATGAGAATGACTTGTGAATGATAAGAGAATGATGTCAGTACGGTGTGAGAATAATGTGAGAACGAGTAAGTAAGGAGAGAGAACAGTGTACAACACGTCTCTCCAAGCACACAGCTCTATACAGTGCCGGCTCTAGTCTTTTATGGGCCCTATGTTAAATGTTAGTGGTTACTTTGGGAGGCCCTCTGGCCCTACGGGGCCCAAAGCGACCGCTTAATTTGCTTATGCCTAAATCTGGCCCTGGCTCTATATGTCCACATAATGACATCAGGGGTGTATAAGTGCCTGGCTTGTGTCACAAATGGCACTCATTGTGTGCACTACCAAAGCCCTTGTCAAAACCAATAAGGGTGTAGGGTTCCATTTGGAACAGACTTCGTGTGCAGTCAATCTACCTCCACCTGTGAGGTCTTTTTCATATATTGTAGCGCTTTGGAAAACCAGATCATGGCACTTTTCATTGTTCGGTCTCCTGCAATGTCAGATCCTGTGTGTGTGTGTGTGTGTGTGTGTGTGTGTGTGTGTGTGAGAGTGTGCACGTGCGTGTGTGTGTGCACTTTCTCTGTGCTTTCTCAGTGAACAGACGTAATTCTTGTGAAATGCATGAAATTATACTATAAATGCTATAGTTTGGTTCAGAGCGATTGTATTTGAGTCCGAGCTGTGGGTCCAGACTGTCTCTGACCCAGTAGAAACCATCTCTGTGGTATTGATTCAGAAACAGGGTGCTGATTCGGTTCCGCTCGTTCAATAGACAGATGTTTTGTGCTCCCTCTGCTTTGACTTAATTATCGTAACCTCGCCCATTCCACTCCCTCCGAAAGTCTTCTGTTTACTCAACAGTTTGTATTTATAGTATTTACTCGAGCAATATGCACAAGCGTTTGACTACATGACCAATGTGACAAATGTGACGAACGTGACCAATGTGACCAATGTGATCAATGTGACCAATGTGACCAATGTAACCAATGTGATCAATGTGACCAATGTGACCAATGTGATCAATATGATCAATTTGACCAATGTGACCAATGTGATTAATGTGACCAATGTGATTAATGTGATCAATGAGACCAATGTGATCAATGTCCCAATGTGACCAATGTGATCAATGTGACCAATGTGATCAATGTGATCAATGTGACCAATGTGATCAATGTGATCAATGTGACCAATGTGACCAATGTGACCAATGTGATCAATTTGACCAATGTGATCAATGTGACCAATGTGACCAATGTGACCAATGTGATCAATGTGACCAATGTGATCAATGTGACCAATGTGATCAATTTGACCAATGTGACCAATGTGATCAATGTGACCAATGTGACCAATGTGATTAATGTGACCAATGTGATTAATGTGACCAATGTGATCAATGAGACCAATGTGATCAATGTGACCAATGTGACCAATGTGATCAATGTCCCAATGTGACCAATGTGATCAATGTGACCAATGTGACCAATGTGATCAATGTGATCAATGTGACCAATGTGACCAATGTGATCAATTTGACCAATGTGACCAATGTGATCAATGTGATCAATATGACCAATGTGACCAATGTGATTAATGTGACCAATGTGATCAATGTGATCAATATGATCAATGTGACCAATGTGATCAATGTGACCAATGTGATCAATGAGACCAATGTGACCAATGTGACCAATGTGATCAATATGATCAATTTGACCAATGTGACCAATGTGGTTAATGTGACCAATGTGATTAATGTGACCAATGTGACCAATGTGACCAATGTGACCAATGTGATCAATGTGACCAATGTGACCAATGTGATCAATGTGATCAATATGATCAATGTGACCAATGTGACCAATGTGATCAATGTGACCAATGTGACCAATGTGATCAATGAGACCAATGTGACCAATGTGATCAATATGATCAATTTGACCAATGTGACCAATGTGATTAATGTGACCAATGTGATTAATGTGACCAATGTGATCAATGAGACCAATGTGATCAATGTGATCAATTTGACCAATGTGACCAATGTGATTAATGTGACCAATGTGATTAATGTGACCAATGTGATCAATGAGACCAATGTGATCAATGTGACCAATGTGACCAATGTGATCAATGTCCCAATGTGACCAATGTGATCAATGTGACCAATGTGATCAATGTGACCAATGTGATCAATGTGATCAATGTGACCAATGTGACCAATGTGATCAATTTGACCAATGTGACCAATGTGATCAATGTGACCAATGTGATCAATGTGATCAATGTGACCAATGTGACCAATGTGATCAATGTGACCAATGTGACCAATGTGATCAATGTGACCAATGTGATCAATGTGACCAATGTGATCAATGTGACCAATGTGATCAATGTGATCAATGTGACCAATGTGATCAATTTGACCAATGTGACCAATGTGACCAATGTGATCAATATGATCAATTTGACCAATGTGATCAATGTGACCAATGTGATCAATGTGACCAATGTGATCAATGTGACCAATGTGATCAATGTGACCAATGTGATCAATGTGATCAATGTGACCAATGTGATCAATTTGACCAATGTGACCAATGTGATCAATATGATCAATTTGACCAATGTGACCAATGTGATTAATGTGACCAATGTGATCAATGAGACCAATGTGATCAATGTGACCAATGTGACCAATGTGATCAATGTCCCAATGTGACCAATGTGATCAATGTGACCAATGTGATCAATGTGACCAATGTGATCAATGTGACCAATGTGATCAATTTGACCAATGTGACCAATGTGATCAATGTGACCAATGTGACCAATGTGATCAATGAGACCAATGTGACCAATGTGACCAATGTGATCAATATGATCAATTTGACCAATGTGATTAATGTGACCAATGTGATTAATGTGACCAATGTGATCAATTTGAACAATGTGACCAATGTGATCAATTTGACCAATGTGACCAATGTGACCAATGTGATCAATATGATCAATTTGACCAATGTGATCAATGTGACCAATGTGATCAATGTGACCAATGTGATCAATGTGACCAATGTGATCAATGTGACCAATGTGATCAATGTGATCAATGTGACCAATGTGATCAATTTGACCAATGTGACCAATGTGATCAATATGATCAATTTGACCAATGTGACCAATGTAATTAATGTGACCAATGTGATCAATGAGACCAATGTGATCAATGTGACCAATGTGACCAATGTGACCAATGTGATCAATGAGACCAATGTGACCAATGTGACCAATGTGATCAATATGATCAATTTGACCAATGTGATTAATGTGACCAATGTGATTAATGTGACCAATGTGATCAATTTGAACAATGTGACCAATGTGATCAATGTGACCAATGTGACCAATGTGATCAATGAGACCAATGTGACCAATGTGACCAATGTGATCAATATGATCAATTTGACCAATGTGATTAATGTGACCAATGTGATTAATGTGACCAATGTGATCAATTTGAACAATGTGACCAATGTGATCAATTTGACCAATGTGACCAATGTGACCAATGTGATCAATATGATCAATTTGACCAATGTGATCAATGTGACCAATGTGATCAATGTGACCAATGTGATCAATGTGACCAATGTGATCAATGTGATCAATGTGACCAATGTGATCAATTTGACCAATGTGACCAATGTGATCAATATGATCAATTTGACCAATGTGACCAATGTGATTAATGTGACCAATGTGATCAATGAGACCAATGTGATCAATGTGACCAATGTGACCAATGTGATCAATGTCCCAATGTGACCAATGTGATCAATGTGACCAATGTGATCAATGTGACCAATGTGATCAATGTGACCAATGTGATCAATTTGACCAATGTGACCAATGTGATCAATGTGACCAATGTGACCAATGTGATCAATGAGACCAATGTGACCAATGTGACCAATGTGATCAATATGATCAATTTGACCAATGTGATTAATGTGACCAATGTGATTAATGTGACCAATGTGATCAATTTGAACAATGTGACCAATGTGATCAATTTGACCAATGTGACCAATGTGACCAATGTGATCAATATGACCAATGTGATCAATGTGACCAATGTGATCAATGAGACCAATGTGATCAATGTGACCAATGTGATCAATGAGACCAATGTGATCAATGAGACCAATGTGATCAATGTCCCAATGTGATCAATTTGACCAATGTGACCAATGTGATCAATTTGACCAATGTGACCAATGTGACCAATGTGATCAATATGACCAATGTGACCAATGTGACCAATGTGACCAATGTGACCAATGTGATCAATGAGACCAATGTGATCAATGTGACCAATGTGACCAATGTGATCAATGAGACCAATGTGATCAATGTGACCAATGTGATCAATGTCCCAATGTGATCAATGTGACCAATGTGATCAATGAGACCAATGTGATCAATGTGACCAATGTGATCAATGAGACCAATGTGATCAATGAGACCAATGTGACCAATGTGACCAATGTGATCAATGTCCCAATGTGACCAATGTGACCAATGTGACCAATGTCCCATGATAGCAGGGGTTTTCACTGATAAACCTACTGTAAAGTTTAGATCTATTCTGTCTGTTCATCCTGAATAATTGCTCTCATCTGGTGTCCCAGATCTAAATCTGTCCCAAGTTAGTAAGGAACACTTAAATAAGTTCAGCATTTCAGTGTGGGTTACTGTCTGTTGTGTCTTTGCTGTTGCGGTTTTGTTTGACACAGAAAGGCTTCCCCCCTGAGAACAGAACACCTCCTAAAATAACTAATATTCACAAACTCTCAGGGCAGAAATGCAAACCGATGTGATGGTACTAGTTCACAGATCCTGTTGTTCTATGTCCATGTCTCTTCCTGGTGTGGGATGACTCCTGGTATGGGATGACTCCTGGTATGGGATGACTCCTGGTATGGGATGACTCCTGGTATGGGATGACTCCTGGTATGGGATGACTCCTGGTATGGGATGACTGATGGGATGGGATGACTCCTGGTATGGGATGACTGATGGGATGACTCCTGGTATGGGATGACTCCTGGTATGGGATGACTGATGGGATGACTGCTGGTATGGGATGACTCCTGGTATGGAATGACTCCTGGTATGGGATGACTGATGGGATGACTCCTGGTATGGGATGACTGATGGGATGACTCCTGGTATGGGATGACTCCTGGTATGGGATGACTGATGGGATGACTCCTGGTATGGGATGACTGATGGGATGACTCCTGGTATGGGATGACTCCTGGTATGGGATGACTGATGGGATGACTCCTGGTATGGGATGACTCCTGGTATGGGATGACTGATGGGATGACTCCTGGTATAGGATGACTCCTGGTATGGGATGACTGATGGGATGACTCCTGGTATGGGATGACTCCTGGTATGGGATGACTCCTGGTATGGGATGACTCCTGGTATGGGATGACTCCTGGTATGGGATGCCGGGTTCACACTGTAAACCCTGACTGATTGCTTCTATCATTATTAACGTAGATATTATTTTTTTATAAAGCAGAATTATATATTACTAGATATTTTTGTGTGTTCATGTTTGTGTGTTCATGTTTGTGTGTTCATATGTTCATGTTTGTGTGTTTATGTTTGTGTGTTCATGTTTGTGTGTTCATGTTTGTGTGTTCATGTTTGTGTGTTCATGTTTGTGTGTTTATGTTTGTATGTTTATGTTTGTATGTTTATGTTTGTGTGTTCTTGTTTGTGTGTTCATGTTTGTATGTTTATGTTTGTGTGTTTATGTTTGTGTGTTTATGTTTGTGTGTTTATCCTTGTGTGTTTATGTTTGTGTGTTTATGTTTGTGTGTTCATGTTTGTGTGTTCATGTTTGTGTGTTTATGTTTGTGTGTTTATGTTTGTGTGTTTATCCTTGTGTGTTTATGTTTGTGTGTTCATGTTTGTGTGTTCATGTTTGTGTGTTCATGTTTGTGTGTTCATGTTTGTGTGTTCATGTTTGTGTGTTCATGTTTGTGTGTGTATGTATGTGTGTTCATGTTTGTGTGTTCATGTTTGTGTGTTCATGTTTGTGTGTTCATGTTTGTGTGTTCATGTTTGTGTGTTCGCTCTAAGGTTTGGCTGGCATTTTGTAAAGGTCACAGCAAGTTGTTATCAATGTTCCAGCATGTGACTTTAAACCAGAGACAAATGCTTTTAATAATTTCCAAATGGTCGATAGCAGCCGTTCTTGTGAGTTAAATTAATATAGACAGCAGGTTGACGGGTGTTTACACCTGTTAGCCAAGACCTTCCTCGCCCCAGCGTTTCTCCTAATCGTCCCATGCTACTGGTTTAGGCTTTTTACAGACCAGGAAAATATGGGATCTCAGGCAAGAGACTAGGAAAATATGAGATCTCAGATTGGAGACCAGGAAAATATGGAACCTCAGGTCAGAGACCAGGAAAGTATGGGATCTCCGGCCCGGATAAAGATGCCAAAGAACCCGTCGGGGAGGAAGTGGAATTAAGATTAAAAAAATATCTGAGGCCCCGAAGAAAGAACTCAGCAAAAGCTTCTGTTCAAGCAGTACCACTGTTCTCTGGTTTCCTTGACAACCGAAGGCCTAATAAAAGTCTAATTATTTAACTCCGGAGAGGTCAAAGGAACCTGGGACACTAATTAAAGAATATTTGGACCCAGTGGAAGAATAATGAACCCAGTGGAATTTGTGATATGGATCACATATTGACCCTTTAATTAAGCCATTGGCACATACCTAATTTCAGATTAACGCCCCCTAAAACATTTCTCACCAGTAGGGGAAATGCAAAGTTTGTAAATGGCCTCACCTCATACAGAGAGAGAGAGAGAGAGAGAGGGGAGAGAGGAAGACACACACACACTTATTTAAGGCGATGCTCATCATATTAAGGTTTTACAATTTACATTTTTGCCTCCTATTGCCTTTAGTCGTGTAATATCTCATTGATATTAACATAAGCTCGTTACATGGTAACGGAGTGGTAACTATTCTTTAACATGTTCTTGAGAGAGTCCCATACTTCTAATAGCCTTGTTAGAGCTACAAACCAATTACTTAAAGGGGCAGTATGTGCATTTTCCACTGTATTGTACTAGCATGAAAACATGCAAAAAATACAGTATACTTAATGTTTTTATTCTTGTTTCAAATAATATTTTTCTATAAAAAACCCATCAGAGGGACCAACATATTCCCCATTTAAACGTCCTGTCCGGTCCGTCTTTCAGTTTGTATTTACTTGTAATCTCCTTATACTTGATTCAGACAACCGTAGTACAATCCTTTCCACCTGAAGGTCTTAAGGTCCCCTCTGGACTAGCTAGTAATACAGCGGCCTCATTTGATAAGGGAAGATGAGGAGAAGACAAGGCGTTTTTACTATTTAGAGGTCGGATTCTCCGCTAAAACGACAACGACAACAACAACGTGTACAGCATAATATCTTAAAGTCACACACCACCGAATCCATGTCGTTACAAATGTTAATCTAGACTAATCCAAAGGGCAAACATGCGCACTACTGACTAGCAGTAATTCACCAAGGATCTCCTGATTTCCTCAATTCGGCGCTAATTTGAAGAGAGCACACGCGCTCGCGCCCGCCCGCCCGAGTCACTGGTGAAACCATTTTGGGACGAGAGAAGATGCTTAGCTCCAGCTCATTAATCGGGGTCTGTTAGGTCGGAAATAAATTGGGTGAGTTTCCACATTCCAGCACACACACACACACACACACACACAGACACGAGGAGAACCGTTTTGCCACTTTTTCTCCTTCGCCCCAATCTTGCCATCCGTCGTGGGTGTAGTGAGGCAAGGCCCACACCCCCGCTGACGGAGTTCAGCCCCGTAGCAGATGTCAACCAGACAGCTGTTGGACGGCTAACAGGCTGCCAGGAAACAGGCTGCCAGGAAACCACAGCACAGAGGTCACCTTGGAAAGGGGCCAAAAAGCACAGAAAGCTGTTCATGATTTCACCAAGGAGGAAAGGTGTAAAAAGGGTTGGCATCATTTTAACATGCGCACACGTATCAGACGGATATGCTGTACGACGCTAAGCTAAGGCTAAGCTATACTGTACGTCATACGTCCCATTGCAAAGGCGCCCCTGACATTGTAACTTGTTAAGTTATTACATAACTCACCGAAACCAACAGTTTATTTCCTTCTGCTTTTAACATACTGAACTCTGAAACCTTTCGGTAGCCTTGCATTTACTCTGCTAGCTAATTTATTTTATCTGTCATTTGCACAATGTGACTGTTGTACCTGTGTGGCTACCTCTTGCCCTGCACACTGCTAACTTATTTACATGATCTGCCATTTGCACAATACATTCTGTGGTATTCCTCTTGACCTGCACACTACTTACTTATTTGTGCCGATGTTCTCCGCTGTGTTGGCCACTGCACATTTGCAATTTGCTACATTGTTGAACTGAATACCTTCACATTGAATTGCACATCCTCACACTGTACTCACACTGTACTCACACTGTACTCACACCGTACTCACACCGTACTCACACCGTACTCACACCGTACTCACACTGTACTCACACTGTACTCACACTGTACTCACACTGTACTCACACTGTACTCACACCGTACTCACACTGTACTCACACTGTACTCACACTGTACTCACACTGCACTCACACTGTACTCACACTGTACTCACACTGTACTCACACTGTACTCACACTGCACTCACACTGTACTCACACTGAACTCACACTGTACTCACACTGTACTCACACTGCACTCACACTGTACTCACACTGTACTCACACTGTACTCACACTGTACTCACACCGTACTCACACTGTACTCACACTGTACTCACACTGTACTCACACTGTACTCACACTGCACTCACACTGTACTCACACTGTACTCACACTGTACTCACACTGTACTCCATATCGTTTTGCACTGCTCTTTTGCTCTTCTGGTTGGATGCAAACTGCATTTCGTTATACTGCACCTGTACTGTACAATGACAGTAAAGTTGAGTGTAATCTAATCTAAGACAGATATCCATCAATCTTGTTGGGTGAGCCATTTTATATTATCACCGCGTGACTTAGCTTGTTTGTCATCTCCAGCTAGCTTAAACAAAGACGTAGGAAATTGCCATTACAATGTCATCCATTCAGTTATCATGCCATTATAAGCAGTCAACTTAGCTCACAAGCCATGCAGAAAGTACAATAGGTTACCATGTAATGGTTCGGCACCTGACAACTTGCAGAACGACACACCGCACAGCAATCCCTCGTCTGCTAATCAGAAAGTAAAGAAAGTGGTTGACAAACAGATTTACTGATTAGACCCGTACACGAACAGTGCAAACAGAGCAAAACACAAAACACGAACAGTCCGACAAGAAAGACCATTGCATCGTTGGCATTTGTAATGGATAAATATAGGATGTGTTATGTGTACATAGCCTGGATGTGTGAACAATTTTGCAAAGAAGGGCATTGTCTAGTTATAGTCCATGTATGTCCGTTGGGGTTTTTTGTGTCAGTCCCGATAGTATCCAGACTCACTGCTGTGGGGAAGAAGCCGTTCTCGTGGCGAGAGGTTTTGGTCTAGGTAGACCTCAGCCGTCTGCCAGAGGGGAGCGTTTCGAATAGTCATGGATATTTGAATTGGTCCGTGTTGTTGGAGGAGATCTGTAAACAGTCGTGAATTTCGCCATTCGGAATGTTCCGGAATATAATTTCGACAGCTTTCCACCCCTTTTTCTGTGCCTGACCGACAATGACTCACTGAACACAACGGGGAAAACCGACGACAGTCTCAGGGACGCCCGAATCTGGACCGTGTTCTGCTTAGAGGCACTCCGGTCTGTTCCGAGGGAAGAACAGTCACGCCACTGCCCGTTTCGATCACACCTCGCCGGACGGACGTGGAGGCCATCTGCACGGTGGACATCGGCTGGGGAAGCTGAGGAGGAGAAGGAGAAATAACGGGGTAGGGGGGGAGGAAGAAAAGTGAAAGAAACCGAGGAAGAGAAGGAGATACGGGGCGGAGGAAGAGGAGACAGGAGGAGAGGAGAAGATAAATCGGGGAGGAATACCAGAGGAAGAGTGCTGAATTCCCGCTCACTCCGAGAGTGATTCCAGGTCTGGGGGGCTGATGGCTGCAACACCAGTCAGGACTTACAGCTACACAGACGGAGGTTGGAGAAGAGTGATAATTGGATTACTCATGCATAGGCTGAACAGAGTGGGAGGGGATTGAGTGTTGGACGGATGGAGAGAGAGAGGAATGTGTGTGTGTGTGTGTGTGTGGGGGGGGATGGGTACTGTCTGTCATTCTGAGCTTCAGTGGAGAAATCATTCTGAAGGTGTTTTGGTTTTCTCCAGGCTCACCTGCTTACAGTTGATTTGCTGTCTACGCTGACGCCATTTCAGTGTCGTGTTTCCCTCTGTCTATCGCTGGTGACAACCTTCCCCGGGGCACAAGGCAATATGCCCAGAACTGGAGTTGGTACTTTTATTAGTTTCTGATAATGTTTTTTTTTGTAATAAGCAAATGTTTGAAACAGCTTTAAATTAAACGTCGTCGGAATGCTTTACCGAACGCGGCTGATTTGTTGTACACAATCTTCCAAACTATCGCCACAGAGCTTTCTCAGAAGCATTGCAGCTAACCTCATACCACAAAAGGACAAGGTTTTAGGTACAATTAATCGTTAACATTCTGGTTGCGTTCTTACATAGTCGGCCACCACGAACGTTCTGGCAACCTCCGCAGAACCAGTTTTGGTATGCTGGGTCACACCGTGGGTCAGTGATAGCTTCGCCGCTCTGTCGAAACCTCTTCGTCTCTACTTGACAACCGACACATCCTCGGTCTGCCTGACATTTCCTTCTTTTGCTTGGCCTGTGTCTGCACGACTTCCCTCTCCACCTCCCTCTCCACCTCCCTCTCCACCTCCCTCTCCACCTCCCTCTCCACCTCCTCTCCAGCCCTCTCTCTTCTGAATCAGCAGGGGGCCGTGAGTGGCGTGTGTGCCGAGCAGACATGGCACCTTCATTTGACTGGGGCCTAAATGAGTCTTGAGTAATGGCAGGGGACACTTATCCCATTGGCTAATTGGTCCTGAATAATGAGACCCGAGACGCTCACTGATTGGAGGGCAGTCTGGTTGATGGATACCCGCACATCACACCGCACACACACACACACCGCACACACCGCACACATCGCACACTAGTGCATAAACATATGGAATTACATGGATATATAAAGAAACACACACAAGTACCCACACCGCTCACACCGCACAGACACACAAGTACCCACACACTGCACACACACACCTCACACACACCACACACAAACACAAGTACCCACACACGCACACCTCCCCAGAAGACATGCAGAGGTCCCACACGTGTCTTCGATAGGTGATTGACTGTTGACAGAGGGGGGTTCCTGGTCACTCAGCCGTGTGTTTGGATGTAATTAGCACCAGGGCCAACCAGACACCTGTCCACCTGAAGACCTGAGTTCTAATAATGTTTCATTTATGAAACAGAATACCAGCTGAGCTTGTCAACATGTATGTGTGTGTGTGAAGGTTTTAAAATAGTTTGAACATGTGCTCCCTACCTGTGGATTGATACTGTGGTTGCAGGAGGTAGGTAAGATGGCATGTAGGATGGCATGTAGGATGGCATGTAGGATGGCATGTAAGATGGCATGTAGGATGGCATGTAGGATGGCATGTAGGATGGCATGTAATATAGCATGTAGGATATCATGTAGGATGGCATGTAGGATGGCATGTAATATAGCATGTAGGATGGCATGTAGGATGGCATGTAGGATGGCATGTAGGATGGCATGTAGGACTGGCATTTAGGATGGCATGTAGGATGGCATGTAGGAGGGCATGTAGGATGGCATGTAGGATGGCATGTAGGATGGCATGTAGGATGGCATGTAATATAGCATGTAGGATAGCATGTAATATAGCATGTAGGATATCATGTAGGATAGCATGTAGGATGGCATTTAGGACAGCATGCAGGATGGCATGTAGGACGACATGTAGGATTGGCATGTAGGATGGCATGTAGGATGGCATGTAGCATAGCATGTAGGACTGGCATTTAGGATGGCATGTAGGATGGCATGTAGGATGGCATGTAGGAGGGCATGTAGGAGGGCATGTAGGATGGCATGTAGGATGGCATGTAGGATGGCATGTAGGATGGCATGTCATATAACATGTAGGATGACATGTATGATGGCGTGAGGGGAGTCTAGATGAGCACTGACCTGATTTCAACAGAATCAAAGATGGATGAACGTGGTGATTGCTAAGAGCTCACTTCTCTCTCCGAGTCATTTTTCTCTTCTGTTTTAGTGATTCGGAAGAATCAGTTAGGAAATCTGTAGGAAGTGGAAACGAAATAATGGCAAAAGTGCAAAATATAATTGAATACCACCAGTTAATAAAGCACTGCATTATAATGTACTTAATCTCCAAATAATAGGGTTAATCTGAGATCGATTATTTCACGACTTCAGATGATAAATAGCCCTCGCTTTCATCCTGGATTTTGCTCGTAATATTAAACAAAAAATCCCTGAATAATTGTTGGCATTTAGGGCGATATTACCTCTTATGTAATTTGTCTTGTTTCCTGGTCCTCGTATTCGGCTGGCTCTCCGCCCCCTCGTTTTCTCTATCCTGCTCTGCCAAGGCTGTTGGGACTTCACACTGGCCCACTCACAATCTGCTCATCGAATAGCCACACACACACACACACACACACACACACACACGCACACACGCACACACGCACACACACACGCACACACGCATGCACGCACACACACACACACAACCCAGAAAGTGGTTGTGTCTGTCAATCGGTGTCCTTCCAAAACATGACTCAGGCAACAGCCTGGCAAGAGTTGACTACCCAGATAGCAGAGGTAACAACTGATCTGTGGTCTGTGGGTTGTGACGGATCATATAGCTGCACCATATAGCTGAAGCAGGTTTTCAACACGTATTCTAGAGTTTATCTAGTGGTTATCAAAAGGTTTTAACAGGTTATCTAGTGGTTATCAACAGGTTTTTGACGGGTTATCTAGTGGTTATCAACAGGTTTTAACGGGTTATCTAGTTGTTATCAACAGGTTTTAACGGGTTATCTAGTGGTTATCAACAGGTTTTAACGGGTTATCTAGTGGTTATCAACAGGTTTTAACAGGTTATCTTGTGGTTATCAACAGGTTATCTAGTGGTTATCAACAGGTTTTTAGCCGGTATCTTGTGGTTATCAACAGGTTTTAACGGGTTATCTAGTGGTTATCAACAGGTTTTAGCAGGTTATCTTGTGGTTATCAACAGGTTTTTAGCAGGTTATCTTGTGGTTATCAACAGGTTTTTAGCAGGTTATCTAGTGGTTATCAACAGGTTTTAACGGGTTATCTAGTTGTTATCAACAGGTTTTAACGGGTTATCTAGTGGTTATCAACAGGTTTTAACTGGTTATCTAGTGGTTATCAACAGGTTTTAACGGGTTATCTAGTGGTTATCAACAGGTTTTAACGGTTTATCTAGTGGTTATCAACAGGTTTTAACGGGTTATCTAGTGGTTATCAACAGGTTTTAACGGGTTATCTAGTGGTTATCAACAGGTTTTTAGCAGGTTATCTATTGGTTATCAACAGGTTTTTAGCAGGTTATCTAGTGGTTATCAACAGGTTTTTAGCAGGTTATCTAGTGGTTATCAACAGGTTTTTAGCATCAGGTTATCAACAGGTTTTTAGCAGGTTATCTAGTGGTTATCAACTGGTTTTTAGCAGGTTATCTAGTGGTTATCAACAGGTTTTTAGCATCAGGTTATCAACAGGTTTTTAGCAGGTTATCTAGTGGTTATCAACAGGTTTTTAGCATCGGGTTATCAACAGGTTTTTAGCAGGTTATCTAGTGGTTATCAACTGGTTTTTAGCAGGTTATCTAGTGGTTATCAACAGGTTTTTAGCATCAGGTTATCAACAGGTTTTTAGCAGGTTATCTAGTGGTTATCAACTGGTCTCCGCAGGTCCTCATCTTTTCTACCCTGATGTCCCACCCAACTTGTTGTCACTACGCCACGTGTCCTATTTTCGGGGATGATGCTGGTTGCCAGGCAGTTGGTTGTCAGACACACACACACGAGCCTACACACACACAAACACACACTCAGGAACACACAGCGGCCATTCACAACAGTACGATGGGATTAACATCAGGGTGGAAACCGATTCAACTGGGTAGCTAGTAGACAGATAATGCTTCCGGCAGAAGCCTGTTCTCCGATTGAAGCATCTCCGTGACTATGTATTAAACAATCACAACTCCTGGGCACCTGGGAAGTTGAGGCTATTAGGTGAGTGAGCGTGTCAGGCCTTGACCTACGTGACATTCGGAAACCGGCTTTGATCAGATGCCTATGAGGATATTTTAATGTGATTTTTAGCACTCTCGATACCTCTGGCGCTGTGACACAGCAGCAGATACAAATGTATGTAATGGCATTGGGAAAGGAAGAAAAAAAAGGGTGTCAACGATTGATGCTGGGAAGCCAAATGTCGCTGAGATGGAGTCTTAAATGACATAGAGCTTAAGTAACAAGGTTACTTACTGGTTTGTCAGTGTTTGTAAGAGGTTGTCAGCGATGGTCAATGGTTTGTCAGTGTTAGTTAATGGTTTGTCAGTGTTTGTTAATGGTTTGTTAGTGTTTGTCAGTCGTTTGTCAGTGTTAGTTAATGGTTTGTCAGTGTTTGTTAATGGTTTGTCAGTGTTAGTTAATGGTTTGTCAGTGTTTGTTAATGGTTTGTTAGTGTTAGTTAATGGTTTGTTAGTGGTTGTCATTGGTTTTCCAGTCTTCTAAATTCAATATTAATATCTTGCATGTCATTATTAGTAATCAGTATTGTATGAATGACGTCCACTGGGTTTCTCTTCAAATCAAAATCATCTACCCTGCATTATGTGGTACTGTAATAAAACAAAACACCATCTGTTTTAGTCCCCTCAATTCAACATTATCTCTGCTCACTCCTCTCTGCTCACTCCTCTCTGCTCACTCCTTTCTGCTCACTCCTCTCTGCTCACTCCTCTCTGTTCACTCCTCTCTGTTCTCTCCTCTCTGCTCACTCCTCTCTGCTCACTCCTCTCTGCTCACTCCTCTCTGCTCACTCCTCTCTGCTCACTCCTCTCTGTTCACTCCTCTCTACTCACTCCTCTCTGCTCACTCCTCTCTGCTCACTCCTCTCTACTCACTCATATCTGCTCACTCCTCTCTACTCACTCCTCTCTGCTCACTCCTCTCTGCTCACTCCTCTCTACTCACTCATATCTGCTCACTCCTCTTTGCTCTGTTCTCCTCTGTTCTCCTCTGTTCTCCTTTGTTCTCCTCCCCCTCTACCCTCTCCCACTTCCCTCCTCTCCATCCATCTAGGTCACCTCCACGCCACGTGTCTCCATAATTACCTTAGCGATGTCACCGGCAGGCAAGCTGCCACACACAGACGCCAGCACGCACACGCACACACACACACACACACACACACACAGAAACACACACTCTTCCGCAAGACCGCCGCGTGCCCAGTCTGAGTATTTCCGGTGGCGGCGCCGACTGGCTCCCGGGGGCCACGACAGACGACGGGGTTCCGGAGTCGTCACGGATCCCCTGCTAATGAGTCGGAAGCCAGGTGGTTAACATGAGGCCGGACATGTCGGAGATATGGAGATAAAACCAGGGTAATAAATCACAGGAGAACGGAGGGTGTCCGTGTGTTTAGTTACACACGGCCGAGGAGGACCGAGGAGGACCGAGGAGGATCGAGGATGACCGAGGAGGGACGTGGAGGACTAAGGAGGACTGAGGAGGACGAAGAGGAGGACCGAGGTGGACCGAGGAGGACCGAGGAGGACTGAGGAGGACTGAGGAGGGACGTGGAGGACGAAGAGGAGGGCCGAGGAGGACTGAGGAGGACGAAGAGGAGGACCGAGGAGGACCGAGGAGGACCGAGGAGAACCGAGGAGGACTGAGGAGGACTGAGGAGGACTGAGGAGGACTGAGGAGGACTGAGGAGGAAGGATGAGGATGAAGAGGAGGACTCAGGAGGGACGTGGAGATCACGTGTTTAAGCATTTCTGGTCCTCATCCATGACATTCACTTCATTCATAATCTCTCCTTTATCCATTGCAGAAGTCGTTGATCTGCACTGTAACTCCATCATACAAAATCATCCTGCCTAGACTTGTGTAAATGTCGTTCAGAAAAGTACGTCAAAGGTGAGAACCCAGAGCCAATGTGAATTTGACACCCTATAGTTCCTTCTGGGGGATTCAGCGTGTTTTTATTATCTGAGCCGGAGTTCGGTCGAACCGTCTTTACGTGTTAATGGTCGTGTAAAAGGTTGAGACTCGGAAATAAATACATCTCAAGGACATTGACCTCCTGCCGGCACGTCGGAGCGAGAGAAGAGAGAGAGAACGACAGGAAGATAGAGACACAAAGAAAAAGTGTTAAACGGGACACGCCACGTCACCGTAATCTCACCCTGAGGACCGTCCAACGAGACCGCAGAAGTGTTTCAGATCGACGAGAAATGCGAAAGCGACGAGTCAAGGGTCCCTGGGAACCGTTTCATCACTTTCAAAGTGTCATAGAGAAATGTCTTCACGTATCTTTCGAGTGTACTTAGATGTCCAAAGTGCTCTCTCGGGTGTGCCCAAGTGCGTCTCCTCGATCCCGGGCAGAAGTGACCCTTTCCAAGGTCTCGCTCGAAGCGTCAGGCCGATCGAACCGGGGCGGGGATGTCGGTGATTGCATGGCCACTCGCCAATTCCTTGCCGGGTGTTTCTCTCCCTGCGGGAAAAACCTGCGGTTCAAATTGAAGTTCCGACCGCTCACCGCGGTAGATCGCTCGGGTCGTGACCTTTGCGTGTCGACTGTTGTTGTTCGCGTGCCCGATCTGTTCAGCGTGTGATTCCACTGACCGCTGTAGTTGACCCAATTTTTCCATCAGCAGTCGGCGAAATATGCCCGCGAACTCTCTCATAGTGCTACATAGAGCTCCCGTAGAGTTTCTATAAGCCTAATTTGACCCAAATGCCACATTCCTGATTTAAAAAAGCCTCTCTGACCCGGCACGAATCAAAGAAACACTCTCTGAATGTCTGTCTGTCTCTGATCTTCCATATTTCCTCCATATATGGGATGCTAGTTTAACAAATGTTTCTTTGAAGTCAGGGTCCCAATTTTTTCTGACATAATATGTCATACGTTATATAATTGGTTGCGTATGGTTTAGATATTTGCTGTGCGTTTCCTCTGAGAGGATGCCATCATTGTCACGATCAGTGGCCGGTGTAGTGCAATAAGCCATATGCAGAGCGTTTATTCGTTTTAAACAGGTTTATTAAACAACTAAAGTAAAACAAACCGTAAACGGCGAAAACGCTAACTGTTGTAATGAAATGAAAGTGCGCATATCGTCTCTTATACTAATACGTTTTGAAACAACCACAGCAATATAAACACACACTCACCTCTATAACACTTGTGACTTGGAACAATGCTAAGCAAAGCTGATAACTTGTTAGCAACCCTTTATAGCCCAACTAATGACTAAGAGCTAGCAGCTGTGAACAGAAATTGAACAAAACCCATGTGACTCTGAAGCGTGCACCACCCTAATAGTCCCGTGTGGCAACAAAACCCTCACCACTCGTGACAGTCCTATCACCACGACCTGAGTGCAATGCGCTCTACAGTTGAAATCACATCAATGCGACAATGGACACGTTATTAGCAATTAGCACGTGTCACTGTGGTCTTTAAAGTGATCCAGAAATGGGCAAACGGATTCATGAGTTACATGAGCTCTATTCTCGTCTCAAAAATGGAGATGTGGTCAAATAAGACCGGATTGTCTTCCTAGTAATATGACTGCTGACCCAATAAGTCCAGAGTATGTGAACCCTTTTGCAGGTTCCAGGGCACACGTCGTCCCATAATGCAACACGTCAGGTAGCATGAACGATCTGCAGTGTAGTATGCTTAACATTTGAGCCTGGACTCAACACAAATAGCGCAACACAGGAACGCGTATCGTTAAGCTATTTGTCGTGAGTCTGGGTTCTTGACAAATAGCTCAAAACAGTAACGCGTATCGTTAAGATATTTGTCGTGAGTCTGGGTTCTTGACAAATAGCTCAACACAGTAACGCGTATCGTTGAGATATTTGTCTTGAGTCTGGGTTCTTGACAAATAGCTCAACACAGTAACGCGTATCGTTGAGATATTTGTCTTGAGTCTGGGTTCTCGACAACGACAACGCGTATCGTGCAGCTGTGAAAGCAAGAAGAGATCCGACTTGTTATGACATCTGCCAACAAGCACGACGGCACAACGCCTCTGAGCATGAAATGTATTTGTTGACCAACCTGTCTTCTCACTATCCACACTGCAAACCACTAGACACTGGCAGAGATTACATGTCTTTTCCAACCCAATAACCCTTAACTCACCTTTATCCGGTTCCTAGCGATTTCCTTTCCGGTGAGTTCTGCGTCGGGAGTTTCATAGTTCTAGATCCGTAGACCTAATTTGTTAGTCCTTTCTTCTAAGTTCCGAGTTGAACAGGGTCATCTATCATAAATGCTTTCTGACAGGCGCTGATGTTAAAAATGCTATGAAAAATAACTGTCATTGATCGACTGAAAACAGATTCGATGCCCCCACAGAGGATTTGCTTGGGCGCACATAAACCCGAATGCTAATCAATAACAACATCAGTTATTGTCGCCCCGCTTTTTTGCTCGATTACACCTGTTGATTTAACAGCAAATTGTCGGATCCACTAGTTTATTGATACATCGCCGAAACGTTTAGATTAAAAAAGAACACAAACATGGCTGACCTTTGTAAAACCCGGCCAAACCGTGTTGGCACATGACTCGAATGCTACTATGCCTTCGAGTAAACGACTGGCGTCGTAACATAGGAAAGTGCTAATGAAAAAACAACAGATTGGGGGGTGCCAGATGTCTGATGTTTCTCCATTAGTCACAGCTCAAAGACTACACCAAAGCCAGACTACACCAGCAGAATGCAGTGGCACACAGCCAAAGTCACAGGACAATTTGCTGCCATTGTTTTGCCTATCTTACTGAATGGCAAATCTGGGAGAAGAGAGAGAGACAGAGAGACAGAGAGAGAGAGAGAGAGAGACAGAGAGAGAGACAGAGAGACACAGAGAGAGACAGTGAGACAGAGAGAGACAGAGAGAGACAAAGAGAGACAGAGAGGCATGTTATGCGATTCACTGACATCACATTTGCCCGTTCAGCCATTGCAAACACTATCTGTTGAGTTCTGCATCCGACTGTGCCGTGTTGTATTTTAACACGTGTTTACAGTTGTTCTTCTTTAATATCGTCGCGGGCCTCTGAATAAAAGAGCGTCAAACGGAACACACAGGTTATGAGCCACAAGTCTTAATCTGTTTCATCGCATCCTAAAACGAACTACATGAAATGTTTTCTATTTGTGTTTTAAAATTTTATTTTATGATCTTCCAAGAAAGCGTCTTTGAAGATGTCTGATACAAAATACTGGGTGAATTATACCGGGCAGGGTATCTGACTACTTCAGCATTGTTCCTCCGGTTTCCTCCGTGTTATTTTTGACCTAATGGTCTGCCTGAGGCGTTTTAGCATATTGGAGTGGCTGCGTTTGCTGACATGACTGTCAAGACAGCCGGGTGAGGGTGTTTACAGTTATAATTACAGTGTGTGAATGTTCGGGAGTGATGAGTTAGCAGCTAGCATTAGCCACGTTCTCATGCTACACACCGAACAAAGACTTAGTTTTTACATAACATTACAGGATTATAACGTATAGCTTACTACGGATTGAGCTGTTCTTATCTTAAGCTAATTAGCTCATCAGCAAATACGCTACTATGTTTTTTCAACAGCAAGTTTAGTGTAGCATCGACAGACAGCCACATGCTGTGCGGCGCTCCGTACAGGGCTGTTAGCCTCAGGGGTGATATCAGTCTGTTTTTATTTCAACCGACTTGTAATTGTTTGGGTAAGGTCGCGGCGTAGCTGTGTTAAATGTATCCAGCCTAATATGCTAATATCTTGAGCTATTAGGGACAATTCAAAATTGACCTGGTTGCAGGGTGGTCTGAAATAGAGGAGGGTCGTCTAACTTATTCTTTGCTTTGGGGAGAATTTTTTTGTTGTTGTTAGCATGACACGTGGGGGGTGAAGGCACTGTTTCCACCCGATTTATAAATATATATTTATATATTTTATATATTACATCCTACTGTATAATTTACCATCCTATTTCCGGTTCCAGTAACGTTTCCTCATCCACGACCCAATGACTCGGTTAATAAACAAGCGACAAGTCACACGGGGAAGTACATTTTCGACGACAGGAAGTATGCACGCGGAGTCACGAGCGAACGTCGACACAGCACGGTTTGTGCGCCTCTTTAGCTCAAATAAATCGCCTAAAGCTGGACCGACCCAGTCCCCCAGTTAATTATGACCTGTCCCTAAATCCTAAAGGGAGACTATATAGAAATCTGAGAGCGATCCGGAGAGCAGCCCCTCTCTTTCTCGCTAGCGCTTTTAGCGGCGCCATCCAAACGTCAGCCAAATAGCAATAGCATTTTGACTTCATTGATCGAGAGGGTTCTATATGTGGAGTCGTTTGATAAAGTAGAACGCCTTCCAGGCAGAGCAATGGTTTGATCCAGGCTCAAAGTGCTACGGCAGAACCCTTTTTTAATTATCCCCGTATCCCCCCCACCCGTCTCTCTCGTCTCCCTTTCTACTTGTTTGTACACCCCGTCACGACGCGGAAGGCAGAGCGAGCTCCCAAACTCATCATCCGTACGTAAAATCTGCCCTCTGTCTCCTTGTCCTTCATAAAATAAACAATGGATGATAATAACATGAAACAACTGATTCGCTAGACGCTTCACACATTCTCCGCCCGGGGGCGTTAAAATATGTTGGTGAAAACATCTTGTTTTCGTCTCTCGGTCTGTATTTTTGTCTGTTTTGGAAGGGAACTCACAGGCTGAATATAAGTTAGTCCTGCGGGTTTAGACCGTAAGCATACGTCGTGTTAGGCTTTCTTTACAATCTAATGCATCATTTAGACACTGGATATTGTTCCTCTGGAGTAAGCGCCAGTTGTTTCTCATTGCAATGCAGATAAGCAGTGTATTTGAATACATTTGAAATCACAATACAATAACTGTCTCATGCATTATTTGTAACGCATGGTTGCATTTCCACCTCCCTCCCTCTCTCCCTGCCTCCCTCCATCCCTCCCTCCCTCATTTCCTCCATCCCTCCCTCATTTCCTCATTCCCTCCCTTTCTCCCTCCCTCATTCTTTCTATCCCTTTCTCCCTCCCTCATTCCTTCCATCCCTCCCTCATTTCCTCATTCCCTCCCTTTCTCCCTCTCTCTCTCCCTCCATCCCTCTCTCCCTCCCTCCCTCCATCCCTTCCTCATCTTTTAAAAAGTTCAGTTATATCACTTACGTTATTATTTCCAGTGAGGCATTGGAAGCCCAAAAGAGGCAACAAGGCAACTGTCTATGTGCGTGTGTTTGTGTGTGTGTGTGTGTGTGTCTATGTGTGTGTGTGTGTGTGTGTGTGTGTGTGTGTGTGTCTATGTGTGTGTGTGTGCATGTTTGTGTATGTGTATGTGTGTGTGTGTGTGTCTATGTGTGTGTGTGTGTGTGTGTGTGTTTGTGTATGTGTGTGTGTGTGTGTGTGTGTGGTTTGTGTGTGTGTGTGTGTCCATGTGTGTGTGTGTGTCTTCGTGTGTGTGTGTGTGTGTCTATGTGTGTGTGTGTGTGTGTGTGTGCGTGTGCGTGTTTGTGTGCGTGTGTGTGTGTGCGTGTGCGCGTGTGTGTGCGCGTGGCGTGCGTGCGTGAGTGTATGTGGTTGCGTGCATTTTTCGTGCACCTTTATTCCTCATGCCACTTGAATTAGTATGAATACAGCTAAAAACAGTGAACAGTCTAGACCCCCTGTTGGTGTAAGAGTTTGTGAGAGGAATCTATAAAGAGATCAATGGCAAACACACAAACAAACCCACACTTTAAAACACACGCACACACGAAGAAAAATGCAATGGTCTTTCATCATCATTCCATTACTGATGAATAATTGAAGACTCTCCTGACATTCATTTTCTATCATCTACTTCGGCAATTTCAGCCATGAGAGTGAATGAGGACGGGAATGAGGGCTAACTAGTGAACGTCCACCAACTCTTAGATTGCTTTACAACAGCCGTGTCCTCTGGTCAGGTGCAACCCAATCTAAATGTATTGATCTTATTGGGGTGTTCCAAGCAGGGCGACGCCAAGTAGTTATACGGCTATTGCCGTCTAGGAGAAGAACGACAATGCCGATGTCACAGTGTGCTGAAGACCTCATTGCTTCTCCCTGTGGAACGCGGTTTTTCTTTGCAACTATGAACGCAGCCCTGGAAGACACATGTCATTGTCTTCTCCCAGTGGAACCCGGAGTTGTAGAACATCTTCCTGTTTAGGAAACAAACGGTAATGCCAAGGTGTTGTAGAAATACTTCCTGTTTGGGAAACAAACGGTAAAGAAGTTGTAGAACTACTTCCTGTTTGGGAAACAATCTGGTAATGCCAAGTTGTTGTATAACTATTTCCTGTTTGGGAAACAAACGGTAAAGCCAAGTAGATGTAGAACTACTTCCTGTTTGGGAAACAAACGGTAATGCCAAAGAGTTGTAGAACTACTTCCTGCCTGAAGGACGAATGCTATTGCCAAGGAGTGAAACTTTTCCTGTCTAAGGGAAGCAGTAACAGTGTGTCAGCTCTTCTTTTACCTATGCCGTTTCGCCAGTCACAATCCAAATGATTACCTGTTATAGTTGATTTCTTACTGCATTGTGTCCGTCCGCAGATAATCTTAACTCGATTTTTCTGTGTTCTGAGTTATTATGCAAGCAATGCAAACTCCTACTTTATTGAAGGTTTGTAAAGGCTTCTATAACGTTAGAATTTGCATACTGTGTTATAAATCGTGGACCTTATTTGTCCTAACAACAAAAGTATCAACCACACATAATCCACGAAACAATTGACACCACGTTGCTGTGAACATACGTATCCGGCCGTGGTAAACGTGCTTCGATTAAGTCATGGCATTTTTACTATACTTCTAACCAAAGAAGTCCCAGGGTGAGTTTAGGATTAATCACAAACTGATCGCAAAGGATTGTTTAGCACAGCATAAATATTGCTATAGCAACACGGCCTTTCTGGTGAAAGTGTATTTTCGACCCTTCAGCACGATCTGCCAGTTGAACGCCCCGCTGTGTCCTCTGACCGTTTTGCCCGATGAAAAGGCCCACTCTAACACAACGTAATGCCTCGGTCGGATGGCACATTGTCCTGGTGCCATCTGTTTCAAAGACTGATAGCGTCCTCCTACGACAATACGCCCACGAGCCCGTTAGCGTAGAGATCCGCGTCGTTTGCTGTACGGGGCACGTCTCCAAGGACGATAGCAGGGATATAGAGAGGACGCTGTGAAGAAAGGCATTCCACTCGTGTTATATATACGCCCGAATACCCCCCCCCCCCACACACACAGACACACAGACACACAGACACACACACAGACGCACAAAGAGACACAGACACAAACCACCCAACACCATAGTGCCATGATATCTTTGAAATGCAACATAACAATAATGACGGCACGGCGTCACCTGACAGTCAGTCACAATAAAGAATGTTCTCCAAAGGATAGGAAAAAAGGAACGTATTTTCCGGGACGAGTTGGGCCGCTTCAAAGATCTGTCATGTTTTAGGTTTGACTTTAATGGCAAACGGGAGCGCGAGGGAGAGAGGGAAATAAAGGAGGCATCGGCGGTGTGATTTCGGTGCTATTTAAAGACGTAGCCTGCCAGTGCTGCAGTGTGTCATTCAAAAGCCAGGAGAGTTGGAGATGGAGACGTTGATCTCTTCTGCATCATCTGCATTGGTTTCATTTAATCCCCCCCAAGTCAAAAAATCCAATCATATTTACGTGTTTCCCCGACGCGATCTTACATTCAATTTCTGGTATCCTTTAAATGTGTCAATAGGGGAATGCATGCGTTTGTAAAATATTATCTCTGGATTTTTTTTTATACCGAATAATATATTTAGGCAATATACGGTGACAGAGACATTGTTCAATGTATCTGATTGTTCATGGAGGAATCATACTTTTTTTCAAAGGCTCTTTGAAATAATCCTACTTGAATACCTTACTACTGAGCTGATAGCTTTGTTTTGTGTGAATGTGTTTTTTTCTAATTGTTTACTGGCTTACTGTAGCTAGGGGAATCTAACGCTTATTTGAAGCCAGACAAATCTCACTGAATGAGAAACAGTCATTTTGGCATTTTGTGATAGATTTTTAATAGAAACGTCATTTTGAGAAAGTCTCGGCTGCTGAATTCACCTAGAGAATATTTCGCTCAACGTCTGTTTACATCTCCATGTTCCTCAATCATTAATTTCCTTTCTTTATCTGTCTTCCTCTTCATCTCTCTGTCTCTCTCTCTCTCAATTCAACTCAAATCTATGCTTGCTTTGGCAATGTATGTTATTACATACATTGCCAAAGCAAGCATAAATATCTCTAGAATCTAACAATATATAAAGGAAAACCAAAATCTAATCTAAGTCACATTTTTTTTTTACCAGTGAACAACAATCACAACACAAATCTCTCTCTTTTTCCTCTCTCTCTCCCACTCTCCCTACCTCTCCCTCCCCCTCCCTCTCTCCCCCTCTCTCTCCCCCTCTCCCACTCTCCCTCTCTCTCTCAATTTTCTGTTGGTGAGTAACGACTTACGAAACCATGCATCAGGCCACACTCAATGCTGCACTCATTCAACCTTTGACCTCTGCCACATGACCTTGGGTGCTCTTACCATTAATCAGATGACGTTCTCATCGCTGTGTGTGTGTGGGTGTGTGTGTGGGGGGGGGGGGCCTTGGCGCTGTGGACAGTGTATGGATCACGCCACGCCACCCAGATCTCCACCACCCTCCTGCCGAAAGGAGGTTGGAGATGGTCAACATTCCGCACGAACGACGTCCAAAATCTGCCAGTAATAATTACCCATCAGCCGTGGGGTGCGTGAACTAACACACACGCGGAAAGCGTGAACTAACACACACGCGTGCGCGCTGAAATGTTGACGAGCAAGTGCAAAAAGGCTGCAAGCGTGTGCTGGCGCCAGGCAGACATGTATGCAAACACACTCAAACACATACAAACGCACTCAAACACACATACATACTCAAACACACACAAACCCTCAAATGCACACAAACACACTCATATGCACTCAAACGCACACAAATGCACTCAAACGCACACAAATGCACTCAAACGCACACAAACAATCAAACGCACTCAAACGCACACAAACGCACACAAACACACACAAACACACACAAACCCTCAAATGCACACAAACACACTCATACGCACTCAAACGCACACAAATGCACTCAAACGCACACAAATGCACTCAAACGCACACAAACAAACACAAACACACACAAACAATCAAACGCACTCAAACGCACACAAACGCACACAAACACACACAAACACACACAAACAATCAAACGCACTCAAACGCACACAAACGCACACAAACACGCACAAACACTCAAACACACACAAACACACTCAAACGCACACAAACACTCAAACGCACACAAACACACACAAACACACTCAAACGTGCACAAACACACACAAACACACACAAACACACACAAACGGACACAAACACAGACAGACAGCCCACACGTTCTTACGTTTGTTTTGGTCGGGTGTTATATGATGTCGTTTATACGTCCATAATCTCTAGAATAAGTACTAGAATATATCACTGAGGTAAAAACTTTGAAACCAAGTGGTTTTATAAAATGGGACAGGGAAATGGCATATACAGCATTGCACATAAGACTGCAGAAATGCTGTAGTTACAGGAAAATGTTTTTGTTTCATAATGCAAATCTATACATTTCTTCAGAGATAAGAAAAGTAGGAGCTAAATAAAAAAAAGAAAATATACAAACATGGCGGTGGCTCCTAAGTACAGGAAGAGGTGCCCTGCCACCCGACACACCTCGCTACTTACAGGAAGTAGACAATCTGGGGCCCTGTTGCCACGGGATACCTTCAGGGGTCCCGTTGAGGCCGTGTCTCGTCGGCGCCGAACTGATGAGACGACACGTGCAGGAACCATGGCATATGAGGTCATAATGTTTTGGCTCATCGGTGGATATATCGACGCGACGTGTACACGGAATTAAACAAACACCGCGTTTCTGCGTATTCAAAGTTACGCACTGCAGAATAAAAGTCGGCCGATTTATCGCGTGTCCACGTGCATAAAAATGCAATTGCCTATTTTGGCCGGTTTCCAAGTCGTTTCCCTCCGAGGACCGACATCCATCAAACAAGTCAATCTATTTTGAGTGCCCTTCCTTCTCACACCCTAACCCCTCGGAGCGCACCGTCTCCTCGCATCCTCCGTCGAGTGGGAAAGTCACATTGGGAGACGTTTTCTGGTGTAGGTGAAAATACCCTTTAATTTCTCCCACAATCCCAGCATCTATCGGAATAATGGACCGGCTCAATCAACTCGCCGTAACAAACTCACACCGGGTGAGAAGGCGGGCCCAGTAAAGCCGAGTTGAAGGTGTGTGTGAGATCAGGGAGTCCACGTCGCGTGTGTGTGTGTACTCAGCGGGACTGTGTTTAGGACTCTGGGTTTCAATGGCACTGTGATCACCACAGTTCATTTGACCAGGCGTCAATAAGTACTCAAAGTCCCAGAATGCCCTCGAACAACTAAACGCTTGGCCCAAGGACGTGCACACAAATGCGCACACACACGCATACACACACACACAACAACTACGTGCGTCCTTGGCTGCTTCCTTGAATGGCTGCATTTATTGCTTTGGGAATAAGGGGAGATGTAAATAAACTGCCGGCCTGGGGTGCAACGTGATTGGTCGTAAAAATGAAGGGGTGAGAAGCAGCCTAACAACGAGTAGACAATCAACCAATCAACACACACACACACTAAAGCTAACACACACACACTAACACACACACACTAACAATAACACACACACACTAACACACACACACTAACAATAACACACACACACTAACACACACACACTAACACACACACTAACACACACACTAACACGCACACACTAACACTAACACACACACTAACACACACACTAACACACACACACTAACAATAACACACACACACTAACACACACACACTAACACTAACACACACACTAACACACACACTAACACGCACACACCCAGACACACACTAACACACACACTAACACACACACACTAACACACACACTAACACACACACACACACTAACACTAACACACACACTAACACACACACTAACACTAACACACACACTAATACACACACACCCAGACACACACTAACACACACACACTAACTCAAACACGCACACACACTAACACACACACACACTAACACACACACACACACACAGACTAACACTAACACACACACACACACACACACACACACTAACAATAACACACACAAAAAAACACACTAACACACACACTAACGCGCAAACACACTAACACACACACTAACACGCACACACACACTACCACTAACACACACACTAACACAATTGACACACACACATGTTTACACTAATCTATATCTTTAAATCTGTCTAGATTTGTATACATATCTATACATTTACAGCTTTCTAGATTTGTATACATATCTATACATTTACAGCTTTCTAGATTTGTATACATATCTATACATTTACACCTGTCTAGATTTTTTTATACATATATATTTACAACATGTCAAAATGTCTACATCTTTGTACCTGCACCGTTCACAGATGACCACCTTCACTTCTGACTTAACACCTGTCTACACCTTTATCCCTGGGTATTCTTTACAACAATGTATTTGCATCAATTCATATCTTTTTTTTTACAGATATCTAAATATTTACGCCCGTCTATATCTTTACTCCGGTCTAAAGGGCACTTTCAGGTAGAACACCACACAGGTTTTTGGGAATCATTTAGAAGAGTTTCCTTTGAAAGGGTTTTGCCGTCTGAGGAACTGCGGCTCAATAAAATCGTACAAAAGATTTTGCCGCTCAATGCGATCGAGTCAATTTCGACTCTACGCGGACGGAGCTGATTTGGAGGCCAGCGTTCATATGTGAGACACATCCAGCTGCCGGTCTAATGTTTTATTCAGGAGCTAAAGACACACCTACCAAACGTAACGAGTGGGATGGAATAAACAAACCCGGTGAATAACAAGTACTGGTGTCACGGTGAAACGAGACGTCTGCCCGAAAATCCCTCCGAGCCAAACCTGACCGGCATTAGTCGAAGACGTTGGCGAAGCGAAAACACGTGATATAAATAAGCAATTTATACCTGTCACATATCTGTTCCTGGTCTCCTAGGGACACCGTTTCCCAGAACGGAATACATATGAATAAAAGACGAATACACATATAATAATAATGACGCTGGAATGAATGCAGAGACGTTGAATTAGTTTACACGCGCGTACATTATTTATCTGTGACAATGTGAACCGCGTTAACCCAGTGAGGTGGCCTGGTGTCCTGAATAAATGTATTAAAACAAAAATATATATTTAGCTCAACACGTGGCAGAGATATGAAAGAGAGAGAGAGAGAGCCAGCAGGAATTGAGAGGGAGATATGAGGGCACGGCAAGAAAACAGAGATCCGTCAGGGGCGGGAGAGACATGACACAGAGAGAAAGACAGAGGGGGAGAAATTGAGAGGCGGAGAACGAGGGAGAGAGCATTATCCAGAGAGAGAGAGAGAGAGACAGCAAGACATCTGAGGAGAGAGGGAGTGATGGATGGAGGGATTATGGTGTGGTGGGGGGTGTCGGGTGAAGAAGGAGTGCAGGTCACCACAACCCTGACGCCTGGTGTCAGTGAATAATATGGAGACAGTGGCCTCCTGCCATTAGCATATTATGGATCTGTTAGACACTTAGGATGGACACCTACATGATGTAGCACAGCTGCATGTACTGCCGGACGTGAAAACACAGCTCTTCTAAAGCCACAGCTCTTATAAAGCCACAGCTCTTATAAAGACACAGCTCTTATAAAGACACTGCTCTTATGAAGACACTGTTCTTATTAATACACTGCTCTTATACAGACACTGCTCTTATACAGCCACAGCTCTTATAAAGACACAGCTCTTATACAGCCACAGCTCTTATAAAGACACTGCTCTTATGAAGACACTGTTCTTATTAATACACTGCTCTTATAAAGCCACAGCTCTTATAAAGACACTGTTCAATACACTGCTCTTATAAAGACACTGCTCTTATTAATACACTGCTCTTATTAATACACTGCTCTTATACAGCCACTGCTCTTATAAAGACACTGTTCTTATAAAGCCACAGCTGTTATAAAGCCACAGCTAGAAGGACTGGCTATATAATTCCACAGCAGTGACCTAAGTTATAATAACTATCATTAAAATCAAGCAAATGACAATACAAATGTAGGGTGAAAAGAAATATGTTCGGGAGAATCCAAAAACACAATTGAAATAAGTATTTATCTAAAAGTTACCTCAACAGGTCTCAGTGATTTCATCAACCGCTAACTTGATCAACATGAGATTCAGCTCTGTGATAGGTTGCTTGGTAAGGGGGAGGCACTGCACAGTCTGTTCTGAATGGCTACAATCAAATGTCACTCTTATCTTGTCTTCTACACCAATTACTTGTTTGGAGGCTGAGACTTTTCAGCAGAACCAAATTGCATTTTTTTTAATAGAAGCGTCCCTAACAATGAGTGCAGGGCTGTTGTGGATAAAAAAGCCTTTTTTAAGTAACGAATTGTCGAAGAGTGCTTTTTAGAAGTGTTTTTTTTTCTGTGCAAATATATTAGCGTCTGATATACAAATTCAGGATTGCTAAAAATATTTGTGACCCTGTTCTGACAGGTTAGCATTTACCTTTTGTTAATTTGGAAGTTTTGGAAAATCTTTCATAACCTGTTATACCTAGTGAGTGAGATGCACAAAACGCAAAAAAAAACAGAAGATACATTACTGTTGTCATTTCACAAAGTTCCAGGAAACCCTGATGACTGATTATAGAATCACGTGTACACAATTCATTTTCAATACATGTAGTTGATTCCCCATTCAGCTTTTATGGCAAAATTTAATTCAGAGAGATTTTGTAGATTCCTACGGTCCTGCGGTCACTAATACAGACGTCGTACTGGTCAGAAGCTGTGTGCTTTCATACATCCACAAGGGTTCTCTGCTCTTCCTATAGGAACGTATATCTCTTTAGGTTGGGGTAGACTTTTATATGGTGTGTTTCTTTCACCTACAGTGAGAATGTAGGAGAACTCCTACCGTCTCATAATATGCGGCAGCATCAGATGCGGATAGCACTATGCCGTTCATCCAGAGGTGCATTCTGGGAACTGATTAGGGGGTAAATGACCAGGGAATATTGCCAGTGTGGCTGTACAGAGAGATGAGGGAGAAACCAAATCAGTTAAATAAGAAACCACTTAGGAGGCTGTTCTTCAATATGCAAACGCTTGCTAAGGCAATACAAGCCAATGAGGTTTGTTTAAATTCCTCAATTATTGGTTGTTTTATTGACCGAGACCTTTTTAAAATCGACCCGTAGAACATTGTCCATTCATCAAAACATATTTGAACATGAAATTGCAATGTTTAAGGTTGAGTACCAATACGAATGCAGATATTATAAAGACAGTGTCACGGACCTCCACCACACTCCAGCTCTCCCGTTTCTGTCATTTACTTCATGGCTTTCTTATTTCTCTCGGATTACATAGCGGGGAATCTCCATTTCTGATTAAACGTAGACGTACTGTGAGAGAGAGGGTAGGGTTCGGGGAAAGCAAGAGACGAGACCAAAGAAGTGATCATGCAGAAGATGGGAGAGACGACTGAGACCGCGGCCCGACTTTGACGGGGTGTCTGTTTGGTGACTGGTGCACAATTGCAATCAATTCTGGAAAGCCTGCTTGCTCAAGGGGAAAGTCTGAGCGACTATGAAGGATGACCCGGGCCGAACGACATCACGCTCATCACGCATGATGACAACGGCGGTGGATTGGATGGTCTTTGATAATATGAAAATACCGGCAGCCATTTTTTTTTTGTCAATACAGTGGATGGGCTAAACACTGTGTCGACTGCTTATTTAAGGGTTGTGGGAAACACAAAACCCCTATTTGTCAGAAATGCTCTGCTCATTTTAGAGTGCTTCTAGCTCAACCTGCCATAACCTGTCTCTATGAATATACAGAACCAACCCCACCCTTCTTTCTCTCTCGCTCCCCTCGCTCTCTGTCCCTGTCCAGATTTACAGATACGTTTCTGTGTGTGTGTGTGTGTGCATGTGCGTGTGCGTCTGTTTGTGTGTGTGTGTGTGTGTGTGTGTGTGTGTGTGTGTGTGTGTGTGTGTGTCTGTAAGAGAGTGACTTAGAGTGGGTGAGAGGGCTCCCAACCCCTTCAGCCAGGATGCCGCTGTTACTGAAAGTAGGTTGCCACAGCAACTACAATAGGACTATAAATCACGTTAACGACTCCTCCCATAGTATCACCATCTTGATAAAATACACACACACACACACAGAGATACACACCTGCTGTAACGCCACAACTCTGTCATCACAGACAGATGACTACCAACAGGATTCTGTGCCACAACTGACAGGGTCCCCTCAGCCATTTTCTATCATGACTGTTATATTGTCATTGTGGGTTGTCCATCATCTCCATGGAGATGGACTGAAGTGACAGTCACCTGGAATGGAGACACAGAATAATACAGTGATTCACACTATACATTATGGGTGAACAAAATGCTGGGATGAAACAACCACCCCTGTGAAATGGATGGATAGACAGATAGACAGACATATAGATAGATAGATAGATAGATAGATAGATAGATAGATAGACAGATAGACAGATAGACAGATAGATAGATAGATAGATAGACAGATAGATAGATAGATAGACAGATAGACAGATAGACAGATAGATAGATAGATAGACAGATAGACAGATAGAACTATAGAGATCATATCGAGGCACCTAATATAGCTCGGGCTGCATCGGAAGCGATTTGACACTACAGTCGTTAAATATAGATTTGACCAGATTTACAAGCCAAATCTCGTCAGAACTACTGCAGCCGGCCCAGATTCTGCTGGAGGCAGTGTTCTGTGGGCGACAGTGGTTACACGGCATCTCTAAAGAGAAGGCTTGTGTGCTGGGGATTGTGGAAACTAATATCTCTACAGAACTTTGTTTATGTAAATTGTCACGAACGCAGAGCTGAGGTCACAGTCCGTTCAAAGGGCCAGACCCCGGTAACTAATTGCGATTCAACAGATTCCCCAGCAGATTTGTGAAACAGACCGAATCACTGATAAGAAAAGATCACTCATGCCTTTGACGGACATTGTATCTCTGCTGGTTATCTCTTTGAAAGACTGACTAAGCACACTCACTATGGGAGCTGGCTGGTTGATGACGTTTCTCGTCTGTGAAGTTTTCTGCAAATACGGGTCAGGGTCTCTCCCTTCAGCAACTCTCAGATAAGGAAGTCCCGGACGCTTTATTATCAGGATGAATGAAACAACCTGCCACGGCTGACAGTCTAGAACCTGGAACGTTTGCGGCTTCACTAATTTCTGGCTCACATCTTTAGTTCAACTTTGGCTTCAGCTAAAATGTCTAAGGTATATTTAGTAGCATGTGCCAGCAGTCAACCCAAGCGAGGAGAATTGTGTTTTTGATTGTTCTCATAGCATATCAGAACAACTCTGTGAAACTCTGTTGTTTTTTGTCTGAAAACTATATTCTAAATATATATGTGTGTGTATTGATCAAACTATGGCAATAACACAATTCAGATATTCCTGATGTACGTTAACGCGTACCTCAGAGCTCAATTCTGATCGGCTGAGGCTAGTGATTAGGAAACGATGACAATGTGTAAATTGCATTTTGATACTTATATCCTACTGCGGATTCCGTAAAACGGCATTTATCTAACTTGCAGTGACATTTTCCGATCTCAGACTTGAGCTAAACCCCCACCCACCGAACATCAACACATGCTATTCTCAAAGGCCCATGACATGATATAATGTAGGACTACAACTCTGGAAGAAACCCCAATGAAACGCATTCCCTCGTACAAACAACCTAGGATTTGGCTTGATAAGATGTCAATCACATTTAAACGTTTGACACATTTTAGCGCGTTTCATATTTCGCTGTTACCGTCGCGTAAACGAAACGAAAACGAACGGCAACGGTAACGAATGTGAAACGGCGGACGAGGACGTGCACAGCGGGAACTCCTGCCAGGAGATATCGGATATTCTCTTTTGCTGTTTTGCATTCCAGTCTGTGTACTTGTGGTGAATTGTTAGGGGACAGTATTTCCCATAAGTCGTCCACGGTTCTCTCGCTAATGCGTTTTCCTTCTCATCTCGTCGGGTTTACTTACGGCCCTGTAGTAGCTACAGGCCGGCCTTGTGGTCCCAGATTTCAGGGCGAGTGGACTGAAATGAAATTGTCAATTTGAAATCACAGAAATATGCCTGATAGGGCCAGAGGGGCCAGAACAGCGTTCACAGCGTCTCCGTTTTACTTTATGACAATTTCTCTCGGTCTTCGGCATGTGTTTCCTGTCTCGTTTCCTATAAACTAGCGTTATTCAATTGACTTCTTCGTGTTTTTATCTCTCTGAAAAAATTTGATTTAGTTCTCACTGCTGGATATTTTTCTCTCCATCATTTTAAACCAATAGGGTCCTTTAGTAGATATTGTTGTTCCTGTCAAACATCTGAACTCTGAAAATCTCTGTTTATTCGATTTGATTTTCCTTGAGAAAAAGTTTTTCCGCAGACGAAACTCCAACAGAAGATAGCATAGAGATCACTGACTCAAAACCAAGGCCCTGGTTTTCCTCTGACAGACAGGGCATTAGAATCTTGATTTAACCCGGACCACCTTCCAGAGCCAACGCATAAACCAACCAGAGCAGACGTGCCACTCACACAAATAAGAACACACGCGCGCACACACACGCACAGACTTCAGTGTCAGTCTGACACGAGGTGTGGCCGTGAATCCAGATCTTGATGAAGGGTATTATACAGACTTAATAGGCATTAGACTTGTATCATAGCACAGCATGGAGTGATTTAGTTCCACTCTAGACCGGCTGGCTGAGCAACGTACCATAGAAATCAATATGTAATTATAGACATCCTACAAGCTGGTACTCACAGCACCGGTCACTCTTTATGCTCTCCACACACACACACACACACACACACACACACACACACACACACAAACACACACACACACACACACTCAGCTAAACTTCACATACATGTCCCCACTGCCTGCACTGAGCCACCCTCTAAACAAATGTAAAAATGATGATTCCAAGATGGCGACGACCCCACAGAGCCGGCAGCAAGGAAAAGGAGGTGCTAGTTTGTGTTTGCGTGTGTGAGAGAGAATCGTCTGAAGTCCTGAGAGGATTGACATCATAACAGCATCATGAACAACAACAACAACTCGGCCGATCTGAAGATCAAAAAGCTGCTTGCGTATCGAGTCACGGCCGTCGCCATGATAACGGAACACGTGTACAGAAACCGAATGAACGCATACACCTCTCTTTTTAGACGTTCGTTTCGTCCACCGTGCACGGTGAGCATCCAGAATTCGAACCGCGGCGTCGTCTCTCATGAGGCGGGCGGGCCCCAGATACCGGCCCGGTTTGCGCCAGTCAGTGCCAATCTGTGTCATTACCGGTGCCGCTGCGAGTGGCGCGACATGACAGCGCCGAGCAGATCTGGCGCCGAGCGGCGGGTTTACACGTGTCAATCACGCCGTCTGCATGTCACCCGCTCCCTACCTCCCCGTCTGCTCGATCTAACCGCCTGTCGTCCCGTACGGCTGCCTGCGCGACGTTCCGCCCGCCCGCTCGCTCCTCGGAATGTTCCCTCCGGATGTACCCGTCAGAGCCGGGCGTGCCGGTGAAACGGAGGAAACGCCGGAAGATGGCTTCTGCGGGGCTGTCATTTTGATTAACAGCTGTAAGTGGCGGAAATCTAGTTCTCGCTTTCCTCTCACCGCACCTCCTGAACTTGCAGTTAAAATCAATGGGGTAAGCGATTGGTGTTTGCCAAACGGCTGCTGTGGTCGGGCCTTATCTTGCCGAGACAGTTTACAGCTGACCCCCTCACAGGTAGGAAGTAACACCGACCATCCATCTCCTCACCTTTCCTGGCCCGGGACAGGCTCATCTCATCTCTCTCGTGTGTGAGCGGGTTTTCTCTCGCTCCCGAAAGCAACGCCTCCCTATCTTTCAAGATTAATTGCTGTCCTTCTTTCTTACTTTCTTTATGACTTGCTCTCGCTTTCTCTCTCTCTCTATCTCTCTTTATCTATCACTCTCTCTCTCCAGATGTTTAAAAAATATTTCTCTCTCTCGATGATTCTGTCTAAATGACTCTCTAAATGACTCTACCTAAATGTCTCTCATAAATGACTCTCTTTAAATGTCTCTCTCTAGTTGTCGCTCTCTAGTTGTCTCTCTCTAGTTGTCTCTCTCTAGATGTCTGTCTCTAGGTGTCTCTCACTAGTTGTCTCTCTCTAGTTGTCTCTCTCTAGATGTCTGTCTCTAGGTGTCTCTCACTAGTTGTCTCTCTCTAGTTGTCTCTCTTTAGATGTCTCTCTCTAGTTGTCTCTCTCTAGTTGTCTCTCTCTAGATGTCTCTCTCTAGATGTCTCTCTCTAGATGTCTCTCTCTAGTTGTCTCTCTCTAGATGTCTCTCTCTAGTTGTCTCTCTCTAGGTGTCTCTCTATAGTTGTCTCTCTCTAGATGTCTCTCTCTAGTTGTCTCTCTCTAGTTGTCTCTCTCTAGTTGTCTCTCTCTTGATGTGTCTCTCTAGATGTCTCTCACTAGTTGTCTCTCTCTAGATGTCTCTCTCTAGTTGTCTCTCTCTAGGTGTCTCTCACTAGTTGTCTCTCTCTAATTGTCTCTCTCTTTAAATGTCTCTCTCTAGTTGTCTCTCTCTAGTTGTCTCTCTCTTGATGTCTCTCTCTAGTTGTCTCTCTCTAGATGTCTCTCTCTAGTTGTCTCTCTCTAGATGTCTCTCTCTTGATGTCTCTCTCTCTAGATGACTCTCTGTAGTTGTCTCTCTCTAGTTGTCTCTCTCTAGATGTCTCTCTCTAGTTGTCTCTCTCTTGATGTCTCTCTCTAGTTGTCTCTCTCTAGTTGTCTCTCTCTAGTTGTCTCTCTCTAGATGTCTCTCTCTCTAGATGACTCTCTGTAGTTGTCTCTCTGTAGTTGTCTCTCTGTAGTTGTCTCTCTCTTGATGTGTCTCTCTAGATGTCTCTCACTAGTTGTCTCTCTCTAGTTGTCTCTCTCTAGTTGTCTCTCTCTAGATGTCTCTCTCTAGATGTCTCTCTCTTGATGTCTCTCTCTAGTTGTCTCTCTCTAGATGTCTCTCTCTAGATGTCTCTCTCTAGATGTCTCTCTCTAGTTGTCTCTCTCTAGATGTCTCTCTCTAGTTGTCTCTCTCTAGTTGTCTCTCTCTAGATGTCTCTCTCTAGATGTCTCTCTCTAGTTGTCTCTCTCTAGATGTCTCTCTCTAGTTGTCTCTCTGTAGATGTCTCTCTCTAGTTGTCTCTCTCTAGGTGTCTCTCTCTTGTTGTCTCTCTCTAGTTGTCTCTCTCTAGTTGTCTCTCTCTAGTTGTCTCTCTCTAGATGTCTCTCTCTCTAGATTACTCTCTGTAGTTGTCTCTCTGTAGTTGTCTCTCTCTAGTTGTCTCTCTCTTGATGTGTCTCTCTAGATGTCTCTCACTAGTTGTCTCTCTCTAGTTGTCTCTCTCTAGATGTCTCTCACTAGTTGTCTCTCTCTAGTTGTCTCTCTCTAGTTGTCTCTCTCTAGTTGTCTCTCTCTAGTTGTCTCTCTCTAGATG